>OZ038445.1:25612343-25672951 GCA_964036265.1 Daptonema setosum
AACTGTAAAAACTTTATCATGTGGGAAACGAAATGCTGATGTTACATATTTCAAAATCAGAGTTTTGTCGAATGTTCCTACATTTATTCAAAGCACCACCTTACTTTGACTGAATTACAACGGAAATGGTTGGGGAGCAAATACCCCAACCCACTTCAAGTAAAAGATATAGTCTTGTTGTATACACTAGCGGACGAGAAGGGCTGGGAAAAGTGGAATCCCCACTCTCTGGAAGTTTCAAAAAGTGGAGTTTGTTCCTTAAGATGTATCTACATGTCATAGAATAGCCTAATTTCTGCCAATTCCCCCCCTCTTTGGATAGATTCCCTCCCTTTGGAGGTTTGGCTCGTCCGCCAGGCGCCAAAGGTTGATAAACAAGAGCTTGTATAGAAAACGAATTTCATGGAAAATAGGGATTCCATTCAGAACATTCTATAGCGATTAATGGTTTTAGAAATCACCGAAAAATTCTGTCTACGTTCGGAATTGGTCTACTGATGAATTGAGAACAAATTTTCACTGGCATTTGGCTTCAGTAATGCCACTAGCGGACGAGAAAAGTGGGAAAAGTGAATTTCCCCCCTCTTTGGGATTTTCAAAAAGTGGTATTGGTTCCTTAAGGTGTAGGTGAAACGCGCAATTGCAGAAATAAAATAGCAATGCGTCAGGAATTATTTCCTTGGCAGTTTTTTTCTTGAGATCTTGGATTGGAAGTTCGGCATCTTAACCACTTAGAACAACAAGAATCAGACAACAATCAGGAAGCAACAAAGCATGAATCACAGTAATGGGATTATGTATTATAATCGCAAACGATAGACTATCGGGAGCTGTGAGCAGATTAAGAGTGCGTTTCAAGAGCTAGAGATTAGGCGAAAGCTCTTAACAAGGTTTTAGAGGTGTTTTTGGACCGAATTGATACAGATGATCTATTAATGTGAAATTCCAGTAAGATATGTACATACATACAGCAATGTAAGAAAAAACTAAACATATGTAAATACATAGGGCAAACAAAACGCAGCGTGAGATGCAATTTACATTTTCTTACATGTTAAGGCAGAACTTTAGGCAAACGTGGTGTGAGCCCCGTTTCTATAGTCATACGAACAGAATAATGAAAAGGGGAAGTTCTTATACAGTTCGAAAATACTTATGAATTGGGAACTTCAGTTCACCTTCCATCAAACATAGAATACACTTTTTCATCAAAACTATATATAATATATCTTTTCAAATTCAGTATGACGAGTTGGCAGAATGGTATTGAATGAAGCTCGGAGCTGCTTTGTTATCAAGCGAGCGTCATTCTCAAGAAAAATTTCCCGAAATGCAACATTAATTTTCTCATCTTTTATTCAATATTATTTGTGTAAGCATGGTGTGCATTTATTTAGCGTCACCTCAGAATAAATTCGTTGCACTTGACTTGATGATACCGAATTCTGGACGTTATTATTCAATTTTTCACCTGACTACAGGCAGCTAAGTGAATACATAGCAAATTACAGCGATGAAAGTATTGCAATGCGTACACTGCTTACTGAATTATATTTACCATCGGTTAGAATCAGAATAAAAAGTTCAAGACACCAGAAAATTAAGTTCGGAAATTTAATTAAATAATTGATGCGTTAAACAGATCCAAACAGCGTCGGCTCTGAAACATCAGGTTTCACATGTATTACGTACATAGAGCTCAGGAATCGGCAGCAATGCATGATCATGTTTCAGGGCCGACAGTAAAAGTTTATCCTTGTTCAAAGACTAAGTTGTCGGATACACTGGCGGACGAGTTAATCCTCCAAAGAGAGGGGAATTTCTCTAAGAAGGGGAATCGGCAGTTTTTCGGCCATTTTACCTATACCTTAGGGAACAAATTCCACTTTTTGAAACCGTCAAAGAAGGGGGAATTCCACTTTTCCCACCCCTTCTCATCCGCTAGTGAAAGAGAGGGGAATTGGCAGTTTTCAGGCCATTTTATCTACACCTTAGGGAACAAATTCTACTTAAATTCCAGAGAGGGGAATTCCACTTTTCTACTCTTCCCTTGTCCGCTAGTGGTCAGATACACGGATCTGCAGGCCGATTACGTACTGTATGTAATTTTATTCCATTTATAATACGGCATACAAATTCAGTTAATCAATTTTTAATCTAATTAGTTATGAATGAATGCACAGGTTGGTTTCGTACTGTCGGTCGAAAACATTATTTATTTATTTGTTTATTTTTACATATTTTTGTTTTATAATGATTTTAGTTTTGTGCCTGCAGTTTTTTTGGGGTTTAGATAACTATTCAATACATAAACTGGAAACATCAGGATAAGTCATCTACAACAAAATGTTCGATAGTGGCTGACAGTAAAACAGAGACACCCTGTAATTTCGTGTTCCCAATGCAAGATATATTAAAGGAAACAAATTACATAAGTGACACTGAATAAAAACGGCTGACATCTGAGCCCGTATTTTTACTGGTTTTAGAGCAATGAAACACGAAAAAAAATGATATTCGGAAAAACATATCTACAAAGTGACAAAATAGAGTAGGATGATAACAGTAGACTGGAATTCTGCTAAATTACAGACTCTTGCCGACAGATGATAATGTACGTAATCCATTCATTTGGGCATTGACGGAAAACCGATGAACAATAACCGCTGTTACGGTACATTCATATAGTATATGCCAAGTTGAAAAGCACACAAAGCCATGCTTTGTAATGCGCATAAACTAATTTAAATGGTTAATGAGTTAATAAGAAAATGTCTATTAAAAAAAACTAGACACATGTAAGCAACAATTGGATACTTGTCGTGCATCTAGGCAACATGTACTGTAAGCGAGTAAACATGTACATACAGTACATACATAATACAGTACGACGCACTATGACAAAAAAACAGTGTGCAAAAAGTACATGGTTGTCAATTAATGCGAAGACTAATTCTTGAAAGATTTTACTTTTTAACTCATTGGAGAAGAAATACGCCAACACAATAAAGAAATTATAGTATGGCAATCCGTAAATGGGACATTAGACGATGAACGTTACGATAAATAGTCGGCGTGAGTTTCTGCGGAATGAATGTCCTTTAAACAGATTTATGTGTACCGATAGTGTACTTGGATGGTTTCAATAATGAACAAAACTGAGAAAGAAACTGAAGAACTAGAAAAACTAGAACTATAACAAAACAAGGAAAACTAGCAAAAACGGTTTCCAACCCACCTCAACTTGAGCTGTATCGTGGCATTCTCTGCCACCTCCAGCTGGATGTCGCTGGGACTGATCGTCAGTACGTCGATGGTATCGGCCACGTGGCAATGGTACACTTGGAATACGATCATCAACAGCCACGATCGTGGTAAGCTTAAGCTGGACGACATGATTCGTGATCTCGGCCGGGATTTCCCAGCCAATCCAAGTTTATTTCGTGAATCAGACGAAATTAATACCGGACTGAGCACAGATTGTTGTATATACAGTACGTCAGGTATTCGTGTCTGAATGGAGAAAAGAAATTGAGTGAGTGAGTGAGTTGTGAGTGAGTGAGTGAGTGAGTGAGTGAGTGAGTGAGTGAGTGAGTGAGTGAGGGAGTGAGTGAGTGAGTGAGGGAGTGAGTGAGTGGGTGAGTGAGTGAGTGAGTGAGTGAGTGAGTGAGTGAGTGAGCTGAACAATGTAAGACGAATAAAATCATTTCAGCACTAATATTCATGGTTTTTATGTAACTAAAATGACCTTGTAATGAGGATGACTCGAAGATCAAATATGACGGACACACTGTGATCTAAACAAAATTTACCACCTGTTTATTTGTTTATGGAGTGGATGAATGACTTTGTTCATACTGTTCATCATGGGAGTTGAATGAGTGAGTAAGTGAACGAGGGAGTAAGTGAGTGAGTGAGTGAGTTAGAGAATTGAAGTTTAATCAAAGATAATTAATCGGAAATTAAATGATTTTATGAAAAGGATCTCACGCCTGAGTGTTTGTATAGAAGCAGGTGACGATGTCTAACATTATCATTTCGGCGCAATGCAGATAGAACGATTCGAATATTTGGTATACAACATGATATGTGAATTTGTGATATTATGTATAGCATTATCCGATGGTTAAGAGTTCAGAGGCCCGCCGTTAATTTTTTAGTAAGACTTTTCCATATGTCCACAGGCACATCCAATGAAATTCAAATATTTCATAACAAGAACCCCTGGCAATGCCATAATTGTAATAGGATCAAACATTCCTATTTTGTCAAACCATCGTTCCTATTGCGGAGTTTAATTTGAATTCTGTCACTTCAGCGTTATATCGAGTTACGAATCGTACAGTATACGTATGTACATACACGAGTACAGAAGCAAAGGCTAATGTTAGTACTTTGTACATTCAACCGGCGAAAAAGCAAATCATCCAATGGGAGGATAACTTTTCTGAAACGCGAAGAATCGGAAAACTTGTGACATTTTCACATACTCTTTAGAGAATAATTACACATTCCAAGTCCCCAAAGAGGGGGAAATAACATTTTCCCTTCTCTTTTTGTCCGCTTGGGGAACGAAAAGGAAACCAAAGTTTCAAGTTTCAAATTCATGGAAGGCACTGGCAGAAGAGAAGGGGAGGGAAAAGTGGAATTCCCCCCTCTCTGGTAGTTTCAAAAAGTAGAGTTTGTTGCCTGAGGTGTGGGTAAAAGGTCCCGATTTCTGCCAATGCCCCCCTCTTTGATTAAATTCCCCTCCCTTTGGAGCATTGACTCGTCCGCCAGTGATGGAAGGGATCCTCTCTGTACCTCCTGTGGGTATGCTATGCAGTCGACCATCTCTTGTTTGAATGGTTCAAATTTCTTCTGTAACCAACGGGCTGGGCTGTTTGTCATTCTATTTAACCACTAGTGAACAAGGAGGGAAGGAAAAAGTGAAATCCTCACTCTTTGGTTCATTCATTGAAAGGCATTTGTTCCTGAAGGTGTGGATATATTGACCTCGAATCTGCAATTTTTTTCGCCCTTGGAGAAATTCCTCTCCGTCTGCAAATGTGCTGAACCGTTCTGAAATTAGTCTCTACTTAAGTCATACATAAACGTTAGATTGAAAATTAATAATCACAGATTTTGCACTACTGTATGTAACTCAAACCACCCCCGTAACCCACCATGATAATAAAGCCCGTATGGTGTTTCTGCATGCAAAAGAAGTGCCAAAAACTTATGATAATGAAACATCAGACAATCAGTGTTAACACTCGCATGAATCATCATCACCCCATGCTGTACTGTGTTACTCTATGGTGTCAACCGAGTTGAGTTGAGGCTCATGATGTTTCATTATCAGACGTTTTGGGCAATATTTTTGCTTGCAGAGACAGCATACGGGGTTTATTAGGTTTCCTGTCGAACTGCGATTGTCTGCAGCACCCTCTATGTTCAAAGACCAGCAAGTTCCGTTCAAATTTCCGATTCCTTCTGAAAGGAGCGACCCAACTATCATACTTACATACAGTAGGCTCAGTAGGTTGTATTCATTCAAATATGCAAATACTCTCTTTCAATGTCTCACTTTATCACTCACTCACTTAATTTCGTATATACACATAATTGACCCATATACATAGCTTGGTTATGTATGGTATCTTGTGGACAAAAATTATGTTCTTTACATATTCAGAACTCATGAACTAAACTATGTAGACTTCATTCAGAAGATGATGAGATGCAGTAAGAATGCAGAGTACTTTTGCAATGAGAGAAAGTTTACAGCTAATAAGTATCACGCGCATAAAACCAATGAATAGTACTAGATTTTGTCATTGAATAGTGTCTTCTTTAGCAGCGACGGCAGAGGAAATTTATACAGAGATTCCAAGGATAAACATATCCTGTTTCATAACTACATTTTCGTAATTTGTTCACCATTATGCAACTAAAACGTTTTAAGAGGTCAATACTGACCACTCTTTCGAGGATTTCACCCCTCTTCATCTCAAAGGTGAATCCGCCATTTGGTGGTACGTTAAGGCTAACTGACTATGGCGTGGCGAAAATTGGGCCACATTTCGCCATGCGCCACGGAAAATTGGCTTCACATCGCCGAGTCTATACATTTGTATAAATGAAGACGCAAGTACGTTGCGGCACATATCAAGTATGTAACTACGTTTGTGACAGATTCATGTATTCTGTCTTCTGTGTATAGTGAAGAACTTGTATGCTAAATGATAGTTTCGATTATAATCATAAATTATAGAGCACAGAACCAGGCAAAATCAAAAACAGATTCCCAAAATTAGGAATATCAGTACCACTTTCTGGAATAGTCAGAAACAGAGTCTGTAATTACTCACATAAGTCATGAAATGACACTGAAAAATCTTTTTCAGCATTATTGTACGTTTGGTTGGATAATTCTAGAACAGTGGAGGTTAGGTGACTTCTCTTTTATAATTGCAAATGATCATTCAATAGTCTCAACAATCACCCAGAGAAATATGACGCTTTAACTTTCAGTTTCCTAACCAATGTAGAATGCTATACAGTATGTAGAACGTCAAAAAGGCGTACGTATGAATTTCAGTCAACTAATCCATCGTTAATGTCATTAATGCACATGTTCATATTTCAGGCATTTATAATAAATAAAACAGTAAAGCAGCTAAGTTGGATAAAAATAAATATTCTCTCTTCCCGGAACTCAACGGGAAATAATGAAGAGCACCCAAGGAATGATCTTACTGGGAGCCTTCATCATCAGCATCGTGCTTATGGATTCCATCGATGCATTATCCAACTTGAACAGCGATATATTTTCTAGCGGGAAAATTGGTTAGGGTATATATTGTTTTGACAGTCAAAGTCAACAGGTAAATAATTTTTTAATAATGTGTGAAAACTATGGAATAATGTACGTACATATGTACATCCATCTCCAATGATTAAAAGACTAAATTTGAAAGTTCGGCTTGATTTTTTACATCGGTAAGATTTTTCCACGTTAGAGCAGCAATCGATACTCTAAACAAAACTTTCTAAACGAATGAAAACTTGTCAATGCATGCTTTTCTTGTTAGTGATTTCTCAGAGGAATATTCCGTGCGGAATAGAATCGTTATGCAATATGGACATTCATCGAACTCAGTTTTGTCTGTGCATACATGAAAAAGTGTCTCTAAGATGAACATGAGACGCTTTCTAATTCAGTCCGGTAGTCATTAGAAATAATAAAAATTTGTTTCCATCGGCAGGTCGCTGCAGTCAAAGTCGTTGCCGTGCGCTGTGCAGTCGCAAGGAACGAGAAAAGGGTGTTTGCCGACGAACATACCGTTACAATGAACCAGGAATCAGTCGATGTTATTGCTATGGATAAACATGAAGTCTGGTCAGAGTTCTCGTTAATCCAAAAAATACCGTAATCCTTCAATAAACGGTTTTCAAAAAAAAACAAATTAGTAACTAGATACCCTGACCAAGCTATACTCAATAGATGATAGATTATCCAAAGCTCGTTACTCAGAAAAAAATCCCGCGCGATCTTGATTGCCGAGAAGAAATATCGTTTTCACATGATTTTTGGCCGAACTTTTATACATTGCAAATCGGCGAGAAACAACTTTTGATAACAAGAAACCTTGAAGAGATCAAATGGAAAAATAAATTTTGAGAACACATAACTTTTAAGATCATTCAGTGTGTAATTTTTTTCTTACATTCAAATGGGATTGTTCACTGGTTCTCGTTTGTGTGTATGCCTGCAGAGACAAGTTACTGAAGCGCGGTAAATGTTGATCTCATGAGCAATTCCGAAAAAAAGAAAACATTGATAAACTAATTGATGAATATTATCACATAAAGATTTCAAATGGTTTTTATTCATTATATAATATTACAACCAGCAATATTGCATACATCCATCATCATCAGTTCATTATTTTCTGAGTTGAGTCATTTTTGATCGGTCTAAATATGTAACATTTTTCTGTGACAATAATTTACTTACAGTAAGAAAAACTTTAATTACTAGTGAAAACTTTGAAACTTAAATTGAGCAAATGAAGATAAACTAAAATAATGAATTTCTATACAAATAAAATTAAACAATATCAACATTGTTTGCATCATTTCCGGTTTCTTATACGACTGTATAATTGCAGATAAGAGCAACAAGTGCAGCCATTGTAAGAATTATGATTTTTCTAAATAAACACTAAGTGATAAATAAACATCATAGAAGACAACAGATAATGTTGAATATGAATAAATGCTGTTATAGTGCAAATAACAAACTGTATTTTATATATTTTATAACCTAAAATGTGTGATGAACATGCTAACATACGCCGTTGAAAAAATACGCTGCTATATAGTCGAACGAACACAAGCGAGCAAACATGTCGTGTTGTATGTGTGTATATTGTGGTCGACAAAAAATACGTGGTCATTGACCGAAAATTATAAACGCAACAACAAATCTGTCGACTAAATTTGTGCATCGGAATTATACTATCGAAATTTAATTTCAGTTTTTATTTATAAAAAAAAGTTACAGAGATAGGACAAATAAAGAACGTTTTGTTTGGTGAAAAAGTTTACAGATCAAAGACAAAAAAAAAAGAAAACTGTGAAAAAAACTAGAGGGAAATTTTTTTAATGGAGTGCGTGCTTTTCAGGGATCACATTTTGATATTTTTACATCGTACATGCATTGAGGACTATCACTAGACAAAACGAAAAGCTGTCAAATGTAGTCACCAATGTCGAATCAAATTAAATTTATTCAGTTGTTTGGCCATAATAACGAAGTCACAAATAAAGCGAAATAACGGTCACCCATATTTACGTATCACAATCACTGCTCATCAACAACGTTCTTGAATTCACTGTGTCAACCAGGGGCTCAAACCATGACCATCGGCATGTGAGACCGGCGCCTTTTTAACGACGAAAACCACTTGACAAAGGAAGCGACAAAGTTTAGTAGTGATCACTAACAAAACAAACCTGAACGAAACTCTCGAAACGAACCATGATGGTATCGAAAAAGGATGTTTCGATTCACATTGTTCGAAAAGAATTAAAAAAACGTGCGTTTCGTTGAGTATTTAAATCGTTGAAAATTTGAAATTGTTTTTGATCCGATTCGCACTAGCAAAAGTTTGAAAGTTTCGATAAAGTTTCGATAAGGCTTTCAATGATTTAATTAAAAAATTTTGACAAAGATTATTTCACAAAAACGCTAATTTGAAATTCAAGTAAATAAGGGTATGCGTGAACCTGATGAAAGAAATCCCACTCACTCACGTTATATTCTCACTCGCTCACTCTTTTGCTCACTCGCTGATTCACTCTCTCATTCACTCATGCACTCATTCTTTGACTCACTCATTCACTCATCGACATTTTCACTCAGTCATTCAATCACTCACTCACTCCTTCACTTTCTAAGATAATCACCGATTCACGGTTCTCGATGGCATACTTATAAACTGTACAGGTTTTTTGTCAGAGTTAGTGCGAACCAACGACAGCTATTAACCGTTCGATTGTGTGTACGGCTTCGGCTTAGTTACAAACACAGACTGTACGTTAGTAAACTGAAAAATTCCAAACATCATTTTCGAATCACTGCTCGTTTCGATAGCTAAAAAAGCAATTTCAAATCAAATATATATCGAAAAAATTAGTTTACTTTGGGTCGAAAAAATCAGAAGTTTCGATTACATTCATTTCGTTTGTTATCGATAACCGTCGGGACGGTGTACCCATATCTACGGGACTGTATAATAGGGATCGTTCGTTTGCGGAAGTTTGTAAGCGGAAGTCTTTTCTCCGGAACTGTTATGTGCGGATTGTTTGTTAGCGGAACTGTATGGATCGGATTTTTTTTCATCGGAACTGTTAAAATCGGAATTATTAAAAGCGGAAGTCTTGCCAGCGGAAGTTTATTTGCGGATATTTTGTTTCCGGAACCGTTCTTTGCGGATGTGTTTTCTGCGGAACTTACGACAGCGGAACCTTAAATTCCGGAAATTAGTTTTGCGGAACTCGGTGAAGTAAATTTTTTTTGCTATTAACATTTTGAGGGCCTTCTTCATTGCTTATAAGGCTTCGGCTTAGTCATTAGCACAGACTGTTCGTTCTAAGCGAGATCGCCGGGTATGAGGCTAAGAGTTAGTTTTCAGTTTAGGCTTAGGATTAGGCTTAGGGTTTGGGAAGGGCTTGGGCGCGTAGCGCCCGAGCCCTTCTCCAAAGGCTAAGCCTAAGCCTAAGCCTACACTGAAACCTAAGTTTTATGCCCCCGCCTTGGACCGTTAGCACCGCGAAGCGGAGGTGTCCAGCGTGGTTTTCCACTCATGAAGGGCACTTTTATAACAGTTCCGCTTTTGACGGTTACGCTTTTTAAAGTTCCGCTTTTGACGTTTCCGATTTTAACACTTCCGATTTTTATACTTCCGATTTTTACTTTGAAATATCCGGAAATGAAAAAAATCCGCTGGGTACAGTTCCGCTAAAAAACGATCCGGTTTAAAAAAATTCGATTTTTACGGATCCGCTTATAACAATTCCGCTGGGTATTGATCCCCACTTAACGGTTCCGATGCGAACAGTTCCGCTAATATAGTTCCGCAAATGAACGGTGCGCTTTTAAGAGTTCCGCTCCGTAAGCGCGATCGTCGGAACAATTAATTTGTAAACTTTTTCTCATTTTTTTTTACTGGAGTTTTGTTTTTTTCGTAGTCGAATGGTGAAGCACAAAATTTGAAATTTTTGTCCACAACGTGCACGTAAAATCGAAAAAATAAACAAGTATTTTTCACTTAATGATAAGTAATTTGTTTTCATATGTGAAACGTGTTTCTGGGTTCCCAACTCATGTTTTTCGCTCAGTTCACTATTACCGATTAACTGAAAATGATGGAAAGGAATTGGTAATAAAACGCAAATCCAGTATTTCCGGCGTCTGAGCAACGATGAAGCGAACTTCAGCTGTTATCGGGTCCTGCTGACGACCAGCAACAAGAGCGTTTATTGTGCTGGAATCTCCTTCACTCTGTCTCGCGCTCACTCACTAACTCACTTATCTTATTTCGCGCTCACTCAGCTGGTTCACTCATTCGACTCTCACTTACTCACTAACTCACTCACTCGCTCACTCACTCATTCACTCACTCACTCACTCACTCACTAATTCACTCATTCACTCGTTCCCTCACTCTCACTAATTCACGCACTCACTCATTCACTAACTCACTCCCTCACTCACTAATTCACGCACTCACTCATTCTCTAACTCACCCACTCCCTTTCTCACCAATGCTTTACACACTCACTGAGTCCCTAACTCACTCTTTCACTCAATCATTCTACTTTCCAATCCACTCACTCGTCACTCATTCACTCGATCACTTACTCACTCACATCCTTTCATCAACTCAGCGACGCATCTCAACAGCTAAAGGGTACACATTCTGACTATCATCACACTCACTCACTCACTTACTTACTAATTCACTCATTCTTTCACTCGTCCACGCACTCATTCATTGACTCACGCACTCACTCATTCATTAAACTCGTTAACTTATTCATTTATTCATTACCTCACTATCTCACTGAGTCACTCTCTACTCACCTACAGACTCATTGACGTACTCTCATCTCACTTACTCACTGAATAACTCAATCATTGTTATCATTGACTCACTCACCATTTTTTTCACTCACTATTGTTTTGTTCTTTCACTCCATCATTTCCTCTATAACTCACTCGTTCACTGCAGTAATAAAGTCCGTAGAAGCATCTGTCTTCGAGATGCATATTTCCAAAACCCAAAAATTTTCCTAGAATTCTTACCATACACGAAATTTTATATTGCGTACTAAGGTGGGTAACCACTGAAATACCACCGCTCGGACAAGCCAGCCTTACGATAGGTAATCGGGGGTTAACGGCCAGTAAAACTTCATTTGGAATTTATAAAAGTTTTGGCGTGTGGTAAAAATTCTAGAAAATTTTTTGGGTTTTGGCATTTTGCCTTCGAGATGAAGCTGGTTGGCTAACAAATTTTTTTTCTCCGATTGAAGGCTGGCTGTCTAAAAATTCATTTATTAGTTCATCCAATCAAGTTCATTACTCCGGAATGCATTTACACAACACTCGAATCGCACTCGTACTTACTCACAAACTCGCTCATAGATTCCTTCTACATATGGACAAGGACACTTGTTAACTCCATAGTGAATAACTACGAAAGTTGGACTTGCCTTAACGGAATATCCTTATTATGATGTTAAATAAGAATTTACAATCTCAAGTCAACTCTGAACGCACACGCCCTTTTCATAAGGAATCTAAATGACTGTTATCAGTAAGTTTCCAATCTGACCGAAACTAAATATAACATTGTACCCTTATCTTCATTCTCTCTAATATGCCTTGTTGAATAAAACTTGATCTTATCGCGTTGCTGGCTGCCGAACGTAGTATATGCTGGTATCTTTCTATTGAGTCGTCATTATATAAACAAGGTGTGGGAGGGGCATAAGATGCATAAGTGTAAGTGGTGTGGTAATCGAACAGCTGATAGTTTTTGGGTTCATTATCACGCCACTTGGGTTTGTTTTAATTCTTAATTAGTTTTGATTCGGCTCCAACACTCACTTTGCAAGCTTAGTTTGCAGATGCTTTCATTGAGTTTTCGGAATATGCTTTCGGAGGTTCCACTGGCGTACGAGCGAATCTTCCAAAGGGAGGGGAATTTTGTCAAAGAGGGGGGAATGGGCAATTTTCAGGTCATTTTACCTACACCTTAGGGAACAAATTCTACTTTTTGAAAACTCCAAAGAGGGGGAATTCCACTTTTCCCACCCCTTCTCGTCCGCTAGTGGGAGGTTCTATCTTCTATGATTAACACAGGAACGAGAACGAAACATTTAGTTGCAAGAACTGCTATGCATTTGTTATACAGAGTATGAATTCTTGTTGACTATCATAACCTCAACTGAAGAAGTCGCAAGTCAGGTCTCTCACATCACTAGCGGACGAGGGAAGAACGGAAAAGTGGAATTCCCCCCTCTTTGGGAGTTCCAAATTAGTATAATTTGAAAGGTGTAGGTGAAACGGCTTCAAAACTGCGAATTTTCCCCTCTTTTACGAAATTCCCCTCCCTTTGGGAAATTAACTCGTCCGCCAGTGTCTCACATTGCGTTAACATACGTATAATATGTGAAAAATATATACAGGGTGTCCCAGCGAGGGGTTCACGATTTGTTTTTTGAATAACTTTAGTATGCGTTAAGCAATAATCTTTAAAATGGATATTGTAAATACTAATACCTTAAGAATTTTTTGCCTTTTTGAAATTTAAAAATTAGTTGATTACAGCTCGAATTATATTCGAATGAAAAAAAATCTAAATCTTTGAAATAATTTTCAGAAGAATTCATTTTGAAACATATTCAAAACTACTTCAATGGTGATTATACAATATATATATTAGCTAATTATGCGGAAAACAATAGAAAAGAAAAGGTTCGTTTAATATGACCACCGGATTTTATCGATACAACCATCTTTACGAGTTTTGAGATCGAGTAATGCGTTTGGTCGCGATTCTGCAGTGATGTTTGCCATTTCCAATAAGATCATTTCTATGAGTTATTCCACTGTGATAATTTTGTGGGAATAAACTAGTTAATTGAAATGTCTTCAAAACCAGTAATTAGTGGCTGTTAAATCGGGAGTTTCTCATCGTTCGACCCATTCAGTGAAGTGATCGTGCACGCAGGAACCGTCCCCTCCTCTGTGGTGTGGCAGCTTGCATGATCATCGATCCATGAACGAATTTTCTTACATTTTCAAGATGCTCCAGTAAAAAATGATTGAGCCTGCTCAGGTACTTGTCACAAGTTACAACTCCATCAAACTTCAAAGAAAAAGAGTCCGATCAAACCGCCGTACAAATTGGCACACCAAACGTTGATTTGGGTGCGTGCCTGGGTTGAGTGATATCAGGATCAGGATATGGTGGAAATATTGAATAAGACATTTCTTTTGCATCGATATAGCATAATCTGTAATTATATTTGTAGTATAACATCATTGAATTAGTTTTGAATATGTTTCAAAGTGAAAATTCTTCTGAAAATTCGTAAAAAAATTGATGTTTTTTCCATTCGACTATAATTCGAGCTGTAATCAACGAATTTCAAAATTTCAAAAAGGCAAAAAATTCTTAAGGTATTGGTATTTACAGTATCAATTATTAAGAATATTGCTTAACGCATACAAAAGTTATTCAAAAAACAAACCGTGAACCCCTCGCTGGGACACCCTGTACATTCCTTCTGTGTATCCTCCATAAAACCTGAAGAGATAGAGACCACGAATAAACAAACTCAACATTTTTAAAAAACCATAATTATTTTCATCCTAATGAAAAACAACGTTTTTCAGGTTAACAAATTCGCAGTCACCACCGACTCCGTCGTCGGGTCTCCGTTCTCCGGGCAGTTTGAGTCCACTGAGCTGGTTGGCCGCAGTTCGACACGCGCTCAACAACAACAGTTGCTCAACAACAACAACAACAACAACAGCTGTTCAACAACAACAACAGTTGCTCGACAACAACAACAACAGTTGTTCAACAACAACAACAACAGTGTTGTTGAAGTGTGCTCAACAACAGCAACGGTTGAGGAGTGGGCTTATTACTAGTGGATTTATTTGGCATCGTCAACCATCAACAACAACTTCATTATGGTGACCGGCAACAACAACATTGACAACACTGTCAACAACAACAACAACAGTATGGATTTGTTGGGCACCTTCAGGCAGCTGGTAAAGCGCGCGCAATGCTCCGGTTAGGAAAGTAATATTTCCAAATGATAATGTAATAAAAAACGGAAAAATGACTTCTGGGTTATACGAAAATCGCAAGTCAAAGTGTACGACGGCAAACTTTTTCATGGACAAGGACAGATGGATTCCACCTTCTATAATTAGCGTCACTAGTAGTGACTACTTAAGGATGGTGCCTACGCTCAGATGATCTCATTCTGAAAATAATCAGTGGCCTAGCCTGCCTATGATGAATAAAGCTTTTCAGCTTTTATGGGCGATAAGTAGGAGGCTTTGTAGCCTCTAAAGTGTGACTTCTTCCTTGAGTTACCGTGATGGGGTTGTTTGAAATTTTTGTTTTTGGATTTCCGTTAGGTTCGAGGTACAATGTTAGGCCCCAGGGTGCTACCAAAGTTGTACGTGTAGTCCAGTTCTGGAATTTCTAGGTTCCCCAATGCACACACTTTCTTCGAATCTCACCTAACTTGCAGGAGACTCAGAATCCCTACGACGGTTAACTCGTGAGTTGACGGCCTTTTTTTATTGACTCTTGTTACAGTAGATTATTTAATTTTTGACTCATTTTGTGCAAAGACAGACATATTCATGCCCGATGTTTCTTTGTCGATCTGTCAAGTTCAGTCCAATTGTGTCATTCATTAACAAATCTGTCGAGTATAGAGCGAGACCTTTGGTGAAAACTGTCTGCCTCAACACAAATTGGGTAAAGATCAATAAACAAATAATCGACTATATAGCCTGCGATGATGAGATGAGAATTTGTATGCGTGCAATGTAAATCGATGGGTTTAAAAAGCGACTTCGTTAATAGGTCGACTTCAATCTAAGCGTTCTTGGTTCAAATGGATTAAGAGAAAGAATGCATTATTTATAAACGCGCCTTCGAATTTCTTCATAATTGTTATTGTTGCGGTTTTGGGAACGCAAATCGTTCTTACTGTCTGCTGATCCGCATTTCTGTGGCACAAATGATGTTGATAGCCGTGTTTTGATTATTGCTGTGTTCGGGAGAGTTTTTTTATTCATTATTGTTGTAGAACAGGTTCTAACTTCTATCTTAAAGATACCAATATAAAAGAGTCTAATCACGTTCACCTAATACGCGAAAGCGTACTAGAGTATCATTTAACTGTCTTAGTCTCACCCACCATCCACTGGCGGACGAGCTATTTTCCCAAAGGGAGGGGAATTTCGTCAAAGAGGTGGGAATGGCCAGTTTTCAGGCCATTTTACCTACACCTTAGGGAACGAATTATACTTTATGAAAGTGCCAAAGAGGGGGGAATTCCACTTTTCCCACCCCTTCTCGTCCGCAAGTGCCACCATCACTTGTAGTTCCGTACCCTTTGTTCCTTAAATTTGCCATGTACTGTGGCTGAAAGTGTCCGGCTGATTGTGGTGTGGAGTGGAGAATGACGGAAAAGTTTTAGCTGCCTTAAAATGTAAGAAGCTTCACTGATCGGTCAATCTAAAAAATTTTTTTTGCGGAACTGTATTTTCTCATCAATATGATTTGAAACATTCATGAATAAGCCAATGTTTGAATGTGATATAACCTTCACATATTGGTAGTTTTATTTTTGAGATGCCCCACCGTGTTTGAATCGATTCTAACGTCATTCTCGACTCTGTGAATTGTACCGTTGCCTGTTGTGTGCCTAGTCGATGTGGCTAATTATCTCCATACTTCATGAGCTGGACGGCCGCCTTTTTTCTTATCACCTGTTCTGTGGAGAGAAAAATGAAAGATATCGAGTATGAAAGTCAGAAAAAACCATGTTACTCATGAAATTGGATCTGAATTTGATGTTAGGAATACGGTATACCGAAAACTCGTTGTTGAACATGAACTTCAGAACAAACTTGGAATTCAATGGTTCAAAGTTTTCAAATCAATCTTCAATACCAGCCAGGAATTTAGGAAAAAAAGTTTACGTTCCCTCCTGGGGCTGTGGTGATCAAGATTTCGAGGACCGTCCAGCTCTGAAGTCCTCTCACAAGTGTCTCTCATCTTATTTTTATTATTTAATTAATAAGTTTTTGAATATATTTTTCAGAAAAAGTGGACCACACGATGGCGAACGCTTCGGCGGTACCTCGGGCCAACATCGACGACCTGCGACTCGTGTTCCTACGGTACGCCTCCGTTAATGACAAGGAAAAGGGACAGAAGTTCATGACGTCCGATGATTTCGTGAGGAAGTTGGTTGCATTTTTGCTTTATTTCTTTGTTTTCTCGTATTGTACTTGTGAATTGTGATTAATTTTTTGAAGTTATCAAGGCGTTATCAAGTTGAATTCTCGGGTGAAATGGTAATTATGGGAGACAGGGTTTGAAAAGACACACTTCCTGAAATGTTTGTTGTTGATTGCAAATCGGTTGCAATTAAAAGTCGCAGAAATTTGATGGGGTATACCACTGGCGGACGAG
Source organism: Daptonema setosum (assembly GCA_964036265.1). NCBI lineage: Eukaryota > Metazoa > Nematoda > Chromadorea > Monhysterida > Xyalidae > Daptonema > Daptonema setosum. The sequence goes on from OZ038445.1 coordinate 25,629,641, forward strand.
CTAGTTTCCCAAAGGGAGGGGAATTTCGTCAGAGAGGGGGGGAAATTGGCAGTTCAGGCTATTTTACTTACAACTTAGGGAACAAATTATACTTTTTGAAATTGCCAAAGAGGGGGGAATTCCACTTTTCCGTTCTTCCCTCGTCCGCTGGTGGGGTATACAAGGGAACGGGATAAGTTGATGAAGTGGAAAACATTGTTTCATGTCTGGGCATTCGATCTGACTTGCAGCATTTTCCGCTGTTCAAGGTTTCTGGTTTTACTGCCATTTTCCTGTTTTTTTTGCAATGTTCATTTATTTTTTTGATGTACAAACTTACATCGCGCGCCATCCTACAGGATCATTCAAGTTCACGTTATTCGGTTCTTTCTGGTCGAACAACCTTGAGTGGCGGTACAGCGGACGCAGTGTTGCGTTGTTTTGAAGTATGAGGAGTGGCAGCTAAATTTCGAGTAAAGTCTGGGTTGAGTGGGGATTGAAGTTTAATGTGAGTTTTTGGTCAGGTTTGTGGACAGTTTTCCACGTCTTTAAAAAATAAAGTGTATCAGATTGCATTGCACGTGGACAAACTGTATAAACGCGCGTTTATTTATGAAATTAAATGTAAGTTGGGAGAAAACAATTTTGTGCCAGGAAACTAGTACTGAGTTCAGCCATACACATAGTCTATGAGTTCAAACACCATTCCTTGTCGTTGTCGAAAATTTGGCACATTGTCGAAAGTTCAGCGTAATAAATAAGAATGAATATATACTATACTACACTATACTACATGTAGTTATAGTACACGCTCATATGCGTTTCACGTGAATATTTGATATTCTGCTCTGCGAGCGAGACCGGACCGAACCGAGCAATCGACTAACTGAACAGTTGTCTGTTTCGGTTTCATGTATTGGGGTCGGGCTATTTGGTTCGCATGTTGCTGCCAAATGCCAACAACTTTGAATTGAATTGACGATTAAAATAAGGAAATGGCGAAATTGAGATATTAGAAATTTCTTGAGTTTAGTTAGAACTTTTTTCAATGTCGACTGATAAGCGGTTCTGGAATTTTTTTAATTGATGCCGCCAGAATTTTTTTTCGGTTTGACTTTGGGGAATGTGGAGGTCAAGTCAGCATATTGAGTAAATGCGTCCGCAGGGGCACTAGCGGACGAGAAGGGGAGGGAAAAGTGGAATTCCCCCCTCTTTGGGAGTTTCAAAAAGTAGAGTTTGTTCCCCAACGTGTAAGAAAAATGGTCTGATTTCTGGAAATTCCCCCCTCTTTGGGAAGATTCCCCTCCCTTTGGAGGTTTGGCTCGTCCGCCAGTGCGCAGGGGAGACCCAATGTGACATTGAGACTGCCGTTTATGTTTTTTTTATCATCAGAGCAAGTTTTGGGTAGCGAAATCACATTTAAATACAATAACCGGGGTTTGTTAATTTTTTTATATGCGAAAGCAGTTATGCTATAATTGGATGAGGAGTAAACGTGTTTCGATGAAATAATCACTTTTTTCATTGCTTGGGATATTAAAAAATCTGGTGGCACACTTCTCAAATCAGCCCATTTGGTATGCGGGCTGTGGTGGTGTTCCAGTTCCGGTCTGTATGTATGCTGAATTTGGTCGTGATCGTTGAAAGGGTTGAATTAAAGTTGTGCATTCAGACTGCTGGTAGACTGGCTGCCATTTGCCTAGGCTATCCAGGCATAAATTGCCAAAAAAATTCGCAAATTTTTTTTCAATTCATTTTTTCTTTTTCAATTTTTTTGGCAATCCATGTATCCAGGTCTTCTTGTTACTTAAACAGTTTTGGCGCGCCGTTTGAACTTGAATTTACGCTGCTCTGTCGCTGTTTCATTTTTTGAAAAAAAAAATTCAAATGGCACTCGAACAATATACGAAGGATGCGAGATGTAAAAGAGAAATGTAAAAGAAACCTCGACGATAGACCAAACTACATTTCAAAATTATCCAATATTATTAAGGGGCTTTTCTGAAACGTTGTTCAGTTGCTCTGGTCTATCTGGCATTGAACATGGCACACTTACCTGACTCATTCAGTCACTCACTCACTCACTCACTCACTCATTCACTCACTCACTCTACCAACAGCTCAAATTGGCTGTCAGCTGATGTCGAGGAAATTTGCGTTAAAATAGGTCATTGAAAGGGGTTACAGTACGTTTTGGACTGCTGCTTGACTGAGTGAGACTGTCAAAATAGGTTTTATGATTTTGGAAGAACAATCAAATAGTTGCGCGTAGGTTTTTATGTGGTTCAGACGCTACGGTCTATTGTATTTGGCACACTTCTTAACTAGGGCCATATGGTCCGTGTCTGTGAACCGGTGTCTAGGAATTTACGTTAAAATATGACTTTGTCATTGAAATGAGGGATAACAATACGTTCTGGACCGTTTAAAAACTGCTCTAAGTGTTATGTTTCTAGTTTTAGTTTTTTAATTCAGTTTTTGTTGAGTTTAAGTCGTTGCGTTTTTTTCAGTTTATATGGACTATCCTGTACTGCAAAACACAGTTCTCAAATCAGTCCATCTGGTCGGAGCCGGTGTCCGGGTGGTTAAAGTTGTCCTTTGAAAGGCTGAAGTGCTTCATACGGTGCGACCACTGGCGGACGAGCGAATTTCCCAAAGGAAGGGGAATTTTGCTAAAGAGGGCGTGAGTTTGCAGTTTTCAGGTCATTTTATCTACACCCAGGCAACAAACTAAGCTGTTTGAAAACGCCAAAGAGGGGAGTATTCCAGTTTTCCCTCTCCTTCTCGTCCGCTAGTGGCTGCGATGTTCCCAGTAGACAGACGGGCATATGTTATATGATGTTCAAGTAAAGTGGTTATTGTAGACTGTGGACGCGGGATTGTGCTTCTTCCGGTTTGTGCGGTGTTGTGTATTGTTGACTAAATTGAACGGCGGGGTCAACTTTAATCGTGAATTGTTCGACTACGTCGGAGATGATATAAAAGTTAAGCATGGTGAGCTTTATATGATCAAATTATAAGTTTCATAACTAATACGAAATAGCCCCAGATTAGTAATCGTAATATCAAAATAGGTTTTTCAATCACGTAGCCTTGCAACATAACTGGTGTTAATGTGTTTCGTTTCGGACTTGGTGTCTCCCGTCAACAGCCATATGTTCTGAGAATTTCAAATTGTTCCCATCCCAACAACCATATGGTTCTAAAACTTTTAACGCGACGACAACCAGTCAGCCAGGCCAGACATAAGAAGAAAATGAATTTCGCCGTTGGGTTCAGTTTCGCAGTGCTGAGAAAGAAAGGTGGCATCGTTTCGACAGCCACTGGCGGACGAGCTAATTTTTCAAAAGGACGTGAAATTTCATTAAAGAGAGGGGAATGAGCGGGCGGTTTCAGTACATTTTACCTAAACCTTAGGGAACAAACGCAACTTTTTGAAATCCCCAAAGAGGGGGATTCCCCTTTTCCCACCCCTTCTCGTCCGTTAGTGTCCGCAGCATCTACTTCATTGCGTTGTCTCTTTAATTTGACAAACGGACCATTATGTTATGGGGAAAGTGTATTTTTGGGAACACATTCTGATCTTCTTTTAACCGAATTTTCGTACGTTGCATGAAAAGGACCGCTTTTTGGGTTCGCATGCAGTTTCCTCTTCGGAAAAATATATAAAACTAATTTTATCAGAGTATTTTCTGGGTTTCCGGTCCGGCAGGTTTTCAACGTATTTGTATTTACTAGTGCTATATAGCGTAGTACTGACATGACATTTTATCAATTAAATTGATATGTATTGCACAAATTGCCTTTGTTTTTACGTTACATCTATGACACAAGCGACAAGCAGGGATGATTTTGTTTGTGCCGCCAGTACACAATTTTATGTAACACAACAAGTTTTTGGCGGCTTTTTATCGCCCAGCTTACTATCTAACTCACTACAAGTACAAATGCCACTGCGCAGTAACGTAATGGCACATTTTTGACTGGGGGACGTTGTTATTGTACGTTTCGTGGATATAATACGATTATGCAAAGAAAAGCATAAACAGTTTGATACAACAGAGTTACAAACGAAGCTGTTAATGTAAATGTATTACTTAAGGGTCTGCATAAGTTACTGGGTAGGAGGGAATAGAGTAGAGGCCTAGCAAGTGACTGAATCCAATTTTTGCAAGTATCTAGAATTTGGTTCCGAAATGAAGATACATAGGATCAGTAGCGGACGAGAAGGGGGGGGGAATAGTGGAATTCCCCCCCCCCCTTTGGCGATTTTCGCGTTTTGGTGTAGGTAAAATGATGTTTTTTTCGCATGTGTAAGCACAAATTCAAGGTAACTTTAGATTAAATTCTTTTTGAATTTCCACTTTTGCCCCTTCTAGGAAGCAAAAACATACCTGAAGTGTAACAAATATACAGTATGTATGTGTAAAAAAGACATTTCATCATGGTCAATTCCACTTTTCTAGCTCATATTAGAGTTTCCACCGCTGCTTTCACAAGAATGTATATTTACCCGCTCAGAAAGAAAGATTCCACTTTTAGTTCCACTTCCGATTCCACTTTCTTGAACCACTCCAAAATTCCACTTTTCGAATAACTTAACAATTCCACTTTCTTGAACTTGAATCCCTTTAAAATTCCACTTTTTGATTAACTTCATACATAACTTCCACTTTTGTGATTCACTTCATATTTATGCCCTTCTTTGGCGAAACAAGTATGATATCGGATATGTCGATTCACATATTTTCTTTTTTACGAAATCATAGGGGTTCGTTAAGTTTTTTGTATCCGCTGAACAACTCAAGTTTAAGGGGAAATACGTTTCCCATTCCACTTTTCCTTCTATTCCCCGCATTAATTTAATGAAATTGACCATGAGATTCCCCATTCCCATAACACTGATATTCGTACAGTGGTATTTTCACATCCACTTTCTTGAATAACTCCAAAATTCCACTTTGGGCTGCTTCTTTGATTAATGCAATTCATGATTCATTACGTCATTTCTTTAGCAGATGACTTTTCCCATGGAAATACTTTACTCTAGATTAAAATTATTCGTTTCTATTGATCTTGACATTACCGTACACAAACTAAGTGACCACTTAGAATTATAGTGGATTCCACTTTCCACTTTGAAAAAACACATTGAAAAAAAATCACGTTGTATGAATTTATAACCGTTAAATTCAGAATCACCGTAAAAATCTGGTCGGAAAACTTTTAAAATTGAAAGTTTTACAAAGTTAAATCGAACCTGAAGTTTTCGTTAATTTAATTTCCGTTAATTAAAAAATCAGTGCCACTTTTGAAATTACCGTGCACGGATGACAATGTGGGGGTCAGTCTGATGTAACTCACTTGAGGTCACGGCGTTCATTTTAGGTCGTGTATGAAAGAGCAGCCGCCTTTTGAGGGGAGGTTCCCACGGCTTCTTACACACGTAAAAGGGGTAATTGCGTAATCCCCCTTTCCCCCGGAGTTCCTTGCACCATTACATATGGACCTCGCTGCACCCCCTCCCCGCTGGCAGGTATTCCTTTGTCGGCTCGGACCATCTTGGTGCCAGGTGAAGACGCCCCCTTTCATGTCATTCAAGCCTCGTGTCTCACTACGGCTCAGTTAATGCACGGTATTTTCAAAATTGGCCCAAATTTTAATCAACAGCGTTAAAATTAACGGAAGTTTTCAAAGTTTGTAAAACTTTCAATTTTGATCGGATCGGCTTGAAAAAAAAATATTTCTCACCAGATTTTTACGGTGATTCCGAATTTAACGGTTATAAATTCATACAACGTGATTTTTTTTCCAAATAAAAAGTGGAATCCACCATAACTCGAACAAGGTATGATAATACTTTTAGTAAGAACGGAAAATCCGGAATACCGCAAAAATGTATGCGCTACGCGCAATGTTCATGGTGGTTTCTAAAAGGTGTTTTTTTATCAACAGCGTAAAAATTAACGAAGTTTTCAAAGTTTGTAAAACTTTCAATTCTCATCGGATCGGCTTGAAAATAATTTCATTCTGACTAAATCGACCATGGAGATAAATTCATTTCGAATTTACTATTTATAATTTAATTAGACGCGATTTTTTTTCAACGGGTGAAAGTGGAATCCAACTATTAAAAGTGAAAAGTGGAATCCACTATAGTTCTAAGTGGACACTTAGTTTGTAAACGGTTTTGTCAAGATCAATAGAAACGAATAAATCTAGAGAAAAGTAGTTCCATGGGAAAAGTAATCTGCTAAAGAAATGACGTAATGAATCATGAATTGCATTGGTCACAAACTGCATAAAGGAACCGCCCAAAAGGGGAATTTGTTCATTTGAGGGATTAAGAAATGGGATACGTTTGCAATACAAATTAACAACCTCTAAAATGCAAATTTTCCCTGCTATGCAGGGTAGGTTTCGGTCACTTTACAGGTACGTTTCCAATACAAAATAACAACCTCTAAAATGCGAATTTTCGCTGCGATGCACCGTAGGTTTCGGTGACTCTATAGCTATGTTTCCAAAGAAAAATCAAAAACCTCTGAAACAAAAATTTTCGCTGCAATGCACCGTAGGTTTCGGTGACTTTATAGGTACGTTTCCAATACAAATCAACAACCTCTATAACGCTAATTTTCGCCTCTATGAACCGTAGGTTTTGGTAACTTTATAGGTACATTTTCAATACAAACTAACAACCTCTAAAACGCAAATTTTCGTTGCTCTGCAGCGTAGGTTTCGGTAACTTTATAGGTACGTTTCCAATATAAATTAACCATCTTAAAAACGCAAATTTTCGGCGCTCTGCGCCATTGGTCTGTGAGTTTCTAGGCGGTTTCCAATACAAATAAACAGCCTCAAAAATGTCAATTTTTGCGCGCTTCGCGCCGCGGTTTTCGAGCAATCCGAGGCATGTTGCTAATACAAATAATCGACCTCAAAAAGTCAAATTTCGGCGCTACGCGCCTTTGATTTTTTAGTTGGACGCATTTTTAATTCTAATACAAATGAACATCTTCAACACGCGGTTATTGTACAAGTCTGTTGATGAAGGCAAGCAAGCAGAAAAGCAAGCATGACACTATCTAAGATGATATACAGTATAAATGAAAGGATTTAAAATGTAAATATATTGTTGTTTTTTTATAGAAAAAAATTAAGGTGTAGGTAAAACGACATTTTTTGACGAGCATTAAGGTGTAGGTAAAATGGGGTCAAAAATTGATTCCCCCCCCTTTGGGCAAAACACTCGTCCGCCACTGCATAGGACACTGGCTCACGGTTCACGGCAGCATTTGGTTCTACTGTTTGTGAATTTCCACAGGTTTTCACTAAATTGAGTAAACGCTGATCGAATTTTTTCTCTGTTTTTGTGAACTAAAATTCATTTGAAAGTCATTTGAATTTTGTATAGTAAAAAAAACCACGCTACCACACCACATTACACTGGTGGACGAACGAGCTGATCCACCGAAGGGAGGCAGAGGAATTTCCTCAAATCGGGGGGAATTAGCAGTTTGCCAGCCATTTAACCTATGCCTTAGGGATCAAATTATACTTTTTGAAAACCCCAAAGAGGGCGAAATTTCACTTTTCCCACCCCTTCTCGTCCGCCAGTGCGCTACCATTACTACCATGGTATGCGCTATGTGCCAATCGGTAGCGGACGAGAAGGGGAGGGAAAAGTGGAATTCCCTCCTCTTTGGTGGTTTCAAAAAAATGGAATTTGTTCCCTAAGGTGTAGGTAAAATGGCCTGAAAGTTTCAGATTCCGCCCTCTTTGGGAATATTCCCTCGTCAGCCAGTGGACTGCCAATAATTGAATGCCGCTCGCTACGCGAACCCAGTTTTGTCAGAAAGGCATGTATTCAAGCACTAGCGGACGAGAAGGGGAGGTAAAGTGAAATTCCCCCTCTTTGGCGGTTTTAAAAAGTAGAGTTTGTTCTTCAAGGTGTAGGTAAAATGCAATTTTTTTGCCAATTCCCCCCTCTTTGGGAATGTCCGAGTCCGCCAGTGGAAAGGCGTGTAGTCAAGTACGGAAAACACTGAATTGAATAGAGCGAAATTGTCACATGTATTTCTCCCATTGTTATGATTTGTAAAGATTTGGGTTTTTATTATCACTGCATAAAATGTGCCGCTTTAGAGGTAAAAAATCAGACTTTCCCGAACTTTCCGACAGTCGATTACCGTTTCTGAATTTCGTGAGTTTTCCTAGTTTAGTACAATCAACAGTCCTGTTCCTATAAATCAACGATTTCTTCATATTTATTGTTGATTCCAATAGAGGCATGAATTGCACACTATCTCTAGTCTAGTGGCGTGGCACTAGTGGAGAACACTAGTGTAGCACTAGTAGGAAAGGGGAGGGAAAAGTGGAATTCCCCCCTCTTTGGCTGTTTCAAAAAGTAGAATGTGTTCCCTAACTAAGGTGTAGGTAAAATGCCCTGAAAACTGCCGATTCCCCCTTTTTGACGAATTTCCCCTCCCTTTGGGGATTTATCTCGTCCGCCAGTGTCTAGCGGAACGGGAGAACATGTACATACATACTTGACTATATACACTGGCGAACGAGCTAATCCTCCAAAGGGAGGGAAATTTCGTCAAAGAGGAGGAAATTGGCAGTTTTCATGCCATATCTCCTACACCATGAGAAACAAACTCAACTTCTTGAAACTGCCAAAGATGGGGGAATTCCACTTTTCTGTTGTTCCCTCGTCCGCTAGTGCGTACATTGACACAAACTGTTTTTTCATGTGACAAGTGCCCTACATACCACCCTACCAATACGTTACGTACCGAGTACATTTGTGTCTGTATGTACGTTTGGGCTAGAGCTGTTGGTACATAACATGCAATTTCACAGTACATACGTACAATTGTTTATATGTACATATGTGAGTATGTGGGGATGTGCTTATTTTTGGTAGTTAGTTTGGTTTGGTGCGTTGAATTACTGATAACTGGAACTTTTCCTTCGGTACTTCCTGAAACGGTTCCTGGTTTTTGTAGTCTGCCTGTACCGAATTAAAAAAAAATTCTCCAACTAGGGGTAATCGGCCGTTTTTAAGCTACAAGTGCCAAAATTAGTTCGAGTCTTGTTTTATAGTACACTACAAGGAAGGACGGCAAATTAAGTAATGATTTTTTCTGTTAATTTGGCTGTTGTGTACATTTTTTTGTCATACGTGGTATGATAAATATCCAGGGGTCAACAATGGCTGGGTCTGGCTGGGTCTGGCTGGGTCTGGCTTGGTCTGGGTGCGAGCTGCGAGCAAGGATTTCGGTGGAGTGCGAGCAGATGGGGGAGGGAAAGAAAAAGAAAGAAAGGGAAAGGAGAGAAGAAAAGAAGAAAAAAAGAAAAGAGAAAAAGAAAATTTTTCTTCCGAATTTCAAACATTCGGGTTCGATCAATTAGGGCGAGCGCAAAATTGTGCGAGCACAAAATTGTGCAACTAACATACACTTGAATAATTTGAACTGATCAACTGGCGCGCGCACTTTGAAACGGTTCCGTATCATCGCAACCCAAACCTTAATATACAGTAGTAGCTCGGTGAGTAAGAGCAGCTCATATTTTCTATTGTAATTTTAGTGTTATTCACTACATAATTTATGCTCGCACGTCTGACATCTTTCTTGAGTCAGCGTTTAACTGAAGCCAAAATTGTTAGTTGTTCTTCAATAATATTTCCAATAGCCTTCTAATAGCCTGCCGCTTTTCAGCTATGTTTCTACAAAACAGTGGGCTTCAAAACGCAAAAATTGTGGCGCTGAGCGCCGCTCAGCCTGTCAATTTTCAGACATGTCTTTAATACAAATCAGCGGACTTTAAAACGCTGAAAGTTTGGCGCTGCGCGCCATCCAGGCAGTCAGTTTTCAGAGGTGTTTCTAATACAAACAAGTGGTATTTAAATTTCAGAAATTTCGGTGCTTCACGGCACTCAGCCTGCCACTTTTCAGATATGTTTCTAATACAAAACAGTGGGCTTAAGAATGCAGAAATTATGGCGCTGCGCGACGCTCAGCCTGCAATTTTCAGACATGTCTCTAATAAAAATCAGCGGGGTTTAAAACGCTGAAAGTTTGGCGCTGCGCGCCATTCAGGCAGTCAGTTTTCAGATGTGTTTCTAATACAAACGAGTGGTATTTAAATTTCGGTGCTTCGCGGCACTCAGCCTGCCACTTTTCAGATATGTTTCTAATACAAAACAGTGGGCTTAAGAATGCAGAAATTATGGCACTGCGCGACGCTCAGCCTGCAATTTTCAGACATGTCTCTAATAAAAATCAGCGGGCTTTAAAACGCTGAAAGTTTGGCGCTGCGCGCCACTCAGGCATTCAATTTCCAGATGTGTTTATAATAAAAACGAGGGGTTTTTAAACTTCAGAAATTTCGGTGCTTCGCGGCACTCAGCCTGCCACTTTTCAGATATGTTTCTAATACAAAACAGTGGGCTTCAAAATGCAGAAATTATGGCGCTACGCGACGCTCAGCCTGCAATTTTCAGACATGTCTCTAATACAAATCAGCGGGCATTAAAACGCTGAAAGTTTGGCGCTGCGCACCACTCAGGCAGTCAGTTTCCAGATGTGTTTCTAATACAAACCAGGGGTCTTTAAATTTCAGAAATTTTGGCGCTGCGCGCCGCTCAGCCTGCCACATTTCAGGCAAGTCTCTACTAATACAAATCAGCGGGCTTTAAAAAGCTGAATGTTTGGTGCTGCGCGCCACTTAGCCTGCCAGTTTTCAGATAAGATTCTTATTTAAATATCAACCTAGGTGACAATATCAACTACTAAGTTAATAATTCATTGTTTTATCACGATTTCTCCAGTATAACGCAAGAAAACCAGCAGATGGAGTATATGCGTGAATTTGGGGTTGTTTTTTGCTAAAACTGATTTTTATGGCGTTTTGTGAGTTTGGGGTGCGAGCAGGCTTTTGAGACCCAGACCCAGCCAGAATCCAATCCATTGTTGACCCCTGTAAATATCGGTAGCATAATAAATAACTATCGAATGAATAACGGAAAATTACGAACTGATTTTAATCAGAAAACTGGGGAAACATCAGACGTTGACGAAACACATTGAGGTGACATTTAGCTTCCAGAGCGAGGGGAGGGGAAGGAAGCAAACTAATGAATGATTGATTTCAATAATGGCGATAATGACTGCATATTGATTTAACGAATAGTTTTGGTGATTTATCATGCAACATCAAATATAACCGGGTAAAAACCACCGCTTTCAATTTTATGGCACACACTTCCTTCTATTTGCAGGTACCTCGGCCTGATGCAGGAGCCGAACTACAACCGAGATACGGTAGCGTTCCTGGCTGGTGCCGCCGACACCACCAAGGATGGTCTCATCTCGTTTGAGGAGTTTCTGGCGTTCGAGGCCGTGCTCTGCAGGTTGGCCTGGAGTTGCAGAAGTTCAATAAGTTCAAGTTCAATGAGCTCATGTCCATGGTAGCTCATTTGCTGTAGTCGGTGAGGTTTGTAACTCGTTATGAGCAAAATAAGTACGCCTGAACGAGTGCGGGCGAGCTGACCCTCTGTTGCAAAGATTTCGTTTTCGGAGGTTCTTATACCTAGATTCGATATGTTCACCCAGAATGAGTCCTACAGAGTTAATCCTTTTTTCATTGCAGTCTTTCCAATGACTGACACATAGGCTCTTCCTACCATCCATTCATTTCTGCAACTACGCTCTCTCACTCACTCGCTCATTCACTTATTCACTCACTCACTCTCACTCACTCACTCACTCACTCACTCACTCACTCACTCACTCACTTACTCACTCACCTTCGCACTCACTGACGATGCACGGTGTATCATTGTAGATGTTGACTGCCTCATCAAAACTCATAAGGTCATCTGATTTTCGAGCTTCCTTTATTTGACTCACTGGCGGAAGGGCCAAACCAAATGCAAGGGAGTGGGCAGAATTCAGGAATGTTTTCTAAAGAACAAACTTTACTTTTTCAAATTGCTAAAGTGAGGGGAATTCCACTTTTCCCTGCCCCTTCTCTTCCGCTAGCGTGCTTATTATTATAAGCCCGTCTCATTTTCGAGCTTTTTTAAACTGACCCACTCACACACGCATTCAGCCCGGACGCACTGTACCTGACGGCGTTCGAGATGTTCGACACGAACGGGTCGGACAACGTTTCGTACCCCGAGTTCGAACGGATTATCCGCCACACCCAACCCGTCATGGAGATGGACTTCAACTTCAACTGCAACTTTCTCAAGCGATACTTTGGCAAGTTGGTGCGACTTTTTCGTTTTGTTTTGTTTTATTTCCAGTATACATTGAAGAAAACATCCATACTCATAAATAAATACGTGACGATCAGAATGACCCTATAACGACACTAGCAACTACACGGTGGCCCACTGAAATGTTTCATGGAGATGTTTCATTGAAATTTTTCATTGAAGTGTTTCATTAAGATGATTCTCCTAATTTTTCGTTCTGAAGCATTCAGGTCTGTAAGTGTCTACATATTTTTTGTTCTTTGTGTATATAGCATTTTCAGAATTTTCTCTACATCATTGGTTTGGCAAAAATTATGTATTTTTCAGGAACAAGGATCGCGACATCAACTATCTCGAGTTTACGCAGCTGCTGCACGACTTCTATGAAGAGCAGGGTGTGCAGGCGTTCAGTCGGTTAGTCAGTCAGTCAGTCAGTCAGTTGGTTAGTCAGTCAGTCAGTCATTGTCAGTCAGTCAGTCAGTCAGTCAGTCAGTCAGTCGGCCAGCTTGTTAGTCAGTCAGTCAGTCAACCAGTCAGTCGGTCAGTGACTCATTCAGTCAGTCAGTCAGCGACTCATTCAGTCAATCTGTCGGTCGGTCAGTGACTCATTCAGTCAGTCAGTCGGTCGGTCAGTTACTCATTCAGTCAGTCAGTCGGTCAGTCGATCAACTTGTTAGTCAGTCAGCTTCGGTCAGCTTGTCACTCAGTTATTTCAGTCCATCTATCGATCAGTTATTCAGACATTTATTGGTCCGTCTGTCTGTCAGTCGGTAAATCAGTCAGTCACTCAGTCGATCAGACATGACATTTAACTGGTCTTCATGTCAGTCGGATAGTCTGTCAGTCAGTCACTCAGTCAGGCATCTAGTGTATTCGTCTGTTGGTCAGACAGTCAATCAATCAAGTTTTGATTGACTGGTTTTTCCATCATAAGACAATAAAATTGAAATTCTGCTTGGCTTCCAATGTGAGATCTTTCCGTTCTGTTCTTCCTAGTCGCTTGTTCATGAGCTCATTCAGTCATTGATTGATTCACTCACTCCTTCATGAACGTGTGGCTGTCGCTCACAGTTGGCGGTATTCCATTCACGTTTCAGGATCTCTTCAAAGTCTTCAAGTATGCTCAGGTTCTTGTTCGTCGTTCGAAATAGGTGTTCGTCCTATTTTCGTTCGTTTCAATCTTTGAAACGGTCATCATGATTGTTGGCTGCTTCCTATAGTTCATTCCACTTTCCAGCAGTTGAAATATTCCGTAAAACCTTTCACTCTCATGTGGGTTTCTAGTCAGCGCCAACGTCATTCTTTTTTGCAGGCGGATTAAGTTAACGTCGAAGATTTGCTTGGAACAGTCAACTGAAATGGTTTTGGATGAAAAATTTGAGTTTTAATGTTATGCCGAAGTAAATATTTTTTACAGACAGATTGAATCAACCTCGGGGATTTGCCTCTAGACAGTAAACTGAAATGGTATGATAATGTGAGCCGATTTGAGTTTTTAATGTTACGCTGGCTGTCGTTGACTATACTTATAGAAATGGCGAAATGTGTTCACGTTCCACGATCTCATAGGACGTGGTACTGACGACCGCATGGCATCCCAAAGTTGTTGCTTGAAATCCGAAAGGAATATGGTTTTTTTGGATGCAGCCCCCACGGATGGGGGTTCTTCTGACTTTGCTGAGGCTTGAATTGATTCACTGGTGGACGAGTGAATCCTCTAAAGGAAGCGGAATTCTGTCAAATGAGGGGGGGGGGGGATCGGCAGTTTTCAGGTAATTTTACCTACACTTATAAGGAAAAAACTCGAATTTTTGAAATCGCAAAAGAGGGGCGATTCCATGTTCTCCCCTTCTCGTCCGCTAGTGAATTGATTCAATGTTTGAATGTGCTGCCATCACTGGTGGACCTAGCTAATCCTCCAAAGGGAGGGGAATTTCGTCTAAGAGAGGGAATCGACAGTTTTTGAGGCAATTTTACCTACTTCTCATGGAACAAAATCGACTTTTTGAAATCGCCAAATAGGGGGGATTCCATGTTTCCGTCCCCTTCTAAACTCTTCGCAATCATAACAACTAGTCTTGCATCGGCTAATATTGAACTTCGCACTCAATGTATTGTTGTAGCCAATTGAAACAAACTTATCAGTCTCGTTTCAAACATTCGGTGATATTGGATTAATGTTCAAGGGGAGAAAATTACAAGTTTATCATTCGCCAAGTTGGAAATGGTCGTTATTATAAATACCATCTAGAATAAAATAATAATAATCGATCCACTGGCGGACGAGCGAAATCCCAAAGGGAGGGGAATTTTGTCAAAAAGGGGGTTTGGTAGGTTTCAGGCCATTTTTACCTACACAAAGAGGAGGAATTCCACTTTTTCGTTCTTCTCTCGTCCGCTAGTGAAATTATTATAGAGCAACAAGAAATCGTTTCATTGCAGATTCGACCCGGAGCAGACGGGTTTCATTTCGGCAACCGACTTTGAACGGATCATGACCTCGGTCAAGTCCCATCTGCTCACCGACTTTGTGCGCAACAGTCTGGTGTCGGTGAGCGGTGGTGCCGTCACCTCGCATCGGGTTGGTGTGATGCAAAGTATAAGTGTATACTGTGAAGTATAAGTGTATACTGTGAAGTATACGTGTATACTGTGAAGTATAAGTGTATACTGTGAAGTATAAGTGTATACTGTGAAGTATACGTGTATACTGTGAAGTATACGTGTATACTGCGAAGTATACGTGTATACTGTGAAGTATACGTGTATACTGTGAAGTATAAGTGTATACTGTGAAGTATACGTGTATACTGTGAAGTATACGTGTATACTGTGAAGTATAAGTGTATATTGTGAAGTATACGTGCAGGGGTGGGCCGGGTTTTTTGGCACTTTGCAGGGGGTGGGGGGGGGTAGCCGACAGAAAATCCCATTTTACCCGACCTGTCCGAAAAGTGGGGGGGGGGGTAAGGTCGGGTAGGGGGGGGTAGAAAAATTTTTTTCGCATAAAACGCTTGTTTTTTGCTTGTTTTTGCTAAAAAATCTTCTATTATATGGTATAAACATCACATATACCGGTTTTTTCAGGTTTTAACCAATAAAATTGACCCAGAAAACGTGTTTCTTCGAAAAAAAATTCTTACAGCCAGAAAATTTTGAAAAATAAGCCTCAAAATCGAGGTTTTGAGGCCGATTTTCTCAAAAATTTCGAGTAGGGGGGGGAGGGGGTAGGCGACCTAAATTTTTGTCTAGGGGGGAGGGGTAGGCTACCCGCCGACCCTGGAAAGTGGGGGGGGGGTAAACCCCCCCTACCCCCCCCCCCCTGCGGCCCACCTCTGTATACGTGTATACTGTGAAGTACAGTACGTGTTGAGTATAAGTAAAGTATAGTATGTGGTGTGGGTGGTAAAAGAGTATAGATTGTCAAATAAAAGTAGAAGTGTAGTTTGTCTGGTCGAATATGAGTCGGTGAGCGGTGGTGCCGTCACCTCGCATCGGGTTGGTGTGATGCAAAGTATCAGTGTTTACTGTCAAGTATAAGTGTATACTGTGAAGTTTAAGTGTATTTTGGGAAGTATAAGTGTATACTGTGAACTATAAGTAAAGTGTAGTATGTGGTGTGGTAAAAGAGTGTAGACTGTCAACTAAAAGTATAAGTGTAGTTTGTCTTGTCGTTTAAAAGTCGGTGAGCGTCGGTGCCGTCACCTCGCATCGGGTTGGTGTTGTGCAAAGTATAAGTGTATACTGTGAAGTATAAGTGTATTTTCTAAAGTATAAGTATATACTGTAAAGTATAAGTGTATACTGTGAAGTACAGTACGTGTTGAGTATAAGACATATAAGATCTTCCAAAAGTGTTTGAAAGTTTCCAAGAGTATAGTATGTGGTGTGGTAAAAGAGTGCAGTCAACTAAAAGTATAATTGTAGTTTGTGGTGTTGTCACCTCGCTCGCATCAGTTCATCATTTTAAAAGTATAATTGTCGTAAAGTGTAATTAAAGATTATGGAGAAATTTACAATTTTTTTACAATAGGTGTTATAAATGTGTTGTGTACATATAAATGAGGATCATCGAGTAAAGTACAATCCTTGACATGGTAAGTATACGTGCAGACTCGTTAAGTATAGCTCAGTGTATGAGTATAAGTGTAGTTTGTCTTATCGATTATGAGTCGGTGACCGCTGGTGTTGTTACCTCGCATCGGTTCATCATTTTTGAAAATACAAGTGTCATAAAGTGTAAGTAAAGGTTATCGAGTAAAATACAGTCACTCAACAGAAAAGTAGTTTTGGGTTTCCTCCAGGGCACTGAAACATAAGAAAGTTAAGGCTTCTAATTTAATTCAGGAACACGCGAACAAAGGACGCAAGGTAATTAATTACTGGGTAAATTTGCAAACAGCTTGCACAGATAAATAGTCTTCTCCGCACATAATACAATTAAAATCCATTCATTGGGTAAAGTTTCACTTTATTGTAGAACTTATACCAATAATCGGCTGCCTGTACAATCAGGGATCTTATTTTCGTCTTCATCAGTTACATTTGTTGACTATCTGTCGATTATTTTCTCTGGTCTTTTCAAATATTTATGATTTGAAGTTCATTTTGCAGTCTTAGAAATTCAAGTTCTAATATTGAATTGAACTGAAAAAGGACTGTTTGAACCCTGATTTTGGCAGTCCGTGTTACTGGTGAAATCTACAGAACAATGAAATTTTCACCGGAAGTATGGTACATATATATACACACACACACACACACACACACACACACACACACACACACACACACACACACACACACACACACACACACACACACACAATGTTCCGTCAAACGCACCTTATTTCAGTTATTTTTATTTTTATTTTAGAAAAATCGGGCTGTTTGTAGTTCGAGTATACGTGAAAATTTTCTCGGTGAAATTCAAAATCAAGTTCTCATGTTGTAATATAATGATCATCATCAATTTGGAAATTCTTTTTTTAATAAACTTTCCCAGAATGACAAACTTCAATCGAACTGTAGTACAGTCCCGAGTTTTCTAAGTGAATTGTTTATCGTACCATCTAGGTTTTCGAATTATTTCTTCTTTATATACTAACCACAAAACTAAACCCCGATGAATCAAATTGGTCAGATAAAAATTATTTCCGAGAATTTTCCGCGAACTCAAAAAGCTGGAATTATTACAAGAGTTCAGGTTCAAGTTGAAAACTTGTTCTCACAATTTCTGATAGAAAACAACAACAGTTTTCGAAAGTGTTGTTATAGGATAGTAATTGTAGTTATTAGAAGGATTCTTTTTCTTTTGTTTAATATAGTATTCTTCAAATGTCGTTGTTTAGTTGCACCAAATTTATTTTCTTCTCTTTATTCCTCAGTTACAAATGTCCTCCGTCTTGAGGAAAACCTGGGGTGAGACTTGAAAAGTATGTCTATGCCGGTTCAGAGTCCGTTGGCAATTTTTCTATTTAACACAATTTCTCATAATCAGATTACCGTATTCAGTCGCATTTTACTTGCGGTTACGGTAGGCTGCTTATGACAAACAAAATTATTAAAGAACAGGTGCCATCGACTTTGAACGGCCTCTACGGTGCTGGTGAATGTGTATGGACGTATTGTGAACCTCATAGATTCAGCGTATCAGATTGTTTTTTCCGGGTTTTTTGTGAATTTATTTGATTGAAAATCATATATTACGTATTTCATTCTCAATTAACTAGGAGACTGAATCAGTTTAGAATGCCGTAGTAAACATTTTTATCATTGATTTTCGGTGTGTATTTGGCATACAACTTTTATATATTACTATTAAGGGAACGGAGTAGCGTCCGTCCCTTGATTACATGATTTTTTATTACTTGATTTATAATTACATTTTTTTTCTCCTGAAGCTGACGTTCGAATTTGGCGCTGTCACGAACGAAACGGCACAGAAAGTAAGTCGACAGGATTTGCTGTTTTACGCAACTTACCATTGAGTATCACCGAAATAAAAAAATATATAATATTAATAATGATTTTTCCTTATTGCATTTTGAAGAGCCGATTGATATTAAAGCCCGTATGTTGTTTCTGCAAGCAAAAATCATGCCCAAAACGTCTGATCATGAAACATCAGACAGTATTGTCCTAACTGGCAAATCAATCGTCGTCCGTCCATGCTACACTGTGTTAAACTATGGTGTCCACCGAATTGAGTTGAGGCTAGTGATGTTTCATTATCAGACGTTTGGGACAATATTTTTGTTTACATACGGATACGGGCTTTTCTTTTAATTGCCGCGGATAAAAATGTTGTATCTGTTTCGGTGATAATCTGGTAGTTGTGTTGTATGGACGTTTCGTTGGCCTTTGTGACACCGCACTGGCGGACGAGCCAATCTTCCAAAGGGGGGAATTGGCAGTTTTCAGGTCATTTTACCTACACCTTAGGGAACAAATTCTACTTTTTGAAAACGCCAAAGAGGGGGGAATTCCACTTTTCCCACCCCTTCTCGTTCGCCTTTGTGACACCGTATGCCGTGTTTGTGTATTAGGAAGAAAAACTGGAAGATACGATTTGTTTTTATCATCAGATAACACATTGCTGTTTGTCATTTGTTTGGAATTTTGGTTCGTGTTGTTTGTTAACAAAGCCTATTGTGATTTCGGTATTAGAAAATTTTCTCATTATTGTGGATAACCTGCTATCAAGGCAAAAAAATTTTTAGGGCTAAATGAGATACCAAGCTGCGCATAGATTTCATATATATATACAGGAGTGGGCCGGGTTTTTCGGCGTTTTGCAGGGGGTGGGGGGTAGAATTTTGAAATCTCAGTTTACCCCACCCCCCACCCACCCCGAAAAGTGGGAAATAAGGTCGGGTGGGGGGGGGGGGGGGGTAAAAAAAATTTCGCAAAAAAGCCTTGTTTTTTGCTCGTTTTTGTAAAAAAATCGCCTATTATAAGGTATAAACATCTCATGAACCGGTTTTTTTCAGGTTTTAACCAAGAAAATTGACCCAGAAAACATGTTTGTTTAAAAAAATCTCACAGCCAAAACTTTTTGAAAAATGAGCCTCAAAATTGGGGAGGGGTAGGCGACCTAAATTTTTGTCTAGGGGGGAGAGGGTAGGCTACCTGCCGACCCTGAAAAGCGGGGGGTAACCCCCTACCCCCCCCCCCCCCCCCCCCCCAGCGGTCCGCCTCTGTATATATATATATTTTACTGTTATGTAAATCCTTTATGCGCAAAGCGCCGCTTAGGGGTTCCGCTAATTATAATAATTGACAACGGATACAGCTGTTACAGTTATGTAAACATTATATCTCGACATTCATGATTAGAATACTGATAATGGGCTTTAACTTGGGCTTAGGCTGAGATAATAGATAGATTGCTAAGCAGAACATCCACCTTAAATCGAATTGGCTTATGTTGAGTGCAGTGCAGTTCATGTATTCACAGATGTGAGCATGTGATGGTTTTATACGTTTGTGAAATTCGTTGTTTGCTATTTTACATTGTGATTAAACTGTAATATTCCTAAAAAAATGCTGGCTTATGTTTCTCATGTGTGCTTTTCGTGTAATTTTTTGTTATCAAATAACTGCAGTATACCCTCGCACTTTACTTGTTGGTTTGGCTTAGCTCAGCATCTATTTATGTTGGTTGATTAGCTTTTCATGTTGTGCTTCGCTTGATATTTTTTTTATTGTCTCGTTTCGGTATTTTTTGTGACTAATTTTGATAATAATTTACACAAAACATGATTTAATTACTGTACTTAATGTATGACAAGTTAGATGACTTTGTATTCGTAGTTTTCATTTCGTTATCTTATTATTGTGCTACTGTATTGTGTCATATTTTTTGTGTGCCGTGTTGTTTGATTGAGTGTTATTTTATTGATAATTACATTTTTATGTTTTTTTACCAGTTGCTCCCCTATTCCTCTGTAATTGAGCTTAGTGATAACAGTAAGATTCGATTATTTATTGGTTCGAAGGTATGAACATTAAATATACTATATTAACATTTGTCATTTGTCGCATGCATGATGATTATTATTCGTCAACCAATAGATTCACTCCTAATCTAGCTGTCTGAGGATTTTTTTCACTTGCACAACTTTTTTGTGAATTTTTTATCAACCTTATCAACTAACTCTCAACTCAATCCACGGATTTTCATAACGCACTCTTTCACAACCAGGGTTTTTCTGCTGTGAAACCGTCCCGTTCTTCTATAAATATTCCTTAAGGAAGGGTAATTTGAATTTTGAATCAATCTCGCTGAAGACGTTCACTTAACTATAATCGAACGGTTTCACCGAAAAGAGAACACCATATCACATTCATTCGATCGTGATTTTGATACATCACTCCGGTTTGGATTATATAAAATCGTAAGCTAATCTTAATATCCGGGATTATCTCCAGGTCTCCTTCCCGTACTATCTGGCCTTCAATGCGCTGCTCAACAAGATGGAGGTGATCAAGCGCATTTACATGCAGTGGACCAAGGGCGACATCAATCAGCACATGACACAGGACGAGTTCTTGTTGGCCGCACAGCCGCATGCCCATGTCACACCCGCTGAGGTTGGATTGACTGACTGACTGATTGACTGACTGACTGACTGTTTGATTGACTGACTGACTAACTGATTGACTGATGACCTGTCTGACTGACTGCCTGGTAGACTAACTGACTGACTGATTGACTGATGACCTGTCTGACTGACTGCCTGGTTGACTAACTGACTGACTGATTGATTGATGGACTGTCTGACTGACTGATGGACTGTCTGACTGACTGACTCTGATGGCCACCGACTGATTGACTGACTGGTTAACCAAGTGACTGAGTTCTTGTTGGCTGAATTTGAGGTTAAATTGACTGTTTCGATTATTATTCTGATTCACTATCTAAGTTGAATGACATGATTTGTGTGATTGGTTGTCGTCTAGCAGAGTCGCTGACTGATAAAAATGAACTGTATGGTATAGGATATCAACTTGGAAGCTGCGTTATGTGTGTAGTTATGTGAAATCCTCACTGTGTCAAGTATCTGAGCAGTTATGTGTTTGTGTAACTCGTTTCGGACATGAGACAACTGTTAGATATACTGATCGATTGATCGGTTTTTTTAAATGACCAATTAGTGGATGAATTGAATGATAATTGTGAACTCAATAGTACTTTACATACTTTATGACGAGTGGGAGTGTGTATAGAGTGAAATTTCATACTCCAAAAATATCGATTTCCTAATTTTTGAAATTTTCAAAAACGCCTCTTCTTACGTCGATTCTTGCGTGCATCGACTCATATAACCCGTGAACCGTGACTGCCATAAAGGTGATATCGTACCATAAGACCTCCCCGGATCATTGCAGGTCGACATTCTGTTCCATCTGGCCGAACTGCGCCATCCCGGCCAACGATCGATCAGTCTGCGCGACATCGAGCGCGCCGACCCGGAGCGACTGAAACGCGTGTCGTACATACAACGATTGACCAACATTAAACTCGTCGACTCGCCCAGTGATCGCGGCGTCGGCACACAGGTTCGTCGGTTTGGGGTGCGGTGGAACGCATGAGGGGTGATTTGAACACAGGTTCGTCGGTTTGGGGGTGCGGTGGAACGCATGAGGGGTGATTTGAACACAGGTTCGTCGGTTTGGGGTGCGGTGGAACGCATGAGGGATGATTTGAACACAGGTTCGTCGGTTTGGGGGTGCGGTGGAACGCATGAGGGATGATTTGAACACAGGTTCGTCGGTTTGGGGGTGCGGTGGAACGCATGAGGGGTGATATGAACACAGGTTCGTCGGTTTGGGGTGCGGTGAAACATGGATTCCCAAAAAAAATTGAAAAAAAAAAAAAAAATGAAAAAAAAAAATTGGTCATTTTTTTTTTTTTTTTTTTTTTTTACAAAGTTTCGAAAATGTTTCTGTAATACGTTAATAAACGTTAATAAACACCTCTAAAGTGTAATATAAAATGTCAGAAGTGTGAGAAAAGTTCTAAAAACACATTGCCCACTAAACGAGGAACACATTTTGTCAAAATGCCGTCTCCTCCAGTCAATATGCTAAGCCGCCAAATGAATTAATTTTTATATTCAGTCATGGCCAGCGCTCACACGTGTCACACCTACACGTGTCAGACATGATGGTGCAAGCCTACGGTGATCTGCTCAATCGCCAGCCCGAGCTAAAGAGCTTCTTGAGATTCAAGTGAAAAAATGACACTTTAACTTGTCCAACCCGGGTAACACCCACTGAACATGATGATTGCATGTTATAGCATACAGCTGTTGGGTTGAGTTGAGTCGCACAGTCGACTACTGTGCATCACCTTCTCTTACATTTGATGCAGCTATGTAACGATTCACAAGTTGGAGTAGTTAACACTACAACTTTTCACTTGAATTCCAGGCAGTTCTTTACCTTACTTTAATCAATTATTCCTTACGAGTTTGGGCTCAAAACTGTTATCTAAGTCATCAGAATCATTAAATAAATCTAAATGAGTACCCTACTGATGATTTAGGACATGTATGGTCGATCCTGGATAAATACCAAAAATTTGTAAAAAAAAAAAAAATGAATAAAAAAAAAAAAAAAAAATGTGTGAATTTTTTTTTTGGCAATCCATGCGGTGGAACGCATGAGGGGTGATATGAACACAGGTTTGTCTGTTTGGGGAGCGGTGGAACGCATGAGGGGTGATATGAACACAGGTTCGTCGGTTACGGTACGGTTACTAAAAAAATTGGCCTTTTTTCATTGCGGAATTTCGGGGTATCTTATAGGTGAAAAAAGTTTCTCTGGGTTCCTCAGAAAGTCAGGAAGGCAATAAGCGGCAATACTGTTCTCCCAGATCTGAACCACACGGAAGTTGCATCGACCATTGAGCAGCAGCTATTTTTGTGTTGGCTAATGACAATCACTATCAGACGGTCGATGAAACTTTCGTGTGGTTCAAATCTGGTTGAATAATTCACATGCGCGGATACGACACAATTAATTTCTTTCGGCTATAGTCGAATATGAAATACTTATACTGCGCCTAAAAGGTGCGGGAATTCTGGATGAACAAACTGATGCTTCACGATGTAAAATTTTTGTCGATGAAGATATCGGCGAATGATAGTGATTTTTCTTTCCTGTAAAGACAAAATTTTAATCGACAAAAAAATCTGACCTCAGAAAACATCAGCTTGTTTACCGAAAATTGACGCAGCTTTTTGGAACAGCAATTTTTTCCCGG
The DNA here is from genome assembly GCA_964036265.1 of Daptonema setosum. Classification (NCBI taxonomy): domain Eukaryota; kingdom Metazoa; phylum Nematoda; class Chromadorea; order Monhysterida; family Xyalidae; genus Daptonema; species Daptonema setosum. The sequence goes on from OZ038445.1 coordinate 25,653,166, forward strand.
TTATACCATGCTCATTTATTTCAGGTACTTGAATCGGCCTACCGTTTCTCGATGGGTTCGGTGGCCGGGGCGACGGGTGCCACGGCGGTCTACCCGATCGATCTGGTAAAAACCCGAATGCAGAACCAACGAACCGGCTCGTTCATCGGTGAAGTCATGTACAAAAACAGCTTCGACTGTTTCAAGAAGGTGCTTCGACACGAGGGTATCCGAGGTTGGTGAAACTGAACTTTTTTCAGTCGTGATCTACGTATTCCGGTACTGGTACCGAGTCCTTTTCGTAATTTTTTTTACTGAGAACAGTTCAACCGCCATTATTCAACATGACCGAACATGCAACGTGAATTTTTCCATTCAATCATTCAGAACCACTACTAGAAGAAGTTTGAGCTAGTCCCGACCCCGAGCAAATGTTTACTGAAACTGTTATTGTCGCCTGTCTAGTCTAGTGCGTAGGATGCCGGCCTCGAAAACCAGCGGTCCCAAGTTCGAAACCTGACTTGAAACACAGATCCTGGACGCGTTGCTCTGGGGTTTCTACTACTATTGCCCGTCAGTTTATTCAACTCGCTGACCACTACAAAAACCCCATTCTGATATGGTATTAGTGTACCTCGGAGGCTTCAGTTAATGAAGTAGTCAAAGTGAAAAAGTAAAAATAAATAAACTAAATTTGGATTACCTATAAAAAATGTAATGATTATTCGAAATTTCAGGTTTGTACTCGGGTTTACTGCCTCAAATCGTGGGTGTGGCCCCGGAGAAGGCGATCAAGCTGACGATGAACGATCTGATGAGGGACAAACTCACATTCGACGGTCATCTGCCCGTTTGGGGTGAGATCATTGCCGGTGGCACCGGTGGTATGTGTCAGGTTGGGTGCTATTGTGGTTGTTGTTGTTGTGGTTGTTGTTGTTGTTTGTTGTTGTTGTTGCTGTTGTTGTTGTTGTTGTTGTGTGGTTGTTCTTGTTGTTGTTGTTGTTGCTGATGTTGCTGTTGTTTTTGTTGTGGTTGTTGTTGTTGTTGTTGTGGGTGTTGTTGTTGTTGTTGTGGTTGTTGTTGATGTTGTTATTGTTTTTGTTGTTGTTGTTGTTGTGGTTGATGTTGTTGTTATTGTTTTTGTTGTTGTTGATGTTATTGTTGTTGTTGTTGTTATTGCATATAATTGATAATTGTGGGCTTCGTAGCTCAGTGACACGAGGCCCGCCTATGGGGTTCGAGTCTTGAAGTGCTGTGGTCAAAAAGTTAGGCCACTTGCTATATGTGTCGAAGACAATGAGTACCAACCGGTCATCCCTCCGTGTGTCGAGCTGGAGGAGCAGACTTAGTCTGCGTGTAGTATCATGGTGATGTCCATTGGAATGGGAACCATGCAGGTCGCGGATTCGATTCTGTGAATTGGTATCTCAGGAGAATTGCTAACATCAGGAGTTTGAGTTTTTATGAAAGTCAAACTGTTTCCGAGTGACAAAACATATAAAATTTCAAGATACTTCCTAACCAGCAGAGTTCAGAACAGAAACATAAATGAAGCAGCACTTGAAATACAGTCAGACCTAGTTCTCGTAGTTAGTCACTGTTCAAGAAATATTCGTACCAGGTTGATAAAAATTCGAAAGTAGATCCATGAACATGGTTATCAAAAAATTTTCCGTTTTTTTTATTTTTTTTTCTTTTTTGAAAAATCTTTGAGGCTTGGGGGTAAGCGAAAAAAGTATCTATGGTAGTTGTGAAAATTCTGAAAAACTAGGCCGTCATTTGTTGTTCTTTTTTCCTTTTTTAGCCATTGGGTAACCATGTCGATGAAGCCCAATGGAATCCATGAAATCCATGATTAAACATTAATGGTTTACAGGTCATGTTCACTAATCCGTTGGAGATCGTGAAGATTCGACTTCAAGTGGCCGGCGAGATCGCGGGCGGGCCGAAACTGAGTGTGTTCACCGTGTTAAAGGAATTGGGTTCGTCGATATTATTATATGTTTTCTTATTATTATATCATTCATTGTTATATTTTCATATTATTATATTTTTAGTTCGGTTATGGTTTCTTGTTTTCAGAAATTATTTTCCGTCACCCGTTACAAATATTCCAAAATGAATTTGACGTTGGTTGTCCATGTCATGTGTCATGTGAAAAGCTTTTTCATCATGAAACATTTTTACGCGCGCTAGAATTTTTTTTTAATTTAATTTATACTGCCACAATAAAATTATACCGATTGAAAGAAAACCTGAACTCGCAACGATCCTATTAAAAAATTGATCTAGAAAACTGGCTGACGAGCCCAATCCTCCAAAGGGAGGGGAATTCTGTCAAAGAGTGGGGGGAAGTTTTCAAGCCATCAAACCTACACCTTAGGGAACAATTTTTATTATTCATAAATCCCCAAGAGGGGGAAATTCCACATTTCCCACCCCTTCTCGTCCGCTAGTGATCTGGACTCGATCAATGAGAGCATTATGATCAATTATTCTTTATTTCGCAGGTTTCTTCGGACTGTATAAGGGCGCCCGGGCGTGTTTCCTGCGCGACATCCCCTTCTCCGCCATCTACTTCCCCGTCTACGCGCACATGAAACTCGCCATGGCTGATGAGAACGGTCATGTTGGTGTGTCGGCGCTGTTCTGCAGGTCTGCTCACGACTCACTCACTCGACTCACTTGACTCGACTCACTTGACTCACTCAACTCACTCGACTCACTCACTCGACTCACTCCTCAACTCACTCACTTACTCGTTCCGCTCACACTTGCGCGCTCACGCACTCCACGGAACTAACTCATGTATTTGTACTCATTAACTCATTTATTACTACTGTGCGGTCATCACTGAAACATTGCTGACAACCATTCGCGGACTCATTCATTTTCTTTCTCTTTCATTCGTCGATCGCACGTACATTTCTCAATCACTACATTCATCACATAATCACTCACCGAGTATTCACTCGCTCACTCAACTTCAGTTGCTCACTCAGACCTTCCGTTACAAATTCACTCACTCACTCCATCACAATATATTCATTCACTCTTTCACTTGCTCACTTAATTTCACTTGCTCACTCAGACCATCCGTTACAAATTCACTCACTCACTCCACTCCATCACATATTCATTCACTCTTTCACTCGCTCACTAACTTCACTTGCTCACTCAGACCATCCGTTACAAATTCACTCACTCACTCCACTCCATCACATATTCATTCACTCACTCACTCGCTCACTTAACTTCACTTGCTCACTCAGACCATCCGTTACAAATTCACTCACTCACTCCACTCCATCACATATTCATTCACTCACTCACTCGCTCACTTAACTTCACTTGCTCACTCAGACCATCCGTTACAAATTCACTCACTCACTCCACTCCATCACATATTCATTCACTCACTCACTCGCTCACTTAACTTCACTTGCTCACTCAGACCATCCGTTAAAAATTCACTCACTCACTCCACTCCATCACATATTCATTCACTCTTTCACTCGCTCACTAACTTCACTTGCTCACTCAGACCATCCGTTACAAATTCACTCACTCACTCGCTCACTTCACTACTCACTTGCTGCATCCCTCACTCCATCGTTAATTCACTCACACACTCACCCATTCTTTCAACCCCTCCTTCTCTCACTCACTCACTCACTCACTCATTCACACTCCATCGTTCATTCACTCACACACTCACCCACTCTTTCAACCCATCCTTCATTCACTCACTCACTCACTCACTCACTCACTCATTCATTCACTTTCAGCGCATTAACGGCCGGTGTACCCGCCGCCGCACTGGTCACTCCAGCGGATGTCATCAAGACTCGATTGCAGGTGGCCGCGCGCGCCGGTCAGACCGAATATAATGGAATGGTCGACTGCTACAGAAAGGTGGGTTTTTTTGTTGATTTTTTCCTGTTTCAATGACTTCTTCATACAATATATCATGAGTTCACTGATTCGGTTATCGAACATAATGATATGGTCGGCTGCTGTAGAAATGTGGGGTCTTTCTTCGACTTGTTCTTTTCAATCACTAATTCGTACAAAAACAGTTCGAGCGAGTTCTCGATTATTTGAGAGTATTATTAATTTTATATTCCTTTGGGCTTGAGGAAAACAAATACATAAATAACAATATCCTATGACAGGCACCGTCCGAAGAATCTTCCTAATGTTTCACGTACCAAAATTCTCATTCATTTATTTATTCTATCATTCATCCCACTGGCGGACGAGCCAAACCTCCAAAGGGAGGGAATTTCATCAAAAAGGGGGGGAATCAGCAGTTTTCAGGCCATTTTATCTACACCTTGGGGAAAAATTGTACTTTTTGAAATCGCCAAAGAGGGGGGAATTCCACTTTTTGGTTCTTCCCTCGTCCGCTAGTGGTTCATCCTATCCGTTTCCCATCTTCACTCGACTCTAATACATATCAAACCACGTTCCAGATCATGGCCGAAGAAGGCCCGAAAGCCTTCTGGAAGGGCACAGTCGCTCGTGTGTTCCGTTCAGCCCCTCAATTCGCCGTCACCCTGCTGGCCTACGAGATGCTCCAACGGGTGTTCTACGTCGACTTCGGCGGCAGTCGACCGGCCGGATCCGAAGTGCCCGTACATCGGACCAGAATGGACGATATCTCGGAGAATCCGGACCATCTGGGCGGCTATAAGCTGGCACATGCCACCTTTGCTGGTATTGAATCCAAGTTCGGCCTGTTTATGCCGCGATTCGAGATCCGTGAGCATCGGCCGAGCTATGTCGGTGAGGTCTTCGGCGCCACCACGTCGACCACGGCGGAGACGGCCAAGTTGACCTTGAGATAACCGGGTGCGGTACTGCGCATTGGGTTGCGGGTGTGTGTCGCGCTCAGAGTGCATTCCGGAAGTGCGATTTAGATTTTTTTACAAAAATTTAATTTCGTGGTGAAATAATCAGAATGTTTTTTGTGTTCTGGTTAAGTGGTTGCTTTGGGTGCTCCACCTTGAGTGCGGTACACGCTCCGCGCTCGTGCTGTGGATTTTACACTGGTTTAGCGTTCGACTTGTTTAGCAGAACTATTGAAATGTATTAGGATTGAAATCTATAGTCATGTCATTTGATATGTTTGTTTTCCTGTAAGTTATTACACGATAACTAGATGCTGATTCATAATAACAATGTGTCACCCCCCGAATTCATATACGAACGCTATCGTCATTTCGTGATGGTAGTCTATCATCTCCGTTGCAGAAACGCTCATTTTTTATGATTTTATTCGTTTTTGATACATATTTTTATGTTTGTTTGCGAAGAACTTTTCGTATCCTTCATGCTATGCCGATTGTATAGTTACTATTGGGAAGTTCTATTATGTGTCGGTTTGTTTTGCGTAAACATTTCATCTGATTTTCTATAATTTTATTCATAAAATTAAAAAAAAAATTTTTACCTGTTATTCGAATATCAAAACTTATCAGATAACTAAATAACTAAATCGACCATAATCTGAATCACTGGCGGACGAGTCGGACCTCCAAAAGGAGGGGAATTTCATCAATTAAGGGGAATTTGCAGTTTTCAGGCCAATTTACCCACACCTTAGGGAACAAACACCACTTTTTAAAAACGTCAAAGAGGCAGGAATTCCGCTTTTCCCACCCCTTCTTGTCCGCTAGTGTGTCTGCTTAGCGCTGCCCTGCCAGTGAACTAAATTTTCATCGAAATATGCATTATTCACTGATTCACATAATTAGGCGTTTTTTTGTTTTTTGTTTGCCCTGCTGCCTCCGCTAAACTACTACTTCTCAGCTAATAATAATTTTTGTGTATTCTAATTTTGTTCACCCTGGTGTGTCATTCATTAAATCCCGGCTGAAATAAGGTTTTTTTATTATCCTGTATTTTTTGCGCAAATCTACCTTCCTCTCGTTTAGTTTTTGTCCTGTCCTGACTAGAACAGATGCTTTGAACGAGAAACAGATTTTTTATATATTTTTTCGTTTTTTCATTTTTTGCGCTTGACAAGTTTCTTTTCCGGTGTTTTTGTGTTTTATTTAAGTACGGTGATTTGTTTTTCTTTGTTGTTGATAAATCCGGTCACGTTTCCAAAGAACCTCTCCTCCCGATGACTTGTGACACAGCGCGTTCCATGTTTTTTTGCAAAAAAAAAATCCTGTTTGAAAAAAATAGCAAGATAACTCTAAAAAAATTTGCGAAAGTTAAGATCACTTTTTGATGTCTGAAGGAGTTTTGCAAAGATCATTTGAAGGCGCCGTGATCAAATTTTACCCGCTGTGTCTGTACTCTATTTTTTATGTTTTGCGGTGTTCGTAGGTTAACTCAACATGTTCTATCGCCTTGTCAGTGATGCACCGTGTTAGGCAAGACAGTCATACGGGGCGAATTTCGTTTTGAAAAAAGCTTACAGGCTTTAAATAAAAGTTTTTAATTTTTTCAAATTTAGCTTAAAGTGGTTTCTTCTTGAAATTTGCCCCAAATATCCCCATTATCGCTCACGCTCAGTCATATTCACAGATAGTGTTTTCTAAGAAAACCATTTATTCTACACCATAGCTTTTGAAAATGTTTCTTTATAGTGTGTTTTCATCGTTGATGTTGTTTTTTAGTATTTTTAGTTTGTCTGTTGTGCAATTTTGCGTTCAGTTCTGTTTGGTAATTTCCGGATAAAAAAAACTTATTTTATTCTCTGCCTGAAATAATAAAAACTGAACGAAAAGAACATGATCGTCGAAATTTAGTGAATATTCCTTGATACACAACTAGCCATCAGATCTGAATTTATATTATTATATTATTATTATTGTCATATTATACATTGATGTAAACTTTTATGTATCGAAAATGGCCTTTTTCATTATTTTCTCTGATGCGCGTGTCCAGTGGTTTTACTAACGATAATTACGAATATATGTATTTATTTTTGGCGATTGTTCTTGCTTTCTAAATGGACTACAAACGATTATAATTGTAAAGCAGAGTTCTATGAGCCCGGTCCACCCTATTTTTACGAACCATTATTCGGTTGTGTAGTTTCTTCTCGTGAACTGGAGAAATGTTTCAAGTTTTGCTATTTTTCTATATAATGTTTCATAAAAGTATAGTTTCAATTGCTAACTAATGAAAACTAATGGAGCGTTTTATTCCGTTCACTGCAAATATAGCATTTTTCTAGGCTTAGTCATACCGTACCCTCAACGAAATTTTGATCCTTGAATTTTCAAGATTTTTCCCGTTTTATTTCTGGCGGCAGCTCCCTTTGTCACCACTGTCATCACCTTTATTATACGGTATTTCCCGATACAAGGTACTTACTGTGGCAATTGATCGGTAGTTACCCTATGTTTTACCTTACGTTTACCGTTCCCCATTATTCACTGACCCCTTCGTAGGTCACTAAATTTTACATTGTATTATTTTCAATTGGTTGGACTCGAATATCTGTAGTCTCCAATTCGTGCACCATTTTTTAAATCATTTTGTAGCCCCTTCCCGAATTTTCTTATTCTAACTTCGAATGAATATCGTAACAGCTTTAATAAAGCGTGAATACGAGAAAATTCAAATTGCGGGAAATATTTACGAAATGATTTCAGATAGCATCGGCGAGATTACATTTTGACCGATGTTTGTGTCCAACTAATTGATAATGCATTTTGTCCCTTACACTAGCGGACGAGAAGGGGAGGGAAAAGTGGAATTCCCCCCTCTTTGGCTGTTTTAAAAAAGTAGAATTTGGTCCCTAAGGTGTAGGTAAAATGGCCTGAAAACTGCCGATTCCCCCTCTTTGACGAAATTCCCCTCCCTTTGGGAATTTAGCTCGTCCGCTAGTGGTCCCTTATAAACTGCAATGGGTGCCATTGTTAATCATATACTGATTTACCTATTAAATTGCTGTCTAGCGAATAAAAACAATATAAAACCAAATGCTATAGTTGGTGTGTGTGGTTTATTTATTGAAAAATAATATAAAGTTAGAAAAGCATGAAAATTGTATGCGGGCTGTTGTTCAAAAGCATTATAAAACGTGACATTAATAATTGAGTTCACCGCACTAGTTTGAATTGAGTAAACTAATAATTAACGACAAAAAATGACATCAAGAAAATTCGAACTACGTTGGTTTGTCAATTGTAATGCTTGATTAATACACTGACTGATTATTTGATTGACTGACTAACAAACAGCTGGACAAAAAGAGAAATAACTTGCGTTTCTGACTAAAAGAATCACTAACATTGTAACACAATGACCTATCGACACATTGAGAGACTGGTCAACTAAATGACTGACTGACTGCCTGAATATCTGACTCATTGAAACACTTGAAAGAAAACTGAATGACGGACTGACTGACTGGCTGACTAACTGACCCACTGACTGATTATCCATACATTGAAGTGTTTAGTTCAAATATTAATGACTAAATGAATGACTGCTATACTGAAAGATTAGTTAATTGACTGACTAACAAACAGCTGGACAAAAAAATATAAACTAGCGTTTCTGATTAACAGAATCACTGACATTGTAACACAATGACAAATTACCTATCGACACAATAAGAGACTGGTCAACCAAATGACTGCTTGACTCACTTACTGATTGACTCACTTACTGGTTGGATGATCAAAACGTATGCATAACTAAAAATTTGATGGCAAACTGATTAACAGAAAGACCGGTTAACTGAATAACTGACTGAAAGACTGGCGTTAAGAACGAATGACTGACTGATCAACTGTTTTTCTTACTGAGCCAAAAACTGATTTCTTGAGAGAAACATTGGTTGACTGACAAAGCTTAATATGCAAACACTATTTTTCATTTTAGAAGAATCACACTTGTTACTTGCACTTTGCAGAAAGTGACTTCCTTAGTGGCAAAAAATATTCATTTATCTTTTATGCTTCTTGTCAACAAGCTCCCCTGTTCTAGCTCATGTGCCAACGGTAGTAAAAGACAGGTTGCTTTTATTAATGAGCCACATGATTGAAACGTGAATGAGGAGTTGTAAACTAAATTTTCGGTGGTTGTCGTTACCCCTCGATTTGGCCAGAGTTTCCCCTCAGATATTGCAATAACTACAGATTGAAAATTAATAGACCGTGTGTTACGTGAACTAAAAAGCAGGTGTTCTATAAATCATGTCAGTGGTTGTCGTTACCCCACAATTTTGGTAGAGTTCTCCCTCCAATGATTCATGAAGACAGAAATAGAAACTCGTACTTCAAATGAAACGTGAACTGTTAGCGCTCAACTGACTGAACTACGAATGTGGCAGTCGTTAGTTTCGTTTGTCCGCTCGCTTCCATACATGTAAAGTGTTTAGTTCAAGTATCAAGGACTGAACGAATGACTGCTTGAGTAATACGCTAACTGATTCTTTGATTGAATGACTAACAAACAGCTGGACAAAAAAAGAAATAACTTGCGTTTCTGACTAACAGAATCACTAACATTGTAACACAGTGACAACTGACCTAACGACACATTGAGAGACTGGTCAACCAAATGACTGACTGACTGACTGACTGACTGACTGACTGACTGACTGACTGACTGACTGACTGACTGACTGACTGACTGACTGACTGACTGACTGACTGACTGACTCAATGACTCACTGACTGATTGACTGACTGACTGACTGACTGACTGACTGACTGACTGACTTGTTGAGTGACTGACTGACTGCCTGAATATCTGACTCACTGAAACACTTGAAAGAAAACTGAAAGACGGACTGACTGACTGGCTGACTGACTGACCCACTGACTGATTCCATACATGTGAAGTGTTTAGTTCAAACATTAATGACTAAATAAATGACTGCTAGACTGAAAGATTATTTAATTGACTGACTAACAAACAGCTGGACAAAAAAAGAAAAACTTGCGTTTCTGATTAACAGAATCACTGACATTGTAACACAATGACAAAGGACCTATCGACACAATAAGAGACTGGTAAACCAAATGACTGCTTGACTCATTTACTGATTGACTGATGTACTGGTTGGATGATCAAAACATATACATAACTACAAATTTAATGGCAAACTGATTAACAGAAAGACCGGTTAACTGAATAACTGACCGAATGCTGGCGTTTAGAACGAATGACTGACTGACTGATCAAATGTTTTTCTTACTGAGCCAAAAACTGATTTCTTGAGAGAAACATTGGTTGACTGACAACGCTTAATATGCAAACACTATTTTTCATTTTAGAGGAATCACTCTTGTTACTTGCACTTTGCAAAAAGTGACTTCCTTAGTGGCAAAAAATATTTATTTATCTTTTATGCTTCTAGTCAACAAGCTCCCCTGTTCTAGCTCATGCGCCAACGGTAGTAAAAGACAGGTTGCTTTTATTAATGAGCCACATGATTGAAACGTGAATGAGGAGTTGAAAACTAAATTTTCGGTGGTTGTCGTTACCCCTCGATTTGGCCAGAGTTTCCCCTCAGCTATTGCAATAACTACTGGTTGAAAATTAATAGACCGTGTGTTACGTGAACTAAAAAGCAGGGTTTTTATAAATCATGTCAGTGGTTGTCGTTACCCCACAATTTTGGTAGAGTTCCCCTTCCCATGATTCAAGAAGAGAGAAATAGAAACTCGTACTTCAAATGAAACGTGAACTGTTAGCGCTAAACTGACTGAACTACGAATGTGGCAGTCGTTAGTTTCGTTTGTCCGCTCGCTTCCATACGTATCAAGGACTAAATGAATGACTGCTTGAGTAATACGCTGACTGATTATTTGATTGACTGACAAACAGCTGGACAAAAAAAAGTTATAACTTGCGTTTCTGACTTACAGAATCACTAACATTGTAACACAATGACAACTGACCTATCGACACATTGAGAGACTGGTCAACCAAATGACTGACTGACTGACTGACTGACTGACTGACTGACTGACTCAATGACTCACTGACTGATTGACAGACTGACTAACTGACTGACTGACTGACTGACTGACTGACTGACTGCCTGAATATCTGACTCACTGAAGCACTTGAAAGAAAACAAAATGACGGACTGACTGACTGGCTGACTGACTGACCCACTGACTGATTCCATACATGTGAAGTGTTTAGTTCAAATATTAATGACTAAATGAATGACTGCTAGACTGAAAGATTTTTTAATTGACTGACACAGCTGGACAAAAAAAGAAAAACTAGCGTTTCTGATTAACATAATCACTGACATTGTAACACAATGACAACTGACCTATGTATCGAAACATTAAGAGACTGTTTAATTAAATGACTGCCTGACTGACTGACTGACTGACTGACTGACTGACTGACTGACTGACTGACTGACTGACTGACTGACTGACTGACTGACTGACTGACTGACTGACTGCCTGACTGACTGCCTGACTGACTGTCTGACTGACTGAGATGCGAGAGGCGTTCAGTCACGATATTCCCGAAACATTACTGGGAACTAAAATAAAATCAATGGACGCCATTATTTCTAATTTAACTCCGAAGGGCCACAAGAACAGAGCCCGAAAAATGGCCACGTCGTCGTCGTCCCAACAACAACAACCAACTAATTTATACGAATTTATCAAAGCTCAAGATTTGATGGAGCCAAGTCTGAAAACCCCGAAGCCAACTCCGACACCGGAGGTGGTGATGCAGGATGAAGATGACGGCTTCCAAGTCGTCCAATCGCCCCGTAAACGGCGAAGTGGTCTGGCACCCAAAACGAAAGACCAATTCGAAATGGATGATCGTGTTAAAAAAACGTTTTAATGCCATGATTAGGGGCACGCCTGAGCCACCCAACGTCGCCACCGCCAATGAACGGCTTCCAAGAATGACGACAACCAGCATGTCGGAGTGCTTCCAAGAATGACGACATGCAGTTCGTGCGGTCGGTGGTCGATAGCTTGGGGGGCGAAGGCCAGGCCATCAATCGTGTTTTCCGTATGGGATGGGAATAGGACAGTTGAAAACGGCTGAAGACGAAGTCAGCTGAAGGCGGTCGACTTCTAAAAGTGGTCGCCGACGGTGACACTGCCAAGAAACTGTTAAATGTCACCCATATTTCGATCCCACTTACGCCAATATTATAATGGCAAAATACAGCTGCAAGCCGAGCCTCTGGTCCTCGTCAGACACGATCTGACCGAGACTAGAACCAGAGGGCCGGATTGGTGCTGGCAGAAAAATTCAGCCGTTATCTCTACAACAAAACAGGCAGAGATGTCGTTGCTTCGGTGCGCGATTCAACCGACGATGCCATTATCTCGGAGCGGTCGTTCGAGGGTAGTCGGGCTCACGATGAGTTCCTCGGCTATCCGCGCGACGACCTGTTCCGGGAGTACGGTTTCGTCCCGTCCACCACCACGAAGAAAGGCGATCAGAAGATATAGGGATACGCCGGAATACAACGTGTTAAAAAAACAATAATCCTACTGAATATTTGAAAATATATCTTGCGAACTGCCGTTCAATAGCCCAACCTTCAAAAAGAATATTCTTGGAAAATTTATAAATGGTGATCCCAGTTCAAGCTCGACCGTTTATTGTCTAAATGAAACCTGGTTGTCTCAATATTTCTCTGATTCGCCTTTCCCGTTTCAAAACAGATTTAATGTCTTTAAAAATGATCGTATAAACAGTTGTGGTGGTGGTGTGTTGATATTGGTGCCAAAACGCTTCAGCTGCCGTTTTGAACCGAATCTTACCAACCACGCCTTTGAACCATCCCTTACTCAGAATCAATAGGCATAGTAATCAATATCAAGAAAATAAATTACACTATCATAAGCTTCTACAGACCACCTCAACAGAAAGAGAAAAACGGAGCATTGATAAATGCTCAAAATGAAATTTTATAGGTTTACCAAGAATCTCTTAACCACAGAACCACTACTGTGTTAGCTGGAGATAAAAATATGCCTGAGATTCGGTGGACAGATATCAAACACTGTTTTCAAGATTCAAGGTTGGACTCCACCAGGTCGTAGATTTCCTGACCCATATTGAAAATAACATATTAGATATCATTCTTGTTTCGAACCACTCAGTTAAAGCCCGTCTAATGTTTCTGCATGCAAAATATTGCCCAAAACATCTGATAATGAAACATTGGTTGAGCCTCAACTCGTGTGACACCATAGTTTAACACAGAATAGCATGGGGTGATGATGATTGATGTCATTATAACTGAAGAATTTTGAAATTTTCTTTTGACGTGAATGACTTCCATAAAAATGTTTGTGAATAAATGGAAAATTCCTATACACCAATAGTCTGCCTTCTACCATCAAGTTTTTGCCATCAGTCTTGTATAATTTGTCAGGGTACACATCTTGTCACTCATCAAATTATGTACCAATTTTTACAGGATTTTTTTAGGAAATCTGAAGGTTTGACCAAAAAAATTAGGGGGAGAAGATTTTAGGAAAACCATTGAATTACGAGAAAACTGAGAAAGGCCATAGTATTTTGTGTTATATTTGATGCAATAGCGAACGAGAAGGGGTGGGAAAAGTGAAATTCCCACCTCTTTGGTATTTTAAAAAAGTTGAATTTGTTCCCTAAGGTGTATATAGGTAAAATGACCTGAAAATCGATAATTCCCCCCTCTTTGGTGAAATCCCCCTCCCTTTGGAGGATTGACTCGTCCGCCGGTGATTTGATGGGTGCAATCAGTAGTAAACCCACGCAAAATGAGAAATTCAGCGCCCCTTTACAGGGTGACCAAAAAATCAGATTCAAGATGCAGTTCTTCAGATCGCGGAAAACTGACCGAACTGATATTTTATTTTTAAGAATGATTATTTCGTGTTTGATATTGATAGAAAGAAATCATTTTAAAGATGATTGCATAAAGGATTTCTAAGGTATTTTCTGTGAAAATATGAGAATGAGATTATGAAAAAGTGTTATCCTTCGTTAATAATGAGTGTTTTTATCATTTTATTGCCACCCTGTACTTTTCTTCACATCAGTCACATACTGCAATCACTGATAAGCTTTCTATTACTCACTACAAAACATCCTATGACACAAAACGTAGAAAATGTATTTAACACGAATAACTCATAATAACGAATAATAAACCAAAAAAATTCTGTTTTTAGAAGATCAATCTCTTTTATGTTTCAACCTAAACTGAGCGAGAGGAATTTTCGTTTTTTTGTATGTAGCAAGATAGATTTCAATTTCAACAATGAAGCTTCACAACCGAATGTGTTTATTCCAACGTTAACATCATCGTATTTACATTAGAAAATGTTAGTCAATTAGAATTGAGATCATGTATGTCTTACCATGATTAGTTTCTTTAAAATGAAATCTTGATCATCCGATTTTATTGAATCATGTTTTATCTTTATGTACTAATCTCAGTTAGTGGTCTTCTTTCACGGAATAAAACGAGTCATCCGAAGGAATATTTGTACTTGATCCTCAGTGAGAACTATACTGCGAAACTTAACGCCGAGAATTTTTTTTTTTTTTGAAAACTGAAATGCTTGCCAATCATTTTTATGATCCATAAAAAATCTGAGTCTATCCAACTGTGGTTCTGACTTATTTTTTAGCTCGCGTGTTTGAAACAATTTGCATTTGCAACAAATCTTTGTTGCTGTAGATTTACGAAATCATAAAACTGTCAAATTTCTCTTTTGACAACTTCTTATCAATAAATATTGGCTTCTTTCGTAGAGCCCCTTGACACAATATTTTACAACCAATGCGTTATGTTATCTGAAAACTACTGTTTCAAGGCATTGTCGTAGTTGATCATTCAGCTTGTTGTTGTTGTTGTTGTTGTTGTTGTTGTTGTTGTTGTTGTTGTTGTTGTTGTTGTTGTTGTTGTTGTTGTTGTTGTTGTTGTTGTTGTTGTTGTTGTTGTTGTTGTTGTTGTTGTTGTTGTTGTTGTTGTTATTTTTGATGTTGTTGTTGTTGTTGTTGTTGTTGTTGTTGTTGTTGTTGTTGTTGTTGTTGTTGTTGTTGTTGTTGTTGTTGTTGTTGTTGTTGTTGTTGTTGTTGTTGTTGTTGTTGTTGTTGTTGTTGTTGTTGTTGTTACTGTTGTTGTTGTTATTGTTGTTGTTGTTCATGCTGTCGTTATTACAGGGTTCATGCAATGAAGTTACGATATTTTTTACTCGTCTTATCATTGACGTATTTGTGTTCTCTGGTTCTTGGTACCTCCATTGAAAATGATGGAATTCCGGAAATTGAGTTCAATGTGCCAAGTTTCCTGCCATCAGCTGACCAGAGTCCGGCGGCTCATCTGCTGAAACACACCAGGGACAATAGACTGGTGAGTGAGTGCGTGAGTGCGTGAGTGAGTGAGTGAGTGAGTGAGTGAGTGAGTGAGTGAGTGAGTGAGTGCGTGAGTGCGTGAGTGAGTGAGTGAGTGAGTGAGTGAGTGAGTGAGTGCGTGAGTGCGTGAGTGAGTGAGTGAGTGAGTGAGTGAGTGAGTGAGTGAGTGAGTGAGTGAGTGAGTGAGTGAGTGAGTCAGTGAGTGAGTGAGTGAGTGAGTGAGTGAGTGAGTGAGTGAGTGAGTGAGTGAGTGAGTGAGTGAGTGAGTGAGTGAGTGAGTGAGTGAGTGAGTGAGTGAGTGAGTGAGTGAGTGAGTGCGTGAGTGCGTGAGTGAGTGAGTGAGTGAGTGAGTGAGTGAGTGAGTGAGTGAGTGAGTGAGTGAGTGAGTGAGTGAGTGAGTGAGTGAGTGAGTGAGTGAGTGAGTGAGTGAGTGAGTGAGTGAGTGAGTGAGTGAGTGAGTGAGTGAGTGAGTGAGTGAGTGAGTGAGTGAGTGAGTGAGTGAGTGAGTGAGTGAGTGAGTGAGTGAGTGAGTGAGTGAGTGAGTGAGTGACAATACCCATGCAGGTCATTAATCTGGATCTGTTGCAATTGTTTATGCAACACTCGCCGGACGAATTGAGACAGTCCGTACAGTCGGGGGATGCAGATGGCAAGCTGGCGGCTGTTCTTGACAAAATGAAGGTCAGTCAGTCAGTCAGTCAGTCAGTCAGTCAGTCAGTCAGTCAGTCAGTCAGTCAGCCATTCAGTCAGTCAGTCAGTCAGTCAGTCAGTCAGTCAGTCAGTCAGTCAGTCAGTCAGTCAGTCAGTCAGTCAGTCAGTCAGTCAGTTCATCAATGACCAGTCAGTCATTCAGTCAGTCAGTCAGTCAGTCAGTCAGTCATTCAGTCAGTCAGTCAGTCAGTCAAGCATTCAGTCAATCAGTCATTCCACTTCGTTAGAGTCTCAAACCTTGTCAGTCCGACAGTCAGTCAAGCAATCAGTCAGTCAGTCATTCCACTCCGTTAGTCCCAAATCTTGTCAGTCAGTCTATCAATCAATCAATCAGTCAGTCAGTTCTTTAACGATCAGTCAGTCATTCCGTCAGTCAGTCATTCCAGTCGTTTGTCACCAACATCTCACCAGCCTGCGGCATGGACTTGATCTATTGGATAAGTGCCTTGTTGGAATTGGCTGCCAAACAACGTGAGGGTGAATCTCTGCAATGCAAAACAAGTTAGTCAATCATTCAGTTTCTCAGTCAGGCAGTCAGGCAGTCAGTTAGGCAGTCAGTCAGTCAGTCAGTCAGTCAGTCAGTCAGTCGGCCAGTCAGTCAGTCAGTCAATCTCAGTCAGTCACTCATTCAAATGAAGTATCTTTTCCATAGGATCCCGAAGAAATGTGCGCTTGTCTGGCTGCAGTGGATGCGAAGCCAGCAGGACCATTAGACGGGTTGTGGCCTCTGCAAGGTTGACTGACTGTCTGACTGACTGATTGACTGACTAACTGACTGACTAACTGACTGACTGACTGACTGACTGACTGACTGACTGACTGACTGACTGACTGACTGACTGACTGACTGACTGACTGACTGACTGACTGACTGACTGACTGACTGACTGACTGACTGACTGACTGACTGACTGACTGACTGACTGACTGACTGACTGACTGACTGACTGACTGACTGACTGACTGACTGACTGACTGACTGACTGACTGACTGACTGACTGACTGACTGACTGACTGACTGACTGACTGACTGACTGACTGACTGACTGACTGACTGACTGACTGACTGACTGACTGACTGACAGACTGACAGACTGACTGACTGACTGACTGACTGACTGACTGACTGACTGACTGACTGACTGACTGACTGACTGACTGATTGACTGACTGATTGACTGACTGACTGACTGACGGACTGACTGATTGGCCGACTGACTGACTGATTGACTGACCACTGTCCAGATGTTTCCTGATTCTGATCGCCGTCCTGGTATTGTTTGCCACTGGTTATGACTATTGGGCGTACAACCCCGAATATCAGCAGCTACTAAGCGAAGACGAAAAGGCCGGACACGAGTTCTACGCATCGCAAAGTTGGTTGACCATGCGCGCACAACGCACCCATGCACTCATGCACTAGAATTTGTTCCCTAAGGTGTAGGTAAAACGGCCTGATAACTGTCAATTCCCCCTCTTTGGCAAATTTCCCCTCCTTTTGGAGGATCAGCTCGTTTGCCTGTGCACTGATGGTACATTTCTGGACTGAAACTGGATCTGAAAAAGTACAAAAAAACCTTTGCTTCAGTTTGACAGTTTACAAGTAGAAATTCGATTAAGTGAAAAAGAAATATGTGGTTATCTCAATGTGGCGTATAGTTTAATTGGCAATTTAACTACAATTCTGTGTTTTCAGCATCTAGGAAAGTAGGGTTTTCGACGTATTTTCGACCATGTTTGCGTCAACTACATAATTAATAATTACGTAATTTCCTTCTGAAAACACCATAACATGTTATTTCAACCAGTTCCTACCTTCCTAGTGAAGATCATTCCAGAAATTCAAAGATCTACATAATATATATTAAATGGTTTTCAAGGCTTATATATAGGCTTCTGTGTTAATTGCTACAACTTGAAATGACGGTCCTCGGATGTATGCTTTACTGAATGAAATGAAATCAATGTGTTATAAGTCTCTAAACTTATTGTTAATACTTAAATCGGCTTGCCTGAGAAAACCTACGGTTTGTATGGGGGTAAGCGTCGACGAAAAAAAAATTGAGCTGTTAGCGGTTTTAGAACCACTATATGGTGGGTAGTAATCGACCATAGTATTAGGGTTCACAGATGTCTCATTCCCGAGAACGAGGACTTTGAAATTTGAAAAATGAAAATTTCAGAAATCTGAAAAAAATTGTCTTTTTTGTCTTTGAACGGCCATATAGAAAGATAGCAAAAATACACTGTTCTGAAAATTTACAAAGTTGTTCTACGTTTTATTGCGGTCCTTTTGAGCCCTACAACATTTATTTTAACTGAATATTCTATATAAATATTTTTTGAATTTCACCGTTTGGTCGGTTATCCAGGTGGGTATATTCAAGGAGATTTCCTATCTTAGATTGACGTATTCAGAAGATGACGTATAGCCCACGAGTTAGCCCAATAAATTGTCTTCACAACCTACTGGTGCCACCCCCCCCACATCGTCTTCTTTTAGAATGAAAAAATCAATTTTCTGAAAATTCGTCAAAATTGAAATTTTGTATTTTTCATTTTCAATCATAAAAATTTTATATTTTCAATTATGATCTTCTGAAACTTACACAGCATTTTTCGTCACATTTTCAGCTTCATTTTGAGCTATAACAGGAGTTAATTTGATAATTTTTCAACGTCTGAAAGTGCAAATGAATGTTGCGGACTCGGGTATACTAGCTGCAAATAATTAATGTCAAACTTCCATATATTTCTCATATTGAACGATTTATGCACAGATATTGTTACACGACTATTCAAAAATATTTAGTGATGTGCTGGCTACAAATTCAACACCATAAACCACAATTCTGAACTTTTAAATGTGGTATTGAAATGACTGGAAACCCGTTGATATGGCCATCGTTATCAGAAAATCGTTATTTTACACTTTTCCAGTTTTTGCTCCTGAGAGCTGTCTAATTGTTGAAATTTTCATATTATATGTTTGTAATGTGTTTATTGCGGTCATTTTGATTCAAAAAAACGCAAAAATTAACCAAAAATCCTCTGTTGAAATTACATGAATTTTACCGATTGGTCGGTTATCCAGGTGGTTATATTCAAGGAAATTTCCTATCTTAGCTTGACGTATTCAGAAGATGACGTATAGCCCACGAGTTAGCCCAATAAATTGTCTTCACAACCTACTGGTGCCACCTCCCCCCACATCGTCTTCTTTTAGAATGAAAAATTCAATTTTCTGGAAATTTGACAAATTGAAATTTTTCGTTTTTTTTTCATTCATGAAAAAAAAACTTTTTATGATCGGTTATGGTCTTCTGAAACCTAAAAAGCAATTTTTGTCATGTTTTCAGCTTTATTTTGAGCTATAACAAGAGTTAATTTGATAATTTTTCAACGTCTGAAAGTGCAAATGAATGTTGCGGACTCGGGTATATTAGCTGCAAATAATTAAGGTGGGTATATTCAAGGAGATTTCCTATCTTAGCTTGACGTATTCAGAAGATGACGTATAGCCCACGAGTTAGCCCAATAAATTGTCTTCACAACCTACTGGTGCCACCCCCCCCACATCGTCTTCTTTTAGAATGAAAAAATCAATTTTCTGAAAATTCGTCAAAATTAAAATTTTCTATTTTTCATTTTCAATCATAAAAAATTTTTATTTTCAGTTATGATCTTCTGAAACTTACACAGCATTTTTCGTCACATTTTCAGCTTCATTTTGAGCTATAACAGGAGTTAATTTGATAATTT
>OZ038445.1:25673151-25713151 GCA_964036265.1 Daptonema setosum
GTAGTGAGTGAGTGAGTGAGTGAGTGAGTGAGTCAGTGAGTGAGTGAGGGAGTGAGGGAGTGAGTGAGTGAGTGAGTGAGTGAGTGAGTGAGTGAGTGAGTGAGTGAGTGAGTGAGTGAGTGAGTGAGTGAGTGAGTGATTGAGTGAGTGAGTGAGTGAGTGAGTGAGTGAGTGAGTGAGTGAGTGAGTGAGTGAGTGAGTGAGTGAGTGAGTGAGTGAGTGAGTGAGTAAGCGAATGAGTTAGAGAGTGAGTGAGTGAGTGAGTGAGTGAGTGAGTAAGCGAATGAGTTAAAGAGTGAGTGAGTGAGTGAGTGAGTGAGTGAGTGAGTGAGTGAGTGAGTGATTGAGTGAGTGAGTGAGTGAGTGAGTGAGTGAGTGAGTGAGTGAGTGATTGAGTTAAAGAGTGAGTGAGTGAGTTAGCGAGTGAGTGAGTGAGTGAGTGAGTGAGTGAGTGAGTGAGTGATTGAGTTAAAGAGTGAGTGAGTGAGTTAGCGAGTGAGTGAGTGAGTGAGTGAGTGAGTGAGTGAGTGAGTGAGTGGTTGAGTGAGTCAAAGAGTGAGTTAGTGAGTGAGTGAGTGAGTGAGTGAGTCAAAGAGTGAGTGAGTTAGTGAGTGAGTGAGTGAGTCGTGCGGAAAAATAATAGTGATTCGCACAAGGGTTTCGAGCAAGTATACGGATGAATTTTCTTTCTTCACACTTTTAATTATTATTTTTATTTAATTTTTACAACTTCAATTGGTTCGCAGAGTATTAATAAAACTAGCTAAAATTATCGTTAACATTCGGCAATCAATCCATCTTGCAGAGACATTCAAAATGGAGTCTCTAATCGAAGAACAGCGTAGATTACATGAAGAAAGAGAGCGGTTGACGGACACCATGATGCGCGAGTCGATACACGAGAAGAAAACGGTTGGCTATTTTGTATTTACGAAGTTCGTTTTGCGAGGACTGCAGCTGAAAGAACAAGTACGATAAAGAGAATCAGTATGTCAGTATGGCGTCGGGAGGGAAGTAACTGATCATTGATAAACACTAGCGAACGAGGGAAGGACGAAAAAGTGGAATTCCCCATTCTTTTGGCGTTTTCAAATGGTATACTTTGTTCTCTAAGGTGTATATAAAACGGCCTGAATACCGCCATTTCCCTCTATTAAACGAAATTCCCCTCCCTTCAGAGTATTAGCTCGTCCGCCAGGTCAGTGCCCTACTGTGTGGTAGTGATTGAGCTTTTAGGGTAGGATCCTAAATTTTAATTACTGCTAATCGTGCCGTGAGGGCCTAACACGTGTGTTGCTTTATGATAGGTTATCAGGGGCTAGCATGCAACTCTTAGAATGAATCAACTCAATTCCTCCTGTTGCCGTCGGTGAATCAGTCAGTAATTAACGAGTTTAATATTTACCAGGTACTTGGGTGGTCAATTGCTTATTTGTTCTGTCTATTTTTTAGCACAAAGAACGCGTCAACTCCGAACAACGACTGAAGCTCTTATTAGAGGTTCGTGTTTTATTTCTTCCTCATTTACTTCTTGTTTTTTTTGTAGTCATAATTACTGTTTTTTGTGTGAGGATGAAGCAGGATGTTGCATTCTCTCTTCAATTATTTTTATTTGTCAGTTGTCTACGATTTTCAATGATCAAACAAGCTACTCTATTGAAGCGGTCATTTGTCAGTCAAAAAACTCTGATTTTAAATTCGTTTGTTTTTCAAAAATTCATATTTCTTTATAAATGTACCCAGTCCCAGAACCCAGATACGAAAAAATACTGCACTCGGCTCTCTTAGACTTTATTGCATTCATCATTTGAAAAAAATTATAGCACTCATTGTATACCCTTTTTTATTCCTCAGGGTCCTGAGACATCTAGCTTTCTCCATCCACTTACTAGTTAAGGCGCTATTCA
This sequence comes from Daptonema setosum, assembly GCA_964036265.1. Lineage (NCBI taxonomy): Eukaryota > Metazoa > Nematoda > Chromadorea > Monhysterida > Xyalidae > Daptonema > Daptonema setosum. The sequence goes on from OZ038445.1 coordinate 25,675,059, forward strand.
AATTCATTTGTAAAACCCGCGCCATGAGTCGCGCGATAAATCGCAAAATCACAAGTTAGTTCCTATTGCAAATTAGCGCATGCATTGTATCGCAAATAAGTATGAATAGTGCCTCACCGATCTTATTTTCTTAAGAGTTAAGACCCTTCTTCTACTTTGGTGTCTTAATTCATGGTCAAAACACCAGTTCAAAAAATTTTTTTTTAAAACTTTTACTTATATTATCAATATTGAAATTGCAGCGCTACCAGATGAAAGCGGCGCGTCTGATCAACGTTTACGAAGATTCGGACGGTTCACGACGTGAAGAATTAACAGCGATCGGGGGACCGAACGAGTTTGCCGAGTTCTACAACCGCTTGAAAAATCTGAAGGAAACCCATCGGATGCGGCCTGATGAGATTGCCATTCCTCTATCCATTGAATTCCAGCAGGTTCGGTCGGCAAAATTCATAAAATAAGATGAAAACAAGGAGAAAAATAACAGTTATTTTTGCCTTCGCGTTGGTGCCCCCTCTTTTGACTATATAATTTTGTATTTTGATACTTGTGAGTTGTGATTGTGGTGGGAGCGAGTTAGTTGACAGTTGAGTTAGAGAGAAAGAGAGAGAGAAGGGAGTGACTGATGAAGTAAGTGCATGAATTCATCATAAGTGAGTCCAGTGTTTTATTTTAGAGTCCGGTGAGTCTGAATTTGTCATTAAATCACGTGAGTGGGACAAAACAAGGGAACACGATAAACATTGAATATGTAATATCTATTTCAGATGAACGAGATGATTGACGACCCGGAGCGTGTAGAGACGGACATGGTCACGTTCACTGATGAGGAGGGATACGGCAAGTTCATCGATCTCAACAAACATTTCCTGCTGTACATCAACCTTAAAAATATTACGGTGCGTTGAGTATTTTTGTAAAAATCATGGACATTTTTAGGCACAAGTAATATATCATGCACTGTGATATCAATTAAAGTGTTCTTGACTGCTGGAATTGTTGTACATTTGGTATTGTGGGCAGGGGTGGGCCGGGTTTTTTGGCGTTTTGCAGGGGGTGGGGGTAGAATTTTGAAATCTCACATTACCCCTCTCACCCCGAAAAGTGGGGGGGGGGGTAAGGTCGGGTAGGGGGAGTAGAATTTTTTTCTCGCTGTTTTTGCTTAAAATTTTTTTTATTTTAAGGTATCCGTATAAACATCACATATACCGGTTTTTCAGGTTTTAACCACCAAGAAAATTGACCCAGAAAACGTGTTTGTTCGAAAAAAAAATTCTCACAGCCAAAAATTTTTGAAAAATGAGCCTCAAAATCGAGGTTTTGAAGCCGATTTTCTCAAAAATTTCGAGTAGGGGGGGGAGGGGGTAGGCCACCTAGATTTTTGTCTAGGGGGAGGCGGTAGGCTACCCGCCGACTCTGAAAAGTGGGGGGTAAACCCCCTACCCCCCAGCGGCCCACCTCTGATTGTGGGGGTTCGTGGTGATAGTTATGATAGTTTTGGGGAAGCATTTTCTTCCTTAAAAATAAAAAAAATCGACTTATTTTTCTATTTGCCGTTTCATGTTTTCCAGCGCGTCGACTACGTGACGTACCTGCAAAAGTTCGATCAGCTGTACGACATTCCACGGGAGACGAAGAAGACGGGCGACTACCGACGATACATCGAGTCGCTGCTCGAGTACTTCCGAGACTTTCTGTCGCGCGTCAAGCCACTGCTCGATCAGAAAGAGGTTGGGACTGCAAGTAGAGTGAACTATAGTTGTGTTTTCAATCAACACTCTCTTTAAGTTAACCTCACACGAGTCTCGTTGATGGGAACACAGTTTAATTCACTAACTAAGAACTTTTTCTGCTGTAATTTCACTGAAGTTTCGGATTTTTGAATCCAATGCCAATAAGAATTTGAGTTTTTTCTATTCTTTAGTACTTTTCTTATCGGCATTGGGAAGCTCAATCCGAAGTTGACGTTCTTCATGGAATATTTGTTCTATCTCATGTTTGATCTCGCAGGAGATCTCCAAATGCCATGAACAGTTCGAGCGACAATGGCAGGAGGGTACGTTCGCTGGGTGGACTGCAAAAGACACGGCAGGTTATTGAACAAAATTTTGTCGAGACGATAAATTTGAATGAAATATTTTATTTTTTTAATAGATAATAAAATTGAGTGATACACATGGTATCAACATCAGTGTAAATATAAAATATCAGTTCTATGGTGGGGTGGACTAAGCTTAGTTCCAAAAGTAAAATTAGAGAGGTCATGAGTATGTACAAATTACAAAGGACTCAAAGGTTTATCCTATGACGGGGGAATCTTCTGTCCTTGGAAGTTGTAAGGGTTGACTTGCCTCATCCGTCAGAAAAGTTATTTGTCGCCTGTCTAGTCTAGTGCGTAGGACGCCAGCCTCGAAAACCGGCGGCATTTGTAAGTTATAAGTAATAGAATCTATAATTAGCCATTATGACTTAATTATATTGTTCAGCCGCCCAACCATCGGCTCTCGCCCACACCGGCGCCCACCTCGATCTGTCACCGTTCAACTCGGCCTTCGAACTCGAATCGCTGGGTCTGGATCGACTCAAATCGGCCCTGATGGCACTCGGACTGAAATGCGGAGGGTTGGTCGTCTGTAGGAAAAATGTTTTAGTTGAAAATTGTATTTATGAAGAATCTGAATGTCATTGTATGAAATTACATTATTCACCATTACTTTATTGCGGACAACGATGAAAATATAGTCGTGAAATTCATTTTTTTACAAATTCCTCAAATTAACATGAAAGTTGTTAAAAGGCGTCTAGAGATTTGTAATTTCATGGGAATAATTGTTCATCTTGAGAATGAAATTTATATAATAAATGTTGGAATATTTAATTAATTATTTATTCAACTTATCTAAATTTATCATCTTTTCAGCACCCTGCAAGAACGCGCGCAGCGTCTGTATTCGACCAAAGGTAAACGCGTGGAGGAACTTGATCCGAGCCTGCTGGCCGGATCTGCGAAGAAGAAGACTGATAATAAAGGTGCGAAAAATCAGAATAAAATCAAATTTATTCAGTTGTTATAACGAGTCACAGGTAGTGAATTAACGGTCATCCGATTTACAAATAACAATCACTGATCATCAACAACGTTCTTGAATGCTCTTGTGCTCTGCGAAAGTGAGCGAGTGGATTAGGCTTAAATTGACGAAGATAAAGTTTGGAATGGTCAGAAAAGGAGTGAGTAGGGTCATCGCCCGGTCATTAATTGATATTTAATATAAAAATCATATAAAATCTTATTCTCAGTCAAGCTTTCTATGCAGGTGATTCATCAACGGATGCCCAACAGCTGAAGGAGCAGAATCGTCAGCACGACCTCGCGGAATTGGAAGCACAGATCTACTACTTCACCGAGATGCTATCGGTTGGTGATGGTTGTGAAAATTTTGTTAATCGTAAATTGTATTAAAATGAAAAATCATTAAAATTGTTGAACGACTGTTTGGACTTCCCCTATTGACGGATTGAAACTTGATTGGTCGGTCACAGAAATTTATAAGAACTGCAATTTTCCTCCCAGTTCATGAGCAAAATTACTGTAAAAAATAAGATTCATCTAGTTTCTAGAAATCTCTTAAAGTTTGAATGCCAGTGAATTATGTTTAGAAAACTGCAAGCGTCAAGGTTCAAGCGCCTGAAGTTAGGCTGTTCAAATTATTATGCGACTGATAGTTTTTTGTGCCATGCCACAATTTTTTACTTCGTTATGAATTTTTTTCTAGTAATTAAAAGCCCAAGTTCTTGTCAGTGTATTCAACAGATGTGTAATAAAAATATTGCAGGAACAACGATCGGCAACTAAAGAGAACGTAGAGCGTAAGCAGGCACGAACGGTGGGCGAAGAGTACGAGAGTGATGAAGACGTACATGAGGTGGTGCTGAGTGATCAGGATGAAGATGACGATGACGTGCCCTATAACCCCAAGAACCTGCCATTGGGCTGGGATGGAAAGGTTGGGTAATCGATATGTGTCATTATAGATATTATGTTCGGACATTTTGCTGGTGTTCTGATTAAATTGATAAAATAGGTTCGATGAGGTGAGGTATATTGAACAGATATGCTTACATTGACAAAGACGCTGTTGGAAAAATGATAATAGAGAATGATAATAAATGGAAACATCGTAATAAATAATTTTGAAATATGTGAGCTGAATCGTGAAATAAAAAAGTTAGATTGTAGTGGTAGTGATTGTCGATTGAGATAGATGAAGAAAGACGTTTAATGGTAACCCATGGGATTTTTGTTTGAATGGATTGAGTATTCGCCCCTGGTGAGTGAGACAGCTTCAAAAAATTCCCATGAAATCCCGGGCAGCTAGAAAAGCACTGCGTCTAAAACGAAGCGTACCCCTTTTCGATCCGAAACATCTGCTGATCTGTTACTTACTTTTCAGCCGATTCCTTACTGGTTGTACAAACTGCACGGCCTGAACATCAGCTATCCGTGCGAGATCTGCGGCAATCAAATCTACAAGGGCCCGAAGGCATTCCAACGACATTTCTCCGTTCGTGCAGCATTATTTCATTTTATCTGTCTAACCATTTTATATTTTTCATGTGATTTTATTTTATCTTAAACGTCTCTCCTTCATTTTTCTTTTATTATTATTTTTCGTTTCTCCGCAATGTGATGCAAATTTTTTGTGATCGAATAAGCCGCAACTCACAGGTGTTCAGTCAGGCATTTAGTTGTGCGATAATGTAATAGTTTATGGATTACAAAAATTGTTTATTGTTATGTTATCAATTATAGGAAATATTCATAATATTTACTTAGGAATGGCGTCACTCCCATGGCATGCGTTGTTTGGGCATCCCCAACACGGCCCACTTTGCCAATGTCACCAAAATCGCCGACGCCATCGAATGTTGGTTCTTTCTTGGGATAAAGTTCAAATGAGAAAAATAAATTAAATAACTAAGATTCGACTGTCAAAAAATTTTCCAATAAATTATTTCACCTCGTTTTTTTCCCTAGAAGCACTCATCCGAATTCTTGTTCAGTGTCTCCTCCTGTATGTGTGTTATTTTTCGGATGAACCTAGTTTTCGATTTAGCGATAATAATGCAATTTTTACAAATTTTCACGTTATAACGAAGTGAATTCTCAGTAGCGTAGTAATTTCGTATCTTCATTAAAGATTTGTCATTTTCAGTGTGGCAATATAATATTTTTATTTTCATTTAACATTTATAATGTTTCAGTGTGGCAGAAGATCCGAGAGAACAAAGAATCGGAACGCTTCCGACCCGAACTGGAGGAGGAATACGAGGATTCGGTGGGCAACGTGGTCAATAAGAAGACGTTTGAAGATCTGAAACGACAGGGACTGCTCTGATTCATTGGCCGGAATTTTTGTGATGTTGTTTTGTGTTATTTTTTATATCAGAAGTGCGTGGGCGGGCGGGTTTCTTGAACTTATTACAATCTATTAGCGGACGAGAAGGGGAAAGTGGAATCCCCCTTCTTTGGCGTTTTCAAAAATTGTTCCTCAAGGTGTTAGTAAAAATACCTAAATCCTACCAATTTGGAGTATGGCTCGTCAGCCAGTGTTACAATCTGTGGCTAAAAAAAATTTGGGAGAAATAAAAAAAAATCGAAAAGAATCTTTGCTGAATGTTTTCAATTGAGTTGGATTGGAAAGGTGCCTCAAAACCACCCGGCTGCGAATTACTTCTGATTTTCTTGATTGAGCAGTAAATTAAGGGGATGATGAGATGAGACGAGATATTTGTGTCAGTGTCAGTATAGTCGGAAATGCTGGACTGCTCTGAAAAAGGTGGTGTCTACATTTGATTTCGTGGTTTTTCTGTTGAAATTGGAAATGAATGTGTGAAATTATTTTTATATCGTGCATCAAGGGTTTTTTTATCGAAACTAAAACAAATATTGATAATTATTTTCCATTGCTCATTCTGAGCGAGTATAAGTACTGCTGTTTGCAACTTGAAGTGTCGCTTCCCTTTAGAAGCAGATCAGTATTTTCGACTATGGTTATTTGTTATCTCGTTGTGCTGACTGAGTCGGCTTATGAATTTCTATATCTGATTTCTGATTATCTTCTGTATCTCGCGTTGTTTTTATCTCTGTTGAAAATGAGTTTTTACCTTAATTAATGTGCGTTATACCGTTTTAAATCTGTTTTTTTTTCTCTGTGTTGAGTTTTTCAACGATTTTTTGAATGGATTTACTATACTGGAAGCGATTTGAGTGTTTTTGTAGAACAATTGAATGAAATATAGTCTTGCTACGAGTTATTTGGTTCTGTGTTGACATGATCATTCAAGTTGTCCATTTTTATTTGGTCAACAGGTCTCGTTATAAGAGACTTATACCTGATGTATTGCATTATCATGCTTACCTGTGTGTTTATATTTATGCTGGTGGTCCATTAGTTTGTAGAGAATGGTGAAGGAATTTCAGCGTGATTTCGATTCTATCAAGTAGACTTTTTGGATTTCAGTTTTCTGAATGATTGATTCTGATTGACTGAAACGTCGTTAGTTTTGGGATCTTCGTGATCGTTTGAAATTATTACTCTGGTTTTCTTGAACGAGCTGAGAGTTCAAACAATCCATCAGATTCCAAAATCCAACATTGAATTTTTTTGAATAAAACGGTCTGACTTATAATAACCATCTGTCCACCCCATAACATAATATCTCTCCATGTTCATCTATGTTGTGCCATAGCATGTGCTCATTTTCAACATTCATTCCACCACGTAATTCAGGTTTTATACGGGTTCGTTCAAATCAAATTGATCCACATTCTTTGTCAACTCAACTCAACTATCAACGTGTTCGGTCATCATGACCCACCTGCAGTTGATGACGATGCGTCCGGAGACGCGCATTGAGAAGAATCGATGGGATGTGGACGCTTGGATACTGTCCGTTAAGGAACAACAGGTTTGGGTTGACTTAAACGAACATTGAATTAATTAAAACTGTGTATGTTATTTCTAAAAATGCCACACTTAAATTTATATTTTTTTTTGCAAGCAAAAGGGTTGTAAAAATTTAAAATTAAAAGCCATTATATGTTCATATGTCGTCATTTTAGCGCTTACTTATTGACACTGGGGGAACCCGGAGATGCTGTTTTACTTTCCCTACCCCGAAATTTTGCATTAAAACTAATTACGGCATTTTTTGGTAACTGATAAATGCAAGAAAGGTGACAATATGTTTTCTAGAATGATTACAATACACCTGAAAACAGAACAAATAACTAGATTTTTTTCTCGAATTTCCTCATTTCTGAATTTTTTTAATAATGAAAAATAATTAATAACATACCTATAATTTGTGATCGTTCAGTTTCCATGAACCTATTGTTGCGTGAAGGGAACATATATTTTTTTCGGAATTTAATTCGCGTTTTTTTTTGTCTATTGACGGGAGGAACTAATGTGTTTAGGAGTTTGCTCCTGGTTTGGTTGTTTCCAGTTCTTGTATTTGTCGCATGAATTTTCGCGGTCTAAATTTAAGTGAGCCTGTGAGGTTAAGGTAAGATTTTTTTCCAGGCGTTGTTTGCACTTTACACTCGGGGTATAAACCACAGAAACTAGCAATCTAAATCACCCACGTTTTTTGTTTTGGCCGACTCGTTTATTTGTTTTCGTATGTTAGGAATTACTGATTCTTTGATTGCAGAAGAAGCACATCGACCAGTGCCGTGAGTTCTACGAAACGCTCGTCGGCCAGTTCCCCAACTCCGGCCGATTCTGGAAGTCGTACGTGGAACACGAGGTTGGTAATTATGGGAATCATCACGTTGTTTTAGGTTAAATTTTTTTCGTGATTAGTATGAAAAGTATTAATGCTCGTGGTTCAATGAAATGTTTTAAATATATATACTGAAGAGCTTGTGCTTGACGGTTGTTATGATACTGATGGTTATTATGGTATGAACAAAACCAGGTTCGATAAAAAAATTACTGGTTCATAATTACCGTCAATATAAGTGGAGTTTATGACACTTTTCTCTTTGGTTAACTTATTTTGTGTTTGCTTTCCAAGGTGTTGAACTGGTATTTCTGTAGTTGAGTCTAAGAAAAACATTCTTTCTGTCGTCAGTGCTGACTAGTTCGGAATTTTTTTTCACTCCGTAGGGCTGGGATGATTTTTTTATCTCTAGCTGACCTCTATCGAGCCAGTCAACAATTCTATAGAATTTTGTGTTTCCAACAAAAGTAATGTCCAGTAGACTTACCGAAAATCCGTATATCACTCAATTCCAGTACTGATTGATTGATTGAGTTGTAAGTGTTCGGGGTAAAAATAGAAACAGCCCACACTTCATTAGACTGAGCCTTATTCGTACTTTTTAGCCGCAAGCTCCGAGCGTTGAGCGACCCGCAATACAGCGGCTACAGATTCAAATCCCTTTATACGATCTTTACGAAATCCATGATTTCCTCATTTTCGATAATAAATTTGAGAATTTCCAGAGTCTATGTTGTTTTTATTATTCACTGTTGCGCCAATGTCCCAATAATTGCGGATTTAATAAACGCTATGACTTCAGAGAGAGTGGTTCGGTGGTGTTTGTAAAAACAAAGCGCCTCCCGGCGAATGATCGGGGAGTGAATAAAATATTGAGAAAAAGTTGCATTCGGCCTGTGAAATCGGAGTTGGACTGTAGAAACGTAGCAAATCATGTATTGATGAATAAAATTACACTATTCATTCGGATTTTGGGTTTGGAGTTGCATTATAGTTTATATGCATCGCAAAAAATAATTGAGCAACTGAATAAAAGGAATGAGTACCGATCGCTGCGTGTTGGATTGTTATATTGTGAAGTTACTTTTGGATTGGTGGACATTTTGGGCAGGCTAGAAAAATTATATCATTGTGAATTCATTAAAAGCTATAATAATTAATTCCAGATTTATCAGTGTTTTAGAGTGTTTTTCAAAATTGATGACAAATTTGACCGATTAAGTAGGGTTACTGAAAAAAGTTTCCGAAGTGTTCACCGAAAAATAAATAAGAAAATAATTTGATTATTCTTCGTCGACTTTAATTTACGATTTCAAAACCGTGCTTCCCCCGTTTTCAGCTGCGCTACAAGAACTACGAAAACGTGGAAAAGGTTTGTTAGTTTTGGGGCCCAGCGATTCTGGTATTAATACGGTTGGCTTCATTATTTCATGTGACCTGCCCTGTTTATAGTTTTTTATGATTAATAATGATTAGTCTATCTTTGATAAGGTTAAATGATGTTTTGTATTGGCTTCATTTTCAAGACTTCCCATCTAAAGAAACCACTTTTTGTTAGTGGAGGCAGACTGAGACTTAATTGTGATTTCCATTTGAATTCGGCGTAACGGCGTCTATATGGAATTTTTCTTTGGATAGTTGTTAGAGTTGGAACCTGATTCGATAATACGGCAGTTCGTTATACTCATGGTTGCACAATTAGGAGTATTTGGTTGAAAATGATAGTCACTGCTGAGTGACTGGTAAGACATTGTTTCATATGACTGAATTCTGGCTGCGTTGACAAAATCTAGTAGTTTTTAGTATTCCATCCATATAATCTTGAAATTTATGGCTTCACCTTTTTTAATTATCCAATACAATCTAATTCACTTCGACTTTCGGGCACTGGTCTTTCTGTGATCAAGATAAAAAGGTATTTACTTGGAAAGATATGCTAATTAGTGAGTGGTGGTTTTGCAGCTGTTTACTCGTTGCCTGGTCAAGGTGATGAATATTGACTTGTGGAAGTGCTATCTGCAGTACGTCCGGGATACCAAGTCCAATCTGGAAACGTATCGGTTGGTGATACCAGTTGCATGTTTACTGTAAATTGAACCAGTATAGGAAGTTTTCAAAAAAGTTAAATTCGTATTTTGAAACACAAAATGACTGCTGAAATTGAAATTGACACTCACCCACTGACCCACTCACTCATGTCAATATGATACATATCTTACTCGATCAGCCAAATAAATAGAAATCGGGTTACGGTAGGTGAACCACGCGGGGTGAAAAGACACAGCACTCGGGGTGCCGAATTTCGTAATTTTGGCGGTGTCTTTTCACCCCGCGAAAATTCAACTTTTTACGCGGGGTGAAAAGCCCTTGAGAACGCGGGGTGAAAGTTCCGCGGGGTGAAAAGACACGGAACCTGACAATTCTCCCTCTCCGCAGATGGACGGACACACTTCAATTTTTTATGAATCTTTAATAATCCTACGTTGTTTGATGCCCCTTAAAACATTAGTCCTTCGTGGAATGGAAAAATTTGTGAGACAAAAATGTGTAATCACGTCTAGTTGTCTGATATAGGTCCCTATGCACGTCCTCACTGCCCCAAGTATATAAGTGCAGGGCTGCCCTGGCAAGAGCCAAAGATGGTTTCTCAAGGAGAGCCCTGCCTATACTTTAACATTATCCAACTTTGCTCTCGAGGGTTGGCAGTTGGACGTGCACGGGCCAAAGTATAGTAAAATATAAAATTATCTAAAAATATTTATAATATATAATGAAAAGACTGCCATGCACCTAAGTAATATTTTTCAGGGAGAAGATGGCCCAGGCTTACGATTTCGCTCTGGACAAAGTCGGTATGGACATGCACGCTTACCAGATCTATGCTGATTATGCCTCGTTTATTCGTCAAGTGTTGGTGATATAATAAAATAAAAATAAAATATATGGTCTTATTATAATTCAAAAAAAATATTGTTTAGTGAAAATTATATCCAAACCTGCCTTGTGGGATTCCTGTACAAATCACAACCCAACTTTTCCGGCCCGTGAAACATTATCTGATCATGTTATATAATAGATATCGATAACAGGCCAAGCATCTAAACTCAACTAATTTAGTCAGACCATGTTCTTATTCGTTCATAAAAAGGTGATCTATCGCTTGTATGTTGCTTTAAAAATTTTGAGATAATCATTGAAAAATCATCCATATTACTTGTTAGAGTCCCGTTTTCGTTATCTGTTTTGTTGTGGTATTCATTCAGTTTCCTCTGCGTGATTGTAATTTTGGAATGTCCGTTATTTCATTCTCTTGACTCGGAATAGCTCGTTGCCAAGAAACTTATGGCCATAATAACTTATAGAACGTAGAACTTGGAAACTTGAAGAAAGTGTTTTGTAAACCTTTCACTTGAAAATACAGTAAGTTGCTTGTTACGGCCATGTCAACTTTTATTTTGCAGCCAGGCCAGCGGATCCTACCAGGAATTCCAGAAGATTGCCGCAGTGCGTAAGGTGTACCACAAAGGTGTGGTCACACCCATTCAGAACGTGGAACAGTTGTGGGCCGAGTATTGCAACTTCGAGAAGGTTCTTACAGTTTATTACAAATCTGGCGGAGTCGGTCACAAATATTTTTGCTTTAGTGTCTGAACAGTGAACACTCGTCGAATAAATCTCTTAAATTCTGTGTTATTGAGGTATGCGTGATTTAAAATGCCCTTGGGGTATTATAACAGCATGCATCAAATCGAATCTAATTCATTAGAAAGGTGTATTGTAGCAATAAAATTTTTATCACTGGATATCGCTCGTCAGGGCAATGGCCGTCAAGTCAAAGAATATAATCACGTTAACAATGAATGAATGAAAACAAGTTGATAAATAGTAAATAAGAATACGCTCATAAAAAGTTAAGATACTCACGTTGATAACAATGAAATAAATGTTAGTCATATATTCAGAATTATGTTTTTTTGCAGAGCATCAATGCACATTTGGCTGAAAAGCTGATTGCTGAGAAGAATCGTGATTTCCAGAACGCGAAGCGCGTTCTCAAGGTGTTGCTGGCAGCCATGGGCGCGATTAACAGACAGGTTGATGGAGTTGTTGTTGTTGCGGTTGTTGTTGATTTTGTGTTGTAGTTGTAGTTGTTATTCATCACCTTATTTGCTGAAATGTTTGTTTGCTACGTGTGACTGATGTTGTTATATGTTTATGATACTCTCAACGCCACGGTGTTTTGTTGTTACTGCTCTTCTAGTTTCTGCTGTTTTTGTTGCTGTTAGAGTTTTTCTTAGTACAGTTTTTATGATAGTTTCGTTGTTGTTGTTTTTATTGTAACATTTTTGTTCATCATCATCATCATCATCATTTTATTCAGTGTAAACTGACAAGAGGGCACAAAAAATGACTAACAAGTTAGTCGTGGCGTAATGTGCATGATACAATACAATAAAGTAAAATAAGCAAAAAATTTATTTAGGGTAATTAAAATTGAAATTTTTAGTAGAGGAAAATGGTAAAAATAAGAAGAAAAAGAATCACCGGACAAAAAATATATGATTATTGTAATTTTTTTTTTTTTTTTGAAAATAAAAGGTATGTTATTATGATAAGATTAGATCACCCTGAAATATTGGTAGTTAATAGAGGGAAAAGTAATATAAAGATTAAAAGATAATAGAACACTGTATTGAAATTAGAGAAAATATGATGTTAGTAAGTAATTTTAATCAAGTATAAATTGAAAGATTGAACTTAATAAAAAAGACTTTGATAATAAAAACTGTAAAAATTTGAAATTTAACATTTAAAATTTAAAAATTGATGGTGAAAATACACCATAAGAGTGTATATAATCTGTGATATAAGAAAATTAAAATTAATATTAAAATAGTATTTAATGACAAAAATAAAAGTAAAAATAGCAATAATAAAAAAAAAAATAATAACGGGAAAAATCAACAAGTGAGGAAAACCTGAAAGCAGATTGAATAAGCTTGTAATAATGTTGTAGCCTAAGGGAGGAGAATTTGAGGTGGGAAATAAAATTTTATAATTAAAAATAATAATAATGTGTTATTTGTAGCTATTTTATAGAATATTATAAAATAGTATATAAAAAATTATAATCATAATAGAGTATTAAGAATTAAGAATGAATAATTTGAGTGAGGGAAGAATCGCGGATAATATATAATTGTGTTGTTTGGTTAAGAGCAAAGAGAAGTAGAAAAAAAAATATAGTAAGTTTAATAAGATATGTTGAATTAATTAGAAAAATAGAGAAGAATAGTAAAATTTTAAGAGGCTAGAATTGTATAAAAACAAATATGGGTATAATGGAAAATGAAATAGCAATGAAGATTGAAGTTAAAGTTAAATTTATTCAGTGTAAGACAATGAGTAGGTGAACCAATAACATGAATAAGACGTCCTAGAATATCTGATATATTAAAGACTGAAAAAGAAAGTAATAAAACGTAAGGAAAAGTAGATATTAAGATATAGTTATAGATATTAAAGTAAATGGAAAAAGTGAATAAAATTAAAATTAAAGTAAAAGTAAAGTAAAGTTTTTACATATGCCTGAAAACATCAATAGTAAAGTAGGAGTTGACATCAGACCTGTTGCACAATGCGTTAATAAAATGAGCATCAAAGACAATAGAACGAAACTCTTTGATTGTTGAATATACAGAATAACCAAGAGAATTGAAGGCTTTGATTGACGAAATATGAGGGGAGTTATGGTAAAAGGTTGTAGAATTAGATTTATAAGTTAGTTGGAATGAATGACGATTAACCGATTGGTGGTTGGATTGAGGTGAATAAATAATTAAACCAGGGAAAGAGAAACGAGAGACGATTGAAATTTTGTATAAAAAGAGAAGACGAGCAGCACCGGCAGTAACTGAAATAGGTAAAATATTGCAACGATTTGTTGTTGTTGTTGTTATCAAAACAGTTGCTGTTGTTGTTTCAGGTGATCAGCGTCCCTCCAACGGGTTCACCGTCCGAGCTCAAACAGATCGAAGCCTGGAAGAAGTACATTCAATGTGAGAAGGATAATCCCATGCAGACGGAAGACCAGGGATTATTGAGTAGAAGAAGTTGGTTTATGAACGATTATTTTCGGGTTGATTTATTGGGCTGCTGCTTTTTAATGCATATCTTAGGATCATGGTATGTCAAATAGAAAAATCAGGCCAATTGTGTTTTTTCATTGTTTTATCGTGATTTTCTTGTTTTATTTTTTCTTTCGAACCTTCCCTACGATACCAAAAAACTGCCTATAATTTTTTTCGAAAGGGACATTTATGTACGGATAGTTAAAAGTGGTTTGTTTACAGTGAAAGGTATATTGTTTGTTTCATTTGTTGTAACGTTAGATATACTGAACAGAAACTCACATGTCAAAACACCAATTATTCATGATTTTTCCACCAAATAACTCAAAAATAATAATGTAAAAAACAATAATTCCAAATTTTTTGTCTCTTATTTTTTCTATTCGACATACTACTCTGCTCAGGATAAACTTTTCAATTATTTTGGTATATTGTCAAAAATGGGTCCGTATCCGTTACTTATCCATGAATATAAACCCCTGGTTTGTTTGTTATCCAAGTGAACTGAAACTAAAATTTACCATATCATATATACAGTTTGTATCTGATTTCAGTCCAATACGCCTACGAGCAAGCGCTGCTGTGTCTCGGCTACCATGCCGATATCTGGTACGAAGCTGCCCTGTACATGCAGGATGCGGCTGGCAAACTGTCCGAACGAGGCGATGTCAAACTCAGCACCAAGTTATCCGATGATGTGTCAGGTTGGCAACCGGTACAGCAGGTCGGTAACCTAGCGGTTACGGTCACTGGCGGCCAAACCTCCAAAGGGAGAGGAATTTCATCAAAGAGGGGGGAAATTTTCAGTTTGCAAGTCATTTTACCTCCGCCTTAGGGACCAAATTCTACTTTTTGAATGCGCCAAAGAAGAGGGAATTCCACTTTTCCCAACCCTACTCGTCTGCTAGTGGTTACGGTGTTGGGTTGGTAATCTGCAGGTATTGGGTTCACGGTTCGATGCTTTGTGTATTCAGACTGCAGAAGGCAAATTTAAAGTGATGGTGCTGGTGGTTGTGCTCTCATTTTGTGGCTACAAGCAAACTAGGTAAATTTCTCCAAAGAGGGGGTTGTGGGCTAACAGTTCTGAGAGTTTTTTTTTACCTACTCCATCGTCTGTATTCTAGTGGTTTGAAGGATTAAAATGTGGTCTTGTTGAAAAGGGTTTTTGTCTTTTTTGTTCGAAAAAATTTATGGTAATGTTTTTTATTGTCTAATAATTACACTTTGCTTCATTTCAGCATTATACGAGCGCGCGTGCAGTACGCTGCTGAAAGACTGTGCCCTGCTGCATTTCACGTACGCCGACTGGGAGGAAAGTCGGATGAAATACCCCAAGGTGGAGTCGATATATCAACGATACATCGAGAATCCCGATGTGGATCCCACTTTGGTTGGTTGTCGTTCGTGGTGGTTGTTGTTTTTGTTGATGTTGTTGATGTTGTTGTTGTTGTTGTTGTCAACATAAGGAATAGGTTTTGGGTTGTTTTCTGAACTAGTTCTCTAAATAAGTTAGCAAGATAACAATAATTCTACTGTTCTAAGTTGTTGCATTATATTTATATGCTCATATTATAAGCTCTTTTTGCGGTTGTTATTTGTTGTGGTCATTTGTTTTTGTCATACGTTTTTGTTTCTACAAGTTTTTGTTGTTGGATATTGGCATTCTGTTGCAATTTGGTGTAGAATTTTATAACCTGTAATTTTTTGTAAGACTTCCGTACAGGCGGTCATTTTGTTGTTTTGCTTAACCAAACTTAACTCTAAATAAAACTTTTCCGAACTTTCAGTGCTACGTTCAACAGATGAAGTTCGCCCGTCGGACGGAGGGTATAAAGGCTGCCAGAGCCGTATTCAAACGGGCTCGCGAAGATTCCAGAAGTTCGTACCACATTTACATCGCTGCCGCCAAAATGGAGTTCTACTGCAGTAAGGTTGGTTGTTGTTGCAATTAGTTTTTGTTCTAGCTCTTTTGTTGTAGCTATTTTGTTCGGGCTATTTTGTTCTTGCTAATTTGTTCAGGCTATTTCGTTCCGTAATCGCAACGGAGTCTGGATCAGTCGCTTAACGTCGTGTTGACAATGTTACACAGTTAATTCTGTAGTTGTGAAAAAACTTGCTGACTATTGTTGTTTAAGTTGTGGATATAAACATGCAACTAATATCGCGTTTATGACTGAAGTTGATTGTTTTCATTTTCAGGAACCAGAGGTAGCGACGCGTATCTTTGATCTCGGCCTGAAGAAATACGGCCACATACCCGAATACGTGCTGGAGTGTGTCGACTTCCGCACGAATATGAACGGTTGGTTTTATAAAACCGAAAAAACGTACTGTGTCACTAGCGGGCGAGAAGGGGTGGGAAAATTGAAATCCCCCCTCTTTGGCGAATTGACAAAATACAATTTGTTCCTCAAGGTGTAGGTAAAACGGCCTGAAATGTGCCAATTCCCCTCTCTTCGGTGAGTTAGCTCGTCCGCAAGTGAACTGTGTCGCATCGCATCTTCTCTGCCAGAAATGAACCTCATGGAAGTTGCATTGGCTTACGGTAGCGACTATCAGCTATCGTGGATTTAGCACAAATAGTATTTTTACACACACCACACAATTTATTTTTCTGGTTATTTTAGTTTTGAATTCAAAATACTGTGGAGACGTATGCTTCACAATCTTGAAGCGAACAATCGTTCCATGGACTGTCAAAAATTACCAGTTTTTTTCATGTTGTATTGGAAGCGACCAAACATGTCCCAAATCATGAATAGTACGAACACTTTTGAAAAACTAGAAAAAATGGGCTGTTTTTTCCCTTTTTGTATTCTTTGGCAATTCATGTAAGAATCGCACAACTATTTTCTTATAACGTAAGTTTAAACATCGATTTTTACAACAACAACAACAATTTTTCCAGATGACAACAACACACGGGTGCTGTTCGAGCGCATCCTCACTTCCGGCCAGTTGGTCGGCGACAAATCACTGTTGGTCTCAAAAGTTTCTTCTTCGGATTCTTCTCACCCACCAGCGGACGAGAAGGGGTGGGAAAACTGGAATTCCCCCTCGTTGGCGGTTTTATAACGTAGAGTTTGTTCCCTAAAAAGTGTAGGTAAGACGACTTAATTTTTGCTAGTTCCCCCTCTCTTTGGAAAGATTACCCACCCTTTGGAGGTTCGGCTCGTCTCTCGTCCACCAGGGTTCTAATGCTTATTAAGTCATGGTTGCATCACAAAAAAATATGGTACCCCATCATGTAGAATCTAGAATGTGCCAAACAGAAAACAGCCAAAAAATTTAATTGTCGACTTATCAGGCCTCTAAAGTTTTATACCTCTTGACAAGTTTTTGATTCAAATCAGACCTAATTTCGGAACTAATATAATTTTTTTTCTTCATTTCAGTGAAATCTGGGATCGCTATCTCGAGTTCGAGTGTCGTG
The DNA here is from genome assembly GCA_964036265.1 of Daptonema setosum. Lineage (NCBI taxonomy): Eukaryota > Metazoa > Nematoda > Chromadorea > Monhysterida > Xyalidae > Daptonema > Daptonema setosum. Next base: position 25,692,411 of record OZ038445.1, read on the forward strand.
TGGGTGACTTGACGTCGATCTCCAAGATTGATCAACGACGTCGCGAGGCCGTATCGGCCGAACTCCGTTCCAATCCGACGTTGTTGATGATCGATCGATGTCGATTGCTGGATTTGCTGCCGTGCACCGACGAACAGTTGAAGTCGTTGGGATATAAGGTGGGAATTTTCAATGAATTTTTCTACTTCCTTACTGAAAGTTGATGAATTTTTTTCACCCGAATTCTTATATTACTGATACTGCCTCTGGTAGTAGCTGCTTAGTTTTATGACTAGTTGTTAGTTCTGCTGGTATTCAGTTTAAGAGTTTTTCATATTCCGTTTTCCATGATATGTCGCTAAATCTGAAGTACCTTAATATTGTTGGTTATCAAACTCCAATTGGACGATTTGAACGATTTTTGATCAAAAATCAGAAGTTCATTATTTAACCGCCCTAATAAAAATGACCACGACAGCCATTGCTGTATCGTATAAAAATAGCAACAACAATAACAACAACAACACAACAACAAAACCAACAACAACAACAACAACAACAACAACAACAACAACAACAACAACAACAACAACAACAACAACAACAACAACAACAACAACAACAACAACAACAACAACAACAACAACAACAACAACAACAACAACAACAACATCAACAACATCAACAACAACAACAACAACAACAACAACAACAACAACAACAACAACAACAACAACAACAAACACAACAACAACAACAACAACAAACACAACAACAACAACAACAACAAAAAACAACAACATCATCATCATCAACAACTACAATAACAATAATAACAACAAAACAAACAATTGTATTTGCAGACACCCGCCCACCGTCTCCACGGTCCCAACTACGGTCACGACAACCTGACCAACGGTCATCATGTCTCCGCGGGTGGTCAGTTCGGCGATGACGAAGATGAGTCGGCCCGCAAAACCAACTACGCACTACCTGATGTTTCACAGATGATTCCCTTCAAACCGAAGATCATCGCCGGCAGTTGGTGTTTTTTTTTTTAGATTTTCTTTACAGATCACTAGCGGACAAGAAGGGGTGGGAAAATAAAATTCCCCACTGTTTGGTGTTTTCTAAAAGTGGAATTTTCTTCTCTAAGATGTAAGTAAAACTGCCAATTGCCCCCTGATTGATGAAATTCCCCTCCCTTTTGAGAACGGGTTCGTTCAGTGATTCAGAGTTACTTTAAGTAGATTATTTTATTCTTGAATCACTTGGTGCTTGAAAAAATACATTCATATCTGATGTTTCACCGTCGATTTGTTAGATTTAGTTTTTTATCGCATGTAAGTGTAACAAAATTTACTATTCAATACTAAGACTGTCTAAGATAGAGCGTAACATGAACTGAATAATCCGAGAATATATTAATAGACTATACTATGAAAAAAATTGAAAACTCCATATCTTTGATTTTGGATTCAATTTTTTTTATTCAAATTTGTATACCTTTTGCCTGATATTGCAGGTTCAACACACCCCATACCCGGTGGAGTGTTCGCCCCACCACCGGCCATCTCACAGTTGATGACGTTGCTGCCACCACCCTGGTGCTTCAACGGACCCTTCGTCGGCGTCAACTCGCTCATTGAGAAGCTGCGCGAGTATAATTTGCCTGATCAGGGTGAGTGTATTTTCTAAATTTTATTTTTTATTCATTTTGTTTAATTAGTTCGTTGAACTTCTAGATGGGTGGCGATTAAGTTGAATTGGGCGTACCCCTAAAAACTAGTAGTCCGGGATGTCAAAGGACAACAGGCCGTCGTTCTATTCTTCCAATAAGAAATCAAGTTCCAACCTTTTTTCTTCCGGGACCACTTATTTCTGTAAAGTCTCAAGACGCTCTTTTTCCCAAAACAAGAATATGCCTTGAACATCGGATACAGTGACATGGAAATTGAACCTTTGAAGTTCGTAATCCGAATGAGACGACAACCAATCAATAAAAAAATTAAACAAAAGTAATTCTTGAAAAATTTTCCCCTAGTTTATTATCTCTTCATTCAGAACCGGCACCATCCGGGTTGGATGACGGCTCGCGTATGAACGACATCAAAAAAGAGATGTACCATCTGCTCGCATCCACGCCCGATCCCATGCAGGTAAACGTTCGAATCAATCAATCCGTCAGCCATGCTTATAAAATAAAAAAAATCATTCACTCAATCATTTACTGTCTAACTATCTCACCCATTTACTGTCTAACTATCTCACCCATTTACTGTCTAACTATCTCACTCACTCACTTCCTCCTTCACTTACTCACTCACTCACATATTTACGTGCTCACTCGCTCACCCACTGCTTCACTAACTAACTCACTCACTTCCATATTTACGTACTCACTCTTTCATTCACTCCTTCACTCACTTACCAACTCACTTCACTTACATATTTTCGTCTTCACTCACTCCTTCACTCACCCTACCCACTCCTTAATTCACTCTCCCAATCATGGTCTTACGATACCTTTGCCAAGAGTGTAATCAAGATTTTGTTTGTCCTGGGCCTTTCCCGATTTGAATGGAAGGAAAACATCCACTGCAGGTCCTGAAACCGGACAGTCGTAAGTGAATCCAATTATGAGGAATCGGAAAATTCTTCACTCACTCATTCACAATCACGCGCTCATCCACTCACTAACTCACTCTTTCATTCATTCATTCGCTCACTCATTCATTCATTTACTCACCCCTTCATTCACTCATTCACACACTCCCTCATCCACTGATTCATCGCAGGTCCTGAAACCGGACAGTCGTAAGCGGATCCGGTTATGAGGAATCGGAGAGTTCTTCACTCACTCCTTCACTCAATCACTCATTCACTCACTCCTTAACTCAGTCAATCATTCATTCACTCATCTCATATACTCACTCATCTTTTGATTCATCGCAGGTCCTGAAACCGGACAGTCGTAAGCGGATACACGCCGGATCGGATGATGAAGAATCGGAGAATTCGTCATCGATAATGGCCGGTGGCACGACTGCACCGAGTCATGACGTCTACAGAATGCGACAGAATCTGAAACGAGTCAAGTGATTTTTTAGTCGGAATTGATTCTATAGCTTGGTCAAGGTTTCTTGTTACTCGGGAACATTTTTGGCGCGCAGTTTGAATTCAAATTTGCTTCTGGCGCGTGTTTGAACTGTTGAGTAAGTTTTTCGTATAACACTTGGATAACATACAAACGGTACATACGGAATGAAATCTTTATGTCTACAGAATGCGACAGAATCTGAAGCGAGCCACCCTGTACGTAAACCCGTGGCCCGAAATTTTTTTGACCTAATAATGTACGTTCGATTTGATTACTATTTGGTTCAAAATTTCTAAACGTGATTCTTCTTTCGTGAATTTATTGTTTCTCTGGATTTCATAAAAATAGTATCAGATATTTACTGCGTGTACTCATATTTCTCAGAACCATTGTCATGCTATTTCTTGCATATCTTCTTATATTTTTGTATATCATTGTCTATTGATGAGTAAACTGAATTTGAAAATCTGCCATTTTGAAAACTTTGCGGTATTTTTTCGTTTAAAACGGTATTTTTTCGTTTAAAACGGTATTTTTCCGTTTCACGTGTTCTGGAATTATACTCTATCCAGGGTTTTCTGTTACGTCGAAAGTTTTGGCGCGAAACGGGAAAAAGCGCGCGTTCAAATTCAGGCTACTTACCGATTGAGAACGCTATATTTCTGTGTCCTGTTATTGTACAGTAAAACCAGAACTGGGTTTCAAAAATTACCTTTTTTCTATTTGAAGTCTGAATGTATTAGCGTTTCGATATGATTAGATATATCAGATTTATCCCGATGTTTTATTGTCCTCAGTTTTTTTTTCAATAACATTTCGAAAATGAAAACTATGATGTCGTGAAATAAGTGTTGGGAAAAGTTTATGGGGAACCTCTCGTAACTAAGGCTTCTGTATATGGTGGTCTTTTTTCATTTTGTAATCCTGTATTATACAAGTAACGAGAAAATAGAAAGACATCTCATGATAATGTATGATCAGTATGCAAGTAATACAGCGATGTGAAAATTATCTTAGCTGAAATGAAGATTTCAGATATAATTAAATAAGAACGTGTTCAAAAGCAGATAATTGAACATTACAGGTATCACCTTCCTCCATTTTTATACATTGATCGGATATGTAAATAAAATGAAGTAGCTAAAAGCCAGTGAATTACAGCATAAAAGTAAACCACTTACAATCAATCAGGACATGAATTTGATAGCCCGCCTGTTTTCTAATCTTAGCAATTTTTATGACCTGTGGACAGACGACACACTAGCGGACGAGAAGGGGTGGGAAAGTGGAATTTCCCCTCTTCGGCTTTTTTTAAACGAGTTTGTTCCTGAAGGTGTAGGTAAAATGGCCAAATTTCTGCAAATCCCCCCCCCCCCTTTGGACAGCTTCCCCTCCCTCTGGAGGATTGGCTCCCCCCCCCCCCCCCCCAGTGCGACGACATCGCAATCAACTCCGTGAACTTCAATATTCATGGTAGCGCTTTAAATTATGGCGCGCATTCAAATTTAGTATCATAATCAATTAACATTGCTATAAACACAATAAAATTAATCATGCGTCATCCACGATCATCTCCACTCGTTCCTCGACCTCTTCAGGTGTCAGATCAGCTGTTTCGGTTTTACTGTCAATCTTGGTTGCTTCTTCCGTACATTTGGCATCTGTCTCTTTGGTTCCGACAATCTGAAACCAAACTTTGACTTAAAAAATCTCGTGAGTCGATTGCTACGCCAAATGCTCAATTCAGTAAGATTACACTATTCATAGTCATCATAAAAATACCACTCGTTTACATATTCGGTGTTATTCTCACACAACTGCTCACAGTCACTCATTTACTCACTCACTCACTCACTTTTTCACTCTTTCACTTACTCACTCGCTCGCTCCCACACTCATTCTCCTACTCACTCACTTTCTCACTTTTTATATTCTCATTCCCTCAATCATTCACTACTTCACTCATTTACTCACTCGGCTCGCAATCACCCATTCACTCACTCACTTACTCATTCACTTTCTCACTCTTTCACTTACTCACTCGCTCGCTCCCACACTCATTCTCCTACTCACTCACTTTCTCACTTATTCATATTCTCATTCCCTCACTCACTCACTATCTCACTCACTCACTCACTCACTCACTCACTCTGTTCACTCACCTCGACCAGTATCTGGTTGATCTTCAGCTTGGCAGATTCTTTCTGTGAATCATCCATGGTCGATAATTCCTTGGCCACGGAACAGGCGAACTCGTGCTCACTGAGTGCACCGGGGTGATCGGAGGTACAGGTCGCACATGAACCGTCGGTGGTTTGGAATTTCACTGCAATGTGAGTGAGTGAATGAGTAAGTTAATGAGTAAGTGAATGAGTAAGTTAATGAGTAAGTGAATGAGTAAGTTAATGAGTAAGTGAATGAGTAAGTTAATGAGTGAGTGAGTGAGTGAGTGAGTGAGTGAGTGAGTGAGTGAGTGAGTGAGTGAGTGAATGAGTGAGTGAGTAAATGAGTGAGGGAGTGAGTGAATGAGTGAGTGAGTGAGTGAGTGAGTGAGTGAGTGAGTGAGTGAGTGAGTGAGTGAGTGAGTGAGTGAGTGAGTGAGTGAGTGATTATGTGAGTGTCCAACCAGTTTCATAGCTTGATTTTCTTGATCTGACCGCATCGCGAATGCGACTGATGAAATCGGTGAAGACCATTTTGATGAACTGAAAAAAATTTAGTGAGTGGAAACCGTAAATGAGGGTGACACTAGCGGACGAGAAGGGGTGGGAAAAGTGGAATTCCCCCCTCTTTGGCCGTTTGAAAAAGTTGATTTTGTTCCTCAAGGTGTAGGTAAAATGGCCTGTAAACTGTAGATTCCTCCCTCTTTGACGAAATTCCCCTCCCTTTGGAGGTTTGGCTTGTCCGCCAGTGGAGGGTGAGATGTTGTTGGGTGTAAAAATTTTTAAATGAACATATTTAGTTGGGCTTAACTTGAATAAACCTAGAAATTGTGTACGAAAAGTATTGTAATTGCAAAAAACATGGTTTACGGCGAAATAGAAAGTTCGGTCAAGAAACGTTTGCTGAAATGGCTGACATTGAGGAAAATTCGTCGTATTTAATAAAACCTGCCGTTGCGATAGCTCTTTCTAATTCTAATCACACGGAATCTGAAATACATCTTGGCACTAAATTTACAAAACGCTGTATGAATGCGATCATAGAATGCACTAGCGGACGAGAAGGGGTGGGAAAGGTGGAATTCCCCCTTCTTTGGCAATTTCAAAACGGTAGAATTTGTTCCCAACGGTGTAGGTAAAATGGCTTGAAAACTGTCAATTCCGCCCTCTTTGACACAATTCCCCTCCCTTTGGAGGGTTAGCTCGTCCGCCAGTGATAGAATGCAATAATTCAGGTCTAGAATGCAATAATTCAGGTCTAGAATGCAATAATTCAGGTCTAGAATGCAATAATTCAGGTCTAGAATGCAATAATTCAGGTTTAGAATGCAATAATTCAGGTCTAGAATGCAATAATTCAGGTCCAGAATGCAATAATTCAGGTCTAGAATGCATTCGTTTCTACAGAGAGCAGAGCACCCATACGTGCTCATAATGTAGGTACAACGCATAAATGTGTACATGTTACATTGGGGGTCTAATTTGGCGGCCATAATTTCCTAGAGCCCGAGGATCTAAGCCTATGTGCGTGTTTAACCCCTTCCACTAGCGGACGAGAAGGGGTGGAAAAAGTGGAATTTCCCCTCTTTGGCGGTTTCAAGAAGTTGAATTTGTTCCCTAAGGTGTAGATAAAATGGTCTAATTTCTGCCAATTCCCCCTCTTTGGAGAGATTCCCCTCCCTTTGGGAATTTCGCTCGTCCGCCAATGACCCCTTCTGGCGGATGACAGGGGGTTCTGTTTTACAGTTCGTCAAAAAAGAAAAGTGAGTTCTATTCTAGGAATATTCTATTCCATCTACACACATCAGGAATGGTAGTTTCTTTTTTCATGGTAACATGCTGCACTGGCGGACGAGTCAAACCTCCAAAGGGAGGGGAATTTCTCAGAAGAGGGGGGAGTTAACAGAAAATAGGCCATTTTACCTACACCTTTGGGAACAAACTGTACTTTTTTGAACTACAAAAGAGGGGGAATTCCACCTTTCCGTTCTTCCCTCGTCCGCTAGTGACATGCTGGATGTTACGAATCCTTGTGTTCACATCATTCGCTACCACTGGCGGACGAGCTAATCCTCCAAAGGGAGGGGAATTTCTCCAAAGAGGGGGGAATTAGCAGTTTTCAGTACGATTTACCTACACCTTGGGGAACAAATTGCACTTTTTAAAGTTGCCAATGAGGGGGGAATTCCACTTTTCCCACCCCTTCTTGTCCGCTAGTGTTCGCTACATGACTAATCTTGATAACCAAAGCGGGGGAAAATGTAACTATGTATCTATATTGATATAAATAGAAGAGATGTAGGAAGGATTTTGTATAACCCGCGCTACAACGCTTCACCCACTCATCAATCATCATGCATACAGATTCATCGCAGGAATAGGTACCGTCTCATGTAACTTCTCTTCCGCCACTGCTTGAATCTCTAATACGACCACCCAAGGGATATGTGCCTGTGCCTGAGAATCAAGGTCAAATGGCAAAAAACAAGATGTGTGTGTTCCTTTGTCGTAATCACTGGCGGACGAGCTAAAACCTCCAAAAGGAAACGAATTTTCTCGAAGAGGGAGAATTGAATTTTTTTCAGGCCATTCCACCTACATCTTACGGAATAAATTATGCTATTCGAAAACGCCTATGAGGGGGAAATTCCACTTTCCCTACCCTTCTCGTCCGCTAGTGGTCACAATGAAGCGAATTTAATTTTTATTGTATTTATGACCGCTTTTTAGCAAAAAGTTATTTTTAATACGTGTAGGTCATTGGTATTGATCATTGTATGTAAATTGTAAACTATTACATTTAATTACTTTTTATACTTTTCGCAATTTTTTTTTTATTTTTTCAAGTTTATCAGGTATTTCTTTTTAGGTTTCTTTAAAGAATGATTATGGGCGTTTCTCACAGTTGCACAATACGGTGGTGCCATCATTTGACGTCATAGTGAGTGAATGATTGAGTGAGTGAGTGAATGAGTAAACGAGTGAGTGAGTGATTGAGTGAGTGAGTGAATGAGTAAACGAGTGAGTGAGTGAGTGATTAAGTGAGTGAGTGATTGAGTGAGTGAATGAGTGAATGAATAAATGAGGAAATGAGTGAGTGAGTGAGTGACTACGTGCCGGTGTGAGTGAATGAGTGAGTGAGTAGGTGCCGGCGTGTGAGTGAGTGAGTGTGAGTGAGCGAGTGAAATGATTACATCATTTTTGAGTTTTTGGTCAAAATATTACTGTATTTCTGCACATGCTTTTCAGTCGATTTATTCCATTATAACTTATGTAGGTCCTTGTCACGCTGGTCAATTCATTCTTTAACTAGTTTTTATTCGATTAAAATTTTTTTGTAAACTTTTGTCATTATGGTATTATATATACCATTATACCGTAACAATCACTGTAATAGTTTATATTTTCAGAGAAAATGAGCATTGCAAAAACATTGCATTATGTTTACAATGATAACAGTTAAAGAATTCAGTAATATTATGCGCGCACTATTAAAGGAGCAGATATTGAAGAACAATGAAAAATGAAAAATACTCGTAATTATGTAACATTTTCCGGCTATAAAAATATACCAAATTAACAATAACATATATACAAATGTAAAAATTGCGGAAGAAAAATATGAGCTTTTAAACCGCGATAATGATAACTGATAAAGAACCAACATTAAAAAGGACAACAAACAATAAAATGATAACATAAAGTGAAAAAAGACTGTACACAATAGCACCATGTGTGTGTCGGGATAGCAGAAGGAAAAAGTAGTAACAAAAGAAAAATGACATAGATAACAAACAAAACGATCGATCTAACTTATAATAGCCCTGACTGACCAAGGCTATTCGTCTCACTCGGTCAATCATTCATATAAATTACACTGTTCATAATTAAAGTCATTAAATTTTACATTTGTAATTGCATTCAGCCTGTCATTTTATCACTGAAATCTTGCCATAATTGCAATATTTTGTTTTAATCAATCTATCAATCGTACGAAGAAAGGAAACTGAATAAATTTTACACTGAAAAAGTACAGCTATTCTGAGAAAAATACCAAGCTACAAATTGTAAAGAGCTCCCCGGGAGTCAGGTTAAAAAGTTTTATGGTTTATTGTTACTGCTGTTGCCCTGCATTGTCCCTGCGCACATGTGAAACATTATTGAAAACTTTGCGAGCAGTGTTACAACAACTTTGCAACAAAGAACTATTTTATTTTCCTAATAAAAAATTAGGATGCATTGGTAGAGCTGATGCTGAAAGCTGAATTGATCAAGTTTTGAAAATGCAACTACAAAACTGGACATAATGTTTCACCTTTCACATGTGCTCAGGGACAATGCAAGGCAGTAATAGTAAACCAGCCAGACCATCTAAAATAACAGGTATTCAAAATTTAAACAAAAATTCACTCACTCAATCCACCAATTTGTACAACAAATCATTTTCTTCCACGATCTCTCCGGCCGTCTTGTGGTGGGTCGGAGCGGAGTTGTCTTCGGAGATTTCCCGCTCCAGTCGATCCACGTCGGCCGATGCGTCGACCGCCGTTTCGGTGGGGTTGAAGAGCGATTGGAGTAAGTGAGTGAGTGAGTGAGTGAGTTAATTGATGAGTGAGTGAGTAATTTGTTTTATAAGTGAGTTGATAGGTGAGTGAGTAATGAGTTAATGAGTGAGTGAATACATACCTAAGTTAGTTGATGAGTGAGTGAGCCAGTTAGTAGATGAGTGAGTTGATAAGTGAGTGAGCCAGTTAGTTCATGAGGTTAACCGCTGACTTATCAACATGCTGATTTAGTGCGGTTTAACAAGGAGTGTGTGAGTGCGAAATAAAAAGATTGGATGAATGACTCATTGAACTCTAAAAATACTTAATATGTACCTTCCAAGACGATCGAATCAAGTAAATCACTCAATCAGTCACTGCTTTAGCATACTGCTTCCAAAAACACCTTACTCACTCAATAAATATCTTGCTTACTTACACAACCTTACTTTACAATTTGTCACTTTGAGTATTCACCTCTCACTCACTCATTCCATCACAACTCTCTCACTCTCCCGCTCACTCACTCACTCACCTCAATCATGACTTTGTCGATCTTCATCTTGGCCATTTCCTTCTGCTTCTCGGTCAATGCGGCCATTTTGGCGGCGATACTTGAACTGAAGTCGAGTCCATCTTTGGTAAGTTGAGGTGACGTGCCATTGGTTGTCGTTTTCTGACAGTCTGGACACACGGCGGAGTCGGTCTTGAACGTGACTGCAATTCAGTTAGTGAGTGAGTGAATGAGTGAGTGAGTAAGTGAGTGGGTGAATGAGTAGGGGGTGAATGAAGGAATGAATGAGTGAGTGAGTGTGTGAGTTAAGACATTGGTTGTCATTTTCTGACAGGCTGGACACACAGCGGACTCGGTCTTGAACGTGACTGAACAAATGAGTTAGGGCCTTGGTTGTCGTTCTATGACCCACATTGGAGTCAGTTGGTGAACGAGTGAGTGAGTGAGTGAGTGAATGAGTGTGTGAATGAGCAAGTGAGTGAGTGAGTGAGTGAGTGAGTGAGTGAGTGAGTGAGTGAGTGAGTGAGAGAGTGAGTGAGTGAGTGAGTGAGTGAGTGAGTGAGTGAGTGAGTGAGTGAGTGAGTGAGTGAGTGAGTGAGTGAGTGAGTGAGTGAGTGAGTGAGTGAGTGAGTGAGTGAGTGAGTGAGTGAGTGAGTGAGTGAGTGAGTGAGTGAGTGAGTGAGTGAGTGAGTGAGTGAGTGAGTGAGTGAGTGAGTGAGTGAGTGAGTGTGTGAGTGAGTGAGTGCACCAACCGGTTGCGCAGTCCTTGCGATTCGGTCCCACCGTGTTCCACACTCGAGTGAAGAATTCGCCGATCGTCATTCTGTGGTTTTGGGATTTTTTTTCTGTAACAATTTTGAAAAATTTGAACAAAATAAAAACATTAAAATAAAATTTGAGGAAGTAAAATCTAAAAAAATTCGAATTTTTATCTTTCCAGAGATCAATGGTCAGAATTGGAAGAGTAACTAAAACGCAGATGGTTTGATTAGAAAATCGAGAAATTGAATAGAATAACGTTCATAAACAAACAAAGTGTTGAATACAAAGAAATCACCAACGTTTGATTCTTTACCGACCAAACTTACAAACTGATATAACGATGGTTTTAGTTCGAAGTGTGTAAAATGTAGTGAGTTCAAACTTGTTAACTTGCTTGAAACATAAACACAAACTTAACCGACAATAATGGTAAGTTATTTTGTTTTCATCCCTGAAGAATTTGACGAAAACAACAATAAACCCCATCAATACGTGCCTCAATATCTACAAAATCAAGGTTTTGCCCCGCGGTCACGGTGCTATAAAAACAGGCCAAAAACCAAATCAGTCACGTGAGCAGAAACCCTATATAAGAACAAACTCGTGCTAAACTGAGGGTCTTTGCAATAGATGGCCGAATATTTGAATGAGGGGTCTGGTCTGGTGTTGAGGGCTAAGAGGTCAAGGGTCGATAATCAATAGTACAGTCGCGGAAAGAACAAAGCAAGTAGCGGACGAAAAAAATGAGAATTGAAGATTCTCCAAAACTGTTCAGTCTTTCAGTTTTGAAAGTTGTAAGCGGAAGGAAGCAGGATAATATAAACACTGAAGTTTTCCTTTCTGGTCACTCTGTCCTTTTCTCAATCCTGACCACTAGAGGACGAGAAGGAGTGGGAAAAGTGGAATTCCCCCCTCTTGGCGATTTCAAAATGTAGAATTTGTTCTTTAAGGTGTAGGTAAATAAGCCAGAAAACGGCCAATTCCCCCTTTTTAGTGAAATTCCCCTCCCTTTGGAGGATTAGCTCGTTCGCCAGTGATCCTGACGTTCAATTCTCCAAAGGGAAGGGAATTTGTTCACTAAAGGGGGCTTGGAAGTTGTTGGTGAGTTCTGAAATGAACTGTGACAATGATTTGAAAATTCGCTTCCCTGGGTTCCGTTCCTCCCACTGGCGGACGAGCTAATTTCCCAAAAGGGAGGGAATTTCGTCAAAGAGGGGGGAATCACCAGTTTTCAGGTAATTTTACCTACACCCTAAGGAACAAATTCTACCTTCTGAAAACGCCAACGAGGGGGGAATTCCCCGTTTCCCTCCCCTTCTCGTCCGCTAGTGGTTCCTCCGCATGTTCAATGACATCCGCACGTGCTGGCGGACGAGCCAAACCCCCAAAGGGAGGGGAATTTTGCCAAAGAGGGGGGAATCGGCAGTTTTTGGATCATTTTACCTACACCTTAGGGAACAAACTCTCTACTTTCTGAAATAGCCAAAGAGGGGGAATTCCACTTTTTTGTTCTTCCCTCGTCCGCTAGTGCCGCACGAACTGGCGGACGAGCCAAACCACCAAAGAGATGAGAATCTTCCCAAAGAGGGGGGGGGGGGGGGGGTCGGCAGAGAGTTGACCCGAATAGTTTGAACTCAGGTATTAACAACTCTTTAAGTTTGTATTTTGGCCTCCGATTGAACATTAATCAGGGATAGTTACTCACAAAAATTTGTGCAAAAAATACAGATTACGGTTATTACAGTTCGATCCCAAAAATACAGGGGTACCCCTCCTCTATGTTGAAGAAGAGTCTGGGACAGTGTAAAGTGTTGTGACAGACCAGACAGTCGAGACAGACGCACTGTCCCATTTACAACCAGACAGTCAGTCAGTCAGTCAGTCAGTCAGTCAGTCAGTCAGTCAGTCAGTCAGTCAGTCAGTCAGTCAGTCAGTCAGTCAGTCAGTCAGTCAGTCAGTCAGTCAGTCAGTCAGTCCGTTAGTCAGTCAGTCAGTCAGTCAGTCAGTCAGTCAGTCAGTCAGTCAGTCAGTCAGTCAGTCAGTCAGTCAGTCAGTCAGTCCGTTAGTCAGTCAGTCAGTCAGTCAGTCAGTCAGTCAGTCAGTCAGTCAGTCAGTCAGTCAGTCAGTCAGTCAGTCAGTCAGTCAGTCAGTCTGTTATATTTCTACTTTATGCACGATTCAGTTGTTCTGGTATGTCTTCTCAATATGGTTCATGCGAATTTTGATTTGTGCATGTATCATGTCGGCATCATCATGATCAGTTTGGTGGTAATGTTTTATTGAAAAATATTTTCAAGCCGGCACGCTTTCAAATGAAAGAGTTTATGAAAGATGGGCCCTCGAAAACAGTCAGTCAGTTATTCAGTCAGTCCTTCAGTCAGTCAGTCAGTTATTCAGCTAGTCAGTCAGTCAGTCAGTCGGTCAGTCAGTATATAAGTCAGTCATTAAGTCAGTCAAGTCAGTAAGTCAGTCGGTCAGTTAGTTAGTAAGTCAATCAGTCAATCAGTCAGTCAGTCGCAAAAATATTGTGTTCTTGTGGATTAATAACAAAACCAATCAGTCATTCAGTTGGTGGTTAACCAACATTGATGCAAGTCAGTAGTCAGTAACCTACCGCCTAATAAGACAGTCATTAAAACGAAAATATGCACCCATCTTCCTTTTGTTTTCTTTTGGCGCGAAGAAGAGGTCAGCAGACAGAAGCCTATTGGGTTAGGTTGGACTAGGTTAAGGGTAGGTTAAGAATAGGGGTAATCAGACACCACGCATTTTCTGTGCTGTCTTTGCGGGTAAAATAAAGAGAAATCATTTGTGTATTCTCATTTGGTTTAGGTTATCTCTAGTTGCATCAAAACTGAGAACTCAGGTTTTTTACCTAGACTATCTTATATACTAAAACACTAGGGTAGGTAGGTGGGTATGTCCGCAAGTCAATAGGTATAAATATCAAAAGTGAAACGCTGAAAAACTCTTTTATTAATTTCTTTCCACGGGTGTAATCATCATCACCTACTTTCATTAAAGTTGAGGAGAGATGGTCATCGACCCCCTCGAAGGTTGTTCCCAATTTGCTGATCTGGAAATACCAACCTCAACTGAACTGACTTCAACTAAAGGCACCGTAAATTTTGTGCCACGGGTGCCAATCTTTTTATTTTGTTCATCTACATCGGGAAACATTAACCACCATGGAAAAAATATGCTAAACTGCAGAACGGGATTATTTTTTTCAACTGAAAATCTGTGTTCAAATCAATTCATTAATAACGGGTAGGGTCAAGTTATTTAGGCTACTAGGGTGAACCCGTTGCTACGCAACTGAGTGTTAAGTTTACAAAAAATATTATCGAAGTAAACCCATCAATATACAAAATTAACTTCAATCTACATATGCACCACGAACCCGTTGCCATCCAACTCAAGTGATCATTGATCCATAGTTATCAGTTAAAACTTCTAACATTGTTTCTAGAAGACTAATTAATAGCCTCCACCGTTTAATTGAATATTTACATAATTTTTAGCCAGTGTAGTTTACCTGATCCGTTGAAATTAGTTCATTTCATCCACTACTCTAATCTATTTAAGCTGTACGGTGTGAATATTTATACATCCTTTTCAACAACACAACCCGTTTTTTCACTTATGTATGTACCAGTCATACATATGTTGAGCTTAAAATGGGTTATTTAAAAAGCCAATCTGAAAATTTCATTTTCATTAAATTTAATCGACCCATTTGAATGTATACCTTCACACTGACTTGTTCAAACTGTTGTCTTAAAAGATTACTTCAAGTTACCCAAATACCGTTGAGACTACCCGAGGACAAAGTTAGAGTCACCCGTGAAGTTAAACACTTATTATCACCTACAGTAGTTCGTTCATATCTTCGTTACATACATTATTTCAAATACATATTTTTAACCGTCCCGTGGGAAAACAAAAATAATAAATTGTATTTAACCAAAAACATAAGCACCCGTGGCTACAACAGTGAGCGGCGCAATAAAATTACAATTGCAGTTAAGATCAATGATGTTTCCAGTTCAAATATGACAACTTTAATTGAGTAGGTGATGATGATGGAATTCAAATAAACCGATCATGTATGTTGAACTAAATTTTAATTATCTTGACCTCATGGATAATTGAGGTACATTGAAGGTGAACATTTATATGTACATACATCGAAGTGGAAGCAACATGTTATGTGGCGATGATTTTTCTAAAACGCTTTTCTTTAAGTTTACTCGAAAGTTTTGTGGTCCGTAAGTTCAGCCATTCGAGGGGGGGGGGGGGGTGCTGATGATTGAAACCTTTGTTGAGAAGAAATAATCAGTCAATGAGATAAAAAATTAATGGATCATAATTATCATGACCTTACCTAATTATCATGGCCTTAGCCTCGGTTGAGGTACATACATTCTGGTCAGGTTGAAGGGAAGGCGATGATTTACTTCGTTGTTTCCATGAAGTAATGAAAGGTTTTATAATGTTTTGTTTGTGATATTTATACTAAAAGCGTGACACACAGACAGACATCGTCTAATTTATATATAGAAACAAGCTAATCTTAACAACAGATTTGTTAACAACATTATGTAATGAAAAAAAACCATTAATTCATTTTAACAGGTCGGGTTAATCAAGCTATTACTACTCTTCACTACTGATTAGAGGTCGGGTGATGAGATAAAAATAGGCTATGGTTTTCAACGGGACAAGTGAAAAGATTAGGGTTTATTGACGAAAAATAGGCGCTCAAAAGTTGTCACTTTCATGGTAGGCTGTAAGTTTTTGTCCACGGGTTTTTGTTACTGTAATTATGTATTTGAAATTATCTTAAGTCTATCTATTCAAATTATTCAAGCTTATCTTATACAGGTTATCATGTCAGGTCATGCATTAAAAGTAAGTTAGGCGTAACCAACGAGACGGTTAAAAACGGTATTTCATGAAAAAACGGAAACAAGTGGTGGCATGTTTGAAATTACAGGTGGCTTTAAAATATTCCACGGGTTTTCTCACTGTAATTATGTAATTTGAACTAATATCAAAATGAAAACGTAAACAATTAAGTCAGATTTTAGAGGATCGGGTAAGTTCAACGTATTTAAACAACGGGTTATACCAGCGGGTTTGTTCGAATAATAATCTTTGATAACTTAACAGACAGTTGCGTAGCAACGGGTTTACCCTAGTCTTATATACTAAAACACTAGGGTAGGTGGGTATGTCCGCAAGTCAATAGGTATAAATATCAAAAGTGAAACGCTGAAAAACTCTTTTATTAATTTCTTTCCACGAGTGTAATCATCATCACCTTCTTTCATAAAAGTTGAGGAGAGATGGTCATCGACACCCTCGAGGGTTGTTTCCAATATACCGATCTGGAAATACCAACCTCAACTGAACTGACCTCAACTGAAGGTGCCGTAAAATTTGTGCCACGGGTGCCAATCTTCTAATTTGTTCATCTACATCGGGAATCCTTAACCACCATGGAAAAAATATACTGAACGGGATCATAATTTTCAACTGAAAATCTGTGTTCCATTAATTCCTTAGTAACGGGTCGGGTCAAGTTATTTAAGCTATTACTACTTTTCACTACTGATTAGAGGTCGGGCAATGAGACAAAAATTTGCTATGGTTTTCAACGAGCGGGTGAAAAGATTATAGTTTATTGATGAAAAGTAGGCGCTAAAAAGTTGTTAAAAACGTTTATGGGTGGCTCTGACTTTTTTCCACGGGTTTTTATTACTGTATTTTTGAATTTGAACTTATCTTACGACAAGTCAGATTAAACAAGCTGATCTTCACAACAGATTTTCATATTATTTAATAAAAAATCATTAATTCATTTTCAACGGGTCGGGTCATGTTATTCAAGCTACTACTACTCTTCACTACTGATTAGAGGTCGGATAATGAGATAAAAAAGGCTATGGTTTTCAACGGGACAAGTGAAAAGATTATAGTTTACTGACGAAAAATATGCGCTAAAAGTTGTTACTTTCACGGTTGGCTGTAAGTTTCTTTCCACGGGTTTTATTACTGTAATTATGTATTTGAACGTATCTTAAGACAATTCGAATTATTAAAGCTCATCTTCATTACAGATTATTATATCAGGTCATGAATTAATAATATGTTAGGCGTTATCAACGAGACTGTAAAAATACGGTATTCCACGAACGAAAAACAAGTTGTGGCATGTTTAAAAAATTACAGGTGGCTTCAAAATATTCCACGGGTTTTCACACTGTAATTCTCTAATTTGAACTAATATCAAAATGAAACGTTAACAATTAAGTCCGATTTTAATGGATCGGGTGAGTTTAACGTACATGTATTTAAATAACGGGTTGTTCGAATAATATTCTTTGTAAACTTAACAGACAGTTGCGTAGCAACGGGTTTACCCTAGTGTACCTATAAAACACCGAGATTCCGAGAACCTATTATTTCTACCTGGTTGGTTTGCCTACAAACATGTAGTAGATGTTCAGATTTTTCTCGTTACTGTAATGTAAGATGTGGAATTTATTGTATCTATGTGGCAACGTTAATCATCATAGTCCGTTGGTCATTTGACCTATTTGTCAAAGTCAACCAAACACTCATATCCACATGCTCTGCACGTGTTTGGTAGGCTGCAGACACTATCGGCCGAGAAGGGAAGGGAAAAATGGAGTTCACCCTCTTTGGTGATTTTGAAAAGTGCAGTTTGTTCACGAAGGTGTAGCTAAAACGGCTTCACAACTGAAATTCCCTTTCTTCGGCGAATTTCCCCTCCCTTTGGAGGATTAGCTGTGGTCCGCCAGTGGTTGCAAGGCAGACCAAAGAACCAATATAAGTAAAGAAATTAAGGTACGGAAAGGTTGAATCCTTGCCAGTTGGCGTGTAACTCGTTTTTCCCATACTTTACTTGAACTTGAAAGCCCTGTCATGTTGAATTGTCGATTCCGATAATGTTGTTGGGGATAATTTTTTTGTCATATTACAGGTCATCTGTATAATTTATCACAAACAGTCATCTTTTTCCACAATATTCATTACCACTGGCGAACAAGAAGGGGTGGAAAAAGTGGATTTCCCCCCTCTTTGGTGCTTTCAAAATGTAGAATTTGTTCTCTAAAATTTAGGTATGACCTGAAAACTGACAATTCCCCCTCTTTGACGAAATTTCCCTCCCTTTGGGAGATCAGTCCAGGCTTGTCCATCAGTGTACCTTACCTACCAGACCAAACCATCATCTGTTCCAATTTTTTCAAACGAAAACGACCATCATCGTGACTCCTTTTATCATACTCCGCAGCTGCTGTTCATGACTGCTGTTATACTGTTGTACCATATGACTTCTGTTTTAGGGAGGTCTGTAGGGTAACTTGTGAACAAAAGTAAAAAAAACGTTTGCTATGTTCGTCGGTCTTTTGAAACATCACTTATTGTTATAAAAATTTTTCATAAAATTAGTTTCTCTATTATTTGAATAAAATGATCGCCGAGATTGACCAGTGTATCATTCCACTCCAAAGGTCATTTACGTAAATCTGCTCGTATATCCGTAGGGCATCCTAGGAGAGAGATCACACCCTTAATTTTGAAGGGGTCCGACTCATTGTATTGTGTAATCCAGAGCCGGCAACAGGCTTCAATAGGTAACATCTGCCAAACCTGGTAGGCTAAACCCTTAACCTGCTCTGGTCAATGTAGGCTTACCCTACCTAACCTACAAATTTGTAAAACAGCAAAATTCATTGTCGGAATAGAAGGGGTCTCTAAAGATTGATTTGTGCAGTATATAAAACTACAGGTAAACTTGTCAAACAAAAGCCCGTTCCTCGTGGCTACCATGGCAGTAATCGTAAACTTAATCCATTTTTCAGCAGATCTTCGTTTGTGAATAGGTACCATCTGGTCCTGATACATCCAAATTTCACAGTTGTATTTACTGTGTTAGTCAAGGTGCTGTATCTTGCTACCGAACTTTATACAGGGTGGGCCAAAAAAAACTCCGCGATTTTGTGAGACCATAACTTTCGCAGTGGACCATGAATTTCTTTGAAATTTGCAGGTTATTTCAATAACATGTTAACTTAATTTTCTCTAAAATTTCAATGAGATATCTATCACATGTACCGGCCACACCATCTGGATACATGAAAATTTCAGTTTTTCCTTTAAACCGCGTCATTGATTCAAAGAGAAATCATGTGCATACGTAACTTATAAGCTTCAATTTGTTTCTGAATTGAACGAATGAATTAAATAATGGTTCAAAAAATAAAAGATAAGTGGTTGATTGATAAAAAAGTTTTATTGCTAAGCCTTTCTTCGAATAACGCGATAGTTCCGGTGCTAAACTGTTTTTCATGTCTGTTACCGGCTGATGAGTTCCTCCTCAGCGACATTTCGTTTCAAATACGTAAATTTTTTCCTCAAAACTTCACGTTCAATAAATAAAAGTTCAAGATTTATGAAAAACATGCTCGTTCTGTCCATACGTCAATGTTTTTTTGGGGAACGTTAGTCGGCACGGTTCAAGCTTGTTAAAGCTGGTTATGGCAAATATTAAGTTTTCCACGTACCGTGGTTGTTTATTTCGCAAGTTATATATAAATTGCAACTTATAAATTGCATGTCTTTGAAATTTCAAGACGATAAAAAATATTAAATCAATTAGATATTCTGAGAATATCATTCAAATTGATCAATAAAAACCAACTCTAAGGTAATGCCGTTTATCAGACAAGGGAACAAAAAGCATCCTACTGTAAGAGTTTTCCATTAACATTGAAACTAAATCTTGACTGAATTGCTTCTTAAACAAGTTTTTTTAATCCTTGTAATACTAGTTAGTTCACTCATTCAATTCAATAATAAATTAATACCTAAAACTAATTTATACACATGATTTCTCTTTAAAACAATGACGCGGTTTAAAGGAAAAACTGAAATTTTCATGTATCCTGATGGTGTGGCCGGTGTGTGTTAGATATCTGATTGAAATTTCAGAGAAAATTAGGTTAATATGTTCTTGAAATAACCTGCGAACTTCAAAGAAATTCATCGTTCACTGCAAAAGTTACGGTCTCACAAAATCACGGATTTTTTTTGGCCCACCCTGTATAAACCTGTTAAAATACGATACAGCAGGAACTGGATTGGACCTGGAAGCAATGTTAATATTGTATGTTGCCGTTTCTTCTCGAGAATTAAAACGCACGCGAAAATCAGAATTATAACTTCATGCCAGTAACATTCTACGTAACAAGACAGCCAGGATAGGCTTAGGCTTAGGCTTAGGCTATTATCAGGTGATGAGATAAATAGATCAACAAAATTTTGAAACAACTTTCAGACACTTCAATAATCGGCAACCTCACTGGCCCTTCAACGATGTGGGCCTTCACCATGTCCAACCGTCTATCACCCACCAGCAAGCCCAATCGACGTCGTACGGTCGTCAGTTATCCGGGTACTGGAAACTTTCCCGAAAACTCAGCCAAGTTTCTCGAAAGTTCCCCGGATTCTCGAAAAATTCCGCCAAGTCTGTCTGGGTTGAGAAATGTGAATCCAACTTCCACGCCACTGACAATTCGAGAAGAACTCGCCCGAGAATATGAAGTCATTGATAAAGAAATGACGTTATGTAACAGAGAAGGTGATGG
>OZ038445.1:25713351-25740840 GCA_964036265.1 Daptonema setosum
GACCCTTTAGTTAAATGCTTAATCAAGGGACGGCCGCTAGGCCGTTCCCTTAATTGCTATAAATGCTTAATTGCTATAAATGTTTAATTGCTATAAATGATTCAAAGTTTATGCACTTACAACACTAACAGCATCTTTAGGCACTATTGCATTAAGTTTATGCACTTACAACACTAACAGCATCTTTAGGCACTAATGCATTAAGTTTATGCACTTACAACACTAACAGCATCTTTAGGCACTATTGCATTAAGTTTATGCACTTACAACACTAACAGCATCTTTAGGCACTAATGCATTAAGTTTATGCACTTACAACACTAACAGCATCTTTAGGCACTATTGCATTAAGTTTATGCACTTACAACACTAAAAGCCCCTTTAGGCACTAATGCATTGAGTTTATGCACTTGCAACACTAACAGCATCTTTAGGCACTAATGCATTGAGTTTATGCACTTGCAACACTAACAGCATATTTAGGCACTAATGCATTGAGTTTATGCACTTGCAACACTAACAGCATATTTAGGCACTAATGCATTGAGTTTATGCACTCAAAACACTAACAGCATCTTTAGTCACTAATGCATTAAGTTTATGCACTTACAACACTAACAGCACCTTTAGGCACTAATGCATTAAATTTATGCACTCACAACACTAACAGCATCTTTAAGCACTAATTCATTAAGTTTATGCACTTACAACACTAACAGCACCTTTAGGCACTAATGCATAAGTTTATGCCCTTACAACACTAACAGCACCTTTAGGCACTTATGCATTAAGTTTATGCATTTACAACATTAACAGCAAGTTTTCATATTCCGTGAGCCTGTAGACAAAAGCTTGATGAATCAATTGTTCTGAGGAAACTTTCATACCTCATGTTGACGGGTTTTTTATGTGCATACTTTCACACGCAAAAGCTGTGTTATTCCTATGATAAACTCATTACCGAATCTGAAGGTTTCCACTACATGGATGTCCCTTTGTATCCTTGTTAATCATTTTAAATGTGTACTCTACGTAGAAACTATGTAAAAATAGTTTTCCATTGCAGTTTGTTAGAAGTTAGAAATTAGAACGATAGAACTTGGAGATTAGAACGATAGAACTCAGAAATTAGAACGATGGAACTTGGAGATTAGAACGATAGAACTCAGAAATTAGAATGATAAAACTTAGAAATTAGTATGCTAGAACATAGAAATTAGCACGATAGAACTTAGAAATTAGAACGATAGAATTTAGAAATTATAACAATAGAACTTAGAAACTAGAACTTGAAAATTATAACAGTAATTGTAACACTTCCAGCTGATAAGGAGACTGATTTTGAATGCGCGCCTTCCGTTCTCCGTTGTTATTTAGTTGATCCACGTTTCTGCAGACAAAGAACGTTGGTATTCACTGATCATTGCATACATCTTTGTCAGAGTTTCTTGTTCTAAGTATTTTTTTGATCCTTCACGTATGGAATGAATCAAGCGGAATTTTGTTCTAAATTGTCCCAATGTAATGTGAAAAAGATTTTCTTTCTCGAAAATTCGAAAGCGCGCCAAAAATGAATTTGAATTCAAATTGAGCGCCAAAAAGTTTTTGACTAACAAGAACCACTGGATGTTATTAGACAATAGTACGCATGTAAAAGTATACATTTTTATTTCCCTAATCTACACTTGAGATTACTTTTTATAATAAACCTCATATATGTATTTATTTTGCAGTTATTATAAGCAACTCACATATGTACCACTTCACGTTATAATCATCATGAACCGTACCGAAAACTGCTTGAACGGAGACAGCGTATACAGACATGATCTATTTCAAGTATTTTATGTCGGATTTTTTCTGCTACTAATTCTGGGGCTTATATTGAATATAATTGTTGTTCGCTGGGTGAGAAGTGTGGCTACAATTCAGATGGTGAGTGACTGACTGACTACCGGACTGACTGACTGCCTGACGCAGAATTACAAAAGCTACCCCTTTTCTCTTTGTATATTTTTCTTCTTCTCTAAGTCAATTCAGACTTAGGATTTGGCTTTTTTGCATGCCTATGTATCAGGCTTAGGCTTAGAAATAACTTTCTGCTATGTATTTGTTTTCGGCCAAAAAGACGGGTCGAAATACTTCTAAATCTCGATGAAAAAAGGGTAGGGTTGGGAAATTACCTAGCAGAATCTCCATACCCTACCCTTTTTCTTATTTTGCTGTTCAACTTCAATCCATTCGATTAAGGCTCCGGCTTAGGCTTAGTTCCGAGCTTGTAACTTAGGCTTAGGCTTAGGAATGAACTTTGGCTCCGTATTTGGCTTAGGCTTAGGCATATGAGCGATTTGAGAAACTTGAAGATGAAAAAAGGGTAGCTTATGGAAAACTGCCTGCCTGACTGACTGTCTGACTGGCTGACTGACTGACTGAATGACTGACTGAATGGCTGACTGACCGACTAACTGACTGACTGACTGACTGACTGAATGATCGACTGGCTGACTGACTGACTGACGGACTGACTGACCGACTGGCTGACTGACTGACTGACTGACTGACTGACTGACTGACTGACTGACTGACTGACTGACTGACTGACTGACTGACTGACTGACTGACTGACTGACTGACTGACTGACTGACTGACTGACTGACTGAATGAATGACTAACTGACTGACTGACTGACTGAATGACCGACTGGCCGACTGACTTCATTTCAGAGTGTCAAAATCCCACTCGGTACCATGTTAACAGCTGCTGCAATGCAAACTTTACTGAGTCTTTGTAACAATGTATACAGAATCTGTATGCTCATAATACATATTAATGAACCGTGTCCGCTTTTAGTGGGTTCACTCACTCACTCACTCACTCACTCACTCACTCACTCACTCACTCACTCACTCACTCACTAACTCACTCACTCACTCACTCACTCACTCACTCACTAACTCACTCACTCACTCACTCACTCACTCACTCACTCACTCACTCACTCACTCACTCACTAACTCACTCACTCACTCACTCACTCACTCACTCACTCACTTAATCACTCACTCACTCTCTCACTCACTCACTCACTCACTCACTCACTCACTCACTCACTTACTCACTAACTCACTCACTCACTCACTCACTCACACACTCACCAACTTACTCACTCACTCACTCGCTCACTCACTCACTCACGCAGATACCAGCATTGCAATGTGGATGGATGCTGGCACCAACTGTATTCACAACGTACATCATGGTTATTGGACCTCCGGTTTTGGCCGTTGAAAGGTATTTGACGGCGCGTCAAATAATCAGAAGCAAGTTCCATAAAACTGATGAGACAACATCCACATCAGTGGTGAGTGAGTGAGTGAGTGAGTGAGTGAGTGAGTGAGTGAGTGAGTGAGTGAGTGAGTGAGTACTATTAGATCACCATGGGAACAACGTTCTTCATATCAACGATTGGCGTTGTGGTACACATGGTTTCAGCCAAAACGATTAACAATGACGTTTATTGTTGGGCACAGCAAATGGTTTGTTCTTACTGTAAACTGTGAATTATACCATACTTATGAACTCATCACTCACTCACTCACTCACTCACTCACTCACTCACTCACTCACCCACTCACTCACTCACTCACTCACTCACTCACTCACTCACTCACTCACTCACTCACTCACTCACTCACTCACTCACTCACTCACTCACTCACTCACTCACTCACTCACTCACTCACTCACTCACTCACTCACTCACTCACTCACTCACTCACTCACTCACTCACTCACTCACTCACTCACTCACTCCATCTTCCAATCACTCACTGAAGTTTGCAGGTTAACACGAAACTGGCAGCACTGTTCCACACATTAGCTGTCTTCATACCAACCAGTGCTACGCCCATAATTTTTTTTCGAACCCATAAGATGATTAAATACCATATGGCAACTTTTCAAAAGTCAGACCGTCTGTCAGTCAGCTGTCAGTCAGTCAGTAATAAGTCAGTCAGTCAGTCAGTTATGTAATCAGTCAGTCAGTCAGTCAGTCAGTCAGTCAGTCAGTCAGTCAGTCAGTCAGTATTCAGTCAGTCAGTCAGCAGTCAGTCAGTCAGTAATCAGTCAGTCAGTCAGCAGTCAGTCAGTAATCAGTCAGACAGTCAGTCAGTTATGTAATCCGTCAGTTACATAGTCATTCAATAAGTCAGTCAGTCAGTCAGTCAACCGGAAATTTCAGTCCCGGTGTCAATCAGAATATTCATTTGCGCACAAATCTGAAGAGAAATGCTCAAGTAACAAGTTCTCTCTTCAAGTTATCTTCTTTGCAACTTGGTATGTGGTGTTTGTATGCGATTATCATTTCCGTATATAATAACGTTAGTATGTTAGTGAGTGAGTGAGTGACTGAGTGAGTGAGTGAGTGATTGAGTAAGTGAGTGAGAAAGTGAGTGAGTGAATGAATGAATGAATGAGTGAGTGATTGAGTGAGTGAGTGTGTGAGTGAGAAAGTGAGCTAATGAGTGAGTGAGTAAGTAAGTGAGTGAGTGAGTGAGTGAACGAGTGAGTGAAAACTTCACAGGTAGTTGTTCTATTCACAGGTTATCTCTAAGAACCAGACTGAAAAACTGGTCTTTTCCACCTTCTACAATTGGTATACTTGGTCTGCAATAATTCTCATGCAACCAATCGTAATTTCATCTACTTTACCTCAACTCAGCGTAAAGCTTCGACGTTACTGGAAACCAAACGTTAATTGTATTTGTTGTTGTTGCTGTTGTTGTTGTTTTTGTCGTTGTTGTTGTTGTTGTTGTTGTTTTTGTTGTTGTTGTTGTTGTTATTGTTTGTGTTGTTGTTGTTGTTGTTGTTATTTTTATTGTTGTTGTTGTTGTTGTTGTTGTTGTTGTTGTTGTTGTTGTTGTTGTTGTTGTTGTTGTTGTTGTTGTTGTTGTAGTTGTTGTTACGGTTGTTGTTGCTGTTGTTGTTGTTGTTGATTATGCTGTTGTTGTTGTTGTTCTTGTTGTTGTTGTTACTGTTGTTGTTGCTGTTGTTGTTGTTGTTGATTATGCTGTTGTTACAGAAAGTGACGCCCGTGAACCCGGATATTGATGAAAAACACGTTTACTTCAAGGAGTTGGCGCAAACCTGGGACGCGGCCTATAAAAAGAATGTTAAATGAATGATAAAATAAATGAAAAATATTTGTGTTTCAGTTTTTACATTTATCAGTTTATTCTAAGCACTTCACTTTAAGACAGCTACTGAAATATTCAAGTCCTACTTGGTATGACACACTGCACATTAATATTTAAAAGTATTCATGTTTTATTCGGATTATGGATGAAATTCCCCTCATCTCTACCGTAACATGAAACAGGAGAATGCATTCGGAAATTTTTTTCAACCCATTTTCCATACCTACTTTTACCTACCCATTATTTGGATAAAAAACCCTCGGTAATCGTGAAAATACACTTTTACTTTACCAATAACTTTACGGACGAAAAAATCTGCTCGATAAGTCAGATTGGTACTTAAATATTCTAGTAGTGGTAATGCCAATGGTACAGTTCGGTAAATCTGTGTTCGAGTCAGCCAGACCAATCGACGATACGACAACTTGTTTATGTATGAGACATCAGATGATCTTACAATCATAACAGAAATAAGAAAAAAACAGAACTGGACAGGTTAGCGATATATGTAGCATACGGTATCCAGAATTCTTCTTACTCATAAAGTTTCTAACGTACATGTTGCAATTTTTGAGTGAAAAACATCTTATCCGCAAGACACTTGACAACATGCGAAAATTCCGCTGGTTTCACTGCTTAATGTACGTACATACAGTATATGTAGGAAATTATTAAACTGGTTTAGAGATCCATAAACTGGTTATTTTTTATAACAAGATACCTTGACCAAACTATACTGCTCGTGTTTCATTATGCAATACGTTGTAAGACTTTCGAACATTGTTGAAGGTGACAAATCTTACTAGGGAAATTGGTTCCGCTGATTTCTTCGAGGTAATAGGCATGTAACTAATAAAAAAACATATATAAAAATATCAGAATTACGAATTATTTCACTGAATATTGAAGCACTTCCAAAATTTAAATATTTGCATCATTTTCAGATACTAGAATTTCGTATGCAACTGACTCTAAAAGAAAAATCTTACGAATCCTAAGCAAACCAGATTTTTGGATTTTTTGCATAATCAATCATGAGCAGTATATAATCACATAAAAGGGTAGAGCAAGCAGTTTTGCTGAACCAGGTCCATGAAAATAATCCGACTTTTAAGGATGAAATGTCCGAAAAGAATCATACTAGATAAAAACTTTTCGCGATAAATCATGAGAAACGGCGTACTCTAAAATTGTTTACAGATGAACAAATAAAAAAATACTCATTTAAAACGTGATCACTCGGAATTGAGAAAGCTGAGCGTCGACTGCAGGACCGACTCGTAACCGTACTTGGGCAACTCCGTGACAAACTTTGCCAGCTCAGACAGTGTCTGAAATAAGTGAATGAGTGAGTGAGTGAATGAGTGAGTGAGTGAGTGAGTGAGTGAGTGAGTGAGTGAGTGAGTGAGTGAGTGAGTGAGTGATGAGTGAGTGAGTGAGTGAGTGAGTGAGTGAGTGAGTGAGTGAGTGAGTGAGTGATGAGTGAGGTAGTGAGTGAGTGAGTGAGTGAGTGAGTGAGTGAGTGAGTGAGTGAGTGAGTGAGTGAGTGAGTGAGTGAGTGAGTGAGTGAGTGAGTGAGTGAGTGAGTGAGTGAGTGAGTGAGTGAGTGAGTGAGTAAGTGAGTGAGTGAGTGAGAAAGAGAGTGAGTGAAGCAGACGTTAACCATCGATCCCTTACTGGCAACCGCCTTTTCGATCACCTGTTTGGCCGGTTCTACGGCACAGGCAATTTGCAGAAAATGAGCAACACGCACGAAGCCAAGCAAGTTCTGAAGAGTCAGTCAGTCAGTCAATCAGACAATCAGTCTATCAATCAGTCAGTTCATCAATCAGTCAGTTTGTCAGTCAACCAGTCAGTCAGTCAGTCAGTCAGTCAGTCAGTCAGTCAGTCAGTCAGTCAGTCAGTCAGTTAATCAATTGGTCGGTCAGTCAGTCAGTCGGTCAGTCAGTCAGTCAGTCGATCAGACTCTGATACACGCTTTCTGCAACATACTTTAATAGAAGGCAGCTCCCGAATATACAGAAAGTGCAGCAGTGCCCGTATTTCTTCGTCGTTAGCTTCTTCAAGCTCGAACTCGGTTCGTGTCTCACCAGGCTGCGGTGGGCCTGAAAAATGAAATATAATAATAATAATAATAATAATTTCTAATAATAATAATAATATATAATTAGTAATTAATAAGAACTAAACAACTTTTGATATGTATTTGTGTAAGACAATACGTGACAGAAAACGAGATTGCTTGGTGTTTCAGTGTGCGTTTATAGTATTCCCATGAATGATATACATGACAGTATAAATTTCGGTGCTACCATGATAGAATGTGTGCAGGGTGTCTGACTGTGAGCCCATGATGGTTGCATGCGTGTAGAACTTGGTGCCCTCGTTGCTGACCAGCACGATGCGATCCTTGAGACTGGTCGAGTCAGCTGGCTCCTTCTCCACCTGTGCCAGCCATTCACCGTGCATGGCGATGAGCGGGTTCGTTCTGAAAATAATACAGTAGATTTAACGAGTTTAGAATTTTTCAAAATATTATTTTTTCACTTCATTCTTTTTCGTGTTCACTCACTCACTCACTCACTCACAAAAACTTTTTCACCACCCTGAATTCCCATAAAACCATTAAATCATCGTTTCCTTGTAATTTTTCTGTTGTTTTTGTAAAAACTAGCTTTATGGCAAAATATTTCCCATTCCGTAAATGTGCCTACTTCTTCGAATGTTTCCAGTCGCAAAGTATTTGAAAAACCAAACTTTCATGTTAAATGTTATAAAACATAAATAATTACAGTATGTACAAATATCAACCAACCGTTTAATATGCGCTTCGAGGTACCTCATAGACTGAACCGTTGCTCTGTCACAAGGCCAAGGGTTGCCTCTATTACATCTCTGACAAAAGTAATACTGTAATTTGAAAGTAGCATCCCCGATCGTTCCCTCTTCAAAACGATATTCTTCGCAAACGCCACAGTACGCCATTGTTTAGCTGCTGCAAATGCAAAACTCAACTTAAAAAAAATACAGTATATGTACAGATGCCTCGAGGACTCGATGGAAGATAAATGCTGCCATTTCTCGAAAGTCTACGACTAAGGCCCCATACACGTCCAAAGCCTGACTAATCTAGATTAGCCTAGGCTAATCTTTTCTCGTAGTGTATAAGTATGCCCATGGCTAATCTTGTTTAACCTCCGTTTAAAGCCTGACTAATCTTTATTAGCCTAGGCTACAGTTTCCTATCAAAATACACTGCGAAAAAGATTAACCTAGGCTAATCTTAATTAGCCTGTGCTAATCTTTGAATCGAGTTTTTTTTGAATTTGTTTATTCGTGGTTTACACATTATATGTAATCATATCAAGTATATATGTCATGGATGTATTGAATGGGATAATGAGACCAGGTATAATATGCAACCTCGCTAGTCGAGGCTGTAAGGATTGTAGTGAAGTAATATAAAATGTAAGTAAATATATATAAAACAAACATCTTAAACACAAATACATGTAGCAAAGCCCACATTCGTGGGTACCCGTTTGCGATTAGCTAAATGGTTTCGCCAAGTTATCAACTATTATTCTGTCAGGAAGGTCTCAATCCAACGCTCAATCAAATCGGCACGCAAAGGTCCAACCTTTAGTACTGGCGGTACGTCATTGAACAGGTTTATCGTTCTATTGTAAAAAAAAGAAGTTGGCTTTATATTTACTCTGGTGTCTTGGTTTACTTAATCTTTCCCTATTTACCGTCGACCATTCTACAAGTCTGACCGGACAGAAGAACTCGCCTCTGGTGATTTTTGACAGTGATCAGGTCACTTTTCTTCAAGTTCATTAGTATAGTCGATAATTTGCACTTTTGGAGTCGCACATGATAGGGCAGATGATGGTTATTGGATTTATCATACTTTATATTGAGTCTTGTGAACCTCCGTTGAATGTTTTCCAAATTATTTAATCCATGCTTTGTATGTATCATAATAGCCTGTGAGCAGTACTGTATCATTGGTAAGACAAATATTTTGTACAGATTTACCTGAAAATATTTTGAGTGATCTTTAAACGTATTGCGTAACAGTGATACACTTAAGTTAGCTCGTTAGCAAATATCTGCGATTCTAGATTTAAATGTTAAACAGTCATCAAATATTATTCCCAAATCTCTTATGTTACTTTTAGATTCCAAGACAACTTCATTTATTTTGTAAACTGCCAGGTGGTCTTTAGCAAACTGTTTCCGTAATGGACGCAGGCAGATTTTTTGGCGTTTAGCTCCATACCGTTTCGACGGCACCAGTCAGCCGCGAAGTTTAGATCATGTTGTAATAGTTGAGATGAGAAATTGCTCTTTATAACTCTTACCAATTTGGCGTCGTCAGCAAAAAATAAAGGCACTGAGTGTTTGATTCCATTTATGAGGTCTATAATAAATATGACAAAAAGTACAGGTCCTAGTACTGTCCCTTGTGGGACGCCTGACGCGACATTATCTCCTCTAGATCTTGAGTTTTCCACAATAACAAATTGTTTTCTCTCTGTAAGCGAGTTTTCAATTAATTTCACTATTATAGTATTTACCTGATATTATTTTAACTTAGCAACAAGAAGTTGATGAGGAACCCTATCATAGGCTTTATTGAAGTCTAAGTACATAGATAACATCTACCGCATTTTTATTGTCCAAAGCATCCGTAATGTGTTTTAGTAAGGTGATTAGATTTCCCGTTGTATTCCTTCCTGGTAGGAAACCAAATTGTGTCTGAGGTATAAGATTGTTTGACATAAAGTGGGCTAGAAGATAGTCTTTAAGAATTTTTTCAAAGAGTTTTGAGTCTACACATGTGAGCGAGATCGGTCGAAAATCATTTGTACATATTGCATCAGGAATTTTTGGAATTGCATGAATATTAGCAACTCTCCAAGCATCAGGTATTTCTCCTGTGAGGAGTGTTACATTAAAAAGACGCGTGCAGGCCCACAGGCAGGCTGGTGCGCTGGGTGCACGTCCGCCGGAATTATAACCACTTCGGCGCACGCGGCGCACCCAGCGCGTGCGCGTGCGACGTGCGCCGAAGTATAACTCCCGCTATAGTTCAACACAGTATAGTACATGGTACAGAACACGGTATATTCATCGACACAATTCTGACATCCTCTTTGAAACCGTAATTTATTTTCGACTATCTGACAAATACATATAGAGCGAAACAAATTGCAAATGACCTGCCCTTCAAAAAATGAGTGAAGAATAAAATAATAATTTATAACGGTTTCCATTTCCAGATGGCTTACTCATATCAACAACAAACACGCTGAATTGTATTCCCTGATCAGGCACACATGTATTATCTCGTTGCCTGAACAGGCACAGCAGTGCCTAGGCTCCGCCTCCTTCGACCACGGCTTTCTCATTCTCGATGAGTCGAAGTATGGACAGGGCGATTCATCGCTCATCAAAGGCAAGGACCTGCAACGGATGAACGTATGAGTGAGTGAGTAAGTGAGTGAGTGAGTGAGTGAGTGAGGGAGTGAGTGAGTGAGTGAGTGAGTGAGTGAGTGAGTGAGTGAGTTGAGTGAGTGAGTGAGTGAGTGAGTGAGTGAGTGAGTGAGTGAGTGAGTGAGTGAGTGAGTGAGTGAGTGAGTGAAAACTTAACAGGTACATGTATATAGTTCTATTCACAGATAATCTCTAAGAACCAGTCTGAAAAACTGGTCTTTTCCACCTTCTACAATTGGTATAAAGACGCTTTCGAGATTCTAGTGAAATTGCACTGTTGGTTGCCTGAACAGGCACAAAGTTGTATTTATTCACTGATTGCAGGCGTAGTACGTTCACAGAATACATGATGACCGTGTACACTATCATACACCATCCTCTAGAATCTGTTTGAGTATATGCAGTTTCCACTTGATCGATGGGGAATACCCTTTATCGAACTACCCTATATCCAACTATCCTTTATCAATCTACCCTTTATCAAACTATCCATCATCAAACTATCCTTTATCAATCTACCCTTCATGGGTACGTTTATAGTCTTCCCTGGACTTTCCCAGGAAACATTTGTCATAAGCAGCGACCAATCTGGCTGCTATACCAAAGCGTGTTATATTGTGAAACCTCACGTTTCTCGGGAAAGTCCAGGGAAAACTATAAACGTACCCTATCAAACTATCTTATATCAAATTATCTTATGTATATCAAATTACCCTATATGAATCTACCTTTTATCAAACTACCCTATATCAAATTACCCTGTAATCAAACTACATAAATTTTATTGTTTCGCACAAATGTTGCACATCAATCAGTTGTTGGAAAATAACAAAAGTTAATTTGATATTTCTATAACACAATTTTTTTAAATTAATATTAATATTGAATAATACAATAATTTATTGCCAATTATATAAATTATTCAATATACAGAACACTCAATCGTCAATACCTGACCTAAACCAAACCACAAACTTTTCGAAAGGACTACTAATTTTGTTGGCGAGAACTAAGTTAGTACGGTTTGTTCTATACATTTAAATGTTTCGTTGAAACATCTGGAGCTCTCAAAAGTTCCTAAATATTTGAGCTGACTTCCAGCTAAACAAAAGTTCGGCACAAAAGTGAGCTTGTAATTCTAGAGCTGCAAAAGCTCGCAGCAGTTTCACACAGAGTGCACTCCACACGCACAAAAAAATCCAGTTTCGTGAATATTTGTAAATTCATGAACCGAAACCATTTTTAAACTTCAAGAACTCCTAATCTCTAAGTCACGAACAATCACGATAATGATAGGTCAATCACCATCTCGAAATGCAGTATTTGACTCATCGGTTGGTTATCGTTAATTTCATACTGTATTATAATCATGAAAATTTACGGAAAACAACAGAAAGCACGTTCATTCACGGATGATCGTTGGGAAAAAAATCACAAATCATTCCAACAATACAAATCACGAGAAAACACCGGAGCCACTCTTGGAAAGCGATTTCCCGTTATAACGAACGTCTTTGTAATGTTCCAGAAGTTTCTGCTCCACCTCACGACTGTGCTCCTCATCGCGTAGCTCGATAACACCGTGCACCTGTGAGTGAGTGAGTGAGTGAGTGAGTGGGTGAGTGAGTGAGTGAGTGAGTGATAGAGTGAGTGGGTGAGTGAGTGAGTGAGTGAGTGACTGAGTGAGTGAGTGAGTGAATGAGTGAGTGAGTGAGTGATTCAGTGAGTGTGTGAGTGATTGAGTGAGTGAGTTAGTGAGTGAGTGAGTCACTCAGTGAGACATGAGTGAATGATGAACTAACGCAGACTGAAAAGACATCTCCACTGATCCAGGCCCTTTCATGATGCATATCCTTGACCGAAGCACCATTCTGTGCCAGCAACGTTGCCAACTCGGCAATACCTCCCGGTCGATCACTGACCACAACCTGAAATGACGGACTGACTGACTGACTGACTGACTGACTGACTGACTGACTGACTGACTGACTGACTGACTGACTGACTGACTGAGTGACTGACTGACTGACTGACTGACTGACTGACTGACTGACTGGCAGACAGACAGACTGAATGTCTGACTCACTGACTGACTGACAAAATCACTGACTGACTGACTCACTGATGGACTGACTGACTGACTGACTGAATGACTGATTGACTGACCGACTGACTGAAGGACTGACTGCCTCACTCACTCATTCATTCATTCACTGACTGACTGACTGACTGACTGACTGACTGACTGACTGACTGACTCACTGGCTGACTGACTGAATCACTGACTGACTGAGTGATTGTCTCACAGACGAACTGAATGACTGACTCACTGAATGACTGACTCACTGACTCACTGACTGACTCACTGGCCGACTGATTTACTGACTAACTGACTGACTTAATCACTGGTTCAATGACTCGCTGACTACATACATAACTGACTCACAGACTGACTAACTTCGAATTTCGCCAAACGGCCGTCCACAGCCAGACCACGTTCTATACAACGACCGAGCATGGTTGTGTCGATATTACCACCAGTCAGCGGTATCACAACACTGAAGTCAGTCACATATTCGGTACTCACTCACTCACTGACTCACTCACTCACTCACTCACTCACTCACTCACTCACTCACTCACTCACTCACTCACTCACTCACTCACTCACTCACTTACTCACTCACTCACTCACTTACTCACTTTCTTACTCACTCACTCACTCATTCACTCACCGTCTCCCCTTCAACTCAGGGCACATATCAGCCAGCAGGCAGGCCAGTGCCGAGGCTCCGCCTCCTTCGACGACGGCTTTCCCATTCTCGATGAGTCGAAGGATGGACTCAACTATACGTAAAGCTTTGACGTTACTGGAAACCAAACGTTAATTGTTGCTCTTGTTGTTGTAGTTGTTCATATTGTTGTCAAGCCAACTTAAGAAACACATTTTCAGAAATCCTTTCAGAATTTTAGAAAATACACGGGTTCAAAAAAGGTCAAATTTCATCTGGGGCGCACAAGTTGTAAAAATCGGGTTCTGTGACAGGGAAATTTGTGTTTATTCTAATGGTATGTGACAAAAGGTGAGTTTGTATGTTTCGGAGCAATATTTAAAAAAAATCTTGTCAGCTTAGATATAATGTTCATTATGCATCAGCTATCTGTAAATGTAGGTTATGTAGATTTTAACTGTTAACATACAGTAACGTATACTGTTCTACCAAATTACGCATTTGTGGTTCGCCTATTTCCGGTGAATTCACTGTTTTACTGTACCATGTTTACTAAGCGATAGAATAAGGTGCCTGGCTTGTTGAATTAACCTTTTAACTTCACCTTTCTCTTTACCGACGGAAAAATTCGGTTGGGTTAGTCACATTGGTTAAGTTCGGTAAATCTGTGTTTGAGTCAGCCAGCCAAATCGACAATACGACAACTTGTTCATTAGATTATCTCACAATCATAACAGGAATAAAAAGAACAAGTATAACTGAACAGGTTAGCGATTTAGCATACTGTTCACAGGAGCAATTTTTGATAACAAGATACCTTGACCAAACTATAATCACATACGGGTAGAGCGAGCCGTTTTCTGAACCATGTCCATGAAAAAAATTCGAGTTTTACACGTCCGAAAAGAATGAAACCTAAAAGGGTAATGTTTGCAAAATAATGTAAAATTGTAAAAACGGCAAGCTTTCAAATGATTTACAGATAAACGATTAAATTGCGAAAAGTACTCATGCAAAACGTGATCACTCGGACTTCAGAAAGCTGATTGTCGACAGCAGGACCGACTCGTAACCGTACTTGGGCAACTCCGTTCCAAACTTCACCAGCTCAGACAGAGTCTGAAGTGAGTTAAGGAGTGGGTGAGCAAGTGAGTGACTGAGTGAATGATTGAGTGGTGAGTGAGTGAAAGAGTAAGCGAATGATTGAGTGAGTGAGTGAGAATGATTGAGAAAGGGAGCGAGCATGTGAGTGAGTGAGTGAGTGAGTGAGTGAGTGAGTGAGTGAGAGTGAATGAGGAAGGGAGTGAGTGAGTGAGTGAGAGTGGATGAGGAAGGAAATGAGTGAGTGAGTGAGTGAGAGAGTGGATGATGAAGGGAATGAGTGAGTGAGTGAGTGAGTGAGTGAGTGAGTGAGAGTGAATGAGGAAGGGAGTGAGTGAGACAAGCAGACGTTAACCATCGATCCCTTAGTGTTAACTGCCTTTTCGATCACTTCTTTGGCAGATTCAACGGCACTGGCAATCTGCAGAAAGTGAGCCACACGCACGAATCCAAGCAAGTTCTGAAGAAATAGGGTAAGTCAGTCAGTCGGTCAATCAGTCAGTTAGTCAATCAGTCAGTTAGTCAATGAATCAGTCAGTCAGTCAGTCAATCGGTCAGTTAATCAATCAGTCAGTTGGTCAATCAATCAGTCAGTCTGTCAGTCAGCCAGCAAGTCAATCTGTCTAGCCAGTTAGTCTGTCATTCAATCAAAAAGTCATTTGGTCGAGTCAGTCAGTCAGTCAGTCAATGGGTCAGTCAGTGAATCAGTCGATCAGACGCTCATACATAGTTTCTGCAAATAATAATGTTCATCACATACTTTAAAAGAGGGCAGCTCCCGAATGTACAGAAACTGCAGCAGTGCCCGTATTTCTTCGTCATTGGCTTCCTCTAGCTTAAACTCGGTTCGAGTTTCGCCGGGCTGCGGTGGGCCTGAAAATAGTTCAACAATCATTAAAAACAATATTTGTATTGGATTTTGAAACTTTAATTTTGCGTAAGACAATACGTGAAAGAAAACAAGGTTACATGAAATTCTAGGATGCGTTCCCTGGAAAGTCACTGTAAATTCCCTGGACTTTCCCGTTAAATGTAGTAAGTCACAATTTTACACGCTTCGCTATAGCAGCCACATTGGTTGCTGCTTATAACAACAACTTGTTCATGGGGAAATTGGGGGAATTTCCCGATAAATTTTCAAATTACTCATGGTCGAAATTGAGATGTACATAACCATGATAGAACGCGTGTAGTGTGTCTGACTGTGAACACATGATGGTTGCATGCGTGTAGAACTTGGTGCCTTCGTTGCTGACCAGCACGATGCGATCCTTGAGACTGGTAGAATCGGCTGGCTCCTTCTCGACCTGTGCCCACCATTCCCTGAGTATAGCGATGAACGGGTTCGTTCTGAAAATCTAATTATTATTATCAATTGATTACAAGATTTGAATTTGAACCGCCATAAATTTTTTTTGGTCTTCGATAGACTTTTGTATGCATGTCTGTATTTCATCTCTGCGGATTATCACTTCCGTAAAAGTCTCAAATATCACCGAGAGCAAAGGCGGGTCTTCGAATTTGATCCACTACTCAATCGATTATAATTGCTTTTTTTCTAGAATTTTGAGATGACGCACCCAAGAAGAAAATGTTGCAGACAACACTCCACATCAATTGAACAAATGCAAAATTGAGAAATTAGGAAAAATTTATGAACTGGATAATATTCATAATTTTTGTATAACTAATTTCATAGCAAAACATTTTCTATTCCGTGGTTGTGCCTAAATGACAAATAGTTTTCAGTAGTAATACACGTAAAAGGAAACAAAACTTTTAAGTATGTCCATATATATATCAACCAACCCTTTAAAATGCGCTTCGAGGTCCTTCATAGACTGATCCCTTGTACTACATGACCAACACTGGATATTAGTACACTTGTCACACTCGTAATACTGTAATCCGAAAGTTGCATCCCCGATCGTTTTCTTATTTTGAGACAATTCCTTGCACCTGCCACAATAAGCCATTGTTTAGCTGCTGCAAGTGCAGACATCAAATTAATGTAAAAAAACATACATAAGCCTCAAGGACTCTATGGAAGCCAGAGGCAGTCATTCCTCGAAAGTCTACGACTGAATCTATAGAATAGTGAATTACTGGTCAAGGAAAATGTTTCCTCTGTGCGTATTTTTGTCGATGCAATATACGCTGTTTTCTAGCTATACTCAACGGATTCCAAGAAAAAGTTTCAACAAATTAAAGAGAAATGATTACTATTTCACATCATGACACTAAATTTATATGAACTGGTTAGGTATGACTTGAAATAATTAAGAGACGAATATTGCATCAAAAAATTTGCAAAAAAACGAAACATTTCGCTGCAACATTAATTCACTGTGGACTATTTACATAGGAGAGAAGAGAGCTAGAGCTAGAGCTAGAGTCCAGAACAATAATGTTTCAGAAATTTGCGTGAATTCTCGATGAAAGTCCTGATTTATAATTCAAAATGTCACATTTTCCGTCACAGAAGATATCGTCATTACTTACAACAAGGAAAGTTACTTTCAAGAAAATTTATCCGACGGTATATTCATCGACAAAAATCTGACATCCTCTTTGAAACCGTAATTTATTTTCGACTATAACTGACTTCAGTTTATATTGCTAATACCGTACGTAACCCGCAGTTTTGCTCTACAGTAAAATTTTTCCTAATCCAAAAGGCGCGCAATTTGAATTTTGCAAGCTGTCAAAAAGTTTTTTGGGTCGGCGACCTCGGTTCACATTATTTTAGGGACTTTTTCGGAAATTTAATTTCAGATTCGAGTTTTCCATCAAATTTGGGGCCTACACGAATTTTTCGAGCGTTTAATTCAACCGAATTGACAAATTTGAATTTATTCAAGAAACGGTTAGAAGAAAACGAAAACCATTGAAAACTTGAAGTACGAAGCTGAAAAAACTTCATGCAGGCTTCAAATTAGATGGAGAACCCGAATCTGAAATAAAAATTTGAAAAAGTCTCTATGATTATGAAAACCATGATCATCGAACCAAAAACTTTCTCAGAATTCAAATTGCGTGCCTTTATGATTAGGAAAAATTCTACGGTTGAGCAAAACTGCGGGTCACGGTATTCGCAATATAAACTGAAGTCAGTTATAGCTTGATCGTAAACGGACCAGCGGGACATTGATGAACTAACACTACTACTTTCAAATTTGTTTTTTTTAACAACACGGCTCTAAAAAATTTCATGTTTTAATAAATTTTGGTAAAAATAAATACAATTATCGGGATTGGTGAGTACCGTAATCTAGGAGATGAACCACGGATGTGAAGGAATATAATAATAAAACCGAGTGGAAAATTATAATCCGTCACTATTGTAGATAAAGACAATCATTATTACTAGTTTGAAATTATTTTTATTTGAATTTATTCATTTACTCGCATGTGAGTCAAACCCGTTACTGTATCACTTTGATAAGCTAAATATTTGCTCAAGCACCAAAATTAATTTTATGAATTAAAAATTACTACCACGTCAAAATCTTTTTTTCTCGCTTGCTCTTGCGTTTGATGAACCACGGATATAAAGTTTAATATTTCGACTATTAAAAAATATATGCACGGGAATGATCGAGTATTTATGCAAGGGTCGTTAATCTTCATGAATTCTCAAACCACCATTTTGAATTGGCGCCAAAAATATTTCCCTGATGCATAAAAGTTTTACATTTATTTAGATGTTTCATCTCCTGGTGCGGAAAAGTTTTATCGAAAAAACAAAGTCAGAACTTGTCCGTTTACGATCAAGCTATATATAACACAAATTAATATAGAGCGAAACAAATCGCAAATGATCTGCCCTTCAAGAAAATGAGTGAAGAATAAAATAATAGTTTATAACGGTTTCCATTTCCGGATGGCTTACTCATATCAACAACAAACACGCTGAATTGTAGTCCCTGATCAGGCACACATTTGTAATCTCGTTGCCTGAAAAGGCACAGCGCCTAGGCTCCGCCTCCTTCGACCACGGCTTTCTCATTCGTTCGTTCGTGAGTGAGTGAGTGAGTGAGTGAGTGAGTGAGTGGTGAGTGAGTGAGTGAGTGAGTGAGTGAGTGAGTGAGTGAGTGAGTGAGTGAGTGAGTGAGTGAGTGAGTGAGTGAGTGAGTGAGTGAGTGAGTGAGTGAGTGAGTGAGTGAGTGAGTGAGTGAGTGAGTGAGTGAGTGAGTGAGTGAGTGAGTGAGTGAGTGAGTGAGTGAGTGAGTGAGTGAGTGAGTGAGTGAGTGAGTGAGTGAGTGAGTGAGTGATTTAGTGAGTGAGTGAGTGAGTGAGTGAGTGAGTGAGTGAGTGAATGAGTGAATGAGTGAGTGAGTGAGTGAATGAGTGAATGAGTGAGTGAGTGAGTGAATGAGTGAATGAAAACTTCACAGGTAGTTCTACAGGGTGTCCCATTTAAAAATGAACACTTTGAATTACTCTAAAATCTGCAATTTTTAATCGATTTTAAAAAAATTTGCGTCAAGTTGTAGACAATTCTTGACCATTTTGTTTATTTTTTTACTCAAATAAATCTGCTTTATCAATCGATTTTTATGATGAATTTCTGAACATCCCTGTTTTTCGTCATTTTCACGTAGTCGGTGCTCGTTTCAATGTGCAGCATGACCACTGCTAACTCAAGTTCAACCATTTTTGTTGTCTGTCGGGACAAATAATGTAGCTAAAATTATTATTATAATATGGGAAACATGGAAATCGAATTGGTGTGAACATAACAATACGAACTGCAGCATACCAGTACCCTCCTCTGTGCGGCAGCACACAACACCGCAGTTCAACACCGCAACCGTTATTTGACGTTTCAAAAAGAATTCTAACTAGTTCCAAGGTAATTTCTGTAACTTAAATCATTGTTTGAGATAATAAAACATGTTTCGGTAAAAGGCTGATCAGGTTGCTGAACTTGCGGTGTTGAACTGCTCTGTTGTGTACCGAGAGGGCTGCTAGGCTGCAGTTGGTTAAGTGACGTTCAAAACAATTTGGTTTTCACGTATTCCACTTTATAATAATAAAGTCAGTTACATTATTCGTCTTGACAGCCAAAAAATGGTTTAACTTGTTTTTGCAGTGGTTATGCTGATCATTCAAACGACCACCTGCCACGTGGAAAAGACGAAAAACAGGGGCCTTAGGAAATCCGGCATAACTACCGATTCGTAACTCAGATTTACTTGAGTAAAAAAATTAACAAAATGGTCAAAAATTGTCTACAACTTGGCGCAAAAATTTTGAAAATCGAATGACATTTGCGGTTCCTAGGGCAAATCAAAGTGTTCATTTTTAAATGGGGCACCCTGTATTCACAGGTAATCTCTAAGAACCAGTCTGAAAAACTGGTCTTTTCCACCTTCTACAATTGGTATAAAGGCGCTTTCGAGATTCTAGTGAAATTGCACTGTTGGTTGCCTGAACAGGCACAAAGTTGTATTTATTCACTGATTGCAGGCGTAGTACGTTCACAGAATACATGATGACCCTATTCACTATCATACACCAACCTCTAGAATCTGTTTGTGTATATGCAGTTTCCACTTGATCGATGGGGAATACCCTTTATCAAACTATCCATCATCAAACTATCCTTTATCAATCTACCCTTTATGGGTACGTTTATAGTCTTCCCTGGACTTTCCCAGGAAACATTTGTCATAAGCAGCGACCAATCTGGCTGCTATACCAAAGCGTGTTAAATTGTGAAACCTCAAGTTTCTCGGGGAAGTCCAGGGAAAACTATAAACGTACCCTATCAAACTATCTTATATCAAACTATCCTATGTATATCGAATTACCCTATATGAACCTACCCTTTATCAAACTACCCTATATCAAACTACCCTGTAATCAAACTACATAAATTTTATTGTTTCGCACAAATGTTGCACATCAATCAGTTGTTGGAAAATAACAAAAGTTAATTTGATATTTCTATAACACAATTTTTTTTAAATTAATATTAATATTGAATAATACAATAATTTATTGACAAATATATAAAATATTCAATATACAGAACACTCAATCGTCAATACCTGACCTAAACCAAACCGCAAACTTTTCGAAAGGACTACTAATTTTGTTGGCGAGAATTGAATTAGTACGGTTTGTTCTATACATTTAAATGTTTCGTTGAAACATCTGGGTCTCTCAAAAGCTCCTAAAAAAGTATTTGAGCTGACTTCCAGCTAAACAAAAGTTCGGCACAAAAGTGAGCATGTAATTCTACAGCTGCAAAAGCTCGCAGCAGTTTCACACAGAGTGCACTCCAAACACACAAAAAAGTTTCAGTTTCGAAAATACTTGTAAATTTATGAACCGAAATCATTTTCAAACTTCAAGAACTCCTAATCTCTCAGTCACGATTCACGAATAATCACGATAATGATACGTCAATCACCATCATCGAGATACAGTAATTGGTTCATGATTATTTACCGAAATTACATACTGTATTATAATCATGAAAATTTACGGAAAAAAAAACAGAAAGAACGATCATTCACGAATAATCGTTCAAAAAGAATCACAAATTATTCCAAAATTGAAAATCACGAGAAAACACCGGAGCCACTCTTGGAAAGCGATTTCCCGTTATAACGAACGTCTTTGTAATGTTCCAGAAGTTTCTGCTCCACCTCACGACTGTGTTCCTCATCGCGTAGCTCGATAACACCGTGCACCTGTGAGTGAGTGAGAGAGTGAGTGAGTGAGTGAGTGAGTGAGTGAGTGAGTGAGTGAGTGAGTGGGTGAGTGAGTGAGTGAGTGACTGACTGACTGAGTGAGTGAGTGAGTGAGTGAGAGACTGAGTGAGTGAGTGAGTGAGTGATTTAGTTAGGGAGTTAGTGAGTGATTGAGTGAGTGAGTGACCGAGTGAGTGAGCCAGTAAGCGAATGACGCACTAACACAGACTGAGAAGACATCTCCACTGATCCAGGCCTTTTCATGATGCATATCCTTGACCGAAGCACCATTCTGTGCCAGCAACGTTGCCAACTCGGCAATGCCTCCCGGTCGATCGCTGACCACAACCTGAAATGACGGACTGACTGATTGACTGTCTGACTGACTGACTGACTGAATGAGTGACTGAATTAGTGACTGACTGACTGACAAACTGACAGACTGAAGA
Source organism: Daptonema setosum (assembly GCA_964036265.1). Classification (NCBI taxonomy): domain Eukaryota; kingdom Metazoa; phylum Nematoda; class Chromadorea; order Monhysterida; family Xyalidae; genus Daptonema; species Daptonema setosum. Next base: position 25,735,036 of record OZ038445.1, read on the forward strand.
ACTGACTGACTGACTGACGGAATCACTGACTGACTGACTCGCTGACTTACTGACTGACTCTCTGACGGACTAAATCACTGACTGACTGACTGGCTGACTCACTGACAGACTAACAGACTGAAGGACTAACTGACTGACTGAATCACTGACGGACTGAATGACTGACCGAATGACTGACTGACTGACTGACTCAATGACTCACTGACGGACTGAGTGACTGACTCACAGACGGACTGACTGAATGACTGACTCACTGAATGACTGACAGACTGACGATATGATTGACGATAGATAGATTGTATCGATAATGCCATCAGTCAGCGGTATAACAACACTGAAGTCAGTCACTTATTCGGTACTTACTTACTCACTCACTCATTCTCTCACTCACTCACGCACGCACTTACCGTTTCCCCTTCAACTCAAGGCACATATTAGCCAGCAATGCTAATGTTGTTGTTGTTTTTGTCTTTAAGTCAACTTAAGTAACATGATTCTCAGAATTCCTTAAGGTTAAAAAACTTTCACGGGTTCGAAAAAAGATCAAATTTCCTTCGATTTCCAGGGCACAAATTGTAAGAATCGGGTTCTGTGGCTGGGAAATTTGAGTTTATTCTAATGAATTGTGAGAGATGGTGAGTTTTGTATGTTTCGAGACAATTTTAAAATGTTTTTCTTGTCAGCTTAGATATAATGTCCATCCTGCATCAGCTACATACAATACCTGTAAATCTACATATTAAATGTTAACTTACAGTAACATAAACTGTACTAACAAACTGCGCATTTGTGGTTCGCTTATTTTCAGTGAATTCACTGTTTTACTGAACCACGTTTACCAAAAGATAGAATAAGGTGCCCGGTTTGTTGAAATAACCCTTTTACTTTACTCTTCCATTTACCGACGGAAAAATTCTGTTGGGTGAGTCACATTGGTTAAAATCGGTAAATCTGTGTTTGAGTCAGCCAGACCAATCGATAATACGACAACTTGTTTATCAGATTATATCACAATCATAACAGGAATAAAAAGAACAAATATAACTGAACAGGTTAGCGATTTAGCATACTGTCCACCAGAGCAATTTTTGAAAACAAGATACCTTGACCAAACTATAATCACATACGGTAGAGCGAGCCGTTTTCTGAACCATGTCCATGAAAAAAATTCGAGTTTTACACGTCCAAAAAGAATGAAACCTAAAAGGGTTAAATTTTGTAAAATTGTAAAAACGGCATGCTTTCAAATGATTTAAGGATAAACAATTAAAAAGCGAAAAGTACTAATGCAAAACGTGATCACTCGGACTTGAGAAAGCTGGTTGTCGACAGCAGGACCGACTCGTAACCGTACTTGGGCAACTCCTTTCCAAACCTCACCAGCTCAGATAGTGTCTGAAGTGAGTGAGTGAGTAAGTCAGTGAGTGAGTGAGGGAGTGACTGAGTGAATGAGTGCCTGGGAGAGTATGTATATCAGTGAGTGAAGTATTGAATAAGTGAATGAGTAAATGAGTGAATGAGTGGGTGAGTAAGTGAGTGAATGGGTGAATGAGGGAGTGAGTGAGTGAGTGAGTGAGTGAGTGAGTGAGTGAGTGAGTGAGTGAGTGAGTGAGTGAATGAGGTAGTGAGTCAATGAGTGAGCACGTTAACCATCGATCCCTCCTGATCTGCCTTCTCGATCACTTCTTTGGCTGGTTCTACGGCACTGGCAATCTGCAGAAAGTGAGCCACACGCACGAATCCCAGCAAGTTCTTAAGAGTTAGGATCAGTCAGTCAGTCAGTCATTCGGTCAGTCATCAAGTCAGTCAGTCAGTCAGTCAGTTCAGACTCTGATAGTTAATGCAAATTACAATATTTTTAACATACTTTAATAGAGGGCAGCTCCCGAATGTACATAAACTGCAGCAGTGCCCGTATTTCTTCGTCGTTCGCTTCATCTAGCTTGAACTCGGTTCGAATCTCGCCGGGCTGCGATAGGCCTGAAAATAATTTATGTTGAAAAAAAAGATGTCGGTGTGAAAAAAATACATGACATAAAACAAGGTTCTAGGGTGCGTTTATAGTCTTCCCTGAAAAGGGAAATCGAAATAGATAACTAAAAATCTCTTTTTTTATAGGAAGTTCGATTCAATTTTAAACGAAAGATGTATTCCTGGCTGTTGATAAGGTGAGAAACATTTTCTTCTCAAACTTTCTTAAATGAACGATTGGAAGTTAACAGATTTTATGCAAAAAAGCATGATTGAAATACATTACTCGCAGTATAAATTGAGATGTAACCATGATAGAATGTGTGTAGGGTGTCTGACTGTGAGCACATGATGGATGTATGCGTGTAGAACTTGGTGCCTTCGTTGCTGACCAGCACGATGCGATCCTTGAGACTGGTCGAATCGGCCGGCTCCTTCTCCACCTGTGCCAGCCAATCACCGAGCATGGCGAAGAGCGGGATCGTTTTACTGAAATATTACTTTTTGTAAAAACTACCTTTATGGCAGAATATTTTCCGTTCCGTAAATGTGCTGTGACTACTTACTCGAATGTTTCCAGTGGCAAAGTGTTTGCAAACCAAACTTTTCAGTTAAATGTTAGAAAACATGATTACAGTATGTACATATTTCAGCCAACCGTTTAAAATGCGCTTCGAGGTCCCTCATAGACTTACCCGTTGTTCTACATGTCCAATACTGGATATTAGTACACTTGTCACACTCGTAATACTGTAATTCGAAAGTTGCATCCCCGATCGTTTTCTTATTGTAACCGTATGCATTGCAGCTGCCACAATAAGCCATTTTTAAGCTGCTGCAAATGCAGACATCAAATTAATGTAAAAAAAACATACATAAGCCTCAAGGACTCTATGGAAGCCAAAGGCAGTCATTCCTCGAAAGTCTACGACTGAATCTATAGAATAGTGAATTAGTGGTCAAGGAAAATGTTTCATCTGTGCGTATTTTTATCGATGCAAGATACGCTGTTTTCAAAAAATGTGCAAAAAAACTGAACAAGTCGCTGCAACATTAATTCACTTTGGATTTACATAGGATATTGAATTAGAGGCTATGAGATCAACTAGAGTCCAGAACAATAATGTTTCAGAAATTTGCGTGTAATATCGATGATAGTCCTGATAATTCAAAATTTCACAATTTCAATCAATGAAGATATAGTCGAAAATGAATTTCTGTTCCAAAAAGCTGCGTGAATTTTCGATAAACAACCTGATGTTTTGGGGTGTCACAATTTTTGTCGATGAACATTTCGTATGTACAGGGAAGAGAAATCCCTTTTATCCGACGAAATCTTCATCGACAAAATATGTGACACCCCAAAACATCAAGTTGTTTATCGAAAATTCACGCAGCTTTTTGGAACAGTAATTCATTTTCGACTTTATCGTATTACAACAAGTAAAAGTTACTTTCAAGAAAATTTATCCGACGGTATATTCATCGACAAAAATCTGACACCCTCTTTGAAACCGTAATTTATTTTCGACTATTATCTGACAAATAAATATAGAGCGAAACAAATCGCAAATGATCTGCCCTTCAAGAAAATGAGTGAAGAATAAAATAATAATTTATAACGGTTTCCATTTCCGGATGGCTTACTCATATCAAAAACAAACACGCTGAATTGTATTCCCTGATCAGGCACACATTTGTAATCTCGTTGCCTGAACAGGCACAGTGCCTAGGCTCCGCCCTTTATTAAACTACCCTGTAATCAAACTACATAAATTTTATTGTTTCGCACAAATGTTGCACATCAATCAGTGGTTGGACAATAATAAAAGTTAATTTGAATATTCTATAACACAATAGTTTGGAAAATTATAATAATAATGAATAATACAGTAATTTATTGCCAAATATATAAAATATTCAATATACATAACAGTCAAACGTCAATACCTGACCTAAACCAAACCACAAACTTTTCGAAAGGACTACTAATTTTGTTGGCGAGAATTGAATTAGTACGGTTTGTTCTATACATTTAAATGTTTCGTTGAAACATCTGGGGCTCTCAAAAGTTCCTAAATATTTGAGCTGACTTCCAGTTAAACAAAAGTTCGGCACAAAAGTGAGCATGTAATTCTAGAGCTGCAAGAGCTCGCAGATTTCACAAAGAGTGCACTCCAAACGCACAAAAAAATTCTGTTTCAGAAATATTTGTAAATTTATGAACCGAAATCATTTTCAAACTTCAAGAACTCCTAATCTCTAAGTCACGAATAATCACGATAATGATACGTCAATCACCATCTCGAAATGCAGTATTTTGACTTTTCGGTTGGTTACCGTTAATTACATACTGTATTATAATGATGAAAATTCACGGAAATAACGGATAGAACGATCGTCAATAATCGTTTGAAAAAAAATGTTCCAAATTACAAATCACGAGAAAACACCGGAGCCACTCTTGGAAAGCGATTTCCCGTTATAACGAACGTCTTTGTAATTTTCCAGAAGTTTCTGCTCCACCTCACGACTGTGTTCCTCATCGCGTAGCTCGATAACACCGTGCACCTGTGAGTGAGTGAGTGAGTGAGTGACCGAGTGAGTGAGTGAGTGAGTCACTCAGTAAGCCAGTAAGCGAATGACGCACTAACACAGACTGAAAAGACATCTCCACTGATCCAGGCCCTTTCATGATGCATATCCTTGACCGAAGCACCATTCTGTGCCAGCAACGTTGCCAACTCGGCAATACCTCCGGGTCGATCACTGACCACAACCTGAAATGACGGACTGACTGACTGACAGACTGACTGACTGACTGACTGACTGACTGAATGAGTGACTGAATTAGTGACTGACTGACTGACAAACTGACAGACTGAAGAACTGACTGACTGACTGACGGAATCACTGACTGACTGACTCGCTGACTTACTGACTGACTCTCTGACGGACTAAATCACTGACTGACTGACTGGCTGACTCACTGACAGACTAACAGACTGAAGGACTAACTGACTGACTGAATCACTGACGGACTGAATGACTGACCGAATGACTGACTGACTGACTGACTCAATGACTCACTGACGGACTGAGTGACTGACTCACAGACGGACTGACTGAATGACTGACTCACTGAATGACTGACAGACTGACGATATGATTGACGATAGATAGATTGTATCGATAATGCCATCAGTCAGCGGTATAACAACACTGAAGTCAGTCACTTATTCGGTACTTACTTACTCACTCACTCATTCTCTCACTCACTCACGCACGCACTTACCGTTTCCCCTTCAACTCAAGGCACATATTAGCCAGCAATGCTAATGTTGTTGTTGTTGATGTTGTTGTTGTTTTTGTCTTTAAGTCAACTTAAGTAGCATGATTCTCAGAATTCCTTAAGGTTAAAAAACTTTCACGGGTTCGAAAAAAGATTAAATTTCCTTCGATTTCCAGGGCACAAATTGTAAGAATCGGGTTCTGTGGCTGGAAAATTTGAGTTTATTCTAATGAATTGTGAGAGATGGTGAGTTTTGTATGTTTCGAGACAATTTTAAAATTTTTTTCTTGTCAGCTTAGATATAATGTCCATCCTGCATCAGCTACATACAATACCTGTAAATCTACATATTAAATGTTAACTTACAGTAACATAAACTGTACTAACAAACTGCGCATTTGTGGTTCGCTTATTTTCAGTGAATTCACTGTTTTACTGAACCACGTTTACCAAAAGATAGAATAAGGTGCCCGGTTTGTTGAAATAACCCTTTTACTTTACTCTTCCATTTACCGACGGAAAAATTCTGTTGGGTGAGTCAC
>OZ038445.1:25741040-25825748 GCA_964036265.1 Daptonema setosum
GTCGTCTGCAGGGCACGAGCCTGGAAACATTTTTTCGGTAAATTCTACTACATCCTACTTGCAAACCACCAACTGGACCCAACTAGCATGAATTTTCGACCCTAAGTCGTTCGTGGCACCTGTGGTACACTGTTCATGGGTTCCACTGAAATGGCCCAAATTTAGCCAAAAACAGGCTTTATCCGCTAATAACTCGCGATAGGAAACTCGGATCGTCGAAAACTCAAGTCCATCGTGTAGAGCGGGTTCGAATTGACCTAGAAACTTGTTCAAATCGCCGAAAAGTTTTTTTAATGGAACCCAATTAATGGCACATGCCAGTTTTAGGGTCCCAAATACCGTAATTTTCAGTCGTCTGCAGGGCACGAGCCTGGAAACATTTTTTCGGTAAATTCTACTACATCCTACTTGCAAACCACCAACTGGACCCAACTAGCATGAATTTTCGACCCTAAGTCGTTCGTGGCACCTGTGGTACACTGTTCATGGGTTCCACGGAAATGGCTCAAATTTAGCCAAAAACAGGCTTTATCCGCTTATAACTCGCGATAGGAAACTCGGATTGTCGAAAACTCAAGTCCATCGTGTATAGCGGGTTCGAATTGACCTAGAAACTTGTTCAAATCGCCGAAAAGTTTTTTTAATGGAACCAATTTAATGGCACATGCCAGTTTTAGGGTCCCAAATACCGTAATTTTCAGTCGTCTGCAGGGCACGAGCCTGGAAACATTTTTTCGGTAAATTCTACTACATCCTACTTGCAAACCACCAACTGGACCCAACTAGCATGAATTTTCGACCCTAGTCGTTCGTGGCACCTGTGGTACACTGTTCATGGGTTCCACGGAAATGGCCCAAATTTAGCCAAAAACAGGCTTTATCCGCTTATAACTCGCGATAGGAAACTCGGATCGTCGAAAACTCAAGTCCATCGTGTAGAGCGGGTTCGAATTGACCTATAAACTTGTTCAAATCGCCGAAAAGTTTTTTTAATGGAACCCATTTAATGGCACATGCCAGTTTTAGGGTCCCAAATACCGTAATTTTCAGTCGTCTGCAGGGCACGAGCCTGGAAACATTTTTTCGGTAAATTCTACTACATCCTACTTGCAAACCACCAACTGGACCCAACTAGCATGAATTTTCGACCCTAAGTCGTTCGTGGCACCTGTGGTACACTGTTCATGGGTTCCACGGAAATGGCTCAAATTTAGCCAAAAACAGGCTTTATCCGCTTATAACTCGCGATAGGAAACTCGGATTGTCGAAAACTCAAGTCCATCGTGTAGAGCGGGTTCGATTTGACCTAGAAACATGTTCAAATCGCCGAAAAGTTTTTTCAATGGAACCCATTTAATGGCACATGCCAGTTTTAGGGTCCCAAATACCGTAATTTTCAGTGGTCTGCAGGGCACGAGCCTGGAAACATTTTTTCGGTAAATTCTTATACATCCTACTTGCAAACAACCAACTGGACCCAACTAGCATGAATTTTCTACCCTAAGTCGTTCGTGGCACCTGTGGTACACTGTTCATGGGTTCCACGGAAATGGCTCAAATTTAGCCAAAAACAGGCTTTATCCGCTTATAACTCGCGATAGGAAACTCGGATCGTCGAAAACTCAAGTCCATCGTGTAGAGCGGGTTCGAATTGACCTAGAAACTTGTTCAAATCGCCGAAAAGTTTTTTTAATGGAACCCATTTAATGGCACATGCCAGTTTTAGGGTCCCAAATACTGTAATTTTCAGTCGTCTGCAGGGCACGAGCCTGGAAACATTTTTTCGGTAAATTCTACTACATCCTACTTGCAAACCACCAACTGGACCCAACTAGGGTGAATTTTCGACCCTAAGTCGTTCGTGGCACCTGTGGTACACTGTTCATGGGTTCCACGGAAATTGCTCAAATTTATCCAAAAACAGGCTTTATCCGCTTATAACTCGCGATAGGAAACTCGGATCGTCGAAAACTCAAGTCCATCGTGTAGAGCGGGTTCGAATTGACCTAGAAACTTGTTCAAATCGCCGAAAAGTTTTTTTAATGGAACCCAATTAATGGCACATGCCAGTTTTAGGGTCCCAAATACCGTAATTTTCAGTCGTCTGCAGGGCACGAGCCTGGAAACATTTTTTCGGTAAATTCTACTACATCCTACTTGCAAACCACCAACTGGACCCAACTAGCATGAATTTTCGACCCTAAGTCGTTCGTGGCACCTGTGGTACACTGTTCATGGGTTCCACGGAAATGGCTCAAATTTAGCCAAAAACAGGCTTTATCCGCTTATAACTCGCGATAGGAAACTCGGATTGTCGAAAACTCAAGTCCATCGTGTATAGCGGGTTCGAATTGACCTAGAAACTTGTTCAAATCGCCGAAAAGTTTTTTTAATGGAACCAATTTAATGGCACATGCCAGTTTTAGGGTCCCAAATACCGTAATTTTCAGTCGTCTGCAGGGCACGAGCCTGGAAACATTTTTTCGGTAAATTCTACTACATCCTACTTGCAAACCACCAACTGGACCCAACTAGCATGAATTTTCGACCCTAGTCGTTCGTGGCACCTGTGGTACACTGTTCATGGGTTCCACGGAAATGGCCCAAATTTAGCCAAAAACAGGCTTTATCCGCTTATAACTCGCGATAGGAAACTCGGATCGTCGAAAACTCAAGTCCATCGTGTAGAGCGGGTTCGAATTGACCTATAAACTTGTTCAAATCGCCGAAAAGTTTTTTTAATGGAACCCATTTAATGGCACATGCCAGTTTTAGGGTCCCAAATACCGTAATTTTCAGTCGTCTGCAGGGCACGAGCCTGGAAACATTTTTTCGGTAAATTCTACTACATCCTACTTGCAAACCACCAACTGGACCCAACTAGCATGAATTTTCGACCCTAAGTCGTTCGTGGCACCTGTGGTACACTGTTCATGGGTTCCACGGAAATGGCTCAAATTTAGCCAAAAACAGGCTTTATCCGCTTATAACTCGCGATAGGAAACTCGGATTGTCGAAAACTCAAGTCCATCGTGTAGAGCGGGTTCGATTTGACCTAGAAACATGTTCAAATCGCCGAAAAGTTTTTTCAATGGAACCCATTTAATGGCACATGCCAGTTTTAGGGTCCCAAATACCGTAATTTTCAGTGGTCTGCAGGGCACGAGCCTGGAAACATTTTTTCGGTAAATTCTTATACATCCTACTTGCAAACAACCAACTGGACCCAACTAGCATGAATTTTCTACCCTAAGTCGTTCGTGGCACCTGTGGTACACTGTTCATGGGTTCCACGGAAATGGCTCAAATTTAGCCAAAAACAGGCTTTATCCGCTTATAACTCGCGATAGGAAACTCGGATCGTCGAAAACTCAAGTCCATCGTGTAGAGCGGGTTCGAATTGACCTAGAAACTTGTTCAAATCGCCGAAAAGTTTTTTTAATGGAACCCATTTAATGGCACATGCCAGTTTTAGGGTCCCAAATACTGTAATTTTCAGTCGTCTGCAGGGCACGAGCCTGGAAACATTTTTTCGGTAAATTCTACTACATCCTACTTGCAAACCACCAACTGGACCCAACTAGGGTGAATTTTCGACCCTAAGTCGTTCGTGGCACCTGTGGTACACTGTTCATGGGTTCCACGGAAATTGCTCAAATTTATCCAAAAACAGGCTTTATCCGCTTATAACTCGCGATAGGAAACTCGGATCGTCGAAAACTCAAGTCCATCGTGTAGAGCGGGTTCGAATTGACCTAGAAACTTGTTCAAATCGCCGAAAAGTTTTTTTAATGGAACCCAATTAATGGCACATGCCAGTTTTAGGGTCCCAAATACCGTAATTTTCAGTCGTCTGCAGGGCACGAGCCTGGAAACATTTTGTCGGTAAATTCTACTACATCCTACTTGCAAACCACCAACTGGACCCAACTAGCATGAATTTTCGACCCTAAGTCGTTCGTGGCACCTGTGGTACACTGTTCATGGGTTCCACGGAAATGGCCCAAATTTAGCCAAAAACAGGCTTTATCCGCTTATAACTCGCGATAGAAAACTCGGATCGTCGAAAACTCGAGTCCATCGTGTATAGCGGGTTCGAATTGACCTAGAAACTTGTTCAAATCGCCGAAAAGTTTTTTTAATGGAACCCATTTAATGGCACATGCCAGTTTTAGGGTCCCAAATACCGTAATTTTCAGTCGTCTGCAGGGCACGAGCCTGGAAACATTTTTTCGGTAAATTCTACTACATCCTACTTGCAAACCACCAACTGGACCCAACTAGCATGAATTTTCGACCCTAAGTCGTTCGTGGCACCTGTGGTACACTGTTCATGGGTTCCACGGAAATGGCTCAAATTTAGCCAAAAACAGGCTTTATCCGCTTATAACTCGCGATAGGAAACTCGGATCGTCGAAAACTCAAGTCCATCGTGTAGAGCGGGTTCTAATTGATCTAGAAACTTGTTCAAATCGCCGAAAAGTTTTTTTAATGGAACCCATTTAACGGCACATGCCAGTTTTAGGGTCCCAAATACCGTAATTTTCAGTCGTCTGCAGGGCACGAGCCTGGAAACATTTTTTCGGTAAATTCTACTACATCCTACTTGCAAGCCACCAACTGGACCCAACTAGCATGAATTTTCGACCCTAAGTCGTTCGTGGCACCTGTGGTACACTGTTCATGGGTTCCACTGAAATGGCCCAAATTTAGCCAAAAACAGGCTTTATCCGCTTATAACTCGCGATAGGAAACTCGGATCGTCGAAAACTCAAGTCCATCGTGTAGAGCGGGTTCGAATTGACCTAGAAACTTGTTCAAATCGCCGAAAAATTTTTTTAATGGAACCCAATTAATGGCACATGCCAGTTTTAGGGTCCCAAATACCGTAATTTTCAGTCGTCTGCAGGGCACGAGCCTGGAAACATTTTGTCGGTAAATTCTACTACATCCGACTTGCAAACCACCAACTGGACCCAACTAGCATGAATTTTCGACCCTAAGTCGTTCGTGGCACCTGTGGTACACTGTTCATGGGTTCCACGGAAATGGCTCAAATTTAGCCATAAACAGGCTTTATCCGCTTATAACTCGCGATAGGAAACTCGGATTGTCGAAAACTCAAGTCCATCGTGTAGAGCGGGTTCGAATTGACCTAGAAACATGTTCAAATCGCCGAAAAGTTTTTTCAATGGAACCCATTTAATGGCACATGCCAGTTTTAGGGTCCCAAATACCGTAATTTTCAGTCGTCTGCAGGGCACGAGCCTGGAAACATTTTTTCGGTAAATTCTATTACATCCTACTTGCAAACCACCAACTGGACCCAACTAGCATGAATTTTCGACCCTAAGTCGTTCGTGGCACCTGTGGTACACTGTTCATGGGTTCCACGGAAATGGCTCAAATTTAGCCAAAAACAGGCTTTATCCGCTTATAACTCGCGATAGGAAACTCGGATCGTCGAAAACTCAAGTCCATCGTGTAGAGCGGGTTCGAATTGACCTAGCAACTTGTTCAAATCGCCGAAAAGTTTTTCTAATGGAACCCATTTAATGGCACATGCCAGTTTTAGGGTCCCAAATACCGTAATTTTCAGTCGTCTGCAGGGCACGAGCCTGGAAACATTTTTTCGGTAAATTCTACTACATCCTACTTGCAAACCACCAACTGGACCCAACTAGCATGAATTTTTGACCCTAAGTCGTTCGTGGCACCTGTGGTACACTGTTCATGGGTTCCACGGAAATGGCTCAAATTTAGCCAAAAACAGGCTTTATCCGCTTATAACTCGCGATAGGAAACTCGGATCGTCGAAAACTCAAGTCCATCGTGTAGAGCGGGTTCGAATTGACCTAGAAACTTGTTCAAATCGCCGAAAAGTTTTTTAATGGAACCCATTTAATGGCACATGCCAGTTTTAGGGTCCCAAATACTGTAATTTTCAGTCGTCTGCAGGGCACGAGCCTGGAAACATTTTTCGGTAAATTCTACTACATCCTACTTGCAAACCACCAACTGGACCCAACTAGCATGAATTTTCGACCCTAAGTCGTTCGTGGCACCTGTGGTACACTGTTCATGGGTTCCACGGAAATGGCTCAAATTTAGCCAAAAACAGGCTTTATCCGCTTATAACTCGCGATAGGAAACTCGGATCGTCGAAAACTCAAGTCCATCGTGTAGAGCGGGTTCTAATTGATCTAGAAACTTGTTCAAATCGCCGAAAAGTTTTTTTAATGGAACCCATTTAACGGCACATGCCAGTTTTAGGGTCCCAAATACCGTAATTTTCAGTCGTCTGCAGGGCACGAGCCTGGAAACATTTTTTCGGTAAATTCTACTACATCCTACTTGCAAGCCACCAACTGGACCCAACTAGCATGAATTTTCGACCCTAAGTCGTTCGTGGCACCTGTGGTACACTGTTCATGGGTTCCACTGAAATGGCCCAAATTTAGCCAAAAACAGGCTTTATCCGCTTATAACTCGCGATAGGAAACTCGGATCGTCGAAAACTCAAGTCCATCGTGTAGAGCGGGTTCGAATTGACCTAGAAACTTGTTCAAATCGCCGAAAAGTTTTTTTAATGGAACCCAATTAATGGCACATGCCAGTTTTAGGGTCCCAAATACCGTAATTTTCAGTCGTCTGCAGGGCACGAGCCTGGAAACATTTTGTCGGTAAATTCTACTACATCCTACTTGCAAACCACCAACTGGACCCAACTAGCATGAATTTTCGACCCTAAGTCGTTCGTGGCACCTGTGGTACACTGTTCATGGGTTCCACGGAAATGGCTCAAATTTAGCCAAAAACAGGCTTTATCCGCTTATAACCCGCGATAGGAAACTCGGATCGTCGAAAACTCAAGTCCATCGTGTAGAGCGGGTTCTAATTGATCTAGAAACTTGTTCAAATCGCCGAAAAGTTTTTTTAATGGAACCCATTTAACGGCACATGCCAGTTTTAGGGTCCCAAATACCGTAATTTTCAGTCGTCTGCAGGGCACGAGCCTGGAAACATTTTTTCGGTAAATTCTACTACATCCTACTTGCAAGCCACCAACTGGACCCAACTAGCATGAATTTTCGACCCTAAGTCGTTCGTGGCACCTGTGGTACACTGTTCATGGGTTCCACTGAAATGGCCCAAATTTAGCCAAAAACAGGCTTTATCCGCTTATAACTCGCGATAGGAAACTCGGATCGTCGAAAACTCAAGTCCATCGTGTAGAGCGGGTTCGAATTGACCTAGAAACTTGTTCAAATCGCCGAAAAGTTTTTTTAATGGAACCCAATTAATGGCACATGCCAGTTTTAGGGTCCCAAATACCGTAATTTTCAGTCGTCTGCAGGGCACGAGCCTGGAAACATTTTGTCGGTAAATTCTACTACATCCGACTTGCAAACCACCAACTGGACCCAACTAGCATGAATTTTCGACCCTAAGTCGTTCGTGGCACCTGTGGTACACTGTTCATGGGTTCCACGGAAATGGCTCAAATTTAGCCATAAACAGGCTTTATCCGCTTATAACTCGCGATAGGAAACTCGGATTGTCGAAAACTCAAGTCCATCGTGTAGAGCGGGTTCGAATTGACCTAGAAACACGTTCAAATCGCCGAAAAGTTTTTTCAATGGAACCCATTTAATGGCACATGCCAGTTTTAGGGTCCCAAATACCGTAATTTTCAGTCGTCTGCAGGGCACGAGCCTGGAAACATTTTTTCGGTAAATTCTATTACATCCTACTTGCAAACCACCAACTGGACCCAACTAGCATGAATTTTCGACCCTAAGTCGTTCGTGGCACCTGTGGTACACTGTTCATGGGTTCCACGGAAATGGCTCAAATTTAGCCAAAAACAGGCTTTATCCGCTTATAACTCGCGATAGGAAACTCGGATCGTCGAAAACTCAAGTCCATCGTGTAGAGCGGGTTCGAATTGACCTAGCAACTTGTTCAAATCGCCGAAAAGTTTTTCTAATGGAACCCATTTAATGGCACATGCCAGTTTTAGGGTCCCAAATACCGTAATTTTCAGTCGTCTGCAGGGCACGAGCCTGGAAACATTTTTTCGGTAAATTCTACTACATCCTACTTGCAAACCACCAACTGGACCCAACTAGCATGAATTTTTGACCCTAAGTCGTTCGTGGCACCTGTGGTACACTGTTCATGGGTTCCACGGAAATGGCTCAAATTTAGCCAAAAACAGGCTTTATCCGCTTATAACTCGCGATAGGAAACTCGGATCGTCGAAAACTCAAGTCCATCGTGTAGAGCGGGTTCGAATTGACCTAGAAACTTGTTCAAATCGCCGAAAAGTTTTTTAATGGAACCCATTTAATGGCACATGCCAGTTTTAGGGTCCCAAATACTGTAATTTTCAGTCGTCTGCAGGGCACGAGCCTGGAAACATTTTTCGGTAAATTCTACTACATCCTACTTGCAAACCACCAACTGGACCCAACTAGCATGAATTTTCGACCCTAAGTCGTTCGTGGCACCTGTGGTACACTGTTCATGGGTTCCACGGAAATGGCTCAAATTTATCTTAAAACAGGCTTTATCCGCTTATAACTCGCGATAGGAAACTCGGATCGTCGAAAACTCAAGTCCATCGTGTAGAGCGGGTTCGAATTGACCTAGCCACTTGTTCAAATCGCCGAAAAGTTTTTTTAATGGAACCCATTTAATGGCACATGCCAGTTTTAGGGTCCCAAATACCGTAATTTTCAGTCGTCTGCAGTGCACGAGCTTGGAAACATTTTTTCGGTAAATTCTACTACATCCTGTTTGCAAACCACCAACTGGACCCAACTAGCATGAATTTTCGACCCTAAGTCGTTCGTGGCACCTGTGGTACACTGTTCATGGGTTCCACGGAAATGGCTCAAATTTAGCCAAAAACAGGCTTTATCCGCTTATAACTCGCGATAGGAAACTCGGATCGTCGAAAACTCAAGTCCATCGTGTAGAGCGGGTTCGAATTGACCTAGAAACTTGTTCAAATCGCCGAAAAGTTTTTTAATGGAACCCATTTAATGGCACATGCCAGTTTTAGGGTCCCAAATACTGTAATTTTCAGTCGTCTGCAGGGCACGAGCCTGGAAACATTTTTTCGGTAAATTCTACTACATCCTACTTGCAAACCACCAACTGGACCCAACTAGCATGAATTTTCGACCCTAAGTCGTTCGTGGCACCTGTGGTACACTGTTCATGGGTTCCACGGGAATGGCTCAAATTTATCCAAAAACAGGCTTTATCCGCTTATAACTCGCGATAGGAAACTCGGATTGTCGAAAACTCAAGTCCATCGTGTAAAGCGGGTTCGAATTGACCTAGAAACTTGTTCAAATCGCCGAAAAGTTTTTTTAATGGAACCCATTTAATGGCACATGCCAGTTTTAGGGTCCCAAATACCGTAATTTTCAGTCGTCTGCAGGGCACGAGCCTGGAAACATTTTTTCGGTAAATTCTATTACATCCTACTTGCAAACCACCAACTGGACCCAACTAGCATGAATTTTCGACCCTAAGTCGTTCGTGGCACCTGTGGTACACTGTTCATGGGTTCCACGGAAATGGCCCACATTTAGCCAAAAACAGGCTTTATCCGCTTATAACTCGCGATAGGAAACTCGGATCGTCGAAAACTCAAGTCCATCGTGTATAGCGGGTTCGAATTGACCTAGAAACTTGTTCAAATCGCCGAAAAGTTTTTTTAATGGAACCCATTTAATGGCACATGCCAGTTTTAGGGTCCCAAATACCGTAATTTTCAGTCGTCTGCAGGGCACGAGCCTGGAAACATTTTTTCGGTAAATTCTACTACATCCTACTTGCAAACCACCAACTGGACCCAACTAGCATGAATTTTCGACCCTAAGTCGTTCGTGGCACCTGTGGTACACTGTTCATGGGTTCCACGGAAATGGCCCAAATTTAGCCAAAAACAGGCTTTATCCGCTTATAACTCGTGATAGGAAACTCGGATCGTCGAAAACTCAAGTCCATCGTGTAGAGCGGGTTCGAATTGACCTAGAAACTTGTTCAAATCGCCGAAAAGTTTTTTTAATGGAACCCATTTAATGGCACATGCCAGTTTTAGGGTCCCAAATACCGTAATTTTCAGTCGTCTGCAGGGCACGAGCCTGGAAACATTTTTTCGGTAAATTCTATTACATCCTACTTAAAAACCACCAACTGGACCCAACTAGCATGAATTTTCGACCCTAAGTCGTTCGTGGCACCTGTGGTACACTGTTCATGGGTTCCACGGAAATGGCCCAAATTTAGCCAAAAACAGGCTTTATCCGCTTATAACTCGCGATAGGAAACTCGGATCGTCGAAAACTCAAGTCCATCGTGTATAGCGGGTTCGAATTGACCTAGAAACTTGTTCAAATCGCCGAAAAGTTTTTTTAATGGAACCAATTTAATGGCACATGCCAGTTTTAGGGTCCCAAATACCGTAATTTTCAGTCGTCTGCAGGGCACGAGCCTGGAAACATTTTTTCGGTAAATTCTACTACATCCTACTTGCAAACCACCAACTGGACCCAACTAGCATGAATTTTCGACCCTAAGTCGTTCGTGGCACCTGTGGTACACTGTTCATGGGTTCCACGGAAATGGCCCAAATTTAGCCAAAAACAGGCTTTATCCGCTTATAACTCGCGATAGGAAACTCGGATCGTCGAAAACTCAAGTCCATCGTGTAGAGCGGGTTCGAATTGACCTATAAACTTGTTCAAATCGCCGAAAAGTTTTTTAATGGAACCCATTTAATGGCACATGCCAGTTTTAGGGTCCCATATACCGTAATTTTCAGTCGTCTGCAGGGCACGAGCCTGGAAACATTTTTTCGGTAAATTCTACTACATCCTACTTGCAAACCACCAACTGGACCCAACTAGCATGAATTTTCGACCCTAAGTCGTTCGTGGCACCTGTGGTACACTGTTCATGGGTTCCACGGAAATGGCTCAAATTTAGCCAAAAACAGGCTTTATCCGCTTATAACTCGCGATAGGAAACTCGGATTGTCGAAAACTCAAGTCCATCGTGTAGAGCGGGTTCGATTTGACCTAGAAACATGTTCAAATCGCCGAAAAGTTTTTTCAATGGAACCCATTTAATGGCACATGCCAGTTTTAGGGTCCCAAATACCGTAATTTTCAGTCGTCTGCAGGGCACGAGCCTGGAAACATTTTTTCGGTAAATTCTATTACATCCTACTTGCAAACCACCAACTGGACCCAACTAGCATGAATTTTCGACCCTAAGTCGTTCGTGGCACCTGTGGTACATTGTTCATGGGTTCCACGGAAATGGCTCAAATTTAGCCAAAAACAGGCTTTATCCGCTTATAACTCGCGATAGGAAACTCGGATCGTCGAAAACTCAAGTCCATCGTGTAGAGCGGGTTCGAATTGACCTAGCAACTTGTTCAAATCGCCGAAAAGTTTTTTTAATGGAACCCATTTAATGGCACATGCCAGTTTTAGGGTCCCAAATACCGTAATTTTCAGTCGTCTGCAGGGCACGAGCCTGGAAACATTTTTTCGGTAAATTCTACTACATCCTACTTGCAAACCACCAACTGGACCCAACTAGCATGAATTTTCGACCCTAAGTCGTTCGTGGCACCTGTGGTACACTGTTCATGGGTTCCACGGAAATGGCCCAAATTTAGCCAAAAACAGGCTTTATCCGCTTATAACTCGCGATAGGAAACTCGGATCGTCGAAAACTCAAGTCCATCGTGTAGAGCGGGTTCGAATTGACCTAGAAACTTGTTCAAATCGCCGAAAAGTTTTTTTAATGGAACCCATTTAATGGCACATGCCAGTTTTAGGGTCCCAAATACCGTAATTTTCAGTCGTCTGCAGGGCACGAGCCTGGAAACATTTTTTCGGTAAATTCTACTACATCCTACTTGCAAACCACCAACTGGACCCAACTAGCATGAATTTTCGACCCTAAGTCGTTCGTGGCACCTGTGGTACACTGTTCATGGGTTCCACGGAAATGGCTCAAATTTAGCTAAAAACAGGCTTTATCCGCTTATAACTCGCGATAGGAAACTCGGATCGTCGAAAACTCAAGTCCATCGTGTAGAGTGGGTTCGAATTGACCTAGAAACATGTTCAAATCGCCGAAAAGTTTTTTTAATGGAACCCATTTAATGGCACATGCCAGTTTTAGGGTCCCAAATACCGTAATTTTCAGTCGTCTGCAGGGCACGAGCCTGGAAACATTTTTTCGGTAAATTCTATTACATCCTACTTGCAAACCACCAACTGGACCCAACTAGCATGAATTTTCGACCCTAAGTCGTTCGTGGCACCTGTGGTACACTGTTCATGGGTTCCACGGAAATGGCCCAAATTTAGCCAAAAACAGGCTTTATCCGCTTATAACTCGTGATAGGAAACTCGGATCGTCGAAAACTCAAGTCCATCGTGTAGAGCGGGTTCGAATTGACCTAGAAACTTGTTCAAATCGCCGAAAAGTTTTTTTAATGGAACCCATTTAATGGCACATGCCAGTTTTAGGGTCCCAAATACCGTAATTTTCAGTCGTCTGCAGGGCACGAGCCTGGAAACATTTTTTCGGTAAATTCTATTACATCCTACTTACAAACCACCAACTGGACCCAACTAGCATGAATTTTCGACCCTAAGTCGTTCGTGGCACCTGTGGTACACTGTTCATGGGTTCCACGGAAATGGCCCAAATTTAGCCAAAAACAGGCTTTATCCGCTTATAACTCGCGATAGGAAACTCGGATCGTCGAAAACTCAAGTCCATCGTGTATAGCGGGTTCGAATTGACCTAGAAACTTGTTCAAATCGCCGAAAAGTTTTTTTAATGGAACCAATTTAATGGCACATGCCAGTTTTAGGGTCCCAAATACCGTAATTTTCAGTCGTCTGCAGGGCACGAGCCTGGAAACATTTTTTCGGTAAATTCTACTACATCCTACTTGCAAACCACCAACTGGACCCAACTAGCATGAATTTTCGACCCTAAGTCGTTCGTGGCACCTGTGGTACACTGTTCATGGGTTCCACGGAAATGGCCCAAATTTAGCCAAAAACAGGCTTTATCCGCTTATAACTCGCGATAGGAAACTCGGATCGTCGAAAACTCAAGTCCATCGTGTAGAGCGGGTTCGAATTGACCTATAAACTTGTTCAAATCGCCGAAACTTTTTTAAAGGAACCCATTTAATGGAACATGCCAGTTTTAGGGTCCCAAATACCGCAATTTTCAGTCGTCTGCAGGGCACGAGCCTGGAAACATTTTTTCGGTAAATTCTACTACATCCTACTTGCAAACCACCAACTGGACCCAACTAGCATGAATTTTCGACCCTAAGTCGTTCGTGGCACCTGTGGTACACTGTTCATGGGTTCCACGGAAATGGCTCAAATTTAGCCAAAAACAGGCTTTATCCGCTTATAACTCGCGATAGGAAACTCGGATTGTCGAAAACTCAAGTCCATCGTGTAGAGCGGGTTTGATTTGACCTAGAAACATGTTCAAATCGCCGAAAAGTTTTTTCAATGGAACCCATTTAATGGCACATGCCAGTTTTAGGGTCCCAAATACCGTAATTTTCAGTCGTCTGCAGGGCACGAGCCTGGAAACATTTTTTCGGTAAATTCTACTACATCCTACTTGCAAACCACCAACTGGACCCAACTAGCATGAATTTTCGACCCTAAGTCGTTCGTGGCACCTGTGGTACACTGTTCATGGGTTCCACGGAAATGGCTCAAATTTAGCCAAAAACAGGCTTTATCCGCTTATAACTCGCGATAGGAAACTCGGATTGTCGAAAACTCAAGTCCATCGTGTAGAGCGGGTTCGAATTGACCTAGAAACATGTTCAAATCGCCGAAAAGTTTTTTCAATGGAACCCATTTAATGGCACATGCCCGTTTTAGGGTCCCAAATACCGTAATTTTCAGTCGTCTGCAGGGCACGAGCCTGGAAACATTTTTTCGGTAAATTCTACTACATCCTACTTGCAAACCACCAACTGGACCCAACTAGCATGAATTTTCGACCCTAAGTCGTTCGTGGCACCTGTGGTACACTGTTCATGGGTTCCACGGAAATGGTTCAAATTTAGCCAAAAACAGGCTTTATCCGCTTATAACTCGCGATAGGAAACTCGGATCGTCGAAAACTCAAGTCCATCGTGTAGAGCGGGTTCGAATTGACCTAGCAACTTGTTCAAATCGCCGAAAAGTTTTTTTAATGGAACCCATTTAATGGCACATGCCAGTTTTAGGGTCCCAAATACCGTAATTTTCAGTCGTCTGCAGGGCACGAGCCTGGAAACATTTTTTCGGTAAATTCTACTACATCCTACTTGCAAACCACCAACTGGACCCAACTAGCATGAATTTTCGACCCTAAGTCGTTCGTGGCACCTGTGGTACACTGTTCATGGGTTCCACGGAAATGGCTCAAATTTAGCCAAAAACAGGCTTTATCCGCTTATAACTCGCGATAGGAAACTCGGATTGTCGAAAACTCAAGTCCATCGTGTAGAGCGGGTTCGATTTGGTCGTCTGCAGGGCACGAGCCTGGAAACATTTTTTCGGTAAATTCTATTACATCCTACTTGCAAACCACCAACTGGACCCAACTAGCATGAATTTTCTACCCTAAGTCGTTCGTGGCACCTGTGGTACACTGTTCATGGGTTCCACGGAAATGGCTCAAATTTAGCCAAAAACAGGCTTTATCCGCTTATAACTCGCGATAGGAAACTCGGATCGTCGAAAACTCAAGTCCATCGTGTAGAGCGGGTTCGAATTGACCTAGCAACTTGTTCAAATCGCCGAAAAGTTTTTTTAATGGAACCCATTTAATGGCACATGCCAGTTTTAGGGTCCCAAATACCGTAATTTTCAGTCGTCTGCAGGGCACGAGCCTGGAAACATTTTTTCGGTAAATTCTACTACATCCTACTTGCAAACCACCAACTGGACCCAACTAGCATGAATTTTCGACCCTAAGTCGTTCGTGGCACCTGTGGTACACTGTTCATGGGTTCCACGGAAATGGCCCAAATTTAGCCAAAAACAGGCTTTATCCGCTTATAACTCGCGATAGGAAACTCGGATCGTCGAAAACTCAAGTCCATCGTGTAGAGCGGGTTCGAATTGACCTAGAAACTTGTTCAAATCGCCGAAAAGTTTTTTTAATGGAACCCATTTAATGGCACATGCCAGTTTTAGGGTCCCAAATACCGTAATTTTCAGTCGTCTGCAGGGCACGAGCCTGGAAACATTTTTTCGGTAAATTCTACTACATCCTACTTGCAAACCACCAACTGGACCCAACTAGCATGAATTTTCGACCCTAAGTCGTTCGTGGCACCTGTGGTACACTGTTCATGGGTTCCACGGAAATGGCTCAAATTTAGCTAAAAACAGGCTTTATCCGCTTATAACTCGCGATAGGAAACTCGGATCGTCGAAAACTCAAGTCCATCGTGTAGAGTGGGTTCGAATTGACCTAGAAACATGTTCAAATCGCCGAAAAGTTTTTTTAATGGAACCCATTTAATGGCACATGCCAGTTTTAGGGTCCCAAATACCGTAATTTTCAGTCGTCTGCAGGGCACGAGCCTGGAAACATTTTTTCGGTAAATTCTATTACATCCTACTTGCAAACCACCAACTGGACCCAACTAGCATGAATTTTCGACCCTAAGTCGTTCGTGGCACCTGTGGTACACTGTTCATGGGTTCCACGGAAATGGCCCAAATTTAGCCAAAAACAGGCTTTATCCGCTTATAACTCGTGATAGGAAACTCGGATCGTTGAAAACTCAAGTCCATCGTGTAGAGCGGGTTCGAATTGACCTAGAAACTTGTTCAAATCGCCGAAAAGTTTTTTTAATGGAACCCATTTAATGGCACATGCCAGTTTTAGGGTCCCAAATACCGTAATTTTCAGTCGTCTGCAGGGCACGAGCCTGTAAACATTTTTTCGGTAAATTCTATTACATCCTACTTACAAACCACCAACTGGACCCAACTAGCATGAATTTTCCACCCTAAGTCGTTCGTGGCACCTGTGGTACACTGTTCATGGGTTCCACGGAAATGGCCCAAATTTAGCCAAAAACAGGCTTTATCCGCTTATAACTCGCGATAGGAAACTCGGATCGTCGAAAACTCAAGTCCATCGTGTATAGCGGGTTCGAATTGACCTAGAAACTTGTTCAAATCGCCGAAAAGTTTTTTTAATGGAACCAATTTAATGGCACATGCCAGTTTTAGGGTCCCAAATACCGTAATTTTCAGTCGTCTGCAGGGCACGAGCCTGGAAACATTTTTTCGGTAAATTCTACTACATCCTACTTGCAAACCACCAACTGGACCCAACCAGCATGAATTTTCGACCCTAAGTCGTTCGTGGCACCTGTGGTACACTGTTCATGGGTTCCACGGAAATGGCCCAAATTTAGCCAAAAACAGGCTTTATCCGCTTATAACTCGCGATAGGAAACTCGGATCGTCGAAAACTCAAGTCCATCGTGTATAGCGGGTTCGAATTGACCTAGAAGCTTGTTCAAATCGCCGAAAAGTTTTTTTAATGGAACCAATTTAATGGCACATGCCAGTTTTAGGGTCCCAAATACCGTAATTTTCAGTCGTCTGCAGGGCACGAGCCTGGAAACATTTTTTCGGTAAATTCTACTACATCCTACTTGCAAACCACCAACTGGACCCAACTAGCATGAATTTTCGACCCTAAGTCGTTCGTGGCACCTGTGGTACACTGTTCATGGGTTCCACGGAAATGGCCCAAATTTAGCCAAAAACAGGCTTTATCCGCTTATAACTCGCGATAGGAAACTCGGATCGTCGAAAACTCAAGTCCATCGTGTAGAGCGGGTTCGAATTGACCTATAAACTTGTTCAAATCGCCGAAAAGTTTTTTAATGGAACCCATTTAATGGCACATGCCAGTTTTAGGGTCCCAAATACCGTAATTTTCAGTCGTCTGCTGGGCACGAGCCTGGAAACATTTTTTCGGTAAATTCTACTACATCCTACTTGCAAACCACCAACTGGACCCAACTAGCATGAATTTTCGACCCTAAGTCGTTCGTGGCACCTGTGGTACACTGTTCATGGGTTCCACGGAAATGGCTCAAATTTAGCCAAAAACAGGCTTTATCCGCTTATAACTCGCGATAGGAAACTCGGATTGTCGAAAACTCAAGTCCATCGTGTAGAGCGGGTTCGATTTGACCTAGAAACATGTTCAAATCGCCGAAAAGTTTTTTCAATGGAACCCATTTAATGGCACATGCCAGTTTTAGGGTCCCAAATACCGTAATTTTCAGTCGTCTGCAGGGCACGAGCCTGGAAACATTTTTTCGGTAAATTCTACTACATCCTACTTGCAAACCACCAACTGGACCCAACTAGCATGAATTTTCGACCCTAAGTCGTTCGTGGCACCTGTGGTACACTGTTCATGGGTTCCACGGAAATGGCTCAAATTTAGCCAAAAACAGGCTTTATCCGCTTATAACTCGCGATAGGAAACTCGGATTGTCGAAAACTCAAGTCCATCGTGTAGAGCGGGTTCGAATTGACCTAGAAACATGTTCAAATCGCCGAAAAGTTTTTTCAATGGAACCCATTTAATGGCACATGCCAGTTTTAGGGTCCCAAATACCGTAATTTTCAGTCGTCTGCAGGGCACGAGCCTGGAAACATTTTTTCGGTAAATTCTATTACATCCTACTTGCAAACCACCAACTGGACCCAACTAGCATGAATTTTCTACCCTAAGTCGTTCGTGGCACCTGTGGTACACTGTTCATGGGTTCCACGGAAATGGTTCAAATTTAGCCAAAAACAGGCTTTATCCGCTTATAACTCGCGATAGGAAACTCGGATCGTCGAAAACTCAAGTCCATCGTGTAGAGCGGGTTCGAATTGACCTAGCAACTTGTTCAAATCGCCGAAAAGTTTTTTTAATGGAACCCATTTAATGGCACATGCCAGTTTTAGGGTACCAAATACCCTAATTTTCAGTCGTCTGCAGGGCACGAGCCTGGAAACATTTTTTCGGTAAATTCTACTACATCCTACTTGCAAACCACCAACTGGACCCAACTAGCATGCATTTTCGACCCTAAGTCGTTCGTGGCACCTGTGGTACACTGTTCATGGGTTCCACGGAAATGGCTCAAATTTAGCCAAAAACAGGCTTTATCCGCTTATAACTCGCGATAGGAAACTCGGATTGTCGAA
Source organism: Daptonema setosum (assembly GCA_964036265.1). Taxonomy (NCBI): domain Eukaryota; kingdom Metazoa; phylum Nematoda; class Chromadorea; order Monhysterida; family Xyalidae; genus Daptonema; species Daptonema setosum. The sequence continues at coordinate 25,759,355 of OZ038445.1, forward strand.
AACTCAAGTCCATCGTGTAGAGCGGGTTCGAATTGACCTAGAAACATGTTCAAATCGCCGAAAAGTTTTTTCAATGGAACCCATTTAATGGCACATGCCAGTTTTAGGGTCCCAAATACCGTAATTTTCAGTCGTCTGCAGGGCACGAGCCTGGAAACATTTTTTCGGTAAATTCTATTACATCCTACTTGCAAACCACCAACTGGACCCAACTAGCATGAATTTTCGACCCTAAGTCGTTCGTGGCACCTGTGGTACACTGTTCATGGGTTCCACGGAAACGGCTCAAATTTAGCCAAAAACAGGCTTTATCCGCTTATAACTCGCGATAGGAAACTCGGATCGTCGAAAATTCAAGTCCATCGTGTAGAGCGGGTTCGAATTGACCTAGCAACTTGTTCAAATCGCCGAAAAGTTTTTCTAATGGAACCCATTTAATGGCACATGCCAGTTTTAGGGTCCCAAATACCGTAATTTTCAGTCGTCTGCAGGGCACGAGCCTGGAAACATTTTTTCGGTAAATTCTATTACATCCTACTTGCAAACCACCAACTGGACCCAACTAGCATGAATTTTCTACCCTAAGTCGTTCGTGGCACCTGTGGTACACTGTTCATGGGTTCCACGGAAATGGCTCAAATTTAGCCAAAAACAGGCTTTATCCGCTTATAACTCGCGATAGGAAACTCGGATCGTCGAAAACTCAAGTCCATCGTGTAGAGCGGGTTCGAATTGACCTAGCAACTTGTTCAAATCGCCGAAAAGTTTTTTTAATGGAACCCATTTAATGGCACATGCCAGTTTTAGGGTCCCAAATACCGTAATTTTCAGTCGTCTGCAGGGCACGAGCCTGGAAACATTTTTTCGGTAAATTCTACTACATCCTACTTGCAAACCACCAACTGGACCCAACTAGCATGAATTTTCGACCCTAAGTCGTTCGTGGCACCTGTGGTACACTGTTCATGGGTTCCACGGAAATGGCTCAAATTTAGCCAAAAACAGGCTTTATCCGCTTATAGAGCGGGTTCGAATTGACCTAGAAACTTGTTCAAATCGCCGAAAAGTTTTTTTAATGGAACCCATTTAATGGCACATGCCAGTTTTAGGGTCCCAAATACCGTAATTTTCAGTCGTCTGCAGGGCACGAGCCTGGAAACATTTTTTCGGTAAATTCTACTACATCCTACTTGCAAACCACCAACTGGACCCAACTAGCATGAATTTTCGACCCTAAGTCGTTCGTGGCACCTGTGGTACACTGTTCATGGGTTCCACGGGAATGGCTCAAATTTATCCAAAAACAGGCTTTATCCGCTTATAACTCGCGATAGGAAACTCGGATTGTCGAAAACTCAAGTCCATCGTGTAAAGCGGGTTCGAATTGACCTAGAAACTTGTTCAAATCGCCGAAAAGTTTTTTTAATGGAACCCATTTAATGGCACATGCCAGTTTTAGGGTCCCAAATACCGTAATTTTCAGTCGTCTGCAGGGCACGAGCCTGGAAACATTTTTTTCGGTAAATTCTATTACATCCTACTTGCAAACCACCAACTGGACCCAACTAGCATGAACTTTCGACCCTAAGTCGTTCGTGGCACCTGTGGTACACTGTTCATGGGTTCCACGGAAATGGCCCAAATTTAGCCAAAAACAGGCTTTATCCGCTTATAACTCGCGATAGGAAACTCGGATCGTCGAAAACTCAAGTCCATCGTGTATAGCGGGTTCGAATTGACCTAGAAACTTGTTCAAATCGCCGAAAAGTTTTTTTAATGGAACCCATTTAATGGCACATGCCAGTTTTAGGGTCCCAAATACCGTAATTTTCAGTCGTCTGCAGGGCACGAGCCTGGAAACATTTTTTCGGTAAATTCTACTACATCCTACTTGCAAACCACCAACTGGACCCAACTAGCATGAATTTTCGACCCTAAGTCGTTCGTGGCACCTGTGGTACACTGTTCATGGGTTCCACGGAAATGGCCCAAATTTAGCCAAAAACAGGCTTTATCCGCTTATAACTCGCGATAGGAAACTCGGATTGTCGAAAACTCAAGTCCATCGTGTAGAGCGGGTTCGAATTGACCTAGAAACATGTTCAAATCGCCGAAAAGTTTTTTCAATGGAACCCATTTAATGGCACATGCCAGTTTTAGGGTCCCAAATACCGTAATTTTCAGTCGTCTGCAGGGCACGAGCCTGGAAACATTTTTTCGGTAAATTCTATTATATCCTACTTGCAAACCACCAACTGGACCCAACTAGCATGAATTTTCTACCCTAAGTCGTTCGTGGCACCTGTGGTACACTGTTCATGGGTTCCACGGAAATGGTTCAAATTTAGCCAAAAACAGACTTTATCCGCTTATAACTCGCGATAGGAAACTCGGATCGTCGAAAACTCAAGTCCATCGTGTAGAGCGGGTTCGAATTGACCTAGCAACTTGTTCAAATCGCCGAAAAGTTTTTTTAATGGAACCCATTTAATGGCACATGCCAGTTTTAGGGTCCCAAATACCGTAATTTTCAGTCGTCTGCAGGGCACGAGCCTGGAAACATTTTTTCGATAAATTCTACTACATCCTACTTGCAAACCACCAACTGGACCCAACTAGCATGAATTTTCGACCCTAAGTCGTTCGTGGCACCTGTGGTACACTGTTCATGGGTTCCACGGAAATGGCTCAAATTTAGCCAAAAACAGGCTTTATCCGCTTATAACTCGCGATAGGAAACTCGGATTGTCGAAAACTCAAGTCCATCGTGTAGAGCGGGTTCGAATTGACCTAGAAACATGTTCAAATCGCCGAAAAGTTTTTTCAATGGAACCCATTTAATGGCACATGCCAGTTTTAGGGTCCCAAATACCGTAATTTTCAGTCGTCTGCAGGGCACGAGCCTGGAAACATTTTTTCGGTAAATTCTATTACATCCTACTTGCAAACCACCAACTGGACCCAACTAGCATGAATTTTCGACCCTAAGTCGTTCGTGGCACCTGTGGTACACTGTTCATGGGTTCCACGGAAATGGCCCACATTTAGCCAAAAACAGGCTTTATCCGCTTATAACTCGCGATAGGAAACTCGGATCGTCGAAAACTCAAGTCCATCGTGTAGAGCGGGTTCGAATTGACCTAGCAACTTGTTCAAATCGCCGAAAAGTTTTTTTATTGAAGTCCATTTAATGGCACATGCCAGTTTTAGGGTCCCAAATACCGTAATTTTCAGTCGTCTGCAGGGCACGAGCCTGGAAACATTTTTTCGGTAAATTCTATTACATCCTACTTGCAAACCACCAACTGGACCCAACTAGCATGAATTTTCGACCCTAAGTCGTTCGTGGCACCTGTGGTACACTGTTCATGGGTTCCACGGAAATGGCCCAAATTTAGCCAAAAACAGGCTTTATCCGCTTATAACTCGCGATAGGAAACTCGGATCGTCGAAAACTCAAGTCCATCGTGTAGAGCGGGTTCGAATTGACCTATAAACTTGTTCAAATCGCCGAAAAGTTTTTTAATGGAACCCATTTAATGGCACATGCCAGTTTTAGGGTCCCAAATACCGTAATTTTCAGTCGTCTGCAGGGCACGAGCCTGGAAACATTTTTTCGGTAAATTCTACTACATCCTACTTGCAAACCACCAACTGGACCCAACTAGCATGAATTTTCGACCCTAAGTCGTTCGTGGCACCTGTGGTACACTGTTCATGGGTTCCACGGAAATGGCTCAAATTTAGCCAAAAACAGGCTTTATCCGCTTATAACTCGCGATAGGAAACTCGGATTGTCGAAAACTCAAGTCCATCGTGTAGAGCGGGTTCGATTTGACCTAGAAACATGTTCAAATCGCCGAAAAGTTTTTTCAATGGAACCCATTTAATGGCACATGCCAGTTTTAGGGTCCCAAATACCGTAATTTTCAGTCGTCTGCAGGGCACGAGCCTGGAAACATTTTTTCGGTAAATTCTACTACATCCTACTTGCAAACCACCAACTGGACCCAACTAGCATGAATTTTCGACCCTAAGTCGTTCGTGGCACCTGTGGTACACTGTTCATGGGTTCCACGGAAATGGCTCAAATTTAGCCAAAAACAGGCTTTATCCGCTTATAACTCGCGATAGGAAACTCGGATTGTCGAAAACTCAAGTCCATCGTGTAGAGCGGGTTCGAATTGACCTAGAAACATGTTCAAATCGCCGAAAAGTTTTTTCAATGGAACCCATTTAATGGCACATGCCAGTTTTAGGGTCCCAAATACCGTAATTTTCAGTCGTCTGCAGGGCACGAGCCTGGAAACATTTTTTCGGTAAATTCTATTACATCCTACTTGCAAACCACCAACTGGACCCAACTAGCATGAATTTTCGACCCTAAGTCGTTCGTGGCACCTGTGGTACACTGTTCATGGGTTCCACGGAAACGGCTCAAATTTAGCCAAAAACAGGCTTTATCCGCTTATAACTCGCGATAGGAAACTCGGATCGTCGAAAACTCAAGTCCATCGTGTAGAGCGGGTTCGAATTGACCTAGCAACTTGTTCAAATCGCCGAAAAGTTTTTCTAATGGAACCCATTTAATGGCACATGCCAGTTTTAGGGTCCCAAATACCGTAATTTTCAGTCGTCTGCAGGGCACGAGCCTGGAAACATTTTTTCGGTAAATTCTATTACATCCTACTTGCAAACCACCAACTGGACCCAACTAGCATGAATTTTCTACCCTAAGTCGTTCGTGGCACCTGTGGTACACTGTTCATGGGTTCCACGGAAATGGCTCAAATTTAGCCAAAAACAGGCTTTATCCGCTTATAACTCGCGATAGGAAACTCGGATCGTCGAAAACTCAAGTCCATCGTGTAGAGCGGGTTCGAATTGACCTAGCAACTTGTTCAAATCGCCGAAAAGTTTTTTTAATGGAACCCATTTAATGGCACATGCCAGTTTTAGGGTCCCAAATACCGTAATTTTCAGTCGTCTGCAGGGCACGAGCCTGGAAACATTTTTTCGGTAAATTCTACTACATCCTACTTGCAAACCACCAACTGGACCCAACTAGCATGAATTTTCGACCCTAAGTCGTTCGTGGCACCTGTGGTACACTGTTCATGGGTTCCACGGAAATGGCTCAAATTTAGCCAAAAACAGGCTTTATCCGCTTATAGAGCGGGTTCGAATTGACCTAGAAACTTGTTCAAATCGCCGAAAAGTTTTTTTAATGGAACCCATTTAATGGCACATGCCAGTTTTAGGGTCCCAAATACCGTAATTTTCAGTCGTCTGCAGGGCACGAGCCTGGAAACATTTTTTCAGTAAATTCTACTACATCCTACTTGCAAACCACCAACTGGACCCAACTAGCATGAATTTTCGACCCTAAGTCGTTCGTGGCACCTGTGGTACACTGTTCATGGGTTCCACGGGAATGGCTCAAATTTATCCAAAAACAGGCTTTATCCGCTTATAACTCGCGATAGGAAACTCGGATTGTCGAAAACTCAAGTCCATCGTGTAAAGCGGGTTCGAATTGACCTAGAAACTTGTTCAAATCGCCGAAAAGTTTTTTTAATGGAACCCATTTAATGGCACATGCCAGTTTTAGGGTCCCAAATACCGTAATTTTCAGTCGTCTGCAGGGCACGAGCCTGGAAACATTTTTTTCGGTAAATTCTATTACATCCTACTTGCAAACCACCAACTGGACCCAACTAGCATGAACTTTCGACCCTAAGTCGTTCGTGGCACCTGTGGTACACTGTTCATGGGTTCCACGGAAATGGCCCAAATTTAGCCAAAAACAGGCTTTATCCGCTTATAACTCGCGATAGGAAACTCGGATCGTCGAAAACTCAAGTCCATCGTGTATAGCGGGTTCGAATTGACCTAGAAACTTGTTCAAATCGCCGAAAAGTTTTTTTAATGGAACCCATTTAATGGCACATGCCAGTTTTAGGGTCCCAAATACCGTAATTTTCAGTCGTCTGCAGGGCACGAGCCTGGAAACATTTTTTCGGTAAATTCTACTACATCCTACTTGCAAACCACCAACTGGACCCAACTAGCATGAATTTTCGACCCTAAGTCGTTCGTGGCACCTGTGGTACACTGTTCATGGGTTCCACGGAAATGGCCCAAATTTAGCCAAAAACAGGCTTTATCCGCTTATAACTCGTGATAGGAAACTCGGATCGTCGAAAACTCAAGTCCATCGTGTAGAGCGGGTTCGAATTGACCTAGAAACTTGTTCAAATCGCCGAAAAGTTTTTTTAATGGAACCCATTTTATGGCACATGCCAGTTTTAGGGTCCCAAATACCGTAATTTTCAGTCGTCTGCAGGGCACGAGCCTGGAAACATTTTTTCGGTAAATTCTATTACATCCTACTTACAAACCACCAACTGGACCCAACTAGCATGAATTTTCTACCCTAAGTCGTTCGTGGCACCTGTGGTACACTGTTCATGGGTTCCACGGAAATGGCCCAAATTTAGCCAAAAACAGGCTTTATCCGCTTATAACTCGCGATAGGAAACTCGGATCGTCGAAAACTCAAGTCCATCGTGTATAGCGGGTTCGAATTGACCTAGAAACTTGTTCAAATCGCCGAAAAGTTTTCTTAATGGAACCAATTTAATGGCACATGCCAGTTTTAGGGTCCCAAATACCGTAATTTTCAGTCGTCTGCAGGGCACGAGCCTGGAAACATTTTTTCGGTAAATTCTACTACATCCTACTTGCAAACCACCAACTGGACCCAACTAGCATGAATTTTCGACCCTAAGTCGTTCGTGGCACCTGTGGTACACTGTTCATGGGTTCCACGGAAATGGCCCAAATTTAGCCAAAAACAGGCTTTATCCGCTTATAACACGCGATAGGAAACTCGGATCGTCGAAAACTCAAGTCCATCGTGTAGAGCGGGTTCGAATTGACCTATAAACTTGTTCAAATCGCCGAAAAGTTTTTTTAATGGAACCCATTTAATGGCACATGCCAGTTTTAGGGTCCCAAATACCGTAATTTTCAGTCGTCTGCAGGGCACGAGCCTGTAAACATTTTTTCGGTAAATTCTATTACATCCTACTTACAAACCACCAACTGGACCCAACTAGCATGAATTTTCCACCCTAAGTCGTTCGTGGCACCTGTGGTACACTGTTCATGGGTTCCACGGAAATGGCCCAAATTTAGCCAAAAACAGGCTTTATCCGCTTATAACTCGCGATAGGAAACTCGGATCGTCGAAAACTCAAGTCCATCGTGTATAGCGGGTTCGAATTGACCTAGAAACTTGTTCAAATCGCCGAAAAGTTTTTTTAATGGAACCAATTTAATGGCACATGCCAGTTTTAGGGTCCCAAATACCGTAATTTTCAGTCGTCTGCAGGGCACGAGCCTGGAAACATTTTTTCGGTAAATTCTACTACATCCTACTTGCAAACCACCAACTGGACCCAACCAGCATGAATTTTCGACCCTAAGTCGTTCGTGGCACCTGTGGTACACTGTTCATGGGTTCCACGGAAATGGCCCAAATTTAGCCAAAAACAGGCTTTATCCGCTTATAACTCGCGATAGGAAACTCGGATCGTCGAAAACTCAAGTCCATCGTGTATAGCGGGTTCGAATTGACCTAGAAACTTGTTCAAATCGCCGAAAAGTTTTTTTAATGGAACCAATTTAATGGCACATGCCAGTTTTAGGGTCCCAAATACCGTAATTTTCAGTCGTCTGCAGGGCACGAGCCTGGAAACATTTTTTCGGTAAATTCTACTACATCCTACTTGCAAACCACCAACTGGACCCAACTAGCATGAATTTTCGACCCTAAGTCGTTCGTGGCACCTGTGGTACACTGTTCATGGGTTCCACGGAAATGGCCCAAATTTAGCCAAAAACAGGCTTTATCCGCTTATAACTCGCGATAGGAAACTCGGATCGTCGAAAACTCAAGTCCATCGTGTAGAGCGGGTTCGAATTGACCTATAAACTTGTTCAAATCGCCGAAAAGTTTTTTAATGGAACCCATTTAATGGCACATGCCAGTTTTAGGGTCCCAAATACCGTAATTTTCAGTCGTCTGCAGGGCACGAGCCTGGAAACATTTTTTTCGGTAAATTCTACTACATCCTACTTGCAAACCACCAACTGGACCCAACTAGCATGAATTTTCGACCCTAAGTCGTTCGTGGCACCTGTGGTACACTGTTCATGGGTTCCACGGAAATGGCTCAAATTTAGCCAAAAACAGGCTTTATCCGCTTATAACTCGCGATAGGAAACTCGGATTGTCGAAAACTCAAGTCCATCGTGTAGAGCGGGTTCGATTTGACCTAGAAACATGTTCAAATCGCTGAAAAGTTTTTTCAATGGAACCCATTTAATGGCACATGCCAGTTTTAGGGTCCCAAATACCGTAATTTTCAGTCGTCTGCAGGGCACGAGCCTGGAAACATTTTTTCGGTAAATTCTACTACATCCTACTTGCAAACCACCAACTGGACCCAACTAGCATGAATTTTCGACCCTAAGTCGTTCGTGGCACCTGTGGTACACTGTTCATGGGTTCAACGGAAATGGCTCAAATTTAGCCAAAAACAGGCTTTATCCGCTTATAACTCGCGATAGGAAACTCGGATTGTCGAAAACTCAAGTCCATCGTGTAGAGCGGGTTCGAATTGACCTAGAAACATGTTCAAATCGCCGAAAAGTTTTTTCAATGGAACCCATTTAATGGCACATGCCAGTTTTAGGGTCCCAAATACCGTAATTTTCAGTCGTCTGCAGGGCACGAGCCTGGAAACATTTTTTCGGTAAATTCTATTACATCCTACTTGCAAACCACCAACTGGACCCAACTAGCATGAATTTTCTACCCTAAGTCGTTCGTGGCACCTGTGGTACACTGTTCATGGGTTCCACGGAAATGGTTCAAATTTAGCCAAAAACAGGCTTTATCCGCTTATAACTCGCGATAGGAAACTCGGATCGTCGAAAACTCAAGTCCATCGTGTAGAGCGGGTTCGAATTGACCTAGCAACTTGTTCAAATCGCCGAAAAGTTTTTTTAATGGAACCCATTTAATGGCACATGCCAGTTTTAGGGTCCCAAATACCGTAATTTTCAGTCGTCTGCAGGGCACGAGCCTGGAAACATTTTTTCGGTGAATTCTACTACATCCTACTTGCAAACCACCAACTGGACCCAACTAGCATGAATTTTCGACCCTAAGTCGTTCGTGGCACCTGTGGTACACTGTTCATGGGTTCCACGGAAATGGCTCAAATTTAGCCAAAAACAGGCTTTATCCGCTTATAACTCGCGATAGGAAACTCGGATTGTCGAAAACTCAAGTCCATCGTGTAGAGCGGGTTCGAATTGACCTAGAAACATGTTCAAATCGCCGAAAAGTTTTTTCAATGGAACCCATTTAATGGCACATGCCAGTTTTAGGGTCCCAAATACCGTAATTTTCAGTCGTCTGCAGGGCACGAGCCTGGAAACATTTTTTCGGTAAATTCTATTACATCCTACTTGCAAACCACCAACTGGACCCAACTAGCATGAATTTTCGACCCTAAGTCGTTCGTGGCACCTGTGGTACACTGTTCATGGGTTCCACGGAAACGGCTCAAATTTAGCCAAAAACAGGCTTTATCCGCTTATAACTCGCGATAGGAAACTCGGATCGTCGAAAACTCAAGTCCATCGTGTAGAGCGGGTTCGAATTGACCTAGCAACTTGTTCAAATCGCCGAAAAGTTTTTTCTAATGGAACCCATTTAATGGCACATGCCAGTTTTAGGGTCCCAAATACCGTAATTTTCAGTCGTCTGCAGGGCACGAGCCTGGAAACATTTTTTCGGTAAATTCTATTACATCCTACTTGCAAACCACCAACTGGACCCAACTAGCATGAATTTTCTACCCTAAGTCGTTCGTGGCACCTGTGGTACACTGTTCATGGGTTCCACGGAAATGGCTCAAATTTAGCCAAAAACAGGCTTTATCCGCTTATAACTCGCGATAGGAAACTCGGATCGTTGAAAACTCGAGTCCATCGTGTAGAGCGGGTTCGAATTGACCTAGCAACTTGTTCAAATCGCCGAAAAGTTTTTTTAATGGAACCCATTTAATGGCACATGCCAGTTTTAGGGTCCCAAATACCGTAATTTTCAGTCGTCTGCAGGGCACGAGCCTGGAAACATTTTTTCGGTAAATTCTACTACATCCTACTTGCAAACCACCAACTGGACCCAACTAGCATGAATTTTCGACCCTAAGTCGTTCGTGGCACCTGTGGTACACTGTTCATGGGTTCCACGGAAATGGCTCAAATTTAGCCAAAAACAGGCTTTATCCGCTTATAGAGCGGGTTCGAATTGACCTAGAAACTTGTTCAAATCGCCGAAAAGTTTTTTTAATGGAACCCATTTAATGGCACATGCCAGTTTTAGGGTCCCAAATACCGTAATTTTCAGTCGTCTGCAGGGCACGAGCCTGGAAACATTTTTTCGGTAAATTCTACTACATCCTACTTGCAAACCACCAACTGGACCCAACTAGCATGAATTTTCGACCCTAAGTCGTTCGTGGCACCTGTGGTACACTGTTCATGGGTTCCACGGGAATGGCTCAAATTTATCCAAAAACAGGCTTTATCCGCTTATAACTCGCGATAGGAAACTCGGATTGTCGAAAACTCAAGTCCATCGTGTAAAGCGGGTTCGAATTGACCTAGAAACTTGTTCAAATCGCCGAAAAGTTTTTTTAATGGAACCCATTTAATGGCACATGCCAGTTTTAGGGTCCCAAATACCGTAATTTTCAGTCGTCTGCAGGGCACGAGCCTGGAAACATTTTTTTTCGGTAAATTCTATTACATCCTACTTGCAAACCACCAACTGGACCCAACTAGCATGAACTTTCGACCCTAAGTCGTTCGTGGCACTCGTGGTACACTGTTCATGGGTTCCACGGAAATGGCCCAAATTTAGCCAAAAACAGGCTTTATCCGCTTATAACTCGCGATAGGAAACTCGGATCGTCGAAAACTCAAGTCCATCGTGTATAGCGGGTTCGAATTGACCTAGAAACTTGTTCAAATCGCCGAAAAGTTTTTTTAATGGAACCCATTTAATGGCACATGCCAGTTTTAGGGTCCCAAATACCGTAATTTTCAGTCGTCTGCAGGGCACGAGCCTGGAAACATTTTTTCGGTAAATTCTACTACATCCTACTTGCAAACCACCAACTGGACCCAACTAGCATGAATTTTCGACCCTAAGTCGTTCGTGGCACCTGTGGTACACTGTTCATGGGTTCCACGGAAATGGCCCAAATTTAGCCAAAAACAGGCTTTATCCGCTTATAACTCGTGATAGGAAACTCGGATCGTCGAAAACTCAAGTCCATCGTGTAGAGCGGGTTCGAATTGACCTAGAAACTTGTTCAAATCGCCGAAAAGTTTTTTTAATGGAACCCATTTAATGGCACATGCCAGTTTTAGGGTCCCAAATACCGTAATTTTCAGTCGTCTGCAGGGCACGAGCCTGGAAACATTTTTTCGGTAAATTCTATTACATCCTACTTACAAACCACCAACTGGACCCAACTAGCATGAATTTTCTACCCTAAGTCGTTCGTGGCACCTGTGGTACACTGTTCATGGGTTCCACGGAAATGGCCCAAATTTAGCCAAAAACAGGCTTTATCCGCTTATAACTCGCGATAGGAAACTCGGATCGTCGAAAACTCAAGTCCATCGTGTATAGCGGGTTCGAATTGACCTAGAAACTTGTTCAAATCGCCGAAAAGTTTTTTTAATGGAACCAATTTAATGGCACATGCCAGTTTTAGGGTCCCAAATACCGTAATTTTCAGTCGTCTGCAGGGCACGAGCCTGGAAACATTTTTTCGGTAAATTCTACTACATCCTACTTGCAAACCACCAACTGGACCCAACTAGCATGAATTTTCGACCCTAAGTCGTTCGTGGCACCTGTGGTACACTGTTCATGGGTTCCACGGAAATGGCCCAAATTTAGCCAAAAACAGGCTTTATCCGCTTATAACTCGCGATAGGAAACTCGGATCGTCGAAAACTCAAGTCCATCGTGTAAAGCGGGTTCGAATTGACCTATAAACTTGTTCAAATCGCCGAAAAGTTTTTTAATGGAACCCATTTAATGGCACATGCCAGTTTTAGGGTCCCAAATACCGTAATTTTCAGTCGTCTGCAGGGCACGAGCCTGGAAACATTTTTTCGGTAAATTCTACTACATCCTACTTGCAAACCACCAACTGGACCCAACTAGCATGAATTTTCGACCCTAAGTCGTTCGTGGCACCTGTGGTACACTGTTCATGGGTTCCACGGAAATGGTTCAAATTTAGCCAAAAACAGGCTTTATCCGCTTATAACTCGCGATAGGAAACTCGGATCGTCGAAAACTCAAGTCCATCGTGTAGAGCGGGTTCGAATTGACCTAGCAACTTGTTCAAATCGCCGAAAAGTTTTTTTAATGGAACCCATTTAATGGCACATGCCAGTTTTAGGGTCCCAAATACCGTAATTTTCAGTCGTCTGCAGGGCACGAGCCTGGAAACATTTTTTCGGTAAATTCTACTACATCCTACTTGCAAACCACCAACTGGACCCAACTAGCATGAATTTTCGACCCTAAGTCGTTCGTGGCACCTGTGGTACACTGTTCATGGGTTCCACGGAAATGGCTCAAATTTAGCCAAAAACAGGCTTTATCCGCTTATAACTCGCGATAGGAAACTCGGATTGTCGAAAACTCAAGTCCATCGTGTAGAGCGGGTTCGAATTGACCTAGAAACATGTTCAAATCGCCGAAAAGTTTTTTCAATGGAACCCATTTAATGGCACATGCCAGTTTTAGGGTCCCAAATACCGTAATTTTCAGTCGTCTGCAGGGCACGAGCCTGGAAACATTTTTTCGGTAAATTCTATTACATCCTACTTGCAAACCACCAACTGGACCCAACTAGCATGAATTTTCGACCCTAAGTCGTTCGTGGCACCTGTGGTACACTGTTCATGGGTTCCACGGAAACGGCTCAAATTTAGCCAAAAACAGGCTTTATCCGCTTATAACTCGCGATAGGAAACTCGGATCGTCGAAAACTCAAGTCCATCGTGTAGAGCGGGTTCGAATTGACCTAGCAACTTGTTCAAATCGCCGAAAAGTTTTTCTAATGGAACCCATTTAATGGCACATGCCAGTTTTAGGGTCCCAAATACCGTAATTTTCAGTCGTCTGCAGGGCACGAGCCTGGAAACATTTTTTCGGTAAATTCTATTACATCCTACTTGCAAACCACCAACTGGACCCAACTAGCATGAATTTTCTACCCTAAGTCGTTCGTGGCACCTGTGGTACACTGTTCATGGGTTCCACGGAAATGGCTCAAATTTAGCCAAAAACAGGCTTTTTCCGCTTATAACTCGCGATAGGAAACTCGGATCGTCGAAAACTCAAGTCCATCGTGTAGAGCGGGTTCGAATTGACCTAGCAACTTGTTCAAATCGCCGAAAAGTTTTTTTAATGGAACCCATTTAATGGCACATGCCAGTTTTAGGGTCCCAAATACCGTAATTTTCAGTCGTCTGCAGGGCACGAGCCTGGAAACATTTTTTCGGTAAATTCTACTACATCCTACTTGCAAACCACCAACTGGACCCAACTAGCATGAATTTTCGACCCTAAGTCGTTCGTGGCACCTGTGGTACACTGTTCATGGGTTCCACGGAAATGGCTCAAATTTAGCCAAAAACAGGCTTTATCCGCTTATAGAGCGGGTTCGAATTGACCTAGAAACTTGTTCAAATCGCCGAAAAGTTTTTTTAATGGAACCCATTTAATGGCACATGCCAGTTTTAGGGTCCCAAATACCGTAATTTTCAGTCGTCTGCAGGGCACGAGCCTGGAAACATTTTTTCGGTAAATTCTACTACATCCTACTTGCAAACCACCAACTGGACCCAACTAGCATGAATTTTCGACCCTAAGTCGTTCGTGGCACCTGTGGTACACTGTTCATGGGTTCCACGGGAATGGCTCAAATTTATCCAAAAACAGGCTTTATCCGCTTATAACTCGCGATAGGAAACTCGGATTGTCGAAAACTCAAGTCCATCGTGTAAAGCGGGTTCGAATTGACCTAGAAACTTGTTCAAATCGCCGAAAAGTTTTTTTAATGGAACCCATTTAATGGCACATGCCAGTTTTAGGGTCCCAAATACCGTAATTTTCAGTCGTCTGCAGGGCACGAGCCTGGAAACATTTTTTTCGGTAAATTCTATTACATCCTACTTGCAAACCACCAACTGGACCCAACTAGCATGAACTTTCGACCCTAAGTCGTTCGTGGCACCTGTGGTACACTGTTCATGGGTTCCACGGAAATGGCCCAAATTTAGCCAAAAACAGGCTTTATCCGCTTATAACTCGCGATAGGAAACTCGGATCGTCGAAAACTCAAGTCCATCGTGTATAGCGGGTTCGAATTGACCTAGAAACTTGTTCAAATCGCCGAAAAGTTTTTTTAATGGAACCCATTTAATGGCACATGCCAGTTTTAGGGTCCCAAATACCGTAATTTTCAGTCGTCTGCAGGGCACGAGCCTGGAAACATTTTTTCGGTAAATTCTACTACATCCTACTTGCAAACCACCAACTGGACCCAACTAGCATGAATTTTCGACCCTAAGTCGTTCGTGGCACCTGTGGTACACTGTTCATGGGTTCCACGGAAATGGCCCAAATTTAGCCAAAAACAGGCTTTATCCGCTTATAACTCGCGATAGGAAACTCGGATTGTCGAAAACTCAAGTCCATCGTGTAGAGCGGGTTCGAATTGACCTAGAAACATGTTCAAATCGCCGAAAAGTTTTTTCAATGGAACCCATTTAATGGCACATGCCAGTTTTAGGGTCCCAAATACCGTAATTTTCAGTCGTCTGCAGGGCACGAGCCTGGAAACATTTTTTCGGTAAATTCTATTATATCCTACTTGCAAACCACCAACTGGACCCAACTAGCATGAATTTTCTACCCTAAGTCGTTCGTGGCACCTGTGGTACACTGTTCATGGGTTCCACGGAAATGGTTCAAATTTAGCCAAAAACAGGCTTTATCCGCTTATAACTCGCGATAGGAAACTCGGATCGTCGAAAACTCAAGTCCATCGTGTAGAGCGGGTTCGAATTGACCTAGCAACTTGTTCAAATCGCCGAAAAGTTTTTTTAATGGAACCCATTTAATGGCACATGCCAGTTTTAGGGTCCCAAATACCGTAATTTTCAGTCGTCTGCAGGGCACGAGCCTGGAAACATTTTTTCGATAAATTCTACTACATCCTACTTGCAAACCACCAACTGGACCCAACTAGCATGAATTTTCGACCCTAAGTCGTTCGTGGCACCTGTGGTACACTGTTCATGGGTTCCACGGAAATGGCTCAAATTTAGCCAAAAACAGGCTTTATCCGCTTATAACTCGCGATAGGAAACTCGGATTGTCGAAAACTCAAGTCCATCGTGTAGAGCGGGTTCGAATTGACCTAGAAACATGTTCAAATCGCCGAAAAGTTTTTTCAATGGAACCCATTTAATGGCACATGCCAGTTTTAGGGTCCCAAATACCGTAATTTTCAGTCGTCTGCAGGGCACGAGCCTGGAAACATTTTTTCGGTAAATTCTATTACATCCTACTTGCAAACCACCAACTGGACCCAACTAGCATGAATTTTCGACCCTAAGTCGTTCGTGGCACCTGTGGTACACTGTTCATGGGTTCCACGGAAACGGCTCAAATTTAGCCAAAAACAGGCTTTATCCGCTTATAACTCGCGATAGGAAACTCGGATCGTCGAAAACTCAAGTCCATCGTGTAGAGCGGGTTCGAATTGACCTAGCAACTTGTTCAAATCGCCGAAAAGTTTTTTTATTGAAGTCCATTTAATGGCACATGCCAGTTTTAGGGTCCCAAATACCGTAATTTTCAGTCGTCTGCAGGGCACGAGCCTGGAAACATTTTTTCGGTAAATTCTATTACATCCTACTTGCAAACCACCAACTGGACCCAACTAGCATGAATTTTCGACCCTAAGTCGTTCGTGGCACCTGTGGTACACTGTTCATGGGTTCCACGGAAATGGCCCAAATTTAGCCAAAAACAGGCTTTATCCGCTTATAACTCGCGATAGGAAACTCGGATCGTCGAAAACTCAAGTCCATCGTGTAGAGCGGGTTCGAATTGACCTATAAACTTGTTCAAATCGCCGAAAAGTTTTTTAATGGAACCCATTTAATGGCACATGCCAGTTTTAGGGTCCCAAATACCGTAATTTTCAGTCGTCTGCAGGGCACGAGCCTGGAAACATTTTTTCGGTAAATTCTACTACATCCTACTTGCAAACCACCAACTGGACCCAACTAGCATGAATTTTCGACCCTAAGTCGTTCGTGGCACCTGTGGTACACTGTTCATGGGTTCCACGGAAATGGCTCAAATTTAGCCAAAAACAGGCTTTATCCGCTTATAACTCGCGATAGGAAACTCGGATTGTCGAAAACTCAAGTCCATCGTGTAGAGCGGGTTCGATTTGACCTAGAAACATGTTCAAATCGCCGAAAAGTTTTTTCAATGGAACCCATTTAATGGCACATGCCAGTTTTAGGGTCCCAAATACCGTAATTTTCAGTCGTCTGCAGGGCACGAGCCTGGAAACATTTTTTCGGTAAATTCTACTACATCCTACTTGCAAACCACCAACTGGACCCAACTAGCATGAATTTTCGACCCTAAGTCGTTCGTGGCACCTGTGGTACACTGTTCATGGGTTCCACGGAAATGGCTCAAATTTAGCCAAAAACAGGCTTTATCCGCTTATAACTCGCGATAGGAAACTCGGATTGTCGAAAACTCAAGTCCATCGTGTAGAGCGGGTTCGAATTGACCTAGAAACATGTTCAAATCGCCGAAAAGTTTTTTCAATGGAACCCATTTAATGGCACATGCCAGTTTTAGGGTCCCAAATACCGTAATTTTCAGTCGTCTGCAGGGCACGAGCCTGGAAACATTTTTTCGGTAAATTCTATTACATCCTACTTGCAAACCACCAACTGGACCCAACTAGCATGAATTTTCGACCCTAAGTCGTTCGTGGCACCTGTGGTACACTGTTCATGGGTTCCACGGAAACGGCTCAAATTTAGCCAAAAACAGGCTTTATCCGCTTATAACTCGCGATAGGAAACTCGGATCGTCGAAAACTCAAGTCCATCGTGTAGAGCGGGTTCGAATTGACCTAGCAACTTGTTCAAATCGCCGAAAAGTTTTTCTAATGGAACCCATTTAATGGCACATGCCAGTTTTAGGGTCCCAAATACCGTAATTTTCAGTCGTCTGCAGGGCACGAGCCTGGAAACATTTTTTCGGTAAATTCTATTACATCCTACTTGCAAACCACCAACTGGACCCAACTAGCATGAATTTTCTACCCTAAGTCGTTCGTGGCACCTGTGGTACACTGTTCATGGGTTCCACGGAAATGGCTCAAATTTAGCCAAAAACAGGCTTTATCCGCTTATAACTCGCGATAGGAAACTCGGATCGTCGAAAACTCAAGTCCATCGTGTAGAGCGGGTTCGAATTGACCTAGCAACTTGTTCAAATCGCCGAAAAGTTTTTTTAATGGAACCCATTTAATGGCACATGCCAGTTTTAGGGTCCCAAATACCGTAATTTTCAGTCGTCTGCAGGGCACGAGCCTGGAAACATTTTTTCGGTAAATTCTACTACATCCTACTTGCAAACCACCAACTGGACCCAACTAGCATGAATTTTCGACCCTAAGTCGTTCGTGGCACCTGTGGTACACTGTTCATGGGTTCCACGGAAATGGCTCAAATTTAGCCAAAAACAGGCTTTATCCGCTTATAGAGCGGTTTCGAATTGACCTAGAAACTTGTTCAAATCGCCGAAAAGTTTTTTTAATGGAACCCATTTAATGGCACATGCCAGTTTTAGGGTCCCAAATACCGTAATTTTCAGTCGTCTGCAGGGCACGAGCCTGGAAACATTTTTTCGGTAAATTCTACTACATCCTACTTGCAAACCACCAACTGGACCCAACTAGCATGAATTTTCGACCCTAAGTCGTTCGTGGCACCTGTGGTACACTGTTCATGGGTTCCACGGGAATGGCTCAAATTTATCCAAAAACAGTCTTTATCCGCTTATAACTCGCGATAGGAAACTCGGATTGTCGAAAACTCAAGTCCATCGTGTAAAGCGGGTTCGAATTGACCTAGAAACTTGTTCAAATCGCCGAAAAGTTTTTTTAATGGAACCCATTTAATGGCACATGCCAGTTTTAGGGTCCCAAATACCGTAATTTTCAGTCGTCTGCAGGGCACGAGCCTGGAAACATTTTTTTCGGTAAATTCTATTACATCCTACTTGCAAACCACCAACTGGACCCAACTAGCATGAACTTTCGACCCTAAGTCGTTCGTGGCACCTGTGGTACACTGTTCATGGGTTCCACGGAAATGGCCCAAATTTAGCCAAAAACAGGCTTTATCCGCTTATAACTCGCGATAGGAAACTCGGATCGTCGAAAACTCAAGTCCATCGTGTATAGCGGGTTCGAATTGACCTAGAAACTTGTTCAAATCGCCGAAAAGTTTTTTTAATGGAACCCATTTAATGGCACATGCCAGTTTTAGGGTCCCAAATACCGTAATTTTCAGTCGTCTGCAGGGCACGAGCCTGGAAACATTTTTTCGGTAAATTCTACTACATCCTACTTGCAAACCACCAACTGGACCCAACTAGCATGAATTTTCGACCCTAAGTCGTTCGTGGCACCTGTGGTACACTGTTCATGGGTTCCACGGAAATGGCCCAAATTTAGCCAAAAACAGGCTTTATCCGCTTATAACTCGTGATAGGAAACTCGGATCGTCGAAAACTCAAGTCCATCGTGTAGAGCGGGTTCGAATTGACCTAGAAACTTGTTCAAATCGCCGAAAAGTTTTTTTAATGGAACCCATTTAATGGCACATGCCAGTTTTAGGGTCCCAAATACCGTAATTTTCAGTCGTCTGCAGGGCACGAGCCTGGAAACATTTTTTCGGTAAATTCTATTACATCCTACTTACAAACCACCAACTGGACCCAACTAGCATGAATTTTCTACCCTAAGTCGTTCGTGGCACCTGTGGTACACTGTTCATGGGTTCCACGGAAATGGCCCAAATTTAGCCAAAAACAGGCTTTATCCGCTTATAACTCGCGATAGGAAACTCGGATCGTCGAAAACTCAAGTCCATCGTGTATAGCGGGTTCGAATTGACCTAGAAACTTGTTCAAATCGCCGAAAAGTTTTTTTAATGGAACCAATTTAATGGCACATGCCAGTTTTAGGGTCCCAAATACCGTAATTTTCAGTCGTCTGCAGGGCACGAGCCTGGAAACATTTTTTCGGTAAATTCTACTACATCCTACTTGCAAACCACCAACTGGACCCAACTAGCATGAATTTTCGACCCTAAGTCGTTCGTGGCACCTGTGGTACACTGTTCATGGGTTCCACGGAAATGGCCCAAATTTAGCCAAAAACAGGCTTTATCCGCTTATAACTCGCGATAGGAAACTCGGATCGTCGAAAACTCAAGTCCATCGTGTAGAGCGGGTTCGAATTGACCTATAAACTTGTTCAAATCGCCGAAAAGTTTTTTTAATGGAACCCATTTAATGGCACATGCCAGTTTTAGGGTCCCAAATACCGTAATTTTCAGTCGTCTGCAGGGCACGAGCCTGTAAACATTTTTTCGGTAAATTCTATTACATCCTACTTACAAACCACCAACTGGACCCAACTAGCATGAATTTTCCACCCTAAGTCGTTCGTGGCACCTGTGGTACACTGTTCATGGGTTCCACGGAAATGGCCCAAATTTAGCCAAAAACAGGCTTTATCCGCTTATAACTCGCGATAGGAAACTCGGATCGTCGAAAACTCAAGTCCATCGTGTATAGCGGGTTCGAATTGACCTAGAAACTTGTTCAAATCGCCGAAAAGTTTTTTTAATGGAACCAATTTAATGGCACATGCCAGTTTTAGGGTCCCAAATACCGTAATTTTCAGTCGTCTGCAGGGCACGAGCCTGGAAACATTTTTTCGGTAAATTCTACTACATCCTACTTGCAAACCACCAACTGGACCCAACCAGCATGAATTTTCGACCCTAAGTCGTTCGTGGCACCTGTGGTACACTGTTCATGGGTTCCACGGAAATGGCCCAAATTTAGCCAAAAACAGGCTTTATCCGCTTATAACTCGCGATAGGAAACTCGGATCGTCGAAAACTCAAGTCCATCGTGTATAGCGGGTTCGAATTGACCTAGAAACTTGTTCAAATCGCCGAAAAGTTTTTTTAATGGAACCAATTTAATGGCACATGCCAGTTTTAGGGTCCCAAATACCGTAATTTTCAGTCGTCTGCAGGGCACGAGCCTGGAAACATTTTTTCGGTAAATTCTACTACATCCTACTTGCAAACCACCAACTGGACCCAACTAGCATGAATTTTCGACCCTAAGTCGTTCGTGGCACCTGTGGTACACTGTTCATGGGTTCCACGGAAATGGCCCAAATTTAGCCAAAAACAGGCTTTATCCGCTTATAACTCGCGATAGGAAACTCGGATCGTCGAAAACTCAAGTCCATCGTGTAGAGCGGGTTCGAATTGACCTATAAACTTGTTCAAATCGCCGAAAAGTTTTTTAATGGAACCCATTTAATGGCACATGCCAGTTTTAGGGTCCCAAATACCGTAATTTTCAGTCGTCTGCAGGGCACGAGCCTGGAAACATTTTTTCGGTAAATTCTACTACATCCTACTTGCAAACCACCAACTGGACCCAACTAGCATGAATTTTCGACCCTAAGTCGTTCGTGGCACCTGTGGTACACTGTTCATGGGTTCCACGGAAATGGCTCAAATTTAGCCAAAAACAGGCTTTATCCGCTTATAACTCGCGATAGGAAACTCGGATTGTCGAAAACTCAAGTCCATCGTGTAGAGCGGGTTCGATTTGACCTATAAACATGTTCAAATCGCCGAAAAGTTTTTTCAATGGAACCCATTTAATGGCACATGCCAGTTTTAGGGTCCCAAATACCGTAATTTTCAGTCGTCTGCAGGGCACGAGCCTGGAAACATTTTTTCGGTAAATTCTACTACATCCTACTTGCAAACCACCAACTGGACCCAACTAGCATGAATTTTCGACCCTAAGTCGTTCGTGGCACCTGTGGTACACTGTTCATGGGTTCCACGGAAATGGCTCAAATTTAGCCAAAAACAGGCTTTATCCGCTTATAACTCGCGATAGGAAACTCGGATTGTCGAAAACTCAAGTCCATCGTGTAGAGCGGGTTCGAATTGACCTAGAAACATGTTCAAATCGCCGAAAAGTTTTTTCAATGGAACCCATTTAATGGCACATGCCAGTTTTAGGGTGCCAAATACCGTAATTTTCAGTCGTCTGCAGGGCACGAGCCTGGAAACATTTTTTCGGTAAATTCTATTACATCCTACTTGCAAACCACCAACTGGACCCAACTAGCATGAATTTTCTACCCTAAGTCGTTCGTGGCACCTGTGGTACACTGTTCATGGGTTCCACGGAAATGGTTCAAATTTAGCCAAAAACAGGCTTTATCCGCTTATAACTCGCGATAGGAAACTCGGATCGTCGAAAACTCAAGTCCATCGTGTAGAGCGGGTTCGAATTGACCTAGCAACTTGTTCAAATCGCCGAAAAGTTTTTTTAATGGAACCCATTTAATGGCACATGCCAGTTTTAGGGTCCCAAATACCGTAATTTTCAGTCGTCTGCAGGGCACGAGCCTGGAAACATTTTTTCGGTAAATTCTACTACATCCTACTTGCAAACCACCAACTGGACCCAACTAGCATGAATTTTCGACCCTAAGTCGTTCGTGGCACCTGTGGTACACTGTTCATGGGTTCCACGGAAATGGCTCAAATTTAGCCAAAAACAGGCTTTATCCGCTTATAACTCGCGATAGGAAACTCGGATTGTCGAAAACTCAAGTCCATCGTGTAGAGCGGGTTCGAATTGACCTAGAAACATGTTCAAATCGCCGAAAAGTTTTTTCAATGGAACCCATTTAATGGCACATGCCAGTTTTAGGGTCCCAAATACCGTAATTTTCAGTCGTCTGCAGGGCACGAGCCTGGAAACATTTTTTCGGTAAATTCTATTACATCCTACTTGCAAACCACCAACTGGACCCAACTAGCATGAATTTTCGACCCTAAGTCGTTCGTGGCACCTGTGGTACACTGTTCATGGGTTCCACGGAAACGGCTCAAATTTAGCCAAAAACAGGCTTTATCCGCTTATAACTCGCGATAGGAAACTCGGATCGTCGAAAACTCAAGTCCATCGTGTAGAGCGGGTTCGAATTGACCTAGCAACTTGTTCAAATCGCCGAAAAGTTTTTTCTAATGGAACCCATTTAATGGCACATGCCAGTTTTAGGGTCCCAAATACCGTAATTTTCAGTCGTCTGCAGGGCACGAGCCTGGAAACATTTTTTCGGTAAATTCTATTACATCCTACTTGCAAACCACCAACTGGACCCAACTAGCATGAATTTTCTACCCTAAGTCGTTCGTGGCACCTGTGGTACACTGTTCATGGGTTCCACGGAAATGGCTCAAATTTAGCCAAAAACAGGCTTTATCCGCTTATAACTCGCGATAGGAAACTCGGATCGTCGAAAACTCAAGTCCATCGTGTAGAGCGGGTTCGAATTGACCTAGCAACTTGTTCAAATCGCCGAAAAGTTTTTTTAATGGAACCCATTTATTGGCACATGCCAGTTTTAGGGTCCCAAATACCGTAATTTTCAGTCGTCTGCAGGGCACGAGCCTGGAAACATTTTTTCGGTAAATTCTACTACATCCTACTTGCAAACCACCAACTGGACCCAACTAGCATGAATTTTCGACCCTAAGTCGTTCGTGGCACCTGTGGTACACTGTTCATGGGTTCCACGGAAATGGCTCAAATTTAGCCAAAAACAGGCTTTATCCGCTTATAGAGCGGGTTCGAATTGACCTAGAAACTTGTTCAAATCGCCGAAAAGTTTTTTTAATGGAACCCATTTAATGGCACATGCCAGTTTTAGGGTCCCAAATACCGTAATTTTCAGTCGTCTGCAGGGCACGAGCCTGGAAACATTTTTTCGGTAAATTCTACTACATCCTACTTGCAAACCACCAACTGGACCCAACTAGCATGAATTTTCGACCCTAAGTCGTTCGTGGCACCTGTGGTACACTGTTCATGGGTTCCACGGGAATGGCTCAAATTTATCCAAAAACAGGCTTTATCCGCTTATAACTCGCGATAGGAAACTCGGATTGTCGAAAACTCAAGTCCATCGTGTAAAGCGGGTTCGAATTGACCTAGAAACTTGTTCAAATCGCCGAAAAGTTTTTTTAATGGAACCCATTTAATGGCACATGCCAGTTTTAGGGTCCCAAATACCGTAATTTTCAGTCGTCTGCAGGGCACGAGCCTGGAAACATTTTTTTCGGTAAATTCTATTACATCCTACTTGCAAACCACCAACTGGACCCAACTAGCATGAACTTTCGACCCTAAGTCGTTCGTGGCACCTGTGGTACACTGTTCATGGGTTCCACGGAAATGGCCCAAATTTAGCCAAAAACAGGCTTTATCCGCTTATAACTCGCGATAGGAAACTCGGATCGTCGAAAACTCAAGTCCATCGTGTATAGCGGGTTCGAATTGACCTAGAAACTTGTTCAAATCGCCGAAAAGTTTTTTTAATGGAACCCATTTAATGGCACATGCCAGTTTTAGGGTCCCAAATACCGTAATTTTCAGTCGTCTGCAGGGCACGAGCCTGGAAACATTTTTTCGGTAAATTCTACTACATCCTACTTGCAAACCACCAACTGGACCCAACTAGCATGAATTTTCGACCCTAAGTCGTTCGTGGCACCTGTGGTACACTGTTCATGGGTTCCACGGAAATGGCCCAAATTTAGCCAAAAACAGGCTTTATCCGCTTATAACTCGTGATAGGAAACTCGGATCGTCGAAAACTCAAGTCCATCGTGTAGAG
This sequence comes from Daptonema setosum, assembly GCA_964036265.1. Classification (NCBI taxonomy): domain Eukaryota; kingdom Metazoa; phylum Nematoda; class Chromadorea; order Monhysterida; family Xyalidae; genus Daptonema; species Daptonema setosum. Next base: position 25,783,594 of record OZ038445.1, read on the forward strand.
CGGGTTCGAATTGACCTAGAAACTTGTTCAAATCGCCGAAAAGTTTTTTTAATGGAACCCATTTAATGGCACATGCCAGTTTTAGGGTCCCAAATACCGTAATTTTCAGTCGTCTGCAGGGCACGAGCCTGGAAACATTTTTTCGGTAAATTCTATTACATCCTACTTACAAACCACCAACTGGACCCAACTAGCATGAATTTTCTACCCTAAGTCGTTCGTGGCACCTGTGGTACACTGTTCATGGGTTCCACGGAAATGGCCCAAATTTAGCCAAAAACAGGCTTTATCCGCTTATAACTCGCGATAGGAAACTCGGATCGTCGAAAACTCAAGTCCATCGTGTATAGCGGGTTCGAATTGACCTAGAAACTTGTTCAAATCGCCGAAAAGTTTTTTTAATGGAACCAATTTAATGGCACATGCCAGTTTTAGGGTCCCAAATACCGTAATTTTCAGTCGTCTGCAGGGCACGAGCCTGGAAACATTTTTTCGGTAAATTCTACTACATCCTACTTGCAAACCACCAACTGGACCCAACTAGCATGAATTTTCGACCCTAAGTCGTTCGTGGCACCTGTGGTACACTGTTCATGGGTTCCACGGAAATGGCCCAAATTTAGCCAAAAACAGGCTTTATCCGCTTATAACTCGCGATAGGAAACTCGGATCGTCGAAAACTCAAGTCCATCGTGTAAAGCGGGTTCGAATTGACCTATAAACTTGTTCAAATCGCCGAAAAGTTTTTTAATGGAACCCATTTAATGGCACATGCCAGTTTTAGGGTCCCAAATACCGTAATTTTCAGTCGTCTGCAGGGCACGAGCCTGGAAACATTTTTTCGGTAAATTCTACTACATCCTACTTGCAAACCACCAACTGGACCCAACTAGCATGAATTTTCGACCCTAAGTCGTTCGTGGCACCTGTGGTACACTGTTCATGGGTTCCACGGAAATGGCTCAAATTTAGCCAAAAACAGGCTTTATCCGCTTATAACTCGCGATAGGAAACTCGGATTGTCGAAAACTCAAGTCCATCGTGTAGAGCGGGTTCGATTTGACCTAGAAACATGTTCAAATCGCCGAAAAGTTTTTTCAATGGAACCCATTTAATGGCACATGCCAGTTTTAGGGTCCCAAATACCGTAATTTTCAGTCGTCTGCAGGGCACGAGCCTGGAAACATTTTTTCGGTAAATTCTATTACATCCTACTTGCAAACCACCAACTGGACCCAACTAGCATGAATTTTCTACCCTAAGTCGTTCGTGGCACCTGTGGTACACTGTTCATGGGTTCCACGGAAATGGCTCAAATTTAGCCAAAAACAGGCTTTATCCGCTTATAACTCGCGATAGGAAACTCGGATCGTCGAAAACTCAAGTCCATCGTGTAGAGCGGGTTCGAATTGACCTAGCAACTTGTTCAAATCGCCGAAAAGTTTTTTTAATGGAACCCATTTAATGGCACATGCCAGTTTTAGGGTCCCAAATACCGTAATTTTCAGTCGTCTGCAGGGCACGAGCCTGGAAACATTTTTTCGGTAAATTCTACTACATCCTACTTGCAAACCACCAACTGGACCCAACTAGCATGAATTTTCGACCCTAAGTCGTTCGTGGCACCTGTGGTACACTGTTCATGGGTTCCACGGAAATGGCCCAAATTTAGCCAAAAACAGGCTTTATCCGCTTATAACTCGCGATAGGAAACTCGGATCGTCGAAAACTCAAGTCCATCGTGTAGAGCGGGTTCGAATTGACCTAGAAACTTGTTCAAATCGCCGAAAAGTTTTTTTAATGGAACCCATTTAATGGCACATGCCAGTTTTAGGGTCCCAAATACCGTAATTTTCAGTCGTCTGCAGGGCACGAGCCTGGAAACATTTTTTCGGTAAATTCTACTACATCCTACTTGCAAACCACCAACTGGACCCAACTAGCATGAATTTTCGACCCTAAGTCGTTCGTGGCACCTGTGGTACACTGTTCATGGGTTCCACGGAAATGGCTCAAATTTAGCTAAAAACAGGCTTTATCCGCTTATAACTCGCGATAGGAAACTCGGATCGTCGAAAACTCAAGTCCATCGTGTAGAGTGGGTTCGAATTGACCTAGAAACATGTTCAAATCGCCGAAAAGTTTTTTTAATGGAACCCATTTAATGGCACATGCCAGTTTTAGGGTCCCAAATACCGTAATTTTCAGTCGTCTGCAGGGCACGAGCCTGGAAACATTTTTTCGGTAAATTCTATTACATCCTACTTGCAAACCACCAACTGGACCCAACTAGCATGAATTTTCGACCCTAAGTCGTTCGTGGCACCTGTGGTACACTGTTCATGGGTTCCACGGAAATGGCCCAAATTTAGCCAAAAACAGGCTTTATCCGCTTATAACTCGTGATAGGAAACTCGGATCGTCGAAAACTCAAGTCCATCGTGTAGAGCGGGTTCGAATTGACCTAGAAACTTGTTCAAATCGCCGAAAAGTTTTTTCAATGGAACCCATTTAATGGCACATGCCAGTTTTAGGGTCCCAAATACCGTAATTTTCAGTCGTCTGCAGGGCACGAGCCTGGAAACATTTTTTCGGTAAATTATATTACATCATACTTACAAACCACCAACTGGACCCAACTAGCATGAATTTTCGACCCTAAGTCGTTCGTGGCACCTGTGGTACACTGTTCATGGGTTCCACGGAAATGGCTCAAATTTAGCCAAAAACAGGCTTTATCCGCTTATAACTCGCGATAGGAAACTCGGATCGTCGAAAACTCAAGTCCATCGTGTATAGCGGGTTCGAATTGACCTAGAAACTTGTTCAAATCGCCGAAAATTTTTTTAATGGAACCAATTTAATGGCACATGCCAGTTTTAGGGTCCCAAATACCGTAATTTTCAGTCGTCTGCAGGGCACGAGCCTGGAAACATTTTTTCGGTAAATTCTACTACATCCTACTTGCAAACCACCAACTGGACCCAACTAGCATGAATTTTCGACCCTAAGTCGTTCGTGGCACCTGTGGTACACTGTTCATGGGTTCCACGGAAATGGCCCAAATTTAGCCAAAAACAGGCTTTATCCGCTTATAACTCGCGATAGGAAACTCGGATCGTCGAAAACTCAAGTCCATCGTGTAGAGCGGGTTCGAATTGACCTATAAACTTGTTCAAATCGCCGAAAAGTTTTTTAATGGAACCCATTTAATGGCACATGCCAGTTTTAGGGTCCCAAATACTGTAATTTTCAGTCGTCTGCAGGGCACGAGCCTGGAAACATTTTTTCGGTAAATTCTACTACATCCTACTTGCAAACCACCAACTGGACCCAACTAGCATGAATTTTCGACCCTAAGTCGTTCGTGGCACCTGTGGTACACTGTTCATGGGTTCCACGGAAATGGCTCAAATTTAGCCAAAAACAGGCTTTATCCGCTTATAACTCGCGATAGGAAACTCGGATTGTCGAAAACTCAAGTCCATCGTGTAGAGCGGGTTCGATTTGACCTAGAAACATGTTCAAATCGCCGAAAAGTTTTTTCAATGGAACCCATTTAATGGCACATGCCAGTTTTAGGGTCCCAAATACCGTAATTTTCAGTCGTCTGCAGGGCACGAGCCTGGAAACATTTTTTCGGTAAATTCTACTACATCCTACTTGCAAACCACCAACTGGACCCAACTAGCATGAATTTTCGACCCTAAGTCTTTCGTGGCACCTGTGGTACACTGTTCATGGGTTCCACGGAAATGGCTCAAATTTAGCCAAAAACAGGCTTTATCCGCTTATAACTCGCGATAGGAAACTCGGATTGTCGAAAACTCAAGTCCATCGTGTAGAGCGGGTTCGAATTGACCTAGAAACATGTTCAAATCGCCGAAAAGTTTTTTCAATGGAACCCATTTAATGGCACATGCCAGTTTTAGGGTCCCAAATACCGTAATTTTCAGTCGTCTGCAGGGCACGAGCATGGAAACATTTTTTCGGTAAATTCTATTACATCCTACTTGCAAACCACCAACTGGACCCAACTAGCATGAATTTTCTACCCTAAGTCGTTCGTGGCACCTGTGGTACACTGTTCATGGGTTCCACGGAAATGGTTCAAATTTAGCCAAAAACAGGCTTTATCCGCTTATAACTCGCGATAGGAAACTCGGATCGTCGAAAACTCAAGTCCATCGTGTAGAGCGGGTTCGAATTGACCTAGCAACTTGTTCAAATCGCCGAAAAGTTTTTTTAATGGAACCCATTTAATGGCACATGCCAGTTTTAGGGTCCCAAATACCGTAATTTTCAGTCGTCTGCAGGGCACGAGCCTGGAAACATTTTTTCGGTAAATTCTACTACATCCTACTTGCAAACCACCAACTGGACCCAACTAGCATGAATTTTCGACCCTAAGTCGTTCGTGGCACCTGTGGTACACTGTTCATGGGTTCCACGGAAATGGCTCAAATTTAGCCAAAAACAGGCTTTATCCGCTTATAACTCGCGATAGGAAACTCGGATTGTCGAAAACTCAAGTCCAACGTGTAGAGCGGGTTCGAATTGACCTAGAAACATGTTCAAATCGCCGAAAAGTTTTTTCAATGGAACCCATTTAATGGCACATGCCAGTTTTAGGGTCCCAAATACCGTAATTTTCAGTCGTCTGCAGGGCACGAGCCTGGAAACATTTTTTCGGTAAATTCTATTACATCCTACTTGCAAACCACCAACTGGACCCAACTAGCATGAATTTTCGACCCTAAGTCGTTCGTGGCACCTGTGGTACACTGTTCATGGGTTCCACGGAAACGGCTCAAATTTAGCCAAAAACAGGCTTTATCCGCTTATAACTCGCGATAGGAAACTCGGATCGTCGAAAACTCAAGTCCATCGTGTAGAGCGGGTTCGAATTGACCTAGCAACTTGTTCAAATCGCCGAAAAGTTTTTCTAATGGAACCCATTTAATGGCACATGCCAGTTTTAGGGTCCCAAATACCGTAATTTTCAGTCGTCTGCAGGGCACGAGCCTGGAAACATTTTTTCGGTAAATTCTATTACATCCTACTTGCAAACCACCAACTGGACCCAACTAGCATGAATTTTCGACCCTAAGTCGTTCGTGGCACCTGTGGTACACTGTTCATGGGTTCCACGGAAACGGCTCAAATTTAGCCAAAAACAGGCTTTATCCGCTTATAACTCGCGATAGGAAACTCGGATCGTCGAAAACTCAAGTCCATCGTGTAGAGCGGGTTCGAATTGACCTAGCAACTTGTTCAAATCGCCGAAAAGTTTTTCTAATGGAACCCATTTAATGGCACATGCCAGTTTTAGGGTCCCAAATACCGTAATTTTCAGTCGTCTGCAGGGCACGAGCCTGGAAACATTTTTTCGGTAAATTCTATTACATCCTACTTGCAAACCACCAACTGGACCCAACTAGCATGAATTTTCGACCCTAAGTCGCTCGTGGCACCTGTGGTACACTGTTCATGGGTTCCACGGAAATGGCCCAAATTTAGCCAAAAACAGGCTTTATCCGCTTATAACTCGTGATAGGAAACTCGGATCGTCGAAAACTCAAGTCCATCGTGTAGAGCGGGTTCGAATTGACCTAGAAACTTGTTCAAATCGCCGAAAAGTTTTTTTAATGGAACCCAATTAATGGCACATGCCAGTTTTAGGGTCCCAAATACCGTAAATTTCAGTCGTCTGCAGGGCACGAGCCTGGAAACATTTTTTCGGTAAATTCTACTACATCCTACTTGCAAACCACCAACTGGACCCAACTAGCATGAATTTTCGACCCTAAGTCGCTCGTGGCACCTGTGGTACACTGTTCATGGGTTCCACGGAAATGGCCCAAATTTAGCCAAAAACAGGCTTTATCCGCTTATAACTCGTGATAGGAAACTCGGATCGTCGAAAACTCAAGTCCATCGTGTAGAGCGGGTTCGAATTGACCTAGAAACTTGTTCAAATCGCCGAAAAGTTTTTTTAATGGAACCCATTTAATGGCACATGCCAGTTTTAGGGTCCCAAATACCGTAATTTTCAGTCGTCTGCAGGGCACGAGCCTGGAAACATTTTTTTTCGGTAAATTCTATTACATCCTACTTGCAAACCACCAACTGGACCCAACTAGCATGAATTTTCGACCCTAAGTCGTTCGTGGCACCTGTGGTACACTGTTCATGGGTTCCACGGAAATGGCTCAAATTTAGCCAAAAACAGGCTTTATCCGCGTATAACTCGCAATAGGAAACTCGGATCGTCGAAAACTCAAGTCCATCGTGTAGAGCGGGTTCGAATTGACCTAGAAACTTGTTCAAATCGCCGAAAAGTTTTTTTAATGGAACCCATTTAATGGCACATGCCAGTTTTAGGGTCCCAAATACCGTAATTTTCAGTCGTCTGCAGGGCACGAGCCTGGAAACCTTTTTTCGGTAAATTCTACTACATCCTACTTGCAAACCACCAACTGGACCCAACTAGCATGAATTTTCGACCCTAAGTCGTTCGTGGCACCTGTGGTACACTGTTCATGGGTTCCACGGAAACGGCTCAAATTTAGCCAAAAACAGGCTTTATCCGCTTATAACTCGCGATAGGAAACTCGGATCGTCGAAAACTCAAGTCCATCGTGTAGAGCGGGTTCGAATTGACCTAGCAACTTGTTCAAATCGCCGAAAAGTTTTTCTAATGGAACCCATTTAATGGCACATGCCAGTTTTAGGGTCCCAAATACCGTAATTTTCAGTCGTCTGCAGGGCACGAGCCTGGAAACATTTTTTCGGTAAATTCTATTACATCCTACTTGCAAACCACCAACTGGACCCAACTAGCATGAATTTTCGACCCTAAGTCGTTCGTGGCACCTGTGGTACACTGTTCATGGGTTCCACGGAAACGGCTCAAATTTAGCCAAAAACAGGCTTTATCCGCTTATAACTCGCGATAGGAAACTCGGATCGTCGAAAACTCAAGTCCATCGTGTAGAGCGGGTTCGAATTGACCTAGCAACTTGTTCAAATCGCCGAAAAGTTTTTCTAATGGAACCCATTTAATGGCACATGCCAGTTTTAGGGTCCCAAATACCGTAATTTTCAGTCGTCTGCAGGGCACGAGCCTGGAAACATTTTTTCGGTAAATTCTATTACATCCTACTTGCAAACCACCAACTGGACCCAACTAGCATGAATTTTCGACCCTAAGTCGCTCGTGGCACCTGTGGTACACTGTTCATGGGTTCCACGGAAATGGCCCAAATTTAGCCAAAAACAGGCTTTATCCGCTTATAACTCGTGATAGGAAACTCGGATCGTCGAAAACTCAAGTCCATCGTGTAGAGCGGGTTCGAATTGACCTAGAAACTTGTTCAAATCGCCGAAAAGTTTTTTTAATGGAACCCAATTAATGGCACATGCCAGTTTTAGGGTCCCAAATACCGTAAATTTCAGTCGTCTGCAGGGCACGAGCCTGGAAACATTTTTTCGGTAAATTCTACTACATCCTACTTGCAAACCACCAACTGGACCCAACTAGCATGAATTTTCGACCCTAAGTCGCTCGTGGCACCTGTGGTACACTGTTCATGGGTTCCACGGAAATGGCCCAAATTTAGCCAAAAACAGGCTTTATCCGCTTATAACTCGTGATAGGAAACTCGGATCGTCGAAAACTCAAGTCCATCGTGTAGAGCGGGTTCGAATTGACCTAGAAACTTGTTCAAATCGCCGAAAAGTTTTTTTAATGGAACCCATTTAATGGCACATGCCAGTTTTAGGGTCCCAAATACCGTAATTTTCAGTCGTCTGCAGGGCACGAGCCTGGAAACATTTTTTTTCGGTAAATTCTATTACATCCTACTTGCAAACCACCAACTGGACCCAACTAGCATGAATTTTCGACCCTAAGTCGTTCGTGGCACCTGTGGTACACTGTTCATGGGTTCCACGGAAATGGCTCAAATTTAGCCAAAAACAGGCTTTATCCGCTTATAACTCGCGATAGGAAACTCGGATCGTCGAAAACTCAAGTCCATCGTGTAGAGCGGGTTCGAATTGATCTAGAAACTTGTTCAAATCGCCGAAAAGTTTTTTTAATGGAACCCATTTAATGGCACATGTCAGTTTTAGGGTCCCAAATACCGTAATTTTCAGTCGTCTGCAGGGCACGAGCCTGGAAACATTTTTTCGGTAAATTCTACTACATCCTACTTGCAAACCACCAACTGGACCCAACTAGTGAGAATTTTCGACCCTAAGTCGTTCGTGGCACCTGTGGTACACTGTTCATGGGTTCCACGGAAATGGCCCAAATTTAGCCAAAAACAGGCTTTATCCGCTTATAACTCGCGATAGGAAACTCGGATCGTCGAAAACTCAAGTCCATCGTGTAGAGCGGGTTCGAATTGACCTAGAAACTTGTTCAAATCGCCGAAAAGTTTTTTTAATGGAACCCAATTAATGGCACATGCCAGTTTTAGGGTCCCAAATACCGTAATTTTCAGTCGTCTGCAGGGCACGAGCCTGGAAACATTTTTTCGGTAAATTCTACTACATCCTACTTGCAAACCACCAACTGGACCCAACTAGCATGAATTTTCGACCCTAAGTCGTTCGTGGCACCTGTGGTACACTGTTCATGGGTTCCACGGAAATGGCTCAAATTTAGCCAAAAACAGGCTTTATCCGCTTATAACTCGCGATAGGAAACTCGGATTGTCGAAAACTCAAGTCCATCGTGTAGAGCGGGTTCGAATTGACCTAGAAACATGTTCAAATCGCCGAAAAGTTTTTTCAATGGAACCCATTTAATGGCACATGCAAGTTTTAGGGTCCCAAATACCGTAATTTTCAGTCGTCTGCAGGGCACGAGCCTGGAAACATTTTTTTCGGTAAATTCTATTACATCCTACTTGCAAACCACCAACTGGACCCAACTAGCATGAATTTTCGACCCTAAGTCGTTCGTGGCACCTGTGGTACACTGTTCATGGGTTCCACGGAAATGGCTCAAATTTAGCCAAAAACAGGCTTTATCCGCTTATAACTCGCGATAGGAAACTCGGATCGTCGAAAACTCAAGTCCATCGTGTAGAGCGGGTTCGAATTGATCTAGAAACTTGTTCAAATCGCCGAAAAGTTTTTTTAATGGAACCCATTTAATGGCACATGCCAGTTTTAGGGTCCCAAATACCGTAATTTTCAGTCGTCTGCAGGGCACGAGCCTGGAAACATTTTTTCGGTAAATTCTACTACATCCTACTTGCAAACCACCAACTGGACCCAACTAGCATGAATTTTCGACCCTAAGTCGTTCGTGGCACCTGTGGTACACTGTTCATGGGTTCCACGGAAATGGCTCAAATTTAGCCAAAAACAGGCTTTATCCGCTTATAACTCGCGATAGGAAACTCGGATTGTCGAAAACTCAAGTCCAACGTGTAGAGCGGGTTCGAATTGACCTAGAAACATGTTCAAATCGCCGAAAAGTTTTTTCAATGGAACCCATTTAATGGCACATGCCAGTTTTAGGGTCCCAAATACCGTAATTTTCAGTCGTCTGCAGGGCACGAGCCTGGAAACATTTTTTCGGTAAATTCTATTACATCCTACTTGCAAACCACCAACTGGACCCAACTAGCATGAATTTTCGACCCTAAGTCGTTCGTGGCACCTGTGGTACACTGTTCATGGGTTCCACGGAAACGGCTCAAATTTAGCCAAAAACAGGCTTTATCCGCTTATAACTCGCGATAGGAAACTCGGATCGTCGAAAACTCAAGTCCATCGTGTAGAGCGGGTTCGAATTGACCTAGCAACTTGTTCAAATCGCCGAAAAGTTTTTCTAATGGAACCCATTTAATGGCACATGCCAGTTTTAGGGTCCCAAATACCGTAATTTTCAGTCGTCTGCAGGGCACGAGCCTGGAAACATTTTTTCGGTAAATTCTATTACATCCTACTTGCAAACCACCAACTGGACCCAACTAGCATGAATTTTCGACCCTAAGTCGTTCGTGGCACCTGTGGTACACTGTTCATGGGTTCCACGGAAACGGCTCAAATTTAGCCAAAAACAGGCTTTATCCGCTTATAACTCGCGATAGGAAACTCGGATCGTCGAAAACTCAAGTCCATCGTGTAGAGCGGGTTCGAATTGACCTAGCAACTTGTTCAAATCGCCGAAAAGTTTTTCTAATGGAACCCATTTAATGGCACATGCCAGTTTTAGGGTCCCAAATACCGTAATTTTCAGTCGTCTGCAGGGCACGAGCCTGGAAACATTTTTTCGGTAAATTCTATTACATCCTACTTGCAAACCACCAACTGGACCCAACTAGCATGAATTTTCGACCCTAAGTCGCTCGTGGCACCTGTGGTACACTGTTCATGGGTTCCACGGAAATGGCCCAAATTTAGCCAAAAACAGGCTTTATCCGCTTATAACTCGTGATAGGAAACTCGGATCGTCGAAAACTCAAGTCCATCGTGTAGAGCGGGTTCGAATTGACCTAGAAACTTGTTCAAATCGCCGAAAAGTTTTTTTAATGGAACCCAATTAATGGCACATGCCAGTTTTAGGGTCCCAAATACCGTAAATTTCAGTCGTCTGCAGGGCACGAGCCTGGAAACATTTTTTCGGTAAATTCTACTACATCCTACTTGCAAACCACCAACTGGACCCAACTAGCATGAATTTTCGACCCTAAGTCGCTCGTGGCACCTGTGGTACACTGTTCATGGGTTCCACGGAAATGGCCCAAATTTAGCCAAAAACAGGCTTTATCCGCTTATAACTCGTGATAGGAAACTCGGATCGTCGAAAACTCAAGTCCATCGTGTAGAGCGGGTTCGAATTGACCTAGAAACTTGTTCAAATCGCCGAAAAGTTTTTTTAATGGAACCCATTTAATGGCACATGCCAGTTTTAGGGTCCCAAATACCGTAATTTTCAGTCGTCTGCAGGGCACGAGCCTGGAAACATTTTTTTTCGGTAAATTCTATTACATCCTACTTGCAAACCACCAACTGGACCCAACTAGCATGAATTTTCGACCCTAAGTCGTTCGTGGCACCTGTGGTACACTGTTCATGGGTTCCACGGAAATGGCTCAAATTTAGCCAAAAACAGGCTTTATCCGCTTATAACTCGCGATAGGAAACTCGGATCGTCGAAAACTCAAGTCCATCGTGTAGAGCGGGTTCGAATTGATCTAGAAACTTGTTCAAATCGCCGAAAAGTTTTTTTAATGGAACCCATTTAATGGCACATGTCAGTTTTAGGGTCCCAAATACCGTAATTTTCAGTCGTCTGCAGGGCACGAGCCTGGAAACATTTTTTCGGTAAATTCTACTACATCCTACTTGCAAACCACCAACTGGACCCAACTAGTGAGAATTTTCGACCCTAAGTCGTTCGTGGCACCTGTGGTACACTGTTCATGGGTTCCACGGAAATGGCCCAAATTTAGCCAAAAACAGGCTTTATCCGCTTATAACTCGCGATAGGAAACTCGGATCGTCGAAAACTCAAGTCCATCGTGTGGAGCGGGTTCGAATTGACCTAGAAACTTGTTCAAATCGCCGAAAAGTTTTTTTAATGGAACCCAATTAATGGCACATGCCAGTTTTAGGGTCCCAAATACCGTAATTTTCAGTCGTCTGCAGGGCACGAGCCTGGAAACATTTTTTCGGTAAATTCTACTACATCCTACTTGCAAACCACCAACTGGACCCAACTAGCATGAATTTTCGACCCTAAGTCGTTCGTGGCACCTGTGGTACACTGTTCATGGGTTCCACGGAAATGGCTCAAATTTAGCCAAAAACAGGCTTTATCCGCTTATAACTCGCGATAGGAAACTCGGATTGTCGAAAACTCAAGTCCATCGTGTAGAGCGGGTTCGAATTGACCTAGAAACATGTTCAAATCGCCGAAAAGTTTTTTCAATGGAACCCATTTAATGGCACATGCAAGTTTTAGGGTCCCAAATACCGTAATTTTCAGTCGTCTGCAGGGCACGAGCCTGGAAACATTTTTTTCGGTAAATTCTATTACATCCTACTTGCAAACCACCAACTGGACCCAACTAGCATGAATTTTCGACCCTAAGTCGTTCGTGGCACCTGTGGTACACTGTTCATGGGTTCCACGGAAATGGCTCAAATTTAGCCAAAAACAGGCTTTATCCGCTTATAACTCGCGATAGGAAACTCGGATCGTCGAAAACTCAAGTCCATCGTGTAGAGCGGGTTCGAATTGATCTAGAAACTTGTTCAAATCGCCGAAAAGTTTTTTTAATGGAACCCATTTAATGGCACATGCCAGTTTTAGGGTCCCAAATACCGTAATTTTCAGTCGTCTGCAGGGCACGAGCCTGGAAACATTTTTTCGGTAAATTCTACTACATCCTACTTGCAAACCACCAACTGGACCCAACTAGCATGAATTTTCGACCCTAAGTCGTTCGTGGCACCTGTGGTACACTGTTCATGGGTTCCACGGAAATGGCCCAAATTTAGCCAAAAACAGGCTTTATCCGCTTATAACTCGCGATAGGAAACTCGGATCGTCGAAAACTCAAGTCCATCGTGTAGAGCGGGTTCGAATTGACCTAGAAATTTGTTCAAATCGCCGAAAAGTTTTTTTAATGGAACCCAATTAATGGCACATGCCAGTTTTAGGGTCCCAAATACCGTAATTTTCAGTCGTCTGCAGGGCACGAGCCTGGAAACATTTTTTCGGTAAATTCTACTACATCCTACTTGAAAACCACCAACTGGACCCAACTAGCATGAATTTTCGACCCTAAGTCGTTCGTGGCACCTGTGGTACACTGTTCATGGGTTCCACGGAAATGGCTCAAATTTAGCCAAAAACAGGCTTTATCCGCTTATAACTCGCGATAGGAAACTCGGATCGTCGAAAACTCAAGTCCATCGTGTAGAGCGGGTTCGAATTGACCTAGAAATTTGTTCAAATCGCCGAAAAGTTTTTTTAATGGAACCCAATTAATGGCACATGCCAGTTTTAGGGTCCCAAATACCGTAATTTTCAGTCGTCTGCAGGGCACGAGCCTGGAAACATTTTTTCGGTAAATTCTACTACATCCTACTTGCAAACCACCAACTGGACCCAACTAGCATGAATTTTCGACCCTAAGTCGTTCGTGGCACCTGTGGTACACTGTTCATGGGTTCCACGGAAATGGCTCAAATTTAGCCAAAAACAGGCTTTATCCGCTTATAACTCGCGATAGGAAACTCGGATTGTCGAAAACTCAAGTCCATCGTGTAGAGCGGGTTCCAATTGACCTAGAAACATGTTCAAATCGCCGAAAAGTTTTTTCAATGGAACCCATTTAATGGCACATGCCAGTTTTAGGGTCCCAAATACCGTAATTTTCAGTCGTCTGCAGGGCACGAGCCTGGAAACATTTTTTCGGTAAATTCTACTACATCCTACTTGCAAACCACCAACTGGACCCAACTAGCATGAATTTTCGACCCTAAGTCGTTCGTGGCACCTGTGGTACACTGTTCATGGGTTCCACGGAAATGGCTCAAATTTAGCCAAAAACAGGCTTTATCCGCTTATAACTCGCGATAGGAAACTCGGATTGTCGAAAACTCAAGTCCATCGTGTAGAGCGGGTTCGATTTGACCTAGAAACATGTTCAAATCGCCGAAAAGTTTTTTCAATGGAACCCATTTAATGGCACATGCCAGTTTTAGGGTCCCAAATACCGTAATTTTCAGTGGTCTGCAGGGCACGAGCCTGGAAACATTTTTTCGGTAAATTCTTATACATCCTACTTGCAAACCACCAACTGGACCCAACTAGCATGAATTTTCTACCCTAAGTCGTTCGTGGCACCTGTGGTACACTGTTCATGGGTTCCACGGAAATGGCTCAAATTTAGCCAAAAACAGGCTTTATCCGCTTATAACTCGCGATAGGAAACTCGGATCGTCGGAAACTCAAGTCCATCGTGTAGAGCGGGTTCGAATTGACCTAGCGACTTGTTCAAATCGCCGAAAAGTTTTTCTAATGGAACCCATTTAATGGCACATGCCAGTTTTAGGGTCCCAAATACCGTAATTTTCAGTCGTCTGCAGGGCACGAGCCTGGAAACATTTTTTCGGTAAATTCTACTACATCCTACTTGCAAACCACCAACTGGACCCAACTAGCATGAATTTTCGACCCTAAGTCGTTCGTGGCACCTGTGGTACACTGTTCATGGGTTCCACGGAAATGGCTCAAATTTAGCCAAAAACAGGCTTTATCCGCTTATAACTCGCGATAGGAAACTCGGATTGTCGAAAACTCAAGTCCATCGTGTAGAGCGGGTTCGATTTGACCTAGAAACATGTTCAAATCGCCGAAAAGTTTTTTCAATGGAACCCATTTAATGGCACATGCCAGTTTTAGGGTCCCAAATACCGTAATTTTCAGTGGTCTGCAGGGCACGAGCCTGGAAACATTTTTTCGGTAAATTCTTATACATCCTACTTGCAAACCACCAACTGGACCCAACTAGCATGAATTTTCTACCCTAAGTCGTTCGTGGCACCTGTGGTACACTGTTCATGGGTTCCACGGAAATGGCTCAAATTTAGCCAAAAACAGGCTTTATCCGCTTATAACTCGCGATAGGAAACTCGGATCGTCGGAAACTCAAGTCCATCGTGTAGAGCGGGTTCGAATTGACCTAGCGACTTGTTCAAATCGCCGAAAAGTTTTTCTAATGGAACCCATTTAATGGCACATGCCAGTTTTAGGGTCCCAAATACCGTAATTTTCAGTCGTCTGCAGGGCACGAGCCTGGAAACATTTTTTCGGTAAATTCTACTACATCCTACTTGCAAACCACCAACTGGACCCAACTAGCATGAATTTTCGACCCTAAGTCGTTCGTGGCACCTGTGGTACACTGTTCATGGGTTCCACGGAAATGGCTCAAATTTAGCCAAAAACAGGCTTTATCCGCTTATAACTCGCGATAGGAAACTCGGATCGTCGAAAACTCAAGTCCATCGTGTAGAGCGGGTTCGAATTGACCTAGAAACATGTTCAAATCGTCGAAAAGTTTTTTAATGGAACCCATTTAATGGCACATGCCAGTTTTAGGGTCCCAAATACTGTAATTTTCAGTCGTCTGCAGGGCACGAGCCTGGAAACATTTTTTCGGTAAATTCTACTACATCCTACTTGCAAACCACCAACTGGACCCAACTAGCATGAATTTTCGACCCTAAGTCGTTCGTGGCACCTGTGGTACACTGTTCATGGGTTCCACGGAAATGGCTCAAATTTATCCAAAAACAGGCTTTATCCGCTTATAACTCGCGATAGGAAACTCGGATCGTCGAAAACTCAAGTCCATCGTGTAGAGCGGGTTCGAATTGACCTAGCAACTTGTTCAAATCGCCGAAAAGTTTTTTAATGGAACCCATTTAATGGCACATGCCAGTTTTAGGGTCCCAAATACCGTAATTTTCAGTCGTCTGCAGGGCACGAGCCTGGAAACATTTTTTCGGTAAATTCTACTACATCCTACTTGCAAACCACCAACTGGACCCAACTAGCATGAATTTTCGACCCTAAGTCGTTCGTGGCACCTGTGGTACACTGTTCATGGGTTCCACGGAAATGGCTCAAATTTAGCCAAAAACAGGCTTTATCCGCTTATAACTCGCGATAGGAAACTCGGATCGTCGAAAACTCAAGTCCATCGTGTAGAGCGGGTTCGAATTGACCTAGAAACTTGTTCAAATCGCCGAAAAGTTTTTTAATGGAACCCATTTAATGGCACATGCCAGTTTTAGGGTCCCAAATACTGTAATTTTCAGTCGTCTGCAGGGCACGAGCCTGGAAACATTTTTTCGGTAAATTCTACTACATCATACTTGCAAACCACCAACTGGACCCAACTAGCATGAATTTTCGACCCTAAGTCGTTTGTGGCACCTGTGGTACACTGTTCATGGGTTCCACGGAAATGGCTCAAATTTATCCAAAAACAGGCTTTATCCGCTTATAACTCGCGATAGGAAACTCGGATTGTCGAAAACTCAAGTCCATCGTGTAAAGCGGGTTCGAATTGACCTAGAAACTTGTTCAAATCGCCGAAAAGTTTTTTTAATGGAACCCATTTAATGGCACATGCCAGTTTTAGGGTCCCAAATACCGTAATTTTCAGTCGTCTGCAGGGCACGAGCCTGGAAACATTTTTTCGGTAAATTCTATTACATCCTACTTGCAAACCACCAACTGGACCCAACTAGCATGAATTTTCGACCCTAAGTCGTTCGTGGCACCTGTGGTACACTGTTCATGGGTTCCACGGAAATGGCCCAAATTTAGCCAAAAACAGGCTTTATCCGCTTATAACTCGCGATAGGAAACTCGGATCGTCGAAAACTCAAGTCCATCGTGTACAGCGGGTTCGAATTGACCTAGAAACTTGTTCAAATCGCCGAAAAGTTTTTTTTAATGGAACCCATTTAATGGCACATGCCAGTTTTAGGGTCCCAAATACCGTAATTTTCAGTCGTCTGCAGGGTGAGAGCCTGGAAACATTTTTTCGGTAAATTCTACTACATCCTACTTGCAAACCACCAACTGGACCCAACTAGCATGAATTTTCGACCCTAAGTCGTTCGTGGCACCTGTGGTACACTGTTCATGGGTTCCACGGAAATGGCCCAAATTTAGCCAAAAACAGGCTTTATCCGCTTATAACTCGTGATAGGAAACTCGGATCGTCGAAAACTCAAGTCCATCGTGTAGAGCGGGTTCGAATTGACCTAGAATCTTGTTCAAATCGCCGAAAAGTTTTTTTAATGGAACCCATTTAATGGCACATGCCAGTTTTAGGGTCCCAAATACCGTAATTTTCAGTCGTCTGCAGGGCACGAGCCTGGAAACATTTTTTCGGTAAATTCTATTACATCCTACTTGCAAACCACCAACTGGACCCAACTAGCATGAATTTTCGACCCTAAGTCGTTCGTGGCACCTGTGGTACACTGTTCATGGGTTCCACGGAAATAGCTCAAATTTAGCCAAAAACAGGCTTTATCCGCTTATAACTCGCGATAGGAAACTAGGATCGTCGAAAACTCAAGTCCATCGTGTAGAGCGGGTTCGAATTAATCTAGAAACTTGTTCAAATCGCCGAAAAGTTTTTTTAATGGAACCCATTTAATGGCACATGCCAGTTTAGGGTCCCAAATACCGTAATTTTCAGTCGTCTGCAGGGCACGAGCCTGGAAACATTTTTTCGGTAAATTCTACTACATCCTACTTGCAAACCACCAACTGGACCCAACTAACATGAATTTTCGACCCTAAGTCGTTCGTGGCACCTGTGGTACACTGTTCATGGGTTCCACGGAAATGGCTCAAATTTAGCCAAAAAAAGGCTTTATCCGCTTATAACTCGCGATAGGAAACTCGGATTGTCGAAAACTCAAGTCCATCGTGTAGAGCGGGTTCGAATTGACCTAGACACATGTTCAAATCGCCGAAAAGTTTTTTTAATGGAACCCATTTAATGGCACATGCCAGTTTTAGGGTCCCAAATACCGTAATTTTCAGTCGTCTGCAGGGCACGAGCCTGGAAACATTTTTTCGGTAAATTCTATTACATCCTACTTGCAAACCACCAACTGGACCCAACTAGCATGAATTTTCGACCCTAAGTCGTTCGTGGCACCTGTGGTACACTGTTCATGGGTTCCACGGAAATGGCTCAAATTTAGCCAAAAAACAGGCTTTATCCGCTTATAACTCGCGATAGGAAACTCGGATTGTCGAAAACTCAAGTCCATCGTGTAGAGCGGGTTCGAATTGACCTAGACACATGTTCAAATCGCCGAAAAGTTTTTTTAATGGAACCCATTTAATGGCACATGCCAGTTTTAGGGTCCCAAATACCGTAATTTTCAGTCGTCTGCAGGGCACGAGCCTGGAAACATTTTTTCGGTAAATTCTATTACATCCTACTTGCAAACCACCAACTGGACCCAACTAGCATGAATTTTCGACCCTAAGTCGTTCGTGGCACCTGTGGTACACTGTTCATGGGTTCCACGGAAATGGCTCAAATTTAGCCAAAAACAGTCTTTATCCGCTTATAACTCGCGATAGGAAACTCGGATCGTCGAAAACTCAAGTCCATCGTGTAGAGCGGGTTCGAATTGACCTAGAAACTTGTTCAAATCGCCGAAAAGTTTTTTTAATGGAACCCATTTAATGGCACATGCCAGTTTTAGGGTCCCAAATACCGTAATTTTCAGTCGTCTGCAGGGCACGAGCCTGGAAAAAAAAATTTCGGTAAATTCTACTACATCCTACTTGCAAACCACCAACTGGACCCAACTAGCATGAATTTTCGACCCTAAGTCGTTCGTGGCACCTGTGGTACACTGTTCATGGGTTCCACGGAAATAGCTCAAATTTAGCCAAAAACAGGCTTTATCCGCTTATAACTCGCGATAGGAAACTAGGATCGTCGAAAACTCAAGTCCATCGTGTAGAGCGGGTTCGAATTGATCTGGAAACTTGTTAAAATCGCCGAAAAGTTTTTTAATGGAACCCATTTAATGGCACATGCCAGTTTTAGGGTCCCAAATACCGTAATTTTCAGTCGTCTGCAGGGCACGAGCCTGGAAACATTTTATCGGTAAAATCTACTACATCCTACTTGCAAACCACCAACTGGACCCAACTAGCATGAATTTTCGACCCTAAGTCGTTCGTGGCACCTGTGGTACACTGTTCATGGGTTCCACGGAAATGGCCCAAATTTAGCCAAAAACAGGCTTTATCCGCTTATAACTCGCGATAGGAAACTCGGATCGTCGAAAACTCAAGTCCATCGTGTAGAGCGGGTTCGAATTGACCTAGAAACTTGTTCAAATCGCCGAAAAGTTTTTTTAATGGAACCCATTTAATGGCACATGCCAGTTTTAGGGTCCCAAATACCGTAATTTTCAGTCGTCTGCAGGGCACGAGCCTGGAAACATTTTTTCGGTAAACTCTACTACATCCTACTTGCAAACCACCAACTGGACCCAACTAACATGAATTTTCGACCCTAAGTCGTTCGTGGCACCTGTGGTACACTGTTCATGGGTTCCACGGAAATGGCTCAAATTTAGCCAAAAACAGGCTTTATCCGCTTATAACTCGCGATAGGAAACTCGGATTGTCGAAAACTCAAGTCCATCGTGTAGAGCGGGTTTGAATTGACCTAGAAACATGTTCAAATCGCCGAAAAGTTTTTTTAATAGAACCCATTTAATGGCACATGCCAGTTTTAGGGTCCCAAATACCGTAATTTTCAGTCGTCTGCAGGGCACGAGCCTGGAAACATTTTTTCGGTAAATTCTATTACATCCTACTTGCAAACCACCAACTGGACCCAACTAGCATGAATTTTCGACCCTAAGTCGTTCGTGGCACCTGTGGTACACTGTTCATGGGTTCCACGGAAATGGCTCAAATTTAGCCAAAAACAGGCTTTATCCGCTTATAACTCGCGATAGGAAACTCGGGTCGTCGAAAACTCAAGTCCATCGTGTAGAGCGGGTTCGAATTGACCTAGAAACTTGTTCAAATCGCCGAAAAGTTTCTTTAATGGAACCCATTTAATGGCACATGCCAGTTTTAGGGTCCCAAATACCGTAATTTTCAGTCGTCTGCAGGGCACGAGCCTGGAAACATTTTTTCGGTAAATTCTATTACATCCTACTTGCAAACCACCAACTGGACCCAACTAGCATGAATTTTCGACCCTAAGTCGTTCGTGGCACCTGTGGTACACTGTTCATGGGTTCCAGGGAAATGGCTCAAAATTAGCCAAACACAGGCTTTATCCGCCTATAACTCGCGATAGGAAACTCAGATCTTCGAAAACTCAAGTCCATCGTTTAGAGCGGGTTCGAATTATCCTAGTAAAATGTTCAAATCGCCGAAAAGTTTTTTTAATGGAACCCATTTAATGGCACATGCCAGTTTTAGGGTTCCAAATACCGTAATTTTCAGTCGTCTGCAGGGCACGAGCCTGGACACATTTTTTCGGTAAATTCTACTACAGTCTACTTGCAAACCACCAACTGGACCCAACTAGCATGAATTATCGGACCCTAAGTCATTCGTGGCACCTGTGGTACACTGTTCATGGTATACTATGAGGCAGCACATACATCAAAGCAAAGTTAATAAACAAATACTCACTCACTCACTCACTCACTCACTCACTCACTCACTCACTCACTCACGCATTCGATCACTCACGCAGGAACCGATTTTTACAGGTGCCAATGCCTTTCTTTTTTCCTTGGATTGGGCGGCCCCGGAGGCACAGAATCCGAAATATTCTGATTACGTACCACACGCCGTGGATAATTGCTATATGATGGGTGAGTCTGAATGGTGATTGACTGATTGTGTACCTAAATTAATTGGCAACTCACTCACTCTTTCAATCGCTCATTCACTCACTCACTCACTCACTCACTCACTCACTCACTCACTAACTCACTCACTCACTCACTCACTCACTCACTCACTCACTCACTCACTCACTCACTCACTCACTCACTCACTCACTCACTCACTCACTCACTCACTCACTCACTCACTCACTCACTCACTCCATCACTCCATCACTCACTCACTCAGTCAGTCACTCACTCACTGTTGTTGCTCATGTGGCGTCTATATCAACCGGTTTGCTTCAGGAATCCCAACTACTCTGGGTTACCCCGTTGGCCATCAGTTAAGGTTTGTTTCTTTACTGGGTTATTATCTCATTCAGTAACTCACCCGCTGACTCACTGACTCACTAACTCACTAACTCACTCACTTATTCACTCACTCACTCACTCACTCACTCACTCACTCACTCACTCACTCACTCACTCACTCACTCACTCACTCACTCACTCACTCACTCACTCACTCACTCACTCACTCACTCACTCACTCACTCACTCACTACCTCACTCACTCACTCACTCACTCACTCACTCACTCACTCACTCACTCACTCACTCACTCACTCACTCACTCACTCACTCACTCACTCAGATCGTGTCGGGTCGTCCCACCACTGAATACCTGAGCCTGACACCCACACCCACAATCGGATCCAGTTTCCATCCCACAACCGCCGAGTACTGGGCACAACAGGTCATGGCTGATATATAAGACGATCCCTGTTACTGATATTTCTACATTTATAAGATGATACCTTATTTACAACTTACTAGTTACGGCCATCGATATCTCGTAAAGATTTTAAAATAAAGATTTTTTTCCAAACCTATATTTCAGTTTAGTATATTTTGTAATAAATGCAATGTTAGTCTTTGTGAATTATTCGTGTCACTAGATTGTGTGCAGACACTTTTTGTGAATGCTTTCCTTTTATCTAGATGAAAGTCGGCTCGCTGGTCAAGTGGTTAAGGTGCTAGGCTTTGAAACCGCCTGACCTTCCTCACACGGGTTCGAATCCCGGGGCCGTCACCAAAAAGCCTTATGGCAGTCAAACAGAAGTGCGACCTACTGGCTGATGGTTGTTGAAGAATATGCCTTGAACATCCGATGCAATAACTTGGAACTTGACTCCTTGATATGCCTATGGCAAGCACCATTCGTGATTGAGACCCCGCGAAGTCTTGATCCGAGTCAGACAACCCAACAATAAAAAAGTATAACTAATTTTTATCCACTGTTAATCAACTTACCTTAGTCTAACCGGCATAGAGATAGTTTACGATTATTTTTTTACTTATTGATGAAAATGAACCTGTTGCCACTTGCCACTTGCCACTTGCCACAAGAATCCAACGAAAGTTTACATTGCTGTACCGTTACAACGGACGTTTCAATAGAAAATGATTCTATTAAAACGTTCAAATGGAGTAAATTTAGTTTTTATGATCAGTAAAAAATGCAATACCATATAAGCACAACTCAGCTAGATATCGAAGCAAATTACTTGTAGGACACTAATCAATCAATGCTTCAATCTTCAAACTCACTGAAAAAAAACTTATAAAATGTTCATTGATCGAATTCATAATTTACCGTAAGATCGTTCAAATCATTCAATGATCATAATAATATGATAATAATCTCATGATAATAATCATTCAAATCATCATAATAATATGATAATAATAATCATTCAATTATCATAATAATATGATAATAATCTCATGATAATAATCTTATGATAATAATCAATCAAATATGATGAGGCTGTTCTTTGGTGCACGTTGACCAACCCTTTGCATACGCTTGCACGGCCCCACCATTTGATAATGTGCATTCGGTAGTTTCTTGGTTAAACGATGCGTACTTGCACGAATCTACCTCAAGGCATTTACCTGCAGCAATTTTTTTTTCGTTGCATTAAGTCAGCCAGTCAATCAGTCTGTCAATCATTCAGTCAGCCAGTCAATCAGTCAGTCAGTCAGTCAGTCAGTCAGTCAGTCAGTCAGTCAGTCAGTCAGTTGAGTGCTAGGGGAAATTCTTCAAACTCCGTTCGAACTCTGCATTTTTATTCTCTAGTTTAATATTTCAGTGTAGATGGCGAAATAAAACTTTTCACAAAACATGTCAGTGACAGGAGAGGTTGGATGGCTTGATTATGTTTTCACTTGATTCAAAACTTGACATCGGTATTACTCTAATTTTTTTTCAGAATTATTATTCGATAAAAACCGTTCTGACGATTTCTCTGATGCAACTTTGAGCGACCGTTTTAAATTGAGAAAAGCTGCCACGAAAAGCGACCAACTTTTACAATCATTGATGGGCAATTTGTTAGCGTGGAAAATTAGTCCATTGTGCATTTGAATGCCCAACGTACAGCCGCTGAATCCGTTGACATCTGAAAATAATTGAATCTATTGACATCTGAAAATAATTGAATCTATTGACATATGTATGCAATTATTGACATCTGAAAATAATTGAATCCATTGACATCTAAAAATAATTGAATCCGTTGACATCTTAAAATAATTTTTTTGGTAAATTTACAAACCATGAGTTCAAAAAGACAAAAATAGTGAAATCTTTTTTGAAAAGTAGTTTTTTGAATTTTCCTACGTCGCTTCATTTTTACAAACCGCCTGTTCCCTTTTCTTGCTGAACCGATTCCTCCAGGGCGACGGCGCTACCAACGAAGACAGCAATCGCGACCAAAGTGTAGAGTTTCATATCGCGATGATTGTTTCTGAAAAGAACAGTGGAAAATGATGTGTACCGATTTTGCATCGCTGTGGAGAAATAAAAGTGAAGCTGATATGATCATTATCAACATATTGACGGAATAAATACCAGTATTTCTAAGAAAAATTATCAGCAAATATAGGTGGCGTTCTGAAACAGTTGCTCCTACGATTGAAAGAGTAGCACAGCACGCTTAGTTTTACAACAGCCGAACACAGTCATATGCATACCATAGTTGACCACAGAGATGGTATTTTTTCGTTTTGGGGTATTTTCAGGGGTTTGGACAAAATTATTCAACTTCATTGAACTTTCTTCGTTTTGAAAACGTACGTAAATAGTTTTCACCTGTGTGATGTGCAATAATTGTTATTTTGCATTTTTTTATATCATTGTCTTATCTTTGTTCATCACTGTGATTATAAAGCTGGCTGCTTTCCCTGCTTCTGGTCAAAATAGTGATGAAGGTCAGCCACTTGCCAAAGGTATCTGAAGAAAGTGTACATTGCCGAGTCGTTACAACCGAATTTTCAATTAAAATAAAATGACTTATTAACACGTTTGAATTGAGGTTCAATAAACCAAACTACATTCTAAAGTTTTTATGATTTTTACATTCTAAGTTTAAAATGTTTAGTTTTTTATGATCAGTAGAATATCCAATACCATATAAGCACAGCTCAGCTAGATATCGAAGCAATTTCCATGTACTGTAATTCATGGAGGAATAATCAAACGCACAGAATAAATAAAACTTATCACCGATAAACGTGTACATGTGAAAAGATACATAGAGCGTAATCTAATGTTCAGGTTTTTCTTATGAGCATATCGTATCCAGTTTTTCAGAAAAGTCGCGGAAATTTATCGAATATTCTAGAAAACTGGTCGTCCAGAACAATCGAGAACATTCTCAGTGGAAAAACCATAGTTTTCTAGAATGGGCCAGAAATTCCGCGAACGTTCCAAAAAACCGAACACATCATGTGAATCATTCAATCAAGATGAGGCTGTTCTTTGGTGCACGTTGTCCAACCCGAAGCATACGCTTGCACGCCGCCACCATTGGATAATACGCATTCGGTCGTCTGTTTGTTAAACGATGCGTACTTGCACGGTTCTACCTCAAGGCATTTACCTGCAAAAATAGTATTTTTTGTTGAGTGCTAGGGCAAGTTCTTATAACTCCGGTCAAACTCGGTATTTTTATTCTCTCGTTCAACATGGTTATATGTACAGTCGGTGCAGCATGATTACAAACCCCACAGATTTTTTTGAATTTGGGTTTTCTCGAGCAACATTACTATTTCTTGTAAAGTTTTACTGTCTGCGAGCCCCCGATAACCAATCGTAAAGCTGTCTTGTCCGAGCGGATCGAGGACAAGCGCGTTAGGCCCCGCATGGGAGATTTCAATATTTCTTCCTTCACGTGATGTAGCATAGGCACTGTGATGTAGAAAGCATGCGAGCTTAGCGAGTCAGTTGAAGTCGGGTATATGCAGCTTAGTCGCATCGGATCAGTAGCACATCGCAAGAGCGCTTGCCTAGCATGCGAGTGGCCCGGATGCGAGTTTACTAACTACACTATTAATACTGCCACACTGAGAATACAAAATTGCTAAAACTGTAATTTGTGTTTTGGGGAATATAAATTTTCAAATTGCATGTTTTCGATTTCTTACCTATATTTTTCAAACGGATCCCACCTCCGCGCTCCGCGCGGTGCTAACGCGCTAGCCTTACGACAAGTTATCGGGGGTTAACGAACAGTAAAACTTCGAAGTGAATAGTAAAACTTCGGAAAAACTCGTCTGCAGTCAGTAATTTACAAAAGGCTTTTACCCTAGAGCCTCTCGCATGCCAGACTAACACGCTAGCCGCCGGGCGGTACTAGCTTTGTGTGCTTTCCCAGATTTTTCATAGAAAAAATCTGTGGGGTCTGGAAAATTGCGTCGTTGCACGGTTATGTGTTGTAGAACTGTTGCCACACACATCCTAAAATTGAGTTTTTCTCTGATTTTAACGGAAATATTAGGGCAAAGGTTCAATGGTTTAATTAATATGTTATGGCCGGATCTAAAATGAAACATTAGTATTACGCTCATTTTTTAATCAGAAATGGTTTCCAAAAAACCCGTTCTGACAACTTCTTGATGCAACTTTGAGCGATCGTTTCAATTGAGAAAAGCTGCAACGAAAAGCGTCCAACTTTTACATTCTTTGACGGGCAATTGGTTAGCGTGGAGAATTAGTCCTTCATGCATTTTAACACCGTCCGCACAGCCGCTGAATCCGTCGTGACCTAGAAATAATTATAAACGATTGTTCAGAAAGTTCTGGAACGTTCTAGAAAATTGTTACTTTAGAACAACATATAACAACCAATGGCAAGGCAAGTATAAAGCACCAGTTATCAATGTTTCAGTTGGGAATGTTCCAGAAATTACGCGAACCTTCGTACTTGATATTAAGAATTATTTTTCTGGACTTATGCTTATGAAGTTTACTTAAAATAACTTTGGGTTACGCACATACAGTGTATTTACGATACGATGAAGTGGCTTCAATATTTGTGTTTTCTCCACAGTTACTCTAAAAGTTACTGTAAAAGAAGATTTTTCAAAAAGTTTGGATGAGCGTCGAAATCAGATTCTTTTTCAAATTGCACGTCAAAAACATTTCCGAGTAAGAAGAAATCCTGAGTATAAACAAATTTACATATCATGAATTCATAATGACAAAAATAGTGCATTGTATAAAAATTAATTTTTTTTCGAAAAGAAGTTTCTTGACTTTTTCTGCGTTGCTTTATTTTGACAAACCGCCTGTTCCCTTCTTTTGCTGGACCGGTTTCTCCAGGGCGATGGAGCTGCCAACGAAGACAGCAATCGTGATCAAAGTGATAATTTTCATATCGCGGTGATTGTTACTGAAACGGAGAGTTAATCAACAGTGGAATATGTTGTCTAACCAATTTGCATCACTGTGGAGAAATAAAAGTGAGGCTGATATGATCATTATCAACGTATTGACGGTATAAATACCGATATTTGTAAAACTTTATCAGCAAATACAGGATCCGTTCGGAAACAGTTGCTTATACGACTGAGTACGTAGCACGCTTGTTTTTACAGCGCACGTACACAGTCATATGTACATACAGGATGGCTAAAAAAAGCTTGCGCGTTTGAGGAATTACTGTGATAGCTGATAGTTCTAGAAAAGCTGTGTGACAACGGAATAGCGCATTCGAAAAAATACGTTTTTGCCTACAAAATAATGTGTGACTTAAGTTTCATTTGAATTTTTTTCTGAATTTACGAAAATAAGTTTATTTAAGAGTCAGTCTATTTAAAAAAAAATCTAATTTTCGCCCAATTCAGGCTCATTGTGTGATAAAAACATGGTCAATAACTAAAATAGGACCATATAAGGCCAGAAACGCAATCATCATAATGTGAAACAAAACATTTCAGTCATAACAGTGATATTGAATGTCAAGTGAGCTGGAAATTGTTCACTTCAAATTGCTGTAAGTTCATGGACTAAAGAAAGTCACCATGGTGGCTTGAATCCATTAAAATGGTCTTTCGGTTACAAATGATACTTTAAAGCGGAGTGATTGAACAAAAAATTCAATGCTTTTTATCATTAAAAATTACAATAAAGTTATTGAAACCGATAACCGTGCAAGCGGTGAGCGAAACAGAGCCCACAAACATGATCTCACTCTGATGACGTGTGCATGATCCGTTGGGCGCGCATTTATAATAAAGATAAGTGGCTGCCCATGTAAACTTCTAAACCCAATCATATGACATCATTTTGTAGAAAAACACATGCACAATCGAATGCGCTGTACCGCTATTTCACCGCTTGTAATTATGATATCTATAAACTGCTCAAACGCGCAAGCTTTTTTAAGAGCCACCCTGTACATACGAGAATTAACCACAGAGATGGTGTTTGTAAGGGAAACGGTAATCTTTCTCGTTTCGGGGTATTTTTTATAGGTATCGACAAACTTATTCAACAAACTTATTCAAATTTCATAGAATTTTCTTCGTTTTGAAAGCGTACGTAAAAAGTTCTCACTTGTGTGATGTGCAGAAAATGATTATTTTGAAAGATTTTTTTGAAAAGATTATTGTCTTATCTTTGTTCACAATTGTAATCATACAGCTGACTGCTTTCCCTGCTTCTGGTAAAATAATAGTTTTTATTTCAATTTTTTATAAGCGTCCCTTTGACGGCCTTTGTAAAAATAATGTGTGAATAAAATGCAGATAACTGATCTCAGCTTTTATTGCGAATACCGTAACCTCTAATTTTTCGAACCGTAGAATTTTTCCTAATTTAAAAAGGCGTGCCATTTGAATTCTTAGAAAAGTTTGCAGGTCGAGGATTTTGGTTATCATAATTTCCATGATGTTTTTATTCTTTTTTTCAGATTCTGCTTCTCCGTCAACTTTGGATCTATGGGTTGTCGACATCCTTGTTGAGTTGCTCAGGTCTGAACAATGGACTCCACACTCGTGTCACTGGATTGTGTGCAGACACTTTTATGCGATTTTTTTCGATTATAAGAAAATAGAAGCAATTTTTCCACTGTTAACGACTGACCTTTGGAGCCTCATGTCGTGTGGTCTAACCGACACACAAATATTTTTCGAATAATTTATTTACTTATTGATTTTGGTGAACCTGTGGCCACTTGCCAGAAATATCTGGAGAAAGTTTATATTTCTGAACCGTTACAAAACGGAATTTTAGAATATAAAATGGTTTATTAACACGTTTGAATTGAGGTTAAAGAAATTAAAATACATTCAACTTCAGAAATTTAGTTTCTATGATCAGTAAAATCTGCAATACCATATAATAATAGCGAACAGTCATATTTATTGAGGAATGGAATTAAAATAGTTTTTATAGGTTAAATAAAGCAAAAACTAATGTAAAAATAAATAAATAAAACATAAACTATTATTAAGTAAAATTGTTTTTATTTGTAAAAATAAAAATCTAGTATATTTTCTGTAAAATTATGTTTGCTAACTTATAAAAGAGGAAAATAAAATCTAAACGTTGTTTCGGCCCTGCCTCCGACAACGTTCCTAAAAAAAATGCTGCTTGGGCCTCCTCAGGGAGATTACAGCGCTCATTAGTTAAATTTATAGTTGGTTTAAAAAAACATAAAAAATCATGATAAATATCATTGTTATACAATATGGTTACAATCCATGTAAAACATACCCAAATAAAAACAAATATGTACAAAATGAGCAGTATTTGTTTTCAGCGCGTGTCTGGTGCATCGAGCACACGTCGGATTATCTGTGTTTAGTGTATTGATTGTTATTATTGCGCATATAACGTTGCAACAAAGAATTTCAAATAAAACAGATAATTATTCAAAAACTTTTTGAATAACTTTACAAAACTGTTTCTTGCTGTAAATTTTGTATTTCCACAGTTTCGTATGATATCTAGCATAAAAGCAGCATGCGTATGAGGCAAAAGTAGGTTGATCAAACTTATTATCTGACATTGCATGATACAGCTTAACCACGGCTTCAATCCAATAGTGAAGTTTAGGTGTGAGTCTAGTGAATCTGAGAAATTGACCGATAACCAGACCTTTAATCATTTTACTATGAACACAACTTGAAGAGTGATACAACTTTTTAACATGAAATGGAAAAACATTGGTTTTGTCGTATATATGAACATTATTAGATCCAGTTTTTATAGTGAGATCTAAGTAATTGATACCATCGTTGATTAGTGTTTCTTTGTTAAGCTTCAACGACGAATCATAAATAGCAGCAGTGTGATTATCAAGGTCCAGATTGACAGCTAATATATCGTCTATATATCTGAATAATGGTATATTTTTTGGAAGTGAGTAAGTTTTAAAGTAATGGTATTCCATAATAGAAAGTGTCAGGTCGGCGATCAGAGGACTTGCGTTGCCACCCATCGGAATCCCGCGAATTTGTTTATAAATTTTGTTGGCAAAAGTAACATAAGAGTTATTTAAAATAATTTGAATGAGTGATTTGACATCTGACGAATTCAATTGACATCGAGTGCTACTAGCATCATGGTTATTTGTGTAAAATCCATGGCTTCCGAACTTTGATTTGTTGGCTGATATATATATTTTACCGGAATTTGAAAAACAGATGTCCACGAGCGTGAATAAGTTGCGCTCAACGACATTGAGATCCAACTCTGTATATAAAGTTGAGAAGTCAAAGCTTGCACCGATTTCAGGTTTAACATTGTAAGTATCGAGAAAATTTACAACCTGGTAGCTTGAGTCTACTGATATGTACATTTTATTATTATTACGTTTTTCAATAGTTCTACAATAGTTTTTAAAGTGTTCTTTGAAAGTGAGTAGACAATTGAGGAGGATGGTAGAAATTATCTTAGTAGTACAGTGAGCTGCTCCATATAAGCACAGCTGAGCTAGATATCGAAGCAATTTACATGTATAGGCCTCGTAATTGGTTATAAGAAAATCCAAAACGTGGCACAGAAAATATTTTACTTGAGAATCCGGTTCTGGACTTGAGAATCTGGTTCTGAGAAATTTTAAAAAGTGGCTAAAACGTGGCACAGAAAATACCTTACTTGAGAATCCCGTTATGGACTTGAGAATCTGGTTCTGGCCTTGCCATGGATTCTCGCAGTTTTACACCACTTCTTATAATCAATTGTGAAGCCTATACGGTAATTCATCGAGACATCATCAAACTCACAGAATAATTAAAACTTTTCACCGATAAACATGTGAATGTGAAAAGGTATGTACATAGACGGTAATCAAATTTAGAGGTTGTTCTTATGAGCATATCGTATCTAGCTTTCCAGAAAAATCGCGGAATTTCTAGAATATTCTAAACGTGAAGCAACAATTTTTTTAGAATGTGCCAGAAACTCCGCGAACGTTTTGGAACCCCAATTATTCTACATCATGTGAATCATTCAAATAAGATGAGGCTGATCTTTGGTGCACGTTGACCAACCCGAAGCATACGCTTGCACGCCGCCACCATTTGATAATACGCATTCGGTCGTCTGTTTGTTAAACGATGCGTACTTGCACGAATCTACCTCAAGGCATTTACCTGCAAAATCAGTTTTATTCGTAAAAGTGTTACGCTTTTTTTCAGAGAAAGCTAAAAAAAAACTTATTACGTTTTTTTTATTCAACTTTGAGCGATCGTTTCAATTGAGAAAAGCTGCAACGAAAAGCGACCAACTTTTACATTCTTTGACGGGCAATGTGTTAGCGGGGAAAATTTCTCCATTATGCATTTTAACACCGGCCGCACAGCCGCTGAACCCGTTGTCACCTAGAAATAGTTATAAAAGATCATACATGTATGAACAAACAATGAATTCATAATGGAAAAAATAGAGAAATTTTGAAAAAAGTTAATATTTTTTCAAAAATAATTTGTTTGAATTTATATGCGCCACTTAATTTTTACAAACCCTTTATGGCCTGCGTCTGTTTCTCCTGATCCTTCAGGGCGACGGCGCTGCCGACGAAGACAGCAAAGGCGACCAAAGTTAACAGCTTCATAGCGCGATTATTATTTCTGAAACGGAGAAATAATTAGCGGTGAAAGTTTTTGTTGAACAACGTTTCAAATGAATCCGCAGTACATTTTGCATTGCTTTGAAAAAAAACCCTGAACCTATGACCTTATCATTATCAGTATGTTGACAAAATAAACACAGATATCATCTGAAACTTCTATCAGCACATTATGGAGGTTTCGTTATGACTTGAAAGTAGCACGCTCGTTTTTACAACAGTCGTACACAATCATAAACATAAAACTATTTGGCAAAAAATAGTTAGGTATTTTGTAGCGGAACCGTTAACTTCTCTCGTTTGGGGTATTTTACATGGCATTCAACATTCTAACGACAAAGTTATTGAATTTTCAGAGAATTTTCTCTCTTCTGTCAATAGTGGTCACTTAAAGTGCGAAGAAATATTATTTTTGAAGACGTAATTTTAAATAATAAGATTGCGTTGTCGTTGTCTTATCTTAGTGTATCATTGTAATCATACATCTTACGTTACTGTTTTTCCTGCTTGTATTCATACCAAAGGTGAGACATTTTTCTGAGTGTCAGTTGAGTGCTTTCGATGGCCGGTGTAAAAATAGTGTGTAAATAAATGGCCTAGCTAGAAAAAGTCTAATTTAAAATTGAAAACCTTATTAATTAAGAAATTTACAGAGGGTAAATAAGGGGTAGGAAAGAAAACCTTATGTGTTCAGCGCAAAAGCACAAATATTAATTATATCAAGATATCCTTTTTTCTATGATGTAGATGGATGACGCGAGGAGATGCAGTTATGAGAACCGGTGGTCCGCAAAATTGCAACCCCAAAAATTTTTCTTGTTTTTTTTTATAAACGCCGAAATTTTCTGTCACCAAATTGTATTCCATATGAAGTTCTACTTAGGCCCGCGCAGAGTTGGTATTTCAGTGGTTACCTACCTTAGTATGCGTACAAAATTTCGTGTCTGGGACGGATTCTAGGACAATTTTCGGGGTTTGGAAATCTGCGTCCTGCCTGACTCTGACAGTGAAATCGAGTTTACAGGTTGCACATAATCAATGATAACGAACAAGCAACTACGGTTTCCAACCCGTGCAACACACTTAGAAAAAATTAAAGCTGATTGGCAGCTGACGTGGCAAACGATAAAGAAATAATAATAATCGAAAGAATTCACTTTCAAAAAACGTAGAAACTGAAAAACTGCAACCAGCCTAGTTCACGTTTAGATTGCAGATCAGTGCATTGATATAATCCAAATTAGCTGCGCCGAAATAGAGCCACGTTGGATTTGTAAAATTCTAGCTCTCTACTACTCTCTCTCGTATTTTGCATATAGATTTCAAGGCATATGTACAAACTTGTCGTTGGTATCGTAAATTTTTATCGCACTTTTATGTATTTTTTTAGTTAGGCGAGATCGCCTTTACGAGAATTGTATGAATATGTGAATACATTTTATTTGCTTCTACATCATGTAGTCAAGATATTGTAGAAAAAAACCGTTTCTGCCCGTCACCCTGAGATAGTCAAGTATTTATTGACACCCTATCTACGTTATGAAAGTCCTGAACACGAATGTTACTGATAGATAATACACGTTTTGTTGATGATGAAATTCTAGTTTTTGAGTGTAAATTCTACATATAGAGTGCCAGTTTTATATTCCAGTAGTTCCGTGAGTTTTCTGGAATTTTTTTATGAAATCACATGTCATAGTCATATTATCATAATAATGATATATACTGTATATATATAACTGGATAAAATCATGTCATAATCATATTATCATATATGATAATAAATGAAACTGGAAATAATCATAATTCAAATTTTATGAGGTTGATCCTTCGTGCAGGTGATCCACGTCTTTTCATATCCTTGCACCGCACCCCCATTGGATAAAACGCATTCGTTGGTTTGATCCCGGTGCGACGCGTACTTGCACGATTCAACAGAGAGGCATTTAGCTGAAACAACCAAGTAACTTTTTCTCAATTTGTTAGCAAGTGTACAATAAATTACTGAAAAAATTCACCCTCTTAAGTGTTGTAATATACTTACATATGCATTTTATTAAACCGAAAAGTAACTACCCGAGTGTGCAACTCACGTTGAAAATTGCTTGATTGCAGGGAAATGTTATTCAAAACACTAATGGTCTTCTTTAGGAATACTTAAGCCTAGAGGACCAACAACATTCTTTATTGACTTATTACCGACGGAAATGTACCACGACGTGATATAGAAATGTATTTTTCCGAATTTACCAGGGTTCATCGGGTTAACTTGCATATAATCGGTCAAAAAAATGAAGAATTACTTTATACACTGATTTAACGAAAACGAAAAAAATAAAAACGAGTAATATGGTGTCTTACTTTCATTTTCATGAGCTAGATTCATTATTTGTTACTTTAACGTTTCATTTAACGAATATCATTTAAGGAAAGCTTTAATGACAAAATACAAACCTTTACAATCATCAAGGGATAACTCTGGAGCGTAAAAGATCTGACCACCGTGCATTCGAACACCGCCCACGCAGCCGCTAAATCCAGCTGGGTCTGGAAATAAGCCAGCTAAATCCAGTTGGGTCTGACATTAATCCAGCTAAATCCAGCTGGGTCTGAATTTACTTCAGCTAAATCCAGCTGGGTCTGAAAACAATCCAGCTAAATCCAGCTGGCTCTGAAATTAATCCAGTTAAATCCAATTGGTTCTGAAATTACTCCAGCTAAATTCAATTGGGTCTGAAATTTAAAATTACAGCTAAATCCAGCTGGTTCTGAAAATACAGTAATCAATTAGACAAACTACTCAGAATGAGAGTATAAAAGAAATTTCATTGAAACACCTGAATAATAATTATTATCGTCGAAAAAATGTCTCAGTGAACCAGATTACTGTTCCTTGTATCATTGTAACGAAGCATCTGAAGCATTAAGTATTCCCGATTCCATTTATATGAACTAATACCTCTGAAAATCATTTTCCACACGCCGTTTCCCATTTGACACTTTCGTTCATCTTAAGAATTTTACCGTAAAACTAATTCCACTGACCTTGTGTTCCTTGCTTCGGCACCGATTCTTCCAGGGCCAAGCAGCTGCAGACAACGATGGCGACGGTAACCAGAGTTAAGTGCTTCATGATTGTATGGCTATTTTTGAAATGGGCACTTCTGAGCTGACTGAAATGATGAAAAGTACTCCTTCAACCACTGTTTATAACGAAGACCTTAGTTGGCTGAAAAAAGATGACATGTGATTAAGTCTAGGATCACCGAAGTGTTTAATGTGTGGTCTAGACAGTGATGTCAAAGACGAGGCTGTA
This sequence comes from Daptonema setosum, assembly GCA_964036265.1. Taxonomy (NCBI): domain Eukaryota; kingdom Metazoa; phylum Nematoda; class Chromadorea; order Monhysterida; family Xyalidae; genus Daptonema; species Daptonema setosum. The sequence continues at coordinate 25,817,788 of OZ038445.1, forward strand.
GAAAATTTTAGATAAGCAACGAGTGACTACGTTCGAGTGCTTCCAAGCCGTGCAACTAACCAATATAAGTCAATTCGATGAACATACAAATGATAACCGACATTCAACAGTGATAGTTACCGTTCGGTGTGTTCTTCCTCTTGATGAAGATTATGATGATAAGACGTTCACGCCAAACGACATGCGGTCCGTTTCTCACAGAAAAAAAATTAGCGCAGAAAACTATATACTAGTTGATAGGATATATAGGGTGTAAGGGTAGGTGTAAGTGTAATGGTAGGAAATTTCAGTCGTTTTTTGTAATCTTTTACAGATTATTACTCAGTTCGTTGTATTTCAGCTTTGAATATTAATCGTATACCACCCCTAAAGCTGTTTCGAAATTGTTTTTTTTGTAAATGGTCCCTACGGAAGGCATATTTCCGAAAATTATCCTAGAAATTTTTTCAAACACATCATTTTTGCGTGTGTAAGTTGGATGAACCACTGAAATATCATCGCTGCCCAGCCTCACAATAGGTAACCGGGGGTTAACAGACAGTAATACTTCAAATGCAATATATTTTTGATGACAGAAATTTTTTGAGTTTAGAAAAAAGTCTATGAAAATATTAGGGTATGGAAATTCGCCTCCGGAAGCATAACTTCGTTTGTGTTTGACACTCACTCACTCACTCACTCACTCACTCACTCACTCACTCACTCACTCACTCACTCACTCACTCACTCACTCACTCACTCACTCACTCACTCACTCACTCACTCACTCACTCACTCACTCACTCACTCACTCACTCACTCACTCACTCACTCACTCACTCACTCCCTCACTCACTCACTCACTCACTCACTCACTCACTCACTCACTCACTCACTCACTCACAAACTCACTCACTCACTCACTCACTCACTCACTCACTCACTCACTCACTCAATCAATATCTCACTCACTCACTCACTCACTCACTCACTCACTCACTCACTCACTCACTCACTCACTCACTCACTCACTCACTCACTCATTTACTCACTCACTCACTCACTCACTCACTCACTCACTCACTCACTCACTCACTCACTCACTCACTCACTCACTCACTCACTCACTCACTCACTCACTCACTCACTCACTCACTCACTCACTCACTCACTCACTAACTCACTCACTCACTCACTTACTCATTCATGCACTCACTTACATAAATAAATAAATTAAGTAACCAAAATTTTACATACAATGATTATGTTAAGTGATTATATAAAAAATTATTAAACGAATGTTTTTCGTTAAACTGAAATGAGTTTTTCAAAAGTTGTTTCTGCCAACATCGTGAACGTTTTGCACAAACATGTATGAAAAGCGGTCAGTCCTTAGAAACCTCATGTCTTTTAGTTAACAAAATTTTTAATCATGAAGTTACAGGCATACTGTGCTGTAGCAAGTGCCATACTAGCGATGTTCTGCGTCGAAACGCCTGCGTAAACCGCGGAGAATCAGCGGCTAAACGCATGAAACACATGAATAAGCGATTAACGAGTTAAAAGTCTCAGAAACACAATCACTGACCATAGAGCCTAACTTATCTCATGTGATCATGCATCTTGCCAGAGCAATAAAATTACATAAACACGTGTACTACGGTAATATTGGGGGTATTAACTGATAATTAACACAGGTGACCTTTTTCTCAGCAGGAGGTAAATTATCTTCGTTCAACAGATTGCAACTGGCTTCGAAGCCAGCTGCAATCGCGATTTCGTCATGACGATAAGGCAATTGTTGCTTTATCGTCACGATTGCATCTGGCTGCACGACATATCTATTTATATTCCGTACTCAGGACGCTAGAACGATAGAACTCTTGATAAAAATGACTAAATTTAGGTCAGGATGTCAATATTGTTATTACCCACTGTATAAGTGATTAAGAAAATATATTAATAACAATGTAATATAAATTCTGGTTTTCAACTATTTGGTTCACATGTTCAATTATGAATTTGGTGCACATGTTCAACTATTTCGTGCACATGTTCAACTATTTGGCGCACATGTTTAACTATTTGGTGCACATGTTCAACTATTTCAATCACATGTTCAACTATTTGGTGCACATGTTCAACTATTTGGTGCACATGTTCAATTATTTGGTGCACATGTTCATTTATTTGGTCACATGTTCAACTATTTGGTGCACATGTTCAACTATTTGGTGCACATGTTCAACTATTTGGTGGAGATGTTCAACTATTTGGTGCACATGTTCGACTATTTGGTGCACATGTTCAACTATTTGGTGCATGTCGTCCACTGGGCATCGGCTCCTTTCCTCGCCGTATTGACGGATAGTACGCAGTGGTGGGCGGTATTTTCGAACGACGCATACTTGCAATTAGGCATATTCACGCAACGACCTGCAAAAAGACCAGATTTTCGCGTGGGGCGAGTGAAAATTCAACTGTTTTCGAACGTACAGTCAATGCTTATGACTAAGCCGAACCCATACAGACAATGAAATACATAACTGTATAACTGTATAACTGTATAACTGCTCATGATTAGTTATACAAAACATCTGGTGAGGTAGTAATCTTTAGTTTCAAAGGTATCTATAAAAAACTCCGAATAGTCGTATGACAGTAATCTCTAGTTTAAGTGACCAACTTTCGCATTGAGCAGAGGTAAGAATGGCATAGAAAAGCTGTCCGCCGTGCATCCGTACGCCACTCTGACAGCTCATACCTGGTTCACCTGGAAGTTACGATTTTTGTGATTTATGTGACCCAGCTAAGTGAATGACATGACCTAGTGAAGTGAATGACGTGACCTAGTGAAGTGAATGACGTGACCTAGCTAAGTGAATGACGTGACGTAGCTAAGTGAATGACATGACCTAGTGAAGTGAATGACATGACCTAGTGAAGTGAATGACGTGACCTAGTGAAGTGAATGACGTGACCTAGTGAAGTGAATGACGTGACCTAGTGAAGTGAATGACGTGACCTAGTGAAGTGAATGACGTGACCTAGTGAAGTGAATGACGTGACCTAGTGAAGTGAATGACGTGACCTAGTGAAGTGAATGACGAGACCTAGTGAAGTGAGTGAACAGGGAAGTGGACAGAGTCTGAATATATAACTATGTTTTTCTTAAACGAAGCATCGACGATTTTCTAAATAATTACTGTGAACAAAAGACACTTTCGAGATTCTAGTGAATTGTGAAAAACCGTTAATGCTTAGACCATGAAACATTAGGTTGAAAATTTCATCAGGTGAAATCAAAGCTTTTTCTGTAAAAAAATGAATTCAAGCATGAAACGACAATACACCAGTTATGATTAATGAAAAAAATCATAGCCCGTGAAACACCTCCTTTTCCACCGAACTCAAATGTTGGGTCACAAGCTTGTTCAGTGCAGTATGTGGACTAACAGTGATACCTGATGTATCATGGTCTCACAAAACTGGTTTGTGTGTTGTTCACTAGAAACTCGTAAGCATGAACTCATGTCGGACCAAACTGTTCAAGTTGATAAAAATTGATTCAAAGTGAACTTAAGCTGTCTTATTGTTTGCAAAAAAATCACCAAGTTTTATGCGTACAACTGTTTTGTTGCAATTTTATTGTATGATTCTTTATGAACTGCGCTCCTGAAAGACTACTCATCAGGGAAATGCTTAAATACGCTCAAAATCAAAAACAAAAACTTTAAACTTTGAGTTCACCTACCGTCTGTACCCTGCTTTTGCTGGACCGATTCCTCACAGAAGCTCACAAAGACTGCCATGGTGACCAAAATGAAGAGCTTCATATCGCGATGATTGTTTCTAAAATGAGCAGATATAGCTGGTTCAGGGTTCATTGTTATACATATAGTATATATAAGTAGTTATAGTTATAGTTATAGTTATAGTTATAATTATAGTTATAGTTATAGTTATAGTAATAGTTGTAGTTATAGTTATAGTTTTAGTTATAGTTATAGTTATAGTTATAGTTATAGTTATAGTTATAAACTTTTTCATGGATCCTTTACCACAACTGTTTAAATAAAATTAGTTAAGTGCACCTTAGCACTTCAAACAAATGTGAAAAGATTTTTTTTTTCGAAATTTTGAACACGCGCCGAACTCAGTTGTGAATTCGAATAACGCGCCAAAAACTTTTCAGAGTAACATGAAACCCTGGATAAACCAACAGTGGAACATGTTGTTTCAAATGAACATGTTGTTTCAAATGAACATGTTGTTTCAAACAAAGTTTCAAATTGAAACCGCAGTACATTTTGCATTATTTGGAGAAAGAGTAGTGAAGCTATGATCTTATTTTTATCAGTAAGTGGGCAACAAAAACACCTATATTTTTCGAAAAATGTATCAGCATAGGTGTATGTATGTTTTTATGTAACATAATAAACTGTATTTGTTCATACGGTCTAGAAGAAGGTGTTTATAATAGAAACATAACTTCTTCTGTTTTTTTTCATCTCAATCAATATTGTTTCGACAAAATTATTCAATTTTCATACAATTTATTCAAGTTTTGAACCGAGAAGGGTTCGGTTGGATTTTTTGGGTCAATGATGTGCTGATAAAATATGTCCAAACGTAGTGATCGATAACGAACAAAACGAATCGAATCTCGAAAACGTGTGAGTTTGCTTTTGACTCAATTTAAACAAAAAAATTGGTTCGTTTTGATTGCATAGAAATGAAGTTTCTAGGGTTTGTTTCGTTAGCTATCGAAACGAACAAAGTTTTGCGAAGGGTTTCGATAAGGACGCTTGAAACTTTCAGTCATCGGAAACTGTGAGTCGGTAATTATCTGAATAAGTTAAGGAGTGAGTGGGTGAGTGATGGAATGGATTTAGTGAGTGGGTGAGTGAGTGAATATTTCAATGAGTGAGTGAGTGAGTGATTCAGTGATTGAGCAAGTGAGTGAGTGAGTGAGTGAGACTTAAGTGAGTAAGTGAGATTTTTTCTACCAGGTTTACTCACTCCCTCTTTTATTTGAATTTTTAACTTGAATTTATTTTAAAATTTTCTTCGTCGAAATTTTTTTACTTGTCTTATCGAAACTCATAATAAAATATTCTAAATCTCGTTAGTGCGAGTCGAATTGAAAACCTTATCGAAACTTTGTGGTTTGATAGCTGACGAAACTAACAATTTTTAAAACTCGTTTCGGATACTGAAAATCGAACCAGGTTTTTTCGATACCATGGTTCTTTTCAAGAGTTTTGTTTAGGTTTGTTTCGTAAGTAATCTCTATACAAACGGTCAACTTCTGGTTTGGTACACTGTTGTTTTTTCCTGTTAATCTTTTGTGTATCAAAAAAGACAAGAATCAGAGAATTTTTACAAGAAATAGTTATGTGGGTCGAAAAATTATTTTTAGTTAGTTCTTTTTCATTACATTGAAATCCATACATAGTAGAAAGTTGTTTGCTTGAACATTTTGCTTGAATATTTATAGAATAAAAAATAAGATCAATATACAAAACGGATATATAAAAAGTTCGAGAAAACGATAAAATAAATGTCAGTATAAAAAAACATACCTAATCTACTGTATAAGTGATTAAGTAAATATATTAATATAACCAACATGAATTTATCAATAACGATTTAATATATTGGTATTGGTTAACATGTTCAACTATTTGGTTGACATGTTCAACTATTTGCTTCTCATGTTAAGTTATTTGGTTCACATGTTCAACTATTTGGTTCACATGTTCAACCAATTGGTTCACATGTTCAACTTTTTGGTTCACATGTTCGACCATTTGGTTCATATGTTCAACTATTTAGTTCACATGTTCAACTATTTAGTTCACATGTTCAACTATTTTGTTCACATGTTCAACTATTTAGTTCACATGTTAAACTATTTGGTGCACGTCGTCCACTGGGGATCCGATCCTCTTTGTGCACTACTGTCGAATAGCGCACAGTGGGTACCTTGGAACGACGCATACTTGCATGGTGACAAACTGATGCAATGGGCTGCAAAAATAAAATATGTTCATGTCAAAAAAGTTGTTTAGACGATCATCAAAAGAAACATTTTGCAAATGTATGTACATCTGCAACTTCCTGCACTTAAACCCAGTCATACATAGCACCTTGTTACTAGGTTATTACTGTAAACTGCTTTCCACGCTATCACTAGGACAAGGCGTGCCATTGGGATAAAACAAGATTCACAGTGTGGTTTGAAGAAGTTTCGTCGAAGATATGAAAGGTGCAAAATCTCAGACTAACAGTATTGTAGTATATGTAAAAGTAAAACCGCAACCTTTGCATTGATCGTTACTCGTGCTTCCATACCATAACTGGTTGCCGTGCATTCGTACACCGTTCTGGCAGCTCATTCCTGGGGCACCTGCAATTTCATATAAAATTATATAGTTATAAAATATAATATAATAAAATATAACATAATTTAATATATTATAATTTAATATAATATAATATAATACAATATAATATAAAATAATATAATGTAATACAATATAATATAATATAATATAATATAATATAATATAATATAATATAATATAATTCAATATAATATAATACAATATAATACAATATAACATAGTTATATAAAAATAATTTGTGAAAGACGTAGTCAGCACAGCATGCGAAGTGAAATTGCCGCAATGAATTATGTAGCAACCTACGTGAAAAGAACACAGAAAAAACCAAGTCTCAATATTAAAAAATACGAAGCATTGTCGATGTTGTATATTTTTTTGAAGTACGCTCCTGAAAGATCACATATTAGAGCGAAACTTTAGCCAGGTCACATCATTTACATTGGAAAACTTTAAGAAAGTTTTTTTAGAAATAAAACCTTTCAAACTATGTTCTTTTGTGTTAAAACTTCTAAATATAACAAACCTTCAGTTGCCTCAGTTTGGACTGTCTTCTCCACGGGCACTGAGCTGCAGACGGCAACGGCCACGGCGAGCACAATCAAAAATTTCATTGTTGAACTATCGTTTACTGAAACGGACGCATATTTGTAAACTGTACCAGTTTTTTGTCAAAATTCGTGTGATCCAACGACAATAACCATCTGACATTTAATAACCATTTGATTGTTTGTACGGCTTAGGCTTAGTTCCGAACATAGACTGTACGTTAGTGAAGGAGATAGCCTAGTTTAGCCCCACCGTGAATCCAAAAGGAAAATGTCGACTTTGGTATTTTGACAAAAAACCGGTATGGGAAATGGACAGTTCCTAAGCAGCTTAACAGACTTTCTATCTCAACAAATATTTATAACGAATCCGCGGTTGAAAAAAGCAAAATCGGATTACGGATCTGTGTGAACTCAAATTTATTGCGCAAGATTATTGCGTTTATTTTATGACAAAAATAACTACATAGTCGGATTTTTCGGTCAATTTTGAGTCAGGATCAGTATTAACATGGGATCACACAAACGAAATTTCTTTCGTAATTAGCCATAAAAAAGTGTTACGAGACTTTTGGCCACCCCTGTATACACCTAGACACGATCTAAAAGAAGGTATTTGTAATTGAAACGTTAACGTATTTCGTTTTGTTCTTTTTCATCAAAATCAAAATTGTACCGACGAAAATATTTAATTTTCAAACAATTATATAGTTAAGTTTTTGGGTCAATGATGTGCTGTTAGAATTGTCCGAACGGTCAAAACGAATCTGATGTCCCAACCACTGTTTAGCGGCTTTAAAAAAACTGTAGTTAGGCGAAAATGAATGGATGACACTCGAGGTCAACATGAGAACACTGAGTTTGGCAATGTTGGGTCTTAAAAAAGGGACCGCTAATTTATAGGCTCCGGAAACCCCAAAGATAACGAACGAGCGGCTAACTATTGTAATGACGCTGCCACGAGCGGACGATAAGAGGTGGGAAAACTGGAAGTCTCCCTCGTTGGCGATTTCTTAAGTAGAGTTTT
>OZ038445.1:25828448-25863448 GCA_964036265.1 Daptonema setosum
GTAGATACAGTAATTTGAAGATAAATACTGATGACTCGTGTCGAAAAAGTGTCGAGTGAAAAAGTGTTACATAAGTAACTGAAGTCATTTGCCTAGCAAAAGCGAGTCAAACCAAAGTGGATTGCAGTCAGTGTCTCAATCGTATAAACCACGTGGACAGTCGAAAGGGAGAGGAAAGGCTGAGACAACATGTCAAGTTGTGCCAAGTACGCTGAAGAGATGAAAAAGAGAATTAAGCTCGTAGTTTATCTTTTTACTAAAAATTTCTCCTAGAGGGAGATATAAATCAAATACAAGGAAGTATACATATGCATGCAAGGAGAAACTGCATACCATAATTTCAAATGAAAAACATAATGGAATTTTTTTTACAAATCTACGTATATTGGCTTTCGCTTATTTCCCCCAGCTCATCGTACAGGACAGAGGACGAGCTGGCGGACGAGCAAAACCTCCAAAGGGAGGGGAATCTTTCCAAAGAAGGGGAAATTGGTGAAATTTAAGCCATTTTACCTACACCTTAAACTTTTTGGAACTACCAGAGGGGAAATTCCATTTTTCAGTTTTCCCCCCCGTCCGCTAATGGACCCAGCAATCTGATTTTCGCCGAAGCCATGGCCCGTGCGGCCCGACAACCAGACGCCCTGGCGGACGAGGCAATCCTCCAAAGGGAGGGGGAAATTATTCAAAGGTGGGAAATTATCAGTTCTGAGGCTATTTTAGCTAAACCTCAAGGAAAATGAACTGGCTACTTTTTGAACTGCCAAAGAGGGAAAAGTGTGGGTGGTCATTTTACTTCTTCGTTTCTTTCCTGTCCATTAGTGCCACAAGCTAACATTTTCATGCGCAGTGGGCCACTAGCGGACGAAAAGGAGTGGGAAAAGTGGAATTCCCCCCTCTTTGGATTATTCAAAATATAGATTTTGTTCCCCAAGGTGTAGGTAAAATAGCCTAAAAACCTCCGGATCCCCCCCTCTTTGACGAAATTCCCCTCCCTTTGGAGATTTGGCTCGTCCGCCAGTACCGTGGGACGAAAGGTTTTCTTGTACAAGTACTTGTCAATGAAGCCGTGTATAACTATACATACATACTGTATATACATAGTTCGTGCAGAAAATCGTTGTGATAAAAAACTCACTTGATTCCAAATTCAAATAGTAACAATCAAAAGGGATTTATAAAACCATGTTTTTGACTTTATGATATAATACCAACTTATTCGGGGAAACTTTCTTCCGCTTCACCTTTATTCTCAAAGTTGAGTTGGGCTTTGTAAGTTGAGTTATGCCATTGCGCGTAGGTCTTTATCGGGGATGCGATGACTGGTCAGTTGAGTGATGGAAGTTTTGATAAAGTCAGAATGAAAATTTGCTCAACTAGGTGTTCATTAACATGACATGCGCTAATGTGAAACATTTAATTGGTTATCTAAAATCAGTTCGGTGAACCGTTAAATTTATATTCAAGTTATAGAAAAACAATACTAAACAACAAATCTGATCTACTAAAAGCAAGAAACGACATCACACTCGAAAATCTGCGCAAAAACTTTTTTTCGAATCTGGAAGTATGGAACACAAAATCCAAAGTCTGGGTTATCACAAATACAAAACTAACAGGCTGTTTCCTGAATTAATTTTTTTTTCTCAATTGATGCATGAAGACTAGCATACAATGGGCGATAATAACAATCCGACGATTCCTTCTGCCACGGCGGCATCTTCAGACAGCCGTAAACGAAAAGCGGGCGATGACATCGTGGAAGCGCAGGATCGCATCTCCACAGTTGAAGACGTAAGTTTATTACCATAATACATATATCTGAATGTTTTAGTAATAGTCCAATCTAACGTAGGTTAAGCACAGGCTTGCTACTGACGAGAAACCGGCCTGTTTAGGAAACGGTGTATAGCAAAAGGTTTCGAAACACCGTGTAGGACCTAAAACATAATCTGATAGTCACTCTATAAGTTAGAACTCTCTCCAATCACTAACCCGTTTTTTCAGCTTCATACACATTGCTAGTAGACGAGAAGGAGAGGGAAAAGTGGATTTTGTTCCTTAAGGAGAATTTAGATAAAATGGCCTAGTTTTTTTTGGTAACCTCCCTCTCTTTGGAAAAATTCCTTTCACTCTGGAGATTTAGTTAGTCCGCCACATATTCGAAACGATTTAACTTAACGTCAGTTTATCAAAGTCACAACGATAATGTTTGGATGTGATTGACAGTTATCTGTCACTGCCCACCGATAATAAACAATCTGGATATTTCTGGATAATCAGTAGGATATTATAGTGCTGACAAACTTCTATTAGAAAATTTTGGTTGTAACATTTTGTCCTGCGCAAATGCGAATTATGGATCCACACAAAAACCACCTCGAAAAATATTGTTTTAGAGATGAAATAAACTTGAAGAGGATCTAAGCTCTTATTGGGACTATAAAACAAAGATTTAATGACGGGCCACTTTGGTTTTTACTACTTTTCTAGTTTTTGCTATGAAAGCTATTTTTAGCTGGAAAAACGACAAATAAGATAAAATCAAATTATTCATGCAGTAAAATTATGTTTCATGAACTCAATGTAAGTTTCGAACTACCTAAAATACAATTCACCTTGAAAACAACCATTTTCAAAGCAGTTTTTGTGTGGATCCATAATTCGCATTTGCGCAGGACAAAATGTTACAAACAAAATTTTCTAATAGAAGTTTGTCAGCACTATACCGGTTTTATTTAATCCGAGTGTTATTCAACAGTTATCCTTGAAACCATAAGTTGTTCTACGCAAACGTACTCAAACTCAAGAAATGGTTTGTAATTAACTATCCTTTATTCATATGACAATCAGGCGATCAAACGATTTAAGGAGTCAGACATTTACTCTGAACTTTGTGAAAGAGACTTTGGTGCAGTTTCAGAAATCATTGGGTTCATAAACTCAAAACACTGGTTTCAGCAACGTCATTCGGCTGCAACGTGAAAAAAGGTTACCGTGAATGTGAAAAACGTCATCAGTGCATAGTGTAAAGTGGAGGTAAATATGATACCGGGGGCCACTTGCAGACGAGCCAAATCAACAAGAGAGGGGATACAGTCACAACGTGGGGGGGGGGGGGTCGGCAGAAATTAGGTCATTTTACCAACGCCTTTAGGAACATACTCAAATTTTTTAAACTGCCAAAAAGGGGAATCACATTTTCTCCATTTGCCAATGCAAAAGCAAACGAGTAAACAACAAATGTCAATGTTTCAGCGGAGGAGAAAAGCAAAAAGAAGTGAACTTTTTACAAGAACAAAGAAGAGAGAAAGTTTGAAAAGAGGATGTTTTCCGATATTTATCTCGTTTTGATAAAACCAATCTTCAATAACAGCAGATTCACGGGCGGACGAGCCAAACCACCAAAGGGAGTGTAATTTCGTCAAAAAGAGGGAATTTGTCAGTTTCAGGCTATTTTACCTTTACCTTAGGAAACAAAATGCACTTTTCATGCTTACCAAAGAGGGCGGAATTCCACTTTTTCCAACCCTTTCTCTTCAGCTAGTGAGCAAATACCTGCGAATATTACTCAAGGATGTTCATTGTGTTTATTCATATGAAGGCCCAGGCTCCAAGACACTTTAGCGATCGAGAAGCGGTGGGAAAATTGAAATTCCCCCCTCTTTGGCAGTTTCAAAAAGTTAAGTTTGTTCCCTAAGGGTAGGTAAATTGACCTGAATACTCTCCATTCCCCCTTCCTCGATGAAATTCCCCTCCCTTTGGAGGGTTAGCTCGTCCGCCAATGCCAGGGCACATTTGGCAGGCGTGTTGAGAGTGTGCCAATCTGGTTCCAACAGGAACCATTGAGAAGCCAGATGCAGTTTTTTACCGGAAACTCCGGTTTTCATCAAGGTTCGGACGTTAGTCCGAAACCTTAATATGGTTCGATGGTTTAACCGACTTTACACGATTTTGGTGATTTTAGGGTATAATTTGGTTCATTGCATAAACCCATTGGAAATTAAATATGATTTTCTTGTTCCCCATAAAAAGTTACATATACGTCCAGGTTTTTATTAAAATGTATCAATCGTATCGAAAACGACAGGCGATTCCGTGTTGCCGATGAACTTTTTCCGTTTTTTTTCTGTATGCACGTTTTGGTGACAAGGGTAGTTCACTGAAACTATTAAGCTGAAAATTGGAACAGATGTTACTTCGAGCCTATCTACAAGGATTCTCGGGTGGCAAAGAGATCTGAAAATTAATTTTATTTTTTTGGCCACTTTTCCAAAAAAGTGTCAAAAAAAGGCCAAAATTCGCAGGCAAAAATAATTATTTTCCCAATATCTTTTGATGTGTGTTAGATGTATCAAAAGTTTTTTTGGGATTATTGTATAACATATATAACTATCGAAATTCATTGTCAGTTTAAATAAAATGCCAACACAACAAAAACGGCATCAGGTAAGTTGAACCATGTTTTTGTCAATTTTTGTGATATTTTTGGGTTTTTGGGTAATTTGACCGACAAAGCTGCATCTGCTTCAATTTATCAACACTACAGCATATTTACAGTTTTAGCCACTGAATCCGAAAATAACTTCAGATTTTATGAAAAACATTTCATGAAAAAGTTATGATGTCATAGTCGTCAATTTTGACAAAACAAAATGACTTTCGTCCTTTTACTCCACAAAGCTGCATCTGATGCAATATGTTATCACTATAGCATATATACAGTTTTAACCACTGAATCTGAAAATAACATCAGATTTCATGAAAAACGTTGTATGAAAAAGTTATGACGTCATCCTCGTCAATTTTGACAAAAAAAATGATTTTCGCCATTTTTCTCCACAAAGCTGCATCTGATGCAATATGTTATCACTAAAGCACATATACAGTTTTAACCACTGAATCAGAAAAAGGCAACAGATTTTATGAAATACATCATATGCGAAAGTTATGGTGTCATCGTCGTCGATTTTGGCAAAAAATCGAATTTTCGTCCTTTTAACTCACAACGCTGCATCCGATGCCATCGTTCATTAATATAGCACATATACAGTTCCAGCCACTAACTAAACCCGAAAATTACCTGAGTCCCGTAAATTAAGAAAGAAAGAAAAAAAGTAAAAGTATGAATGTATTGATTTCACGTTTATTTTGTTTGATTGAATAAATGTTCACACATAAAAAAGACAGAAACAAGAAATAAAAATGCCCAAAGGCATAGTGAGTCACTAATATGGTTCTTATTTGGGCTAATCGTAAAAAAGCGAGAGACAAGAATTCGATGGCGGTACAATTAATTTTCATTTTATAAACTCTGCGGCTGACAATAAGGAAACATTTATCAAGCTTCACATCACAAATAAGAAGAGTAAAAGTTATGCCTGATGATTACTCATTGCAAGAACCATATTCCGGACTTTTCGGTGAGAAAATCAAGCTTGTTTCCATATAAGCAAGCATACCATATTTACACGTTTGAAAACATTAAAGAATTAAATTTGCTCCAAAATTCGATTGGTTTTGTCAAAATCAATTTGGTCCCTAAATTCACATGCAGTTTTCCGTTGCTAACATGTTTTTTTTGCATCCAGTTTTAAAATTTCTATTATGTACGTATTTCTCGTTCAAACATCTAATTTGAGTCTCCAATAAGACCTTCGCATTAATTGTATGTAAGAAAACTTTTCGTGACTTGCATTTACATTTAATTTAATTTTTTTGGAATATCACTGCCTATTGTTTAGCATAAAATTAAAGACTTCATACGCACATGTAAACGTACTCATAATAACTTAAATTCGTATGTACTCATTTAAGTTGAGAAACCAAAATAAATTAAAAAAACGAAGGCTCGTAGTCTGTTAGTTTATAACAATGGTAAAATTATTTTATAACATTCAGCATTCATATTTTTCAAGACGGAAAAGGATCACTATGGAAAAGACACATAATGATACCTACTGTATTTGTCGCATTCCATAAACTCCAGTTGCAAAACGTTTCCAGAATTTACTCAAAACTTAAAAACTTTATGTTTATTATTTTAAATTGATTTATGTTATCATTGAACAACACAATTTTTTCAAACAGCTATTGAAAACAAATCTAGCGCGTAAAACTTTTAAAGTCAGTTGGCATGGCAGTAAATAAGTTACTATAAACTAACTATTTACTCGTGAAAAGTTCGGAAATGGTTCTTGCAATGAGTAATCATCAGGCATAACTTTTACTCTTCTTATTTGTGATGTGAAGCATGATAAATGTTTCCTTATTGTCAGCCGCAGAGTTTATAAAATGAAAATTAATTGTACCGCCATCGAATTCTTGTCTCTCACTTTTTTACGATTAGCCCAAATAAGAACCATATTAGTGTCTCACTATGCCTTTGGGCATTTTTATTTCTTGTAACAATTATGGACAAGCCAGTAAAACTACCCGTATTCGGAGCGTGACTTTTTTTAATCTTATGTAGCTTGGTCATGGTATCCTGTTATACTGAAATTGACTTTGATAAGCTGTTTAACACGTGTGCTACTGAGTACTGGCGTACGAAAAGGGGAGGGAAAAGTGGAATTTCCCCCTCTTTGGCAGTTCCAAAAAGTAGAGTTTCTTCCAAAAGACCGAAATTTTGTCAATTCCCCCTTTCTTTGGAAAAATTCTCCTCTCTTTGGAAGTTTCGCTGGTCTGCCAATGACGTGTGCAATGAATTTTGCGCACCGTTCCTATGTAATGCAAATGCCATAAAAAACCGATTTATTTGTTGGAAATTTTAAAGAGCGCCAAAAGCATTATTGAATTCAAACTACGCGCCAGAAACTTTTTAGCTAACCGGCTATATGTATGATACAAAGAGACAACCAACCAAGAAAAAAATATATAAATATAGTAATATAGTAAAAAAATATTTACAGTGGCGGTCAAAAGTTTAGGAACACCCCTAATTTGGATGTTTTCTCCCTATAAAACACGTTCGGATGTGTAAATCGGACTGGAATCTTCAGGAGATGTGGAAAACATGTGTCTTAGCCTGTTTTATTTGTATAATTGTGTTTCATTCATTATAAATGGTTTTTAGGCAGTATAAATGTGTTATCTAAAAGCATGCGTTTGTTCGTGGGTGACACGCATTGACGGTGGTTTGAAGACAGTTACAAGATTATGATTTTTACATTGAGACTGAAATCAGTTTGATGATATTTATTGGTACTATCCACACCTCATGCATACTTTTTATCGTGTTCGACACCTTCTAAAGTCACTTGGAGCAAATCGCGCAAAATGCAAGGAAAACCACTACGGGACTATTGGAAACAACTTGTTATACAAAAGAGATTTGATGCAAGAAAGTTAACTATTGGTTATAAAGGGCTTGTTTTGAAGTGAACACATTGTTTACGGTGTTTCTTTACCTTGAACAATCCATAAACTAATCTTCAAATCGAAAAATTTGAAAGTATTGGTTTTCAGACACAAATTCACTTTTTATAATGCGACACAGGGCAATTTAAGGTCGATTTCCTTCCTGTTAAATTACAGCAATATATCCCATAACTACCCGTTAATTATTTCTGATGAATTCAACTGAACACTTTCTATTCATCTAACGGCCTTTCAACAAATTTTTTACCACTCGACCGACAGGTTATAACTGGCTTGAATAAAAATATTTACGAAACTTATTTTCAAATGATGGGATATAATAATATTATGATCTAAATACATAGCGATTGCCTTGCCAGTGATGCAAATCGGAAGAAAAAAGCGCCGCGTATAATACGGCTTACGCAGTATGGTCGATTGAACATTTTGATATTTGATCTGTTTGAGATAACGATTTAGTTTTTTTTGGCATTTTACTACAAAAAATTCATACTGTTATCGTTATGTATTTTCGGACAATATAGTTATGAGGTTATTACTGGTTAATTCACGGGCGAGTAACAGTTATGTACAGTTGGTGCAACGGGTTATTGAAAAAGGGAGTAGAGCAACCACACAAGAAAAATGGAAGTCTATTGAACTTGCATTTCGGCTGAATTTAAGAAAGCTGATCGTAAGTTACGGCAGTAGGCATCATTCAAATTTGGGGGGCTAGTCCCTAAAGTTCCCGAATGGGTCATCATCATCTAGTATTCTAGTATGTATGTCTCATTATACTCAGGGTTATGTCTTGTAAAACATTTGCCATATATGTACGTACATCCTAAAGTTGAGTTTTCTCTGATTATAACGGGAAAGTGATAAAAAAAATGGAGGGGATATGAAAAAAAATAATTACTACGTACTCATGAAATATCAACTTGAAATACTACCCGTTTATAGTCGGTGTACGTTCTCGCCATTTTTTCGGACTGAATACGAATTTTTTCATTACCTGTCGAACTGAGAACTGTGTCATATTCCCACCCCATTTTATCAGAGAAAAACTATAATTAAGGGTATGAATGGCAAAAGTTTTCTAAAACATAACCCGCTGCACTGACTGTAAAGTAATGAATTCAGTGTTGAATAAATTTATCTTTATCACAGTAAGCTTATTCTCTACATGCATACGTAGCTCAATTATACTTCTAAACAACTTGAGAAGATTATCTTTTGATATACCTATACAAATGAAATAACTGTTGCTATTAACTGCTGAAACAGTTAAATTGTAACACATGAAAAGACTGCAACAGTTGAACAATAAAGATCACTACCCAAAAAGTGGTGAATAAAGTGTATTATTGTCTCATTGAATGAGATCACTAGCAGACGAGGGATGAATGAAAACGTGGAGTTCCGATTTTTTTTATTTCAGTAAACAATCACCGACGTCACAAACTTCGTTAAATACAGGGTGTCATATTTAAAAATGCGCATTTTTCTGAGAAATGAGAGCAAACGCAAAGAACCTCTTCAAATTGGGACACCCTGTAAAATTGTTCCATTATTTTCCTTGCGACGTAAGAGATCATCGGTAGTGTACACTTAGAAACAAACGCGGTTTTCATTAGTGAACAATCAACCAAACTTGAATTGTTTTCATTGCGTAATTAACAGCCAAACTTACTTACATTATTTTAATTGCCTTAATTGGTCATAAAATACACGTACATTTATTTTATTACGTTAAATAAAGTCTGGTCACAGTTTCTCGTTACTCCGAAATTTTTACCGTAATCCTTTTGGCGCGCATTAAAATTTCGGCGCTCGTTCAAATTTTTTAGAAAATTTGAACTTTTCAGACCACATTTGTATAACATATTATTGAACATATCCAACTTATCAATCATTCAGTATAAGATTTTAGAGAAAATAATTAGTAACAAGATACCCTGACCAAGCTATACCAACCAAGTTGTCTCGATTTTATTTCATTGCCCTTAATTTCAAAGGAAGTGTAAAAATGTGAGCCAGCACCGGGGTTGAACTTGATGTCGAAAAATTATATAACAAGAAAAACTTCATGACATGAAATGCCAGAAGAAAGGGAGGCTTAATGAAGCGGCTCATTTATCATTTTATTATTAGCCGGTCCACTTATCCCGTCCCGCGTTTTTTTGTCCCGTCCGCATATTTGGAAACTGTACTGGTTTTTTGTCAAAATCTAAAATTCGACTTTTTTAGTTTGGATTCTAGAAGAGGCTAAGTTAGGCTATCTTCTTTACTAACGTTCAGTCTGTTTTCGGAACTAAGCCGAAGCCGTACAAACAATCAAACGGTTTTTAGCTGTCGTTGGGTTTCTCGAATTCTGACAAAAAACCGGTACAGTTTACAAATATGCGTCCCGTCCCTGTTTTTGGATTGTACCTATCAATCCTCTTCTGTCCACCTGGAAACATGGATTTCAAAAAAGAAATCAGGACTTGGATTGAGAGACTGCTTATCAAACATGGATAGCCTAAGCCTGCTGAACCTACCTACACTGAAACCTACATTTTATGCCCCCGCCTGCATATTTGGAAAAATCACCCACTTTTTGTCAGAATCCCAAATTCGACTTTTTTTATTTTTGATTTACGAAGAGGCTACATAAGTTAGGCTATCTCCTTTACTAACGTACAATCTTTGTTCGGAACTAAGCCTAAGTCCTACAAACAATCAAATGGTTATTCGCTGTCGTTGGGTCGAACGAATTCCGACAAAAAGTGAGTGCAGTTTCCAAATATGCCCCCCGCCTTGGATCATTAATCCCCCAAAACACAAAAAAAATCATGCCGCAAATGTTTGCCGGCAACAATCACAAGTTCATTTGTCATTTTTTATGATTGGTCTGGTCGCAGTTTCTCGTTACTTCAAAATTTTAACCGTAATCGTTTTGGCGCGCATTTGAATTTTGGCGCGCGTTCAAATTTATTAAAAAAATCCAGCTGTTCGCAGCTTCGCACTACATTTGTTACTTATTAATTATTCACTGTAAGGTTTTCAGGAAAATAGTTAGTAACAAGATACCCTGACTAAGCTATACTTATTTTCTTTACTATAGTTTATTGATAAACTCGTGAGGATAGCTGATTGGCCAGTAAAATTCAAATTATGAGTATTCGAGTAAAATATCACATCTTTCACGTCGGTAGTTTCACAGATTTTCGTTTTGAGCTTTCACTTCCTTTTTACTTTCCTTTGAACTCTGTATAAAATATGAACCCTTAAAAAATCTTGAGTTGTGGCTGTTACTGTTTGGAAACCGTTGATTTATAAAAATAATAATATTAAACTTTTCCGAATTTGATGCTATCAAAAAAGCCAAACACGAACTTCATTTTCTTGTTTTCAATTTCAACTTTAGAACTTTGTCGCTACTGAAATTGCCCCGATTTTCCCACGCTCAGTCGCCTTGACGGTCTCGCAACGAACCAATAACGTTTCAAAAGAGTGGCGCTATTTCGAACTCGTATTTGCGTTTTGAATGTGAGCGAGCAAGGGTAAGTCTAGAATGAAGGCTGTATGTTATGCTATGCCCCAACACTACAGATCAATGCTGAGTCTATTCTTGTACTTCTTACCGTCAGATGACTGAAACTACTGAAGCAAACTCACCGTAAAAGTCTGCGATTCGATCGAAGTTGATGATAACCGGCTAATTTCGTGGTCCATTGGGTCATTCAGGGATCGTTTCCCGATAGGTTGGTGACTGTTTTATTATTTTAGCGAGAGTTTTTCTGTGCCATGTGTGTTATAGGATGCAGTGCTGTTCACGTTTCACAGCGGCCGTGTATATTATAACGTGACCGGCTTGGCCGAGTGTATTTTTGTGTATTTTCCTCTGGTTTTCGAGATTGTGGTTGTTATCTCATGATCAGTTAATTCTCAAATTCATATTTTGATTGTTAGGCAATGAAATAACTCCAGACAACTCTTAATTCGTGCATAGAATGAATGAATGACTCTGACAAGTCACATAAGGTATCTATTCTTTTTCCAGCGTTTGACCATTGTTTATCTTCTCGTCCCTGTAAAAACCCTGCATATAAATCTCCTTACAAAATGGTGGTCAACTCTCAATAAATATCTCCTCTTCTTTTCAAACGCTTGACCATCGCATAATTTCTGAAGTACAAATTGTTAAAAGTAGAAATGTATTTATATTTTAATTAATATTTATGTTCCTGATCCTGATGATAACTTCGCCAGGACCCAATTCTAATAGTTTGTTCTCCCATTTCCGGTAATCCGTCATCAACATGCCTTTTCTTAATCGAAAGACGCCGTTCAAACGGATCAAACCACCGACGGATTTGCGGCCCGACGAAGAAGTCTTCCTGCAGCCGCTGACCAACGAAGTGTTCCGTGATTACGAGTCGGTTGAACTTTTCTTACTTTTTATTGTTCGATTGTCTCAATCGGACGAAGACTTCGCCGTTCGCCGGTTCTAGTAGATGAGCTAAATCCCTAAAGGGAGGGGAATCTGTCCAAAGAGGGGAAATTGGCAGAAATTGGGCTATTTTACCTACACCTTAGGGAACGAACTCTACTTTTTGAAATCGCCAAAGAGGGGGGGAATTCCACTTTTCCCTCCCCTTCTCGTCCGCCAGTGCCGGGTTCTAGTCACTATCACGAATGGTGAACGCCATAGGCATATCATGGATTCAAATTCCCTGTCACTTTACGATATATCGGAGGTACGCTGAACAAGACATATAATTTTTAATATGATCATCAGCCGAAACGCCAATAAGCCACGATTGTTTAACATCCACCAGGTTCTCGGTGACGGCACCGGGATTCGAACCCGACAAGCCGTTTTCACGTTATTAACTAATTTTAGTTTGAAGATTCAGTTCAGTTAAGTCTTAGGACCGGCTATTGATTAGTGGAAAAACATTTGCTGGACACACTGAGTTAATCTGTCACAGATCATCCAACAATGATCTCTACATTGAAATTAGCAACTTCAATAATTCTGCTTTTTTTGCAGTGAGTTCTTCGCGCGGACCATCCATTTGAATTCAATGAACTGGACCTGTTCACAGACAGGTTAATATTTACCGATTATTTATTTTTGTCCTGTGTGTTAACTAACTTATTGTATGCTAACTGTGTGTCAAATGAAACAAACAACAACTTTTTACGTAACGTAAACATGTTTATCAACTGTCGCGATCGGAGAGGGATAATGTTTAGGCTCAGTGAACTATTGATTGATTCGAATCGTAACTTACAAGATCTTCGATAATAAGTATAGTATAATAGGTTGTGTTGTCAATCTCAACGTTACTTATATGACTCAATAGTTAATTTTTTCCATATCTTTTCTCAAAAGTCAAAACCTATTTTCCCTCACTGTATTTGCAGGCAAGTCGAATCTGACGTACGAGGAGGCGATGCAATCCGAAGCCAAGGCCAAGGAGTCGCTGGACGAGTTTCCCGATTACCTGGAAAAGCCGGTGCTCTACCTGTGCACGCTGAGTGCGCGTGGACGTATTGATGATCTGGTGAGTTAGTTATGGCCTACCCGAAAAAAACTTTGAATCTGAAATATTTGTCATCCGTAAAAAATTTTGTACGGAATGTTTTTCACACGACATTCGTGCAATACTAGAGCATGTCACTTGAGTCACATGTGCACTGGCGGACGAGGTAATCTTCCAAAGGGAGGGGAATTTCGTCAAAGAGGGGGAATAGGCTGTTTTCAGGTCATTTTACCAACACCTTAGGGAACAAATCCAACTTTTTGAAAGTACCAAAGAGGGGGGAATTCCACGTTCCCACCCCTTCTCGTCCGCTAGTGCACATGTGCGTAACTGGTTGTTTTTTTCATACATTTTTTCTATCGCAGGTGAACGACATCTACGTCTTCATGAAGGATCGGTACTTTATCAATGAGGAGGTGGACGTGAGCCTGCCCAAGGGAAAGAAAATGGCGCGTATCAGTATGGTCAGGTTGGTAGTGTCCGTAGCTGTAATTATCGTAGTCCAGTGGTCAGCGCGTCTGTCTCAAGAACGGGGGTCTTTGGTTCGAAACCTGAGCAGGGTTCGCCAATGTCGACAGATTATAATTGGTACAATATTACATTAAGCTCATTGAACATTTGACCTCGTTGTATACTCTACTAGATCACTACACTCAAAAATCATTTCCCCACTGCAAAATCAGTAAATCATTATTCTATTCATATTCACAGATTTTTTTCTTCTATTTTATCTCCCGTAACTATGTGGTCTAGTCTTCATACTGTATGTACATCAAACTATCTACATACTTTTTGCCCTTCAGCTTTTCGCACGGTGGTGAGTTGCTCATCTTGAATTACTTCGTATTTACTAATATCCAGAGCATTGCTTGAACCATATTAAGAGAACGGCGTAGCGGCCGTCCCTTGATAAATAATATGATAATGAACACAATTTCGGCCTTCAGATACGACGGTAAAGGCATGAAATTGGAGAACGATCCAGAGGAGATCAAAATCGAAAATCAATCGCATTCGGCGATAATGAATGGACATTCGGCGAAAACAGAACGGGAAGACAGTCCGATGGTGAATGGGGTGCTCACAAACGGACATCTCATGCAGTCCGCCAAATCGCCGAAAACTTCGCCGAAAAGGTTTGTTAAAGTATTGTTATTTCCCGGCATAGTAAAAATTCACGTGTTGTTTGCCAGAAAAGTCACCATACCAAACTTGACCCGAAAACAGGACCGCCTGTGAACCCGGATTATACTCGTACGTCTTTTCCATGTCTCAATATCATCAATCGTCTTGGAATTCATTTCAAAATCGTAATTGGATTGGAAGAAACTGTTGAATCGAAACGTGTATAGAACATTTCTCCCTTTCAACTTTGCTATTCGGGCATAATAACCGAATAAAATTAAATTTGATTTGTTCAATGATTTTCCATTTCAGTGCGAGTTCGGGTCCGAAACAGCTGATCGCGGCGAACCCGGCTGACTTTATGTACGACGTGGAGTTCGACGAGGATGTGAACGGGGCCAATGATAACGACATGTTCGATCTGCACTTCACACAGATGTTGTTAGTTTTTTTCGGGAACGGGAAAATTTGTCTTTTGAAACATTTTCTTAAATATTTTATTGTTGTTTGGTTGTCTCATTCGGATCAAGACTTTGCCGGGTCCCAATCGCGAATGGTGCTGGCCATAGTCATATCATGGAATCAAGTTCCAAGTCATTTCATCGGATGTTTAAGGTATATTCTTTAACGACCATCAGCCAGTAGGTCATATATTATTAAGAAAATAGTAAGCCCGCTTTTAGTGGCTTTTTGGGATTCATCTTTCACATTTCCCGAACCGGCTTCAACATAATCAACATACGTAAGAGTGTAAGACTAAGAAGTCAGTGTAGACATTTTGCAATTAAATATCCTATTATGAATCAAGTCAAGTTAATTAATAATAAAAGCAATGCGGTTTAATTTTTTTTAAATTATCATTCAATCGATTGTTGCAGTCGTCGCAAAGCCCGTGGCAAGGCGTTCTCCCGACCATTGCTCAAGTTGTTCCTGAAGAACTCGATGGAACTGAATCAAGACACCAAGTGTCTGGTGGTAAAAGTTGGATAACATTCTGAATTCCTCATCTTCTTAGGCGGATTCTTAAGGCATAAGAGTATACTTATGGTATCATTGAGGCATATTTGAATAGAGGGACTATCTTCAACAAATTGATCGTTGGAAGGTTCTGTTTATGAATTTAAATGTGCTGAAGATGAATCGTATGCCCTTTTGGTCGCTGCAGTTTCACTGTTGGTATGCTATTTTCAACAGTGAATCTTGAAACAGTTGTCGAATTTAAGGGCTACATGATAATTCAGTTGCTCGCACAGGTAGACTTTGGGGAAAGCTTTACCCGACTGTCCGTTTAATGTGAGCAAACATTATAGATAGGTTCGTTGAGTTTCTCAAACTTCTCACATAACTGTTCACAAATCCCCGTTTTTTTCATGAAACACGGCAGTCAACAATCTTTTTCGCCCTTTGGACAAACGTACAATATTATTGCAGATTTATAAAACTCTGATGACGAAAACCCAAGTAAAAGTGAATTGAGCGAGAAATTGAACCAAAAGGATTTATTTACCTTCTTATTGTTTTTGTTAGTCAGTCGACTTACAGGGTGGTCCAAAAAAAATGACAACACTTTGAAGCTGAATAACTCTCGACACAAAGATCAGATTTGGTTGAAATTTTCAGGTATTATCATCAACATACTAACTTAGAAAAATATATAAAACCAAGGGGATCGTACAATCACAGCGGCCACCACGCGTCAATGTTTGCGAAAATGCGCATGGGTCAAAAACCGAGCGATTCATATATGAACATTCAGGACATGGTTTACCCGTGATTTGTGAAACAATAAACTCAGTTATTTTAGCTTGTAATCAATCAAGATTCTTTTTTTACTCATTCTGAAGCATTTTTGGTAAAAAAAATCGTAATTTATTTTTCATTGGATAAAATCTTGTTTCAGAGGTGAAAACTGCGTGTATCTTCTTCTGACATTGAAAAAGCGCTTAATTAGCTAAATTAAAACGAAAAGATTAAAACCAATTAAACAAAATGCTTAAAAACCAAAAATAAACAATAAATAAACATGGAAAAGTACCAACGGCTAGAAAAAACAAATGTTTCATTTATTACGTGCATATCATCCCTTTAATATGCATGCCCGATTAGGCGGTTTTTGACCCATGCGCATTTTTGCAAACATTAATGCGTGGTGGCCGCTGTGATTGTCCGATCCCCTTGGTTTTATATATTTTTCTGAGTTAGTATGTTGACGATAATACCTGAAAATTTCAACCATATCTGATCTCTGTGCCGAGAGTTATTCAGCTTCAAAGTGTTGTCATTTGTTTTGGACCACCCTGTATATCAACGGTTACTTGCAGGATTCACTGATGACCGAATTCGACATCGATACAACACCGTGGACGGACATCTTCGATGGCCCGCAGCCGATTATGCCCCGAACACCT
Organism: Daptonema setosum; assembly: GCA_964036265.1. Classification (NCBI taxonomy): domain Eukaryota; kingdom Metazoa; phylum Nematoda; class Chromadorea; order Monhysterida; family Xyalidae; genus Daptonema; species Daptonema setosum. Next base: position 25,844,878 of record OZ038445.1, read on the forward strand.
TTAATGAGGGTAAGTCGGGACTATAACTTTAATTCTAGAGAGATGTTTCCACACTATTCACTTCTTGATCGTTTTTTTTGTTATCTATAACTTCAGTGTCAGTTTACAGTTTTCCCTGGAAATTCCCAGGATTTTTTTTGTTATAAGCAGCACCCATGACAAATCGATCAGGGAAAGTCTGAGAGGGAATGTCCAACAAACACTAAAAACGTATTCTCTGAATGGATTTGGTTTCATTCAAGGTAGTTTTCTGTGAAATTTGGGAATTATCTAATCATTTCGATTGCAGGCTGGACCGAAACCAAAGACGCCGGGCGCCGTATCGCAAGACAAACCGGAATCATCCGGATCAGCGGATACGCCGAAATCGGCGAAACCGAAAAAGGAGAAGAAGGAAAAACTAGAAAATGGCGAAACTTCGTCGTCGGCGAAGAAACCAAAGAAGGAGAAATCGGAAAAAGACCCGAAGAAGGAGAAGAAAATCAGCAAGAAACTACAGAAACAGGTTGGCTGGAAATTTTCGTGGTTCAAAGCAAATTTGTTTATTTGTACTTATTTTCAGTTTATCACATAAATTCCACATTTTGAATTTTTATTTGAAACACCGAAATTGGAGTAATCCCTCGGATAGGAGGCGTATATTGACTCACGTATCAAGAGAGCAAAGTTGCTTATAAAGACCCTTTCGGGAATCTAGTGAAATTTGACAGACAAAAATAGTCAGACCATGAACCATTAGGTTAAAAACTTTTTGAGTGAAATAAACGCTAATTTTGTAAAAAAAAATATGTAAACATGAGCATACAAAGATAATCCGTCTTAGCACAGTGCGCAATTTGGTGCAAGTTTTGTGTAAACCAGTGCAGTCAAATCATAATTTCAATCCAATATCGAGGCGTATGAATGAAGTATAGCTTTCTAATCAATGTAACTAACTTGATTCTCTATTTTATTGTTTTTACTTACTTGTAAAGTTATACTACATTTATACGCTTTGATATTGAATTGAAATTACAATTTGATTGCACTGGTTTACACAAAACTTGAATTAAATTCCGCACTGTGCTAAGACGGAATATACTAATTTCAATTCATAAAAAAGCATCGCAGCTCGTAAAAATACCCCTTTTACGCCGAACTCAGATGTTGGGCCACAAGCTAGTTCAGTACGTGCATCATGCACGTGTGGAACAACAGTGAAGTTGATGTTTCACCGTCTGAGCAAAATAGTGTGTGTGATTTTCACTAGAATCTCGAAAGCGTCTTTACCAACCAGTCACACGTGTTCTATAGATATCAGATCAGGTTGAACAAAATGTTGGTTCTTATGCCCGAAAGTCGGAACTGAAACTAGTTACACAAACACCTAACCGCTCAGATACAGAGTGTCCCAGCGAGTGGTTAACGATTTGTTTTTTTTGATTAACTGTAGTCACAACGAAGGTTATTTAGAAAACAAATCGTGAACCTCTCTCTCGCTGGGACACTTTTTACTTGATACAGTGAGGATTAAACATAACTACATACATAACGCCGCTTCTAAGTTGATATTCTATACCATGCAAATCATTCTTTTACTCCTTACATTATTTTGATTGAAGATTGACGAACAAAAGGAGCTCGTTTCGATGTTATTACGCGAAGCGAAAAAGTGGTCGGTCGATATGGATTTCAGCGAGTGGGAGAACCCGATTAAGGTTGGCAGTTTGGTACACTGGCGGACGAGCTAATCCTCCAAAAAGAGGGGAAATTCGTCAAAGAGAAGGGAATCGGCAGTTTTCAGGCCATTTCACCTACACCTTAGGGAACCAATTCAATTTTTAAGATGCCAAAGAATGGGGAGTTCCACTTTTCCCACCCCTACTAGTCCGCTAGTGCTGACACGAAACCTCATGTTTCGTTCTGTCTATATCGCCAGGTTTAGTAACAAATAAAAATTTCGTTCTAATTATGATGAATCAACGGTGAAACGTTGGGTGTGAAGTGAAATCCCTGTTTTTTTGCACGTAATGAGTCTAATTATTATTGACTACAACTGTGTCAGAATTAACAGACTTCCTTCACCATTTTTTGATAAAAGGAAATGAATCACAACAAGAATATTTTTGTCGAGTTTTCATAAACTGATGTGCTAAACATTCAGGTATTCTCCGAGGAGGAACTCGCTGCTATGCGGGTCGCCACGCGCAAGTCGCGCGACGCGGAACGCGCACGTTTGCGGGACACAAAACGGCGGGAACGTGAACAGTATCTGGAGTGGAAGAAACCGCGGGACGACCTGCTATGCGATGATTTGGCGGTTGGTGATATTGTTGTTGTTGTTGTTGTGGTCGTTATGATTGTTGTGGCTGTGGGTGTTGTTGTTGATGTGGTAGCGGTTGCTGTTGTGGGTGTTGTGGTTGTTGTTGTTGTTGTTGTTGTTGTTGTGGTCGTTTTAAGGTGGTGATGGTGGCAGTTGTTGCTGCTGTTGTTGTGGGTATTGTTGTTGATGTGGCGGCGGTTTTTGTTGAGGTGTGGTTGTTGGTATTGTTCAAGATCCCTGTAGTTTTGGCAATTGCGACAAAGCCCCTTTTGAATAAAAGCTGGTTAGTTGTTGTTAAAGAACCTGACTGAACCTTTTTACAATTTTACCTCTGGTTTCGTCACTGTGATGAAAACAATTTCAGTATAATATATGCTTGTTTTGTTTGTTTAATATGTTTTCCGTCAATATATTTACTTTAAATCCGAGATGTAAAATTTTTTTACTTGTTGACTGTTGCTCTCTAAAAAATTGCACGTCGAGCTTGCATAAATATATTGATTGTTTGCTGACAAACTGACTGAATGACTGAATAACTGATTGACTGACTGACTGACTGACTGACTGACTGACTGACTGACTGACTGACTGACTGACTGACTGACTTTTAGCTGCTACCTACTCTACCCGCCGTTCCACTACCATCCTCCATCACGGCTGACATGTTCGGTGACTGCGTTCGAGTGCTCGAGTTCTTCACCTCTTTTGCTGACTTGCTAAATGCCAAGGTTTGTTATAAAAAATATAAATAATTTTCTCATGTTAAAATCAAGTTGTATCACGTAATTTGCTGACTTAGGGAAAGTTATTCGTAGAATATTCATTCGTGATGGTTTGTTTAATTTTTTGTTCGATTAACTATCGTTGAAAAAAATCTCTGTCTTAAAAAAAAATAAAGAAAATCAACAAAAATCTATCAGCAACCGGTACCGGAACGGAGTAAATAGAAAGTTTAGTTCCTCAATTTTTGTTCTTGTAAATCTACTAATGTTTTTCAGGAAATACTCGGTGAGTCCAAGCTTTCCTGGTCGACATTGTTGTCAGCATTAACGGACAGTTCGGCGGACAGCCCGCTGGTCGACCTCTTCAAGGTGCTCATTGGGGCCAAGGCGGAGCGTGCTGATGAGGAAGATGGAGATGAAGGTGTGTTGTTGTTGTTGTTGTTGTTGTTGTTGTTGCTGTGGTGGTGATAAGATATGTTGTTGTTTTTGCTTTTTGTGTTTGTTGTTGAGATTAGTTGTTGTTATAACCTGAACCTGATGAATAATGACGAAGGGTCATGTTGTTGTGGCTGATACTTAAATTGCGTCGTTGTTGTTTCATCCCTTTCCTCAGTATCTACACACTGACTAAATAATCAATGAAAAAAATAGTTATATAGGGAGAATATGTATAACTTGAGAAAAACTGACTAACTTAGGGAGAAAAAAATTAAGCTATGGTGTTTCGACCATTAAAGTTGATTGATTATTGCTATTTAGCCGATCTGAGCAATCGTGACGAGGTGCCGTACGACTGCGAGGTCGAGAACCGCCGCTACGGCGCCCACATCCGAGCCGCCAATCAACATCATTTCGAATTGAGACGACTTTACGGTTGTTGTTTTTTTACTCGAAAAGTGATGTTTTCTCGATTTTTTTGGCAGTACCTGAGAGTGCCCACTGGAAAAAGTCCGTCGTTTCAGACCACGGCCTTTTCTATTTACTGTTCCGCTCTACCGAGTTTCATACTTTCCGAAATGATTCTGTATTTTATTTCATATTTCGTTGAAAAGTTCCATGAAGAGTACTTGTTTAACAAAAAATTGGTTTGTCATGTTTTGTGTGACAAAATATCATGGGCTTATAACGTTTCGCGTCATTTAAGACATTTTGAACAAAAATCATCACTTTATATTTCTCTAATCATCTGCAGGTTTGCCGATACGTCGATTACCGGTGGACGCTCTCACCCTCACGGAACTGATTCGGCAGCATATCGAGTCGGCCGGCTACTTCCCCGGCCAGTCGATCTATCGGCATCGATTGTTGCAACGGGGCGCCTTCAAGTGCTGGGACGACGTGCTCTTCCAGTACAAACTCGCCAACTCACCGCTCATCGATCGCATGAAAACGGTTGGTGCGGTGCGGGGTTCGTTTGTTCGTTTGTTTGGCCCTCAATTCACAACATCGGTGAACCACATACGGTGAGGGAGAGGTTGTTTGGGATTTGTCCTGCTCGCACCAGGATACGTCTCGCCACTCCAGCCTCAGAGTTTTGCTCCAAACTCGCGCACGATTATCAGTGGTAATCGTATGTGTATGCGGGGTTCGTCAGTGTATTTACACACTTGTCCAGTATTTTGCCTGTGTAATCTAGTGGTTTGGGTGCCTTCATAGTCAGTTGCAAAAACAATTGCTAAAAAGGTCATTTTTGCTGAATTTTCCGCGACGTTCGGATTTTTTTCGGAATACAGAAACAAAAGGAAACTTTAAAACGAAACGTTGAGGAACGTCATGAAAAGTCCCAAAAAAGTTGCAACCTTTTTACAACTGAGTTTGAAGGCACCATTAGGGCAATCCGAGGAAGCAATCCGGAGGACCTGATTGAAACTTGGCAGGGCAGGTGGAGGTGACACAGATTAATGATGGATTTCGCTGGGTGTGTCTGCCTTTGCCCGCCAGGTTAATCAGCCTCTATTGCCACTACGGAAACACCAATAAATGGATATAGTTTTCAAGTTTTGAAAAAAAAGATGAAATAAGAACTTTTCGTATTTGCTGATGTTTTCTATTAGGTTAGGTAGGAAATGGAACTTCACTTTTTCTACTATTAGCATTATGGAAAAAATTAAAAAATACACATTTGATCGAAAAAATTTCTGATAAGGCAACTTCACATTTTTCTACTTTTAGTAATATGATTAAGCTAAAAAAATATTTTGAAAAAAGTATTTTCACGAGTTTGCTCCATTTTCAGGAGACCGTGTTCGACTTTTCCCCATCGGAGCGACTGGAGCTGTTGGTCCTCTTCGTCGATCAGCTGATCACGTACGGCAAAGTGCGACAGAAGATTGATGAACGACTGGACAAGCTCACGGCCCTCAAGAAACAGCACAAACAGTATCTGGCTTGGGAATCACAACAGGAGAAAGAGGCGTCCAGTGCCAGGTTAATGGACTCAAGTACAGGGTGTCGGTGTCCCATCCTTAAACGCCGATAATGACGGCTTTGTGTTCGAGTATTTGGCATATTGTTTGAAACCCACCAAAAGTTAATTCAACTTCACTTGTATTCTGGCAACTTCTCGGATTAACGTGCACTCTGGATTCAAATGAGAGTTCAAAACCGTGGTTTTCTTTTCGCATTTTTTTGACATTGACAGACACCATTGAACTTTCAGACTGTAAATCGTAGGATTTCGGTGAAAACCGCTTTCGTAAATAGTTTAATTTCATTATTTTACCACTCCTTTATCGCGAAGCCTACATCATCTGCAGATTACTCCGCGAGCACGAGGCCATGTACGATGAGAAAGAAGACGCGGAGGATATGAAGCCGCCAGAGAGGAAGAAACCGTCGAAGAAGACCCAAAAACTTCAGGCCTACTTGAAAGCCCTAAAAACCGATTCAGTAACTGCGATCAGGCATCACATGAATCAGGAGACGTTGGATGTTGGTGTTGTTGTTGTTGTTGTTGTTGTGGTTGTTTTTGATTTTTGTTGTTGTTGTGGTTGTGGTTGTTGTTGTTGTTGTTGTGGTGGTTGTTATTGTTGTTATTGTTTTTTGTTGTTGTTGTTGTTGTTGTTGTTGTTGCTGTTGTAGTAGTGGTGCTGTTGTTGTTGTTGTTGTTGTTGTGGTTGTTGTTGTTGTTGTTGTAGTGGTTTTTGTTGTTGCATTTGGTGATGTCGTTGTTGTTGAAAAAAACATTTCTCAAGACATTGTTATTACACGTTGATGTTTTTCTTATGGTTATGCATCATTGATTTGTTCTGTACCGTACCTAGGAGAACACCTGGTCCTGAAATGAGCTCAAAAAGCAAGTTAACGCGAAAGTCATCAAACTCCAGAATTGCGTTCAGCGCAAAGATAAGATTCAATATTGTTGTTGTTGTTGGTGGTGTGGTTTTCGGTGATGGTTGTTGTTGTTATTGTTACTGTTCTTAGTCTGTTGTTAATTATCATCATGGTTTTCAGCTATTATATGGCGGTGACGTGGCGTTTGACGAGCTTGATCTGGACGACATCGAGCACGTCAGGGAGCTGCAGGCCGAGTACGTCAAGAGTGAGGCTGCAAAGGTGATGAAACAGTGCTATGATATGCAGGTTAGTGTTATGATGATGTTTCTGTGGTTGTTGGTGTTGTCAGGTATGGCTTGTTCAACCCAACCCATATTTGGTCACTACTTGACCAAAAACAACTTTGGTATTATTGATAATTTGCTATTGGTATTATTGTGTGCTTTAGTTAGTAGCTTCAATAAATGATCAAGTCTCAGCCCAGTGAAAAAAAATCATAAAAACAAAAACTAAAAAAAATTAAAAAATAAGTTTATTGATGCAACTTTCAGGCCAAATGTGGTCTGCTGCTGCTGGGCAGCGATCGTGCCAGCCGACGGTACTGGTATTCGGAGGCCATGTACTCGATCGTGGTCGAGGAGGAAACAGACGACATACTCGGTGTATGCGACGTGGCCACACCATTGGATAAGGTTGGACGTTTTGATTATGTAAAAATTATATTTTTACAATCATTTTTTGATAAATGGGAATTTTTGGGCAAACTGAGTGCAAAGGTTGAACGTGATGATTATGTAATTATTTTTATAAATGAGACTTTTTGAGGGGAAACTGAGTGCACACTAGCGGGCGAAAAGGGGATGGGAAAGTGGAATTCCCCTTATTCGGCGTGTTCAAAAAGTCGAGTTTGTTCCTTAAGGTGTAAGTAGAATTTCCGAATTTCTGCCAGTTCCCCTCTTTTTGGTAAGATTCCCGTTCCCTTTGGAGGTTGGGTTCGTTCGCTAGTGAGTGCACATAAGCTGAATGGAAAGTATATTATATCTATCTACATATCAAATACTTAATTGGCGGTCATTTTGAAGTCGAATGACTTCAATAAAAATTTATTCCATACAAATAACAATCAAATAATCTCAAGATTTTCAGTGTCCCGCAAAGAAGGACGAAGACGATCTCCCATTAAACACGGACTACCCGGCGTATCTTCACGATCTGCGATGTCGTCTGCTGGCATGTACGGGCGACGTGTCATCGTGTCAAGTCCATGGCAATGGCAGACATGAACGGACGCGATGGACCTGGATAAGGGATGTCCACACTTTGGATGACGTCATCAAAGCCTTGAATGCACGCGGAAATCGGTGAGTGTAGTTAATGAGTATGTACTTTGAAAGTTGAAGATGAGGGTTGCTGACTTAGTGTTTTAGGGAAAAAAGTGTGAGTTTCTATTTGAATGCACAGTGGTTATATGCGACACTGCCGGACGGAATAAAACCCCGAAAGGTAGGGATATCTCTGATCTCTCTAAAGAGTGGGAAATGGCAGAATTTGAGTTATTTTACCTACTGTTTGAGGAACAAACTCGAATTTTTTGAAACCGCCAAAGAGGAGAGAATTCCACTTTCCCCACCCCAACCTTTTTTCGTCTACTCATTCGAGATGACACAAATGAGTGACACAACGACGGTGTTATCAACATTTATGTCTGCTCAACTCAGTGTTCAGATTAGCATAGTGGTTCGCTTTCGATTGTTCTACTCTACTGTTTCGATTAACATAATTAATATTAGTGAGTCTGAGCTGTCTGCTCCATTCAACTCAGTGTTAGCCTAGTGTTTCGAGTGTCCTACTTTTGTTTAACCTATTCAATATTTCAGTGAGTCTCAGCTCTCTGCTCCATTTAACTCAGTGTTAGCCTATTGTTTCGAGTATCCTAGAATACTTCTGTTTAACCTATTCAATAGTTCAGTAAGTCTGAGCTGTCTGCTCTATTTAAGTCAGTGTTCAGTTTAACCTAAAGTTTCGATTATATTACTCTACTGTTCCGATTAACCTATTTAGTATTTCAGTGAGTCTGAGCTGCTAACCAATCTGACGGGCATGCACGATCGACTCGGCGACATGCTGGTCAAGTCGGTGCTCGTCAAGAAGGAGGAAATCATGGACACCAATGACGAAGCACACAAGATTGATTTGCGACAGTTGTGCGTCGAAACGGTGCTCGACTTTGAAGAAAAGGTCGGTAAAGTCTGGTCAGAGTTTCTCGTTACTCCAAAATTTTTACCGTAATTATTTTGGCGCGCATTCAAATTTCGGCGCGTGTTCAAACTAATTCAAATTTTTCAGCTGTTCACACTACATCTGTATAACATATTATTGAACATGCCCAATTTATTATTTGTTCAGAATAAGGTTTTCAGGAAACTAATTAGTAACAAAATACCCTGACCAAGCTATACTATGGCACAGACTCAAGCTATGCTACGTAAATAATAACTCTGAAATTTCATTGATTGGCATGTTTACACAAAAAATGACGGCCCATTTTTATAGAATTCCCAAAACCCCGAAGTTGTCGAAAATGTCCTAAACCTGTAATAAAAAGTTCGAAAGGCAAAAAGTGTTGTAAAAATTTTCCCTGTTTTGGAAAAGGAGACACATGTGGTATTTTTGCCTTTATATGATGATATGTCGTAATTTTAGCGCTTCCTATCGCGTTACTATGGGGAACCCAGAGATACTTTTTTTACTTTATATACCCCCAACAAAAATTCAAAAAATACGGCCAATTCTTTCATTTGGTAATCATGTTGATTGGGTTGTGATTGTGAATATCGGAGTTTCTTCGAACAAAAAGTTGTTCATGAATTCAGCGTTTTTTTTGAACATTTTCTTGCTTGCACAAGGGCCTAAAAAACTTCTGAGCCACCAACAATACAATAGACAAAGGCTATAACTAGTTGGGACTTTCATAAAAAAACGGTGGCCTCAAAACCACCTTTTCAGGTGACCACGGGTGGTTTGTCGGCGGAGGGTCTGCCGGATCGTCAGGGCTGGCGTGATGACGTTACGAATCTGTGCCCACCCAAGTCGGTCACCATCAACAATCAGCTCGTTTACTCGGATGATGAATGTGAGAAGCTGACATCGTGTCAACGACTGAGTGCTGCTCTCGTTCAGGTTGGTCGTTGGCTTGTCTAGTGGTTAGGGCGGCAGGCTCGCAATCCGGGGGTCTTAGGATCGATACGGGGCAGGAGAGCAGAGTTGGCTGCTCCCAGAGTCGGTCCGGAGGTAGGGGTGGGGGCTAATCCCGCAACTCATAGAGTGCGACGGGTAGCCAGCTCCTCTCCCCCTCCGAGAGGAATGTTTTAGATCCTACCCCGTCTCTCGGGTGCGATGTTGGCTAAAGTTCGCGAATTTGAGCCCAAAGTTCGCTAATTTTAACAAAAATTTCGCGAATTTGACGGAAACTGCGTGATTTTTTTGTGAAAAATCGCTAGTATGGTGAGACTTGTTTGAAGTTTCAGTACCTTTTTACATTGACATTTCTGGAATTCCGGTTTGGTTTTTCATTTGATATTTTATAAGATAATTTGTTTCGAAATTTCAGGTGGCACAGTTGATTCAACCGCGCTTCTTCAAGGACTTTTTCGTACCGACCAAGAAGGAGGTAGAGGAGGATGAGGATCGTGTCGAGCCAGAGGTGGACGAAAACCAACACGATCAGACCGCGGCGTCAACAAGCTCTAATTGTTGGTGGTACAAGTTTTCGAGTTTAAACGGAAAGTTAAAAATATAAAGAATTACATATGTACATCAATAAAAAAATTTCAACGTAGAAGTAACAAAACAGAAGTGGAATAACTGACACTCCGAACATGAAGGGCATGCTTTCCAAATATGCTTAGGTTTTGTTTTTTTTGCTTTTAGAAGCGCAGGGGAGTCAAACTCATTGACCCTGAATCAGAATGGCATTTGTAAAAATCTGTCTAGTACGCTGGAGTGACGACATTACATATTTTTCAACGTTTCACGCCGTTTTACACGCTCTTAAAAAGAAATTCCGTAGTTTTTGGAAAGAATTACATGCTTTCTATACAAAACATAATGAATAGAATTTCGTTGTTGTTTCCAGCCACCACCACGCCGCTTGAATCTCGTTCATTCATCGAGTGGCAACGTTCCCTGATCACGGCCGATAGCTGGTCGCAACTCGCCGTTCATCTGGCAGCCATCGAACGCGATATCGCCTGGTCAAAGTCGAAGTTACAGGTGGGGTGAAATCAGTGATGCATTGATTGATTTGATTGATTGATTGATCTGGTTGATTGATTGCTTTATTTATTTGTTTGATTCATTGCTTTATTGATTGATTGCTTTATTGGCTGATTGTTTGTTTGTTAAACATTGAGGGAGGAAGATTAACTCGTTCGTTTTCTACATTCACATTGATAAGCATCCAAATATGTTAAAATACCGCAGATTCCGACCAGGGTTAGCTGGTTTTTCTGTAGTTGTAAAGCTTGAAGTTCAAACAGTACTTTGTAGTCTAAGAGGTTTCGCGAGTTGCAGGACTTTCAGGATTTTTTTTTTATATTTTTCAGATTTGTCAAAAATGGTAAGTGGTCAGGAAAAAAATTATTTTTACAGGTCCGCTGCCGTGTGTGCCGACGCAAAGGTCAAACGGACAACATCCTGCTGTGCTCGCAGTGCGATCGATCGTATCATGTGTTCTGCCTGAAAGTACCCCTCAAAGAACTACCCGACAACGAGCAGCAGTGGCGATGTGTCGACTGCGAGGCTGAATATAAGGCTAATATGGTTGGTGGGAGAGAAGGGGTGGGAAAAGTGGAATTCCCCCCTCTTTGGCGTTTTTTAAATAAAGTGGAATTAGTTACCTCCCTAAGGTGTAGGCGTGTAGGTTGAAATTTACTTATTCCTGTGAATTTCCCCCTCTTTAGAGATAACGCCTCTCATTTTGGAGGTTTGGCACGTCCGCCGTGGTTGTGGGAGAGTCGAGAACTAATTTTATTTCAATTGTGTGTACTAAATATCGCTTCAGGAGGACAGATTCGTATGCGGCTATTTCTCCATTCCCACCGATTTCATTGCTTGCTTTTTTGATTTTTTTTTGTTAATTGAACTGACCAAGAACCAGTTTCACGAAAACATTATTTCCAAGCTCGTTTGAAAGTATTTCGCTTTTACACGAAATGTTATGTTTCTCGATTCAATTCCCTTTTCTTTATTTCAAGTCCATTTGCAGCGTCAAAAGCAGAAAGCGGATGAGAAACGACGACGCGACGAGGAGAAGGCCAAACTGCGAGAAAAGAACGACCAGCAGTCGGCGGATGAGGATTCGGCCTACGAGGAAGAGGATGAGACGTTGGTAAAGCGATTATGTCAGTCAGTCAGTCTGTCAATCTGTCATATCAGTCAGTCAAGCTGTCATGTCAACTTTCACACGAAACACATTATTTCCGATCAAACTATAAATTGAAAAAAACGACTAACCTGTATTAACTAGGTTCAGGGAAGGTTCTCTCTCTCTCTTTATCACTCACGTGTTTTTTTTCGTCAAAAAGGCAGTCTGTGCAGGAAATAAGACTACATTTGCTACTTCTAGCAGAACAGTGGGTGAATCAATCATTGAATCAGTCAACTCAGCCAGTAAGTCAATTTAGTGGCTTATTTGGTGTAACTATCATCAGGCAATAATGTACGTCAAATCAGCCAGTAAGTCAGTTCAGTAGCTAAGTTATTGTAACTAACCGTGAAAAAGTCATTCATTCTTGTAGTCAGTCAAGTGAGCCACTAACTTAATTCAGTTGCTTATTTGACGTAACTGTCAGTCAGTTGGTGATTCAGGTAATCTTACAATCATTCAGTGAGTCAATCAATCAATCAATCAACCAGTCAGTCAACAACCATTCAATCAATCAATCAAGCAATCAAGCAGTCAGTCACTCGCTCGTTTAGTCAGTCAGTTAATCAACCAGTCGGTCAACCAATCAATCAATCAGTCAATCATTCAGTCAATCAATCAATCCGACATTTCAGCGCCGACGCGGGCGAGTGCGGCGTTTGCGGCATCACGATCAACTCGGCGCACGATCGCGTTTTGTGCTCGCAGTGCGCCGAGACATTCCATCGCGTCTGCATTCCGGTGCGCGTGACCAAACAGTGGGCGTGTACGGCGTGCACCGAACAGATGAACAAGGTTGTTATTTTTTTAATTAAATTCTTTTTTATTCAGTTGTTATCAAAGTTTGTAAATTAAATACAAATTTGCCGATTTTTTCCCTTTTTCAAGGAAGGAATTTTTTTTATCACAAACGCCTATCCATTCCAACGCAACTTACCATCACCTTCACCACGCAAAACACAATACCAAATGTTAATGTGAAACAATTCCAGCCGTCAAGTAAACCACACAAATTGAAAAAAAATTCACGCGTTTGTTTTCTTTATGTTTTTTGTTTATTTTACAAACCCTTTTATTTTTACCGCTATGGCATTTAGCAAAGTTTAATGTCAAGTTGCAAATGTAATGAAATAACGGTCCCCGGAAAATCATAATCACCCACAACATTTGTTTTTGAATGGCTGAATGAATTATGCCTCAACCATGGATCCCAGCCAGGATCACCAGTCGGCGATGCTGTCGCCTTAGTCACTAGACAATAGAGGCAAAAATTTAAAATGTTGAATTTGACTTTGAAAATTTATAAAAAAAATTAGTTTTTTCGTATGTTGTAATGTAATTATTTTCTTATAACAAGTTCCCAATTGCTGAATTGCAGCCAACGGTGACGTCGTCCGGTCGCACGTCGAAACGTCGTGTCTACGAGGACGACGATCGATGGGATCGGCCACCGAAGAAACGAGTGGGCAACATGTCGACGACGAACAGCAGTGGCCGGAGTACACCCGTCGATCAGGGCAGACGGTCCGATCGAAAACGGAAGAATGGTTGGTCAAAATAAAACTTAATTTTTTTTTGGTTTTTCATGTTATAATAACACAAAGTTGACAGCGCATCAACATCTTCCAATCGACATCTAAGTTTTCTCTTCTCAGATAATTTGTTATGGCCTATCTTTTTTCCATAAGTAATTATACTACTTTTCGTTACTCGTTATTTTTATGCTGCACATTACGTCAGGACTAACTTGTGTAGGTTATCTTTTGTGCCCTTTATATTTCTATAAACGGCAATAAAATTGAACTGAACAAGCAAGTCAATGTGGTAATCATGTGTGGCATAATAACTGATTAAGGTCGATTGCTCCGGCTTTTCTGCCAGCTGTTATTAAACTTCCCCCATCTTCTTTTATTCGAGTTTTCAACTGTTATTGAGCCATCCATTGGTATCCAATCATTTTAGCCTCCTACTGCGATGCATCCTCAGCCAGCTCAGACGATGAGGATCGTAGTGACAGTGAATTCGAAGGCTGGTTTACCATCGCCTTTGTTGTCATTTCGTGTAATCCACTCATTATAAAACATTTCAATTTTTCCCGAACCCACTCATTCATCACTGATCTACTCAAGCTGCTAACTATATTTTTTCCTAGACATCGCTCGCTCACGTTTGCTATTCACTCATTCATTCTAATCATGTACTCGTTCAACAAATTTTATTTCGCCAAATCATTCAATGACTCCACTCACATTGTCGTTCAGTCATTCACTGATCTACTCAAGTGACCACTTATCTACTCGCTCGCTCACTGATCTACTCATGGATGTCACCCATTCACCTATTTACTCGCTCATTCATTCACCCACTCACCCACTGATCTACTCACTCTCTACAGGCCGCTCCGCTCCCCGACACCGCTCCTCGACGGGCACCAACGCCAATCGTCGCACCTCCGCCGTTGCCACCGCCGCCGTCGATGCGTCAGGTCGTCGATTATCGGGCGTGACATCGGCCAGTCAACACGATCGTCTGGCCACGGTCAACGTGATGAGCAAGTGCCGTCATCTACTCGATCAGACGATGCGTCAAGAGGACGCCTGGCCGTTCTTGGAACCCGTCAGCATAAAGGATGTTGGTTATTATGGTCGATTTTCTCATTCATGACTCCATTTGTTCCACTCACTAGCGGACGAGAAGGGGGAGTGGAATTCCCCTCTCCTCTTTGGGGTTTTTTAAAAATGGTTAAAATGCCTATTTTCTGCCAATTCCCTTTTTTGGAAAGATTCCCCTCCCTTTGAAGAGTTGATTCGTCCGCCAGTAGTTCCAGGTCAAACGATTTGCACTCAATGTGAATCGCAGTCGTCCGAACGTACTAAGGTCCATGCTTTCACCAAGGAAGCACATATTTTCAATAGTGGAAAAATTTTTGTGAAACTTTTAAGGGAAAACACATTATATCTCGCCACACACGTGTGCAATGAAAGTTTGTCTCCGGGTGTCATTAAGACGCGAAAAATGCAAAAAAATTACAACAAAATTCTAAACTTTGAAACCAATTCTTGGTTTTTCACGTTTGAATATTGAATAATTTCTTTTCACTTTCAGGTGCCCGACTACTTTCAAGTGATCAAACGGCCGATGGATCTGCGCACGATCATGAACAAGATTCGTCAGGGCGTGTATGACTCGTATAAGTCGGTCAAGTCCGACCTGGAGCTCATGTTTGAGAACTGTCGGACGTACAATGTGGATGGTGACGATGTTTATACGGTTGGTAGTGTTGTTGTTGTTGGTGTTGGTGTTGGTAAAGGTGGTGTTGGTGATGTTGTTGTTTGGTGATAGAGTTGGGAAACATGCGCAAATAAAATTTACAGACTCCAAACGTTTTGAAAGTACGGAAAACTGTTTCCCGTCTGTTGTTGCTTCCACGGTTGTTGTTGTTGCTGTGAAGCATAACTACTAATTTATGTACATTACTGTTCGTGTTTTCATCTACTGTTTTTTGTTACGTCGCAGGCCGGTGAAGCGCTCGAAGCCTACGTCAATGAGTTCTACGCCACGCTGTTTCCGGACCCGAAAACGGTCGATCGCAATGCACGACGAAGTAAAAATTGATGATAATTAACCTGCTGATGTAATAGTATAGGGTGGACAATTGGTTATTAGAATGGCCACAGAAGGTAATCAGTGTTTCCCCCTATAACACTGAATGTTGGATTTTGGAGTCAATTTAAGTTTGTAACGTTTTTGTAAAAAAAAGAAAAAAGAGAAAAATTATTTTTTCTGCAAATTCAAAAATTTTAATTTTTAGTTTTGGATGTTGGATTTACAGAAAAAAAAATTTTCTTGTTTTTTGTCAAAATAGTTGAATTCCGTTAAAATCCAAAATTGACCCCAAATTCCAAGATACAGTTCTATAAAGGAAACACTGATTACCTTTTAGTGGCCATTCTAATAACCAAATATCCACCCTATACGATGTTTCACACGTTCTAGGAGCCTTTGTTTGAATTGCACCGGTGTACATATTAGTATCCCTATAATAATTATAATATTTGTGTATTCACTACTTACGTGTTAGTTAACGATTTCGAATATCATGTCATTGAATTCGTATTTGATAATTTCCCCCAATGATGGTACTTCGCTCATTCAGATGATTTTATCGATGAATTCTGAAGAACTCAACTTACAAACTTTTTCTTTCTTAATGGTTTTATTCTGTTCACTCGTCACTGACCAATCCAATGAGCTATTAAAATTTTGTTGCTAGAAATTTTGTTATTATAAGCAGGTTTTGGTAAATAAAAATGGTTGATTTTTTTCCAAGGGAGGAAATTTTGTTCAAAAACGCACACCCAACCCAAAATACGTTCTCCTATGTAATTTCTTGTATGTTAAGATCTGGTTGTTCACCCCAATACCAAATGTAAAACAGTTCCAGCAACCATGAAAGACATTTTTGTTCACCAAATCCTGATTATAAGAAATGCAATCATTTTTGCTAATGTTATTAGTGTTTTCATTCGATCATTGCTTAGACAAGCACAATTTGTGGTGGTTTTCAGTCAGTTTTCGGAGCTTTTGGAAATTATTTTCTAAATTAGTTTGGAAAAATGTGTATGGTAACTTAAAAAACCACCAATCCTCTGATTATTCTCTACGTTGCACTTACTTACCGGTTATAAATCATACAATTCTGCTGATGATGATGATGAAGTTTATGATGCTTTATGATTCCATAATTAATGTTATTCCGGTTCATGTCCAATAATTTTTCCATGTTTTAATTGAAATGTTTTGCTTTCGTTATAAAATAATGTTTTGAGTACATCAAATAACTGGCAATGAGTACATCTATAAACATCTAGCATTCTTAATTCATTAGGAGACTTGATTTGAATGCGCACCTCATTTCTTGTCGATTTCTGAGACGTGATGTTTCGCTGACATGAAATGTGACTGTCCATTGCATATATCGAGGCACGTTTAAAACATCTCACTAAGGCAGATTTCGAATTATCATTTTCAGTTTCCAAGTCGAGAAGGCTATCTTATGTTTGTAAAATGATTCCGTCTTAATTTCGGGTGATGATTTCACTAACAATGATGTCTAACTTCATTTTGGCATTAACGTAACCTACTAAACCTCTGTACATTGTGTTTTCTCCGTTTTTTTGTTAGTCTTTGATATTTTGTATTCTTTCGTAATTTCCTGTCCAGTCTACTAGGCAATCGTGGTTCTACTATAAATTCAGATAAAAACCTGGTATACCAAACGCGGTACAATTATTATTTCTGTCATTTATTTTGTCGTGTTATATTTTTGTACTTTTTTCATTTTCCATTCGATGTTTTTGATGAAAATCTGCGATTCTTCATGTTGATATTCCGAGAATTTCGTTTCGAATATTGCGCGTATTTTTCTGCTCTGTTATTGGCTGGTTTGTAAGTTTATGAAACAAACTTGGTGTGTCCAGTCCTGTTTTTTCATAAACGGAAGAACAGATCCCACGATGTGATATCCCTTCAAAGAAGTTGTTTTAACGCTCTTCAGTATTTTTGTATCGTTTTTGAGTTATATAAAAAAATGTTGTGAAACATCATCCGATAAACCAGTGACCATTATTGCAAATTTCGGAGCTGTTGAACCACTGGTATGTATGTATGTGTAATCGATGAATAAATGTAATCAAAATAAGCCGGTATTGGTGTGAAGTTGAACTTTGGACGCAAGCAAGCATAGGGTAGATGTATTTATTGAGAGATGCTAAAACGAAATCCCCACCACCTTTTCCCCCAATCGCTGTAGGACTTTCCAAGGGTGGAGAAACTTCAGCTTATTTGTTTGGTCGATGTTACAGATTTTTCGCAGTATTGTGTTATCGAAAAAAAAATATGGTCCCGCAACTCACATTTGCAGTAATAAAAAGCGATGCTCATGCATTTCCGAATGTCATGTGAGAAAGAGTCAATAATTTGAACGCACGCCAGCACACCTGTCCCAGCTGTGGGTTTTTAGCCACAGTCCGGGGGGTAGACTGTGGCTAAAAAACGGACTTATCTTAAATGATACTGTGGTTAAACGGTAATGTGGCTACAGAGGAATCGGTTTGTGCATGAATGGTACTATGGCTAAGCGGTACTGTGACTGGAGAGGAATCGGACTGTGCCTAAAAGCACTCACGTCACCAGTCTACCCCCCGGACTGTGGCTAAAAACCCACAGCTGGGACAGGTGTGCACGCCAGAAGCTAGTTTGAACTTGAACTGTGTTCGAAAAACAAAACAAGAAACCCTGGTAGGCTATCTTGATGTTAACTGAGTCGGACGCCCATAAAAAATTCAACGGCTTTTCGAGAATGTCAGCATGAATGCTAGAATAAAATGCTATTTTATGAGTATTTCTTCCATGATACTAGTTCACCCCATCACTGGCTGCTTTTTGCCATGTTATTCAAACGTCATTTAACAACCTCAACTGGTTTGTTGCTCACTTAAAATAAGTTGCTCACTCAATCACTCGTCCTTCCACTCCCAACCTCAACTTTAGTTCAGTCATTGCATGGCCAACCCAATCATTCACTCGTTAATTGACTGAATCATTCAGTCAGGTTCGCTCACTGATTCATTCACTCACTCACAACGCCATTCAGTACCTCATGGGCTCACTCATTCATCCACCCACTCATTCGTTCCCCATTCATTCAGTCACTCACTCACTCACTCACTCACTTACTCACTCACTCATCAACTCACTCACCCACTTACCCACTCAGTATGCTTCATATATCTGCTCCACGTTGTTGTATCGCTCCAATGTTGGCACAACTCGGGTCAATACAGC
>OZ038445.1:25868448-25898880 GCA_964036265.1 Daptonema setosum
GAATCAACATACAGGCTTTAGCACTCTTAGCATTATCTTATCCTCACTGCATTATCTTATTGTGTGTGATCACCCATTATGTGAGATTAAATGTTGTAAGTTTAGTTTTTGTACAATCATTTTATGTTATACCAAGTGAAGTCTCTATCTTATCCTATGTACAATTACAGTATGTAGGACAATGTGATTTTGTGCCACCATGTACTTGTACGCTTTGTCCATATTTTATGTGGTCCATGTCTTCTCTATGTACAGTTTCTGTAACAAGTAAGTAATTTTGTCACATTTACCTTAACTGAACTGATTTATTTTATGACTTTAACACATAATAATGATGGTTTAAACGTATAGCTTAGTTTATTTCCACAAACCCGTTAACACAAATGCAACACTTGTTTGTGTTAGTATTTTTGAAGTCACCACAGAAATTTCGTTTAAAGAAGTTACAAAAAAAGATTTTAGTAACACAAAACTGTTATTATATTTAGTGAATATTAATGAAAGAGTATACGAGTTCCATGACTCATAGTGAAATACTTTCAACAGCTATGTAGATTTGTTGAATTTGGATATAAAATTTTCTTTATCCAAGTGATTTCCACAATATCCACAGTTGCATAATCACGAATCTGCTCTGGCGGAGCCGAATTGCCGGAAGAGAACGTGTTTTACTAAAAATACACAGAAAAAAGTGTAGTTAAATTTCTTTCAATATGATTCTATAGGCCTCATAATTGATTATAAGAAATGGTTTAACACCATGGCATGGCCAGAACCAGATTCTCAAGTCCAGAACCGGATTTTTAAGTAATGAATTTTCAGTGCCACGTTTTAGCCAATTTTCAAAAATTTCTTAGAACCAGATTCTCAAGTCCAGAACCGGATTCTCAAGTAAAGAATTTTCTGTGCCATGTTTTGGATTTTCTTATAATCAATTACGAGGCCTATATTCTCATACACATATCACTTCTTTTTTGTAACCTTACTACGTTAATTTGTACAGTTCTGGTACCGGGGTACAGTACAGGAGATTATATTGGTCTATGCTGCATTCATAACCGCAGTAAAATGTTCAGGCCGTTATTATTATAGCTTTGTTAGGGTATCCTTAATTAATTTTGATAACCCGTTTAACACGTGAGCAGTGAGTTTTGCTCACCTCTCGTATGGTACGTTATGGTACGTTATGGTATTATGGTATTATGGTATTGGTATTATGGTACGTTATGGTATTATGGTATTGGTATTATGGTACGTTATGGTATTATGGTATTGGTATTATGGTACGTTATGGTATTATGGTATTATGATATTGGTATTATGGTACGTTATGGTATTATGGTATTTGTATTATGGTACGTTATGGTATTATGGTATTGGTATTATGGTACGTTATGGTATTATGGTATTGGTATTATGGTACGTTATGGTATTATGGTATTATGATATTGGTATTATGGTACGTTATGGTATTATGGTATTGGTATTATGGTACGTTATGGTATTATGGTATTGGTATTATGGTACGTTATGGTATTATGGTATTGGTATTATGGTACGTTATGGTATTATGGTATTGGTATTATGGTGCGTTATGGTATTATGGTATTGGTATTATGGTACGTTATGGTATTATGGTATTGGTATTATGGTACGTTATGGTATTATGATATTGGTATTATGGTGCGTTATGGTATTATGGTATTGGTATTATGGTACGTTATGGTATTATGGTATTGGTATTATGGTACGTTATGGTATTATGGTATTTGTATTATGGTACGTTATGGTATTATGGTATTGGTATTATGGTACGTTATGGTATTATGGTATTGGTATTATGGTACGTTATGGTATTATGGTATTATGATATTGGTATTATGGTACGTTATGGTATTATGGTATTTGTATTATGGTACGTTATGGTATTATGGTATTGGTATTATGGTACGTTATGGTATTATGGTATTGGTATTATGGTACGTTATGGTATTATGGTATTATGATATTGGTATTATGGTACGTTATGGTATTATGGTATTGGTATTATGGTACGTTATGGTATTATGGTATTGGTATTATGGTACGTTATGGTATTATGGTATTGGTATTATGGTACGTTATGGTATTATGGTATTGGTATTATGGTGCGTTATGGTATTATGGTATTGGTATTATGGTACGTTATGGTATTATGGTATTGGTATTATGGTACGTTATGGTATTATGATATTGGTATTATGGTGCGTTATGGTATTATGGTATTGGTATTATGGTACGTTATGGTATTATGGTATTGGTATTATGGTACGTTATGGTATTATGGTATTGGTATTATGGTACGTTATGGTATTATGGTATTGGTATTATGGTACGTTATGGTATTATGGTTTTGGTATTATGGTACGTTATGGTATTATGATATTGGTATTATGGTGCGTTATGGTATTATGGTATTGGTATTATGGTACGTTATGGTATTATGGTATTGGTATTATGGTTATGCAAATGTCATCAGAAAAAAAAAACAATTTGATTCTCGGAAATTCGAAAGCGCGCCAAATGCATATTTGAATTCAAACTGCGCGCCAATAAACTTTTTTGACTAACAAGAAACCCTGGATCGGCTACATCGTTTATATTCTTTTTCGGTCACAATGCACAAGATAACCCAGCATTTAAAGTTTTTCTCAAACACGAAGACATAATGCAATAATATCCGTTATCATTTCTAAGCCGTGTTCGTCCGAAAATGACAAATGAAATTCTTCGAAAACAAATGGTTCAGTGGTTCATTCAATTTCACTTTCGACATCAACCATAACTTGGTAGGGTTCTTGTTATCAAAAATTACTTTTGCAGGTTGGTTACGCCCGTATCCAATGAATTAAGTGTAATTTTTCTCATGTTTTCTTAATGTTATGTGAAACAGTATACATTTCTCGAAGGTTTGAAAACGCGTCAAAAAAACAGATTTGAATTCCAACTGCGCGCCAAGATGTTTTGGCTAACAAGATAACTTGAACAAGCTATACGAATAGCAATTGATTGAGCCCGGTGAGGAAATCGAGTGTGAAACCGGGGGTACATCCGCTTCTGTGGGTGTTATACGGTCTGAACAATAAAACGGGCATTATCCGATTCGGTCGGTATCCATTATTATACCGTATGGTATCGTACGATATAAAACAGTTTGTTCAAGGCAAGACTCTTTCTGGATAAGACAGCCACTGAGATTGGAATTCTAGATTCAAGTAGTCAGTCAGTAAGTCAACTGGTCAAAGGGTCAGTCAATCAGTCAGTCAGTCAGTCAGTCAGTCAGTCAGTCAGTCAGTCAGCCAGTCAGTCAGTCAGTCAGTCAGTCAGTCAGTCAGTCAGTCAGTCAGTCAGTCAGCCACTGAATGCATAAGCTAAAATAGTGTTTTCTTTTTGCCGTTTCTCAATCGTTTTTTATCCGAATAGGTTCATAGTTTTATCGTCAAGTTTGTGAGTTCTTCACCAATTTTTTTTTACCAATTACGTCGATGTGAAATAAGTAAAAACTACGTTCTTGAAATCTGTCTGTCAATTCATCAACGTTTCTGTCAATCAAGGAGTCAATCAACAACTTCGGAAAATCTGTCTTACGTTCAGCCAAGTAGTCAATTAGTAAGTCAAACGGTCAAACGGTCAGTCAGCCAGTCAAACAGTCAGTCAGTAAGTCAGTCAGTCAGTCAGGCAGGCAGATTTCCATAAGCTGCCCTTTTTCCATATTCAAGTTTTTAAAATTGGTCGTATGCCTAAGCTTAGCCAATCCCAAATCCAAATCCAAAAGTTGCCATTTAAGGAAATATAGAGGGCACAGAAAATGACTAACAAGTTAGTCGTTAAGTAATGTGCAGAATAAAAAATAAAGTATTAAATTACATTATGGAAGAAAAGAAAAAAGCCTAATACGGAGCCAAAGTTAGTAAAAAAAATTAACTTCATAATCACCTGAGGCGAAACTTTGATCGAATTAGGGGGTAACGCCAGCCACTGAGATTGGAATTCTACAAGAACATTCAGGTTTCAACTACCCAAATGATCATTAAAAGCAGTTTTTATAGTACTACCGTTGGCGCGTTAGCCGCAGCGGATTACTTGTTAATACTTAATACGGAAAGCATAATAAATTTTTTTTTACTTTTGTACTATCGGCTTTATATCATTAGACCAGTGACAAATGAAGGATAAAAAGTTTGTGAAATCTTTACCACATTCAAAAAATACTTCGGTGAAACATCAGTCTGTTCATTCATCAGGATTTCAGAAACTTAAGAATAAAAACTGTCGTACTGCTAAATTTATCCTCTTCTTACTTGTTCTAGTAAGTTAATTTATTTCAATCCAAGATTGACGGATGTGGTCAAATGAACACGATAATGTAGTTAGTGAATGCAATTAGTTATACTTACCATATTCTATGAAGATTTCAGCACAAGTCACACTTACTAAAATACATACTTCTTATGTACTTTTCCTTTTCATATAACTTATAGTCGGTTATTATGATGAACACTTCCATTAAGTTTTCCAGAATTTCATGTACATAAACATAGAGAAAGGTTACTCTCGTTCTGTTTCGTCAAGTTTTTTTGTAAACCTTCATTCCGCTGATTTCAAACACGACGAAATGAACATTTGTGAAGTTTATTGTGCGACTGGAAGACTATTCCGTGTCAAATTTGAAAAAAAGTTTATCATGATCGACTATACATGTGAGCCGAAGTTCTGACCAACAAGATGTTCGACGCCATAAGTTTCAATAAGACACCCTGCAATGTACAAGAACACAGATACATACATATTTAGACTTAGAAGAAGAGAGCAGGTGAAATGTTTAAAAACTCGATAACTAACCAAAACGATTGTAAAAATAACCAAGTATTCTTCGTAAGAACCGAATAAACCCAGTCGACCGTAAAGATTCCTTGAGACTGTCTCTCTTGTTGTTATCAGACTTTCTTACTACGAGACTTCATTCATTTTCTAACAACGAAATAACGTGTAGTGTATTATGTTTATCATCAGTTAATGAAACATTCACGCTGATTTCTCTGATTTCAGTGAATTGAATGCGATTTTACGAGATATGTTTTTTAGTTCCTTATTCTGTTTTCAGTTTTCTGGTGATGTCATATTGCACTTGTTTCTTATTTTTATCCGATACGGAAAAACTGAGGTACATACTGACCTCAGACAGAAATTCTTCGACTCAAACAATTCTAACAAGAGTTATACAGTGTTTTGCGACGTAAACTTCCGGAGGGTTTGGCAACCGTCAACCAAAGTTTTTGTAATAACTATGAAAGTGTTTATGAGGTCACTGAAGTGTTTATATTTGTAAGTACACTCGAAAGTCCATAAGATTCCTACTCATGCCCAAACTCCTTATCTGATACACCGTACTTCAAAGTGTCGAATACTATTTATTATTGAGCACTTTGGCGGAAGAGCTAATCTCCCAAAAAGAGGGGAATTTCGTGAAAGAGGGGTAATTAGCAGTTTTTCACGCCATTTTACACTCCAGGGCGGCAGATAATACTTTTCGAAGATGCCAAAAAGGGGGAATTCCACTTTTCCACCCAATCTAGGAATGCAGCGTACATACTTCCGTGTAATCTCCAGAAGTCCATGAGATAAAAAACGTATCACATGCTTTTCTCTGATTCATTTCCGAACAATTTCATGGAACGAATATAGTTTTCGAAGTTTTTTTTTGACATTCACAGTCTAAAATAATAATCAAACGGATACGTTTTGTGTTAGTTAGTTAGTTAGCTAGTTAGTTAGCTAGTTAATTAGCTAGTTAATTAGCTAGTTAGTTTGCTAGTTAGTTGGCTACATAATTAGTATTTTATAAAAAATTTACTTACCTGTCAGAAAATATTTTCTCTATATACGTCAGAAGATCTGTATTGCAGACCGGCCAGACCAAGGCGGACGAGCTAATCCTCCAAAGGGAGGAAAATTTCGTCAAAAAGGAGGAATTCGCAGTTTTCATGTAATTTTACCTACACCTTCGGGAACAAATTCAACTTTTTGAATCCGCCAAAGAGGGCGGAATTCCACTTTACTCCCCTCCTCGACCGCTAGTGCCTACGTTTGCAGCGGAGATCAACCGTAAACTGAAGGAATACCACACATGGCAAGGAACTTGTTCGCGATTCTCCGTTCTCACTAACGGACGAGAAAGATGGGGAAAAGTAAACCCCCCCCCATTTTCACGATTCCGAAAAGTGGAATTTGTTGTTCCGTACGGTGTAGGTAAAAGGGCCTGAAAACTGTTAAATCCCCTCTCTTTGACGGAATTATCCTCCTTAGTGAATTCGCCAGTGTCCGTTCTAACGGATGATATAGGTTCTAAATTTATGTGCTACATGTGAGCAATATAAATAAAATCTACATTCAATTACTCTCAATTCTACTCGTAGTATTACAGTGAACAATTGATGTCTACTCATTTTACGTGGGGAAAATGTTTATAGTGTAAAGTTGGTGGCTTCCAACTTATTATTTCAAGTTCGAAATGGCCGAATTAATGAGAAATTTTTTTATACGGTATGAAATACCGTTGAGGAGTGTAGTATAACATGTAGACAAATATAATATGAACGTTGAATCAAGAAAATTTTACTTTACAATAGAAAAAGATACCCACCCATGTTCTCGATATCTGATCAATGTCTGTGTTTTTTTATTTCTTACATAGCTTCTTATTCATTTTTAACATTTTCGATTGCATGTTCTTTATGTAGGAATGTACAAAACGCATTTTTTTGTTCTGCCATGTTTTTCAATCTGATAATTGACTAATAAACCGATTATGATAACTTAAGACAAACTGAGTTAAATTAATAAAGCCTTCTCTTTCTGAGCCTCTTAAACAAAAAATAGCTGTCACGGTGACGTTGAGTCAAAAAAAAATTCTTATTTACCCCGGAAACTGGCAGTCAGTCAAACAGTCAATCCACCCACAACACTCATAAAGTAAAGGTGTCTGTCACCTACGTACATACGTTTTCTGCAACGGCGGACGCGCTGATCCTCCAAAGGGAGGGGAATTTCGTCAAAGAGGGGGAATCAGCAGTTTTCAGGCCATTTTACCCACATCTTAGGGAACCAATTCTACTTTTTGTAGACGCCAAAGAGAGATGAAATTCTGATTTTCCACCCCTTTTGCGTCACCTACGTTGTCTGTCAATCTGTCATTAACGTCAGTCAGTTGGTCTGTCAGTCTGTCAATTATTGTTAAACCTTTTTGACCGATGGAAGTTCCGGGCAATCATCAACTATGTTAGTTTCTCATTATTTCTGGCTATTACTATTATTACGTCATTACTATATGTAATCTGTTATGTTTAGTTTTTCGACAAAGTACATATCATGAGCAAGTAACAGACAACTAATTCTGAAGTTAATCATAGTGTTTTTCCGTCAGTCACTTATTCTCTTATTATTTACACTAGTTGATTACCCGTTGCCAGCAACGTATGATCGAGTTTTATAGGAACCGAAGCTTCACGGGAAATCATGAGATGCATATACTAAACCCGTTGATTTATTCTTTTTTTCCTGTTTAGACAAAAATTGCATTCTGTGGCATTTACCCGACCCGTAAATTTTTTATATCATCCAATATCGGAAACTACATCAGTTGAAAATTAAGATAGATTCTTTGTACTGTTCAGCAACACAATCCTGTGTTTGAATAGGTACAGTACATGACAGTTATGTAATTGAATGGAAGAGGCAAAGGAATTGAATACAGTAGTTTTATTTTTCTACTCATCCCGTGAAACATCTCATAACATTGAGATAAATATTCAAACAAAAATCGTGATCAATGACTCAACCATCACGTCCCAATATTGCTCATCCATTCCGAAAAACTCCATTCGTCCCGTTAAAACGTCCGAAGATAATTTTTAACTGTGACCAGATCCGAAGATTAAAAGTGAAGATAAACTGAACCAACACAACCCTATCCAAAGATTAATTGGTTCAAATATGTATTTTTTGCTACCTCAGTATTTTTTGGATTCGTATCGGCGATTGAGCTGAAAATAATGAAAAAAACATAATTTTTAGAGCCCGTTGTACTTGTGGCAAAGGCAAAAATATTTGATCTGTGATGAAATGGCTTGACACGACTTTTGATTGATGTTTTCAGTTAGCAATTATGTAACAGCTCAGACGGTTTATTGTGTACGTTCAGCAGTACAGTAGATTTCCTGAAGTAGCACAAAGTACATTCAGTATAATTAGTTTATTTGAACACCTTACTAAAAAACCATAATAAAAATTCAATCATCTCGTTCAATTAATTACTGTTTTGAAAAAAAAATCTACCCACCCGACGGATGAGCTAAACCTCCAAAGGTAGGGGAATTTTAACAAAGACGGGGAATTGGCAGTTTTCAGGTCATTTTACCTACACCTTATCAACAGCAGGAACAAATTCTGCTTCTTGAAAACGTCAAAGAATTCCACTTTTTCCACCCCTTCTCGTCCGCTACTGATAAAGATCAATTGAACCAACCCAACGTGATCCAAAGATAATTCTCTCTGATACTGCTACAGAGAAGAATGTCCCTTTATTGCAAAGAAAACAAACGTCATCCATTGAGTTGTTAATTTAATTCATCGAAAATGAAACGTTTTGTATACCCGTTGCCGGCAACTGTGAATCAAGTTCTACAGACAACCATGTACTTCAGTTAAACAGTAAGATAATTTCTCCTTCCATGTACAGCCACACAACCAGTTGTTTGAGTAAAGACAGTAGGTACATACATACGTACGTATGTAGAAACATGTCAGTTACGAAGTTGGGTAGAATATGCAAAGTATAAAACGGTTCATTCAAAAACTTACCATAGCTGAATATTTTTAATTTCTCACTTATCTTGTTAAACGTCTCACTTAGCACACCAGACACAAAAATATCAAAAAACCTTACCATTAGGTATTCAACGTCACCTTAGGAACACCTCATTAACAGGAAATCATTATTTATCATGGTTTCCCAATTTTAGACAAAAATTGCATTCTGTTGGATTTACCCGACCCGTTGAAATTAAGTTTATCATTAAATATTTGAACCAACTTCATTTGGACAGTGAGGTAGATTATCCTTTTCTATTCAACAGAACCCGTTGCTTGAGTATACAGGGTGGGGCAAAAGTAACTATACACTTGTTGGAGGCCAATTTCTCAAAAAAATTATTGAGTGTATATGAGCAATATACACGTTATAATACCTGAAAACCCCGATTCTGATGTCTATTTGACCGTATCTTGAGTTATTTTCAATTTTAAACAGGATTTCAATCTTTTCATGGTTTTTCCTCTTTTTAACGTCTTTAATTGACCTAATGGTCTAATCAAAATTCTCAATAAAGTATAAGAAGTGTGTAACAATCCATAATACGATCCGGGTAATGCAGTTTCCGACTCCGCGAATATTTACGGCACCTCAATTTAGTCAGTCAGTCAAACTAAAAAAATATTACGACTGTCTGGCGATTATGTCAAACTATAGTCGGTCAGCCGCTATGTTAGGTATCAAGCTATAGGCTAGCGTAGTGAGTGATGCCATCCGGGTAAGCCAGTTCCCTACTCCGCAAATGTTTACGGGATCGTAATTTAGTCAGTCAGTCAATCTGTCAAATAGTCGGTCAGCCGTTATGCAGAAAATATTAAACGACAACCATCAAAATGAAGAAAATTCTCTCTGATACTGCTACCGAGAAGAATGTCCCTTTATTGCGAAGAAAACAAACGTCATCCATTGGATTGTTAACGTAATTAATCGAACATGAAACGTTCTGTATACCCGTTGCCGGCAAATGTGAAACAAGTTCTACAGAAACCATCCAGTTAAAGGAAATCAAGGGATACAAATCTTAAACGTTGGTTATACCTTAGACCGACGCGACCCGTATAATATAAGTTATTTCATCAAATACTTGAAATTACAGTACTTCAGTTGAACGGTAAGGGAATTTTTCCTTCCATGCACAGCCACACAAACGTCTCAATTGAAACAAATGGAAGATAAATATTCGAACAAACATTAGATTGAATGATTCAATCATCAAAAATTATAGCATCAAAATGTGTGAAAAAAATATGTAAAAATATCCAAATTTCTCGCATAAGAAAACTTTAAACGACAACCATAAAAATGAAGAGAATAAAGAATCGAACTTTTCAACTAACTCGGCGCGTTGAACGACTACGCTACTTAACCGTTGCTAAAAAGAGGATTTTCTTACCTTATAAAGCTCATACCGCTGCTGTCAAAATCAGTTCCACAGTTGACAGTAGTGTTAGGGCGCGTTCAGAGCCGTCTTGTGAGTTTCTCAAGAAATTTTTGGTAGCAGATGACCATTGGGAAAATTCCAAAATTAAATTATTCAGCCGTTCTATAAACTTTTTAAAAACTTCAAGGTAAATAATCGAATTTAGGGAACAACTTTCATGCAGGATCGAACTTCAATTATGAGTTTTCCGGTTGATCATCCGCGACTCAAATTTTACCAAGCATTTTGCCTGTTCATACAGAACTGAAACCTTTGGACAAACATACACGACCCAAAAATTTTCGTTGTCAAATTTATATATAGATAATAGCAAACTGATTGGCAGATTCTCTCAAGTAAAAAACATTTCATCTTTTCCAGTCTCTGAAACTTCATGTTGCCAAAAGCTTGCCTAACGTGGCGGACGAGCCGAACCTTCAAAGAATGGGGGATTTCAGCAAAGAGGGGGAATCCCACTTTTCCCTATCTTCTCGACCGCTAGTGGGTGACGAAGATTCGTTCTTGTCACTCAGAAAGTTTTTGGCGCGCAGTTTGAATTCAAATCAGCTTTTGGCGCGCAGTTTAAATTCAAATCAGCTTTTGGCGCGCAGTTTGAATTCAAATCAGCTTTAGGCACGCGTCAAAATCCCGCCAATTTGATACTTATGTTTTCTCGATGCGACACTTTATCTTTAGTTTGATAAATGTCGAGTTTCTTACCAAAGCCAACATTGATTAATGCTTCATTGCACTCTTTATCTACTTTATGTAATGAAAAGGCGTCTATTTTCGAATAAGTGATTTAGGACCAGTATGAAGAGAGATTGACCGAGGTACACGCAACGATACGATATTGTACGGTAGTAATCAAAGCTCAATCATTCATTCGTTCGAACATCCATTTGCTAGAATGGAATCTCGTTGGTACGTTCTGACATTCACACATCTCTATATCCATCATTAACTGATATAATCTCATACCGTATCATGTGAAAATCCTATCTTCCTATCGAATTCATCACTCTGATATTTGTCTAATGGGTTAGACGCGTATTTGTATGTCTCGACTTGCTCATAAATCATATCTATCTTATTTTGGGACTAAAAAGTCGGTTGCGTTGTTTCTTTACATCAAACATATTATGCATTGTTAAATTATTATCTTTCTTCATGCCATGAATGTCTGCTTCATGTCTGCCATAAAATGATTCAGAGAAGAAGTAGATGTTCCAATCCAAGAAGCGCTAAACATGTTACAAAAAATTTTCTCTTACTATACATACATATATTTTTTTTTTTTGGATTTCTTCATTTAACTGAAGCCATAAGGCACACTAATACCATATCAGAATGGTGTTTTCGTAGTGGCCAGAGAGTTGAATAAACTGACGGGCAATGGCAGAAACCCCAGAGCAACGCGTCAGGATCTGTGTCTCAAGTCAGGTTTCGAACTTAGGACCGCCGGTTTTCGAGGCCGGCGCCCTACGCACTAGGCTAGACAGGCGACAAACCAATCTGACAAGGAGTAGACGAACTATGTATGGCGAAAATAAGCACAGTAGTCTAAATATTACAGCAAAAACAACTAAACTATAGTTTTATTTGTTATCTTCTTTTATTCTTTTGTATTTAAACAAGAAACGTTCACTATTTAATTTAATAATTCATGCAATCTCTCTGGAACCTAACATCATAGGAATTTATTCATTCATTCATTCATTCATTCATTCAGGAACTACAATCTCACCTCTTCATTTTCTGCGATAACATTACTCAGGATGTGCCTGTAGCCACTGGCGGACGAGCCGAACTTCCAAAGGGAGGGGAAATCCTCCAAAGAGGGGGGAATTGGCAGAAATTAGATCATTTTACCAGCACCTTAGGGAACAAACTCTACATTTTGAAACCGCCAAAGAGGGGGGATTCCACTTTCCCCTCCCCTTCTCGTCGTGGCCTGTAGCCATACGTTATTAAGGAATACAATACATTCCAACGCCTCTAATCGTATGTTTCCCTCTGCTCTTTTTATCAGTCAGTTTTTTTCGGTGATGTCTAAGACCGTTCTTTAGGTGTTTGGCAGACAGTGAGTACCATTGCATGATGCGCTGCATGCAAGGGAAAGTCTAAGTAAGAAAATTTAATGGCGGTATTTCAGTTTTTGTGTCTTCCAATCAATGTAATTTTGTAGAAAGTTCACCACACCTATGTATGTTTCTTAAATTATGACCAGTTCTATGTATTGATTCTAGTAAATACTTTTTACCAGCTTTCCCCCGGCTAAAAATCATCTCCATCTCATGAACGAATAAAAAGGTTCTACTTTCACGGTCTGATAAAGCTGAAATGTACATTCTTTACTATGTAGCATCTCGGAGCAGTTTTTGATATCTGATTCATACATACAGTAAGTACTAGTCAGTTGATATATAATTTTAAATACTTCAGTAATACATTAACTTAAGTGTTGAAAAATCAAAAAAAGTCGTGAATGTTAATAGGAAATCATGTTTACGGCAGAAGGATTATGCAAAAATGTTCATGGACAGGCAAACTTCGGCGTAAGTAAACTCCGTGTGGTCCATATAATCGGATCAATGCACTAGCGAATGAGGGGAGAACGAAA
This sequence comes from Daptonema setosum, assembly GCA_964036265.1. Taxonomy (NCBI): domain Eukaryota; kingdom Metazoa; phylum Nematoda; class Chromadorea; order Monhysterida; family Xyalidae; genus Daptonema; species Daptonema setosum. The sequence continues at coordinate 25,881,400 of OZ038445.1, forward strand.
AAGCGGAATTCCCTCCTCTTTGGCAGTTATAAAAGCAGAATTTATTCCTTGGGGTGTGAATGAAATGGCATCAAAATTGCAAATTCCCCCTCTTTGAGAAAATTCCCCTTCTTTCAGAGGATTGACTCATCCGCCCGTGGTTCATTGAGAACTTCGGTTGCAGTGCCCTCCACGGTTGTGACTTGACTCTGTCACTTCGAATACTACCACAGATTTCCAACTTCATAATGCCGAAAACTTGTTTTTAGATTTTTTTTTATTTTATTGTTACTTAGAACAGTTTCTGGTGCTCAGTCTGAATTAAAATTAACGTTTGGCGCGTGCTTAAAATGTCATAATTTTTTTCTATATTTAACTTCAACAACACACGACGATATGATTTTCAGTTCCAGTGCCTTCCCGGGTTGTGGTGATTCTGTTTCATTGAATAGCATGTACCATGATTTTCTCACTTGATAACCTAGAAAACGGGTGCTTCTCATCTATGTAGAAGTTCCTGCCGCGCAGTTTGAATTCAAATCTGCTTTTGGCGTGCTTCTAAAATTGCAATAATTTGTTTTTTACATGACATTAGGACATCACACTATCATGGTGTACTTCGATTCCAGTGCCTTCTAAGGTTATGATTCTGTTACATTGAGTAGCATGTACAATAAACTTCTAACTTTACAACGTCGAAAATGTGTTTTTCTTACTCATATTTTTATCTTAAGTTTTTTTTGCGCGCAATCTTGATTCAAATCATTTAAGTTTTCAAAAAAAATTCACACATGACATCCTCAAACAATCTTGGTGAACTTCGGTTCCAGCGCACTCCAGGCTTGTGATTCTATCACATTGAATAATAATACAAATTTCAAACGTGACAGCCGCGAAATGTGTTTTTTTTAAGAATGTTGGCTTCCAAGTTCCAGTGTCTCATGTTCCTCACAAACTTTCTGGCGCGCAGTTTGAATTCAAATCTGCTTTTGGCGCGCTTTTAAATTTCTAAGGTATTTTCTCACTGGACATCTGGAGATCATCACACAATCATGGTGAACTTCGGTTCCAGCGCCCTTCAGGGCCCTGTGACCCTGCGACAACTTGTGACCCTGTGACAACTTGTGACCCTGTGACAACTTGTGACCCTGTGACAACTTGTGACCCTGTGACAAATTGTGACCCTGTGACAACTTGTGACCCTGTGACAACCTGTGATCCTGTGACAACTTGTGACCCTGTGACAACTCGTGACCCTGTGACAACTTGTGACCCTGTGACAACTTGTGACCCTGTGCCAACTTGTGACCCTGTGACAACCTGTGACCCTGTGACAACTTGTGATCCTGTGACAACATGTGACCCTGTGACAACTTGTGACCCTGTGACAACTCGTGACCTTGTGCCAACTTGTGACCCTGTGACAACCTGTGACCCTGTGACAACTTGTGACCCTGTGACAACTTGTGACCCTGTGACAACTTGTGACCCTGTGACAACTTATGACTCTGTGACAACATGTGACCCTGTGACAACTTGTGACCCTGTGACAACTTGTGACCCTGTGACAACTTGTGACCCTGTGACAACTTGTGACACTGTGACAACTTGTGACCCTGTGACAACTTGTGACCCTGTGACAACCTGTGACCCTGTGACAACATGTGACCCTGTGACAACTTGTGACCCTGTGACAACTTATGACTCTGTGACAACATGTGACCCTGTGACAACTTGTGACCCTGTGACAACTTGTGACCCTGTGACAACTTGTGACCCTGTGACAACTTGTGACCCTGTGACAACTTGTGACCCTGTGACAACTTGTGACCCTGTGACAACTTGTGACCCTGTGACAACTTGTGACCCTGTGACAACTTGTGACCCTGTGACAACCTGTGACCCTGTGACAACTTGTGACCCTGTGGCAACTTGTGACCCTGTGACAACTTGTGATCCTGTGACAACTTGTGACCCTGTGACAACTTGTGACCCTGTGACAACTTGTGACCCTGTGACAACTTGTGACCCTGTGACAACTTGTAACCCTGTGGCAACTTGTGACCCTGTGGCATCTTGTGACCCTGTGACAACTTGTGACCCTGTGACAACTTGTGACCCTGTGGCAACTTATGACCCTGTGACAACTTGTGACCCTGTGACAACTTGTGACCCTGTGACAACTTGTGACCCTGTGACAACTTGTGACCCTGTGACAACTTGTGACCCTGTGACAACTTGTAACCCTGTGGCAACTTGTGACCCTGTGACAACTTGTGACCCTGTGACAACTTGTGACCCTGTGACAACTTGTGACCCTGTGACAACTTGTGACCCTGTGACAACTTGTGACCCTGTGATAACTTGTGACCCTGTGACAACTTGTGACCCTGTGACAACTTGTGACCCTGTGACAACTTGTGACCCTGTGACAACTTGTGACCCTGTGACAACTTGTGACCCTGTGACAACTTGTGACCCTGTCACATTGAATAATTATGCTAAATCCAAATGTGACAACCCGGATCCCGTGTTTTTTATACTCATAAAAGTTTTTGGGGCGCAGTTGGAATTCTCGAGATTTTTTCCCACATTACTTTAGAACATTTAACGGTCAATGTGAACTTCGGCTCCAGTTCCCTCCACCAGGCTTGTGACTGGAAAACGATTTAATACTACCGCGAATTGCCAACTTTTATAACACCGAAAACGTGTTTCTTGAAATGTCTGTCGAAAACGTGTTCTTGGATTTTTGAGTTCAGAGATGTTACTGAAAACTTTGTGTTTGGCACCTTTTTGGCGTTTGAAATTTCGCGAAAAATCTGTTTTCACATAACATTTTGAACAACTCACGAACACAAGCACCTACTTCATTGCATATGTGGTAACAACCATAAAAACAAATTTTGAGAACTAGATGACCTGATCAAGCACTATTTACAGAGCACAAAATGATGTGTGAATAGTCACTTTTCTTGTCAAGTGGTTAAGGTACCGGCGTCGCCATCCGATGGTCTTGGTTTGAAACCCGGGTCGAGACACAGCGAATTCAAGAACGTTGTTGATGATCAGTTATTGTCATACGTAAATAGGGTGGATATTCAGTAGGTTGAAGTTAAGGTTTGAATATGTTGAACAATCATGACCTTTTGTTTCACTAAGAGTTGTTTACAAACAAGCTCATGAAACAAGCCTGTGAATGAAGTTATTGTATCATCATAAAATTTGGTCATAAATTAAATGCTATGCTTTGATAGTAACTCAAATTGTGGTAAACAATATTTCCAATAACACATGAGCTATCATCCAATGCGACACTCATTAAATTCCCACATAAAATATAATCAATGGCAAGCTTCTGCAAATGAAATTCCCATTGAAAAATTGCTGTTCACCAAATGTTTCGACAATTTATTTCATAAAATCATATTGACCTTTTTTATTTGCTATTTTAATTTCTTCATTTGTTCCTTCATAAGTAGGCGTTATGTGTATCCAGGGTTTCTTGCTAGCCAAAAACTTTCTGGCGCTCAGTTTGAACTCAAATCTGTATTTGGCACGCTTTAAAATTTTTGAGAAATGAAATATTTTTCACATGACATTTGGAAAACTTTTACAATGACATTTGGGCAACTTTTCACAATACATTTGGACAACTTTTCACATGACATTTGGGCAACTTTTCACAATACATTTGGACAACTTTTCACATGACATTTGGGCAATTTTTACAATGACATTTGGGCAACTTTTCACAATTTAGTTGGACAACTTTTCACAATACATTTGGGCAACATACGAAAACTGCACTCAATTCATTGCAGACGGGCGCAACCGGTTCACAAAATTATTTTTTTATAACAAGCAACCCTGAACAAGCTAAAGCACTCTCACTCGGTTACGAGACGTTTGCGTTTGAATGCGCGCCAAAACAGTTTTTTGAATGCGTGCCTTGTTCATTATCGTTTCATTTATTTTTAATATTTTTATATAGTTTTTATTATTTTGTTATATAAATTGTTTTTCCGCTCAAACTAGGGGTGGTGTCTACTGATTTCGTACCATGTCTCTGCTTCCATGCAAACGTTTTACTGTGGCTCAAAAATAGAGGCAGGAATTCAATTAAAGTCTCCTAATCAGTTGATAATGATATCTGTTTACATAATACATATATAACTTGGTCACGGTTTCTGGTTATCAAAAATTTATTTTTTACTTTTGCGGTTGGTTTCGCACGTGTGCCAATGATTAGTCACAAATTTCGTATGCTGTCCTAATGTAATGTGAAAAATATTTATTTCTCGCAATTTTGAAAGTACGCCAAAACAGGATTTGAATTCAAACTGCGCGCCAGAAAGTTTTTGGCTAACAAGGAACTCTGGATAGGCTTCATAATTAGAGGCAGCAATTCAAATTAAATCTCCCAATCACACCTGTCCTAGCTGTGGGTGTTTAGCCACAGTCCGGGGGGGAGGGGTAGACAGTGGCAAAAAACGGACTGTGCTTAAATTTTACTGTGGCTAAACGGTACTGTGGCTAAAGAAGAATCGGACTGCCCCTAAAAGCACTCACGTACACAGTCTACCCCCTCGGACTGTGGCTAAAAACCCACAGCTGATAATGATATTTGTTTACCTAATACATACCATTACCATTATCCAAATTAACCAGCGGTTACCTGAAGTATTTTCTGCTTATTCTGGTATCATAAATATCCGTAAGTGGAGCCGGTTATTCCGTCATAAAACGATACTTATGATAATTGCGGCTGACATTTCGAGAACCGAATCACTTAAAGTATTAAATATCCGAACAAGTACGCCAAGTATGTCTGTCCCACGGTCCCTTGGCGGACGGTCCAAACCTCCAAAGAGAGGGGATTTTCCCCAAAGAGGGGGAATCGGCAGATATAAGGTCATTTCAACTACACCTTGGGGAATAAATTATATCTAAAAAAATGCCAAAGAGGGGAGAATTCCACTTTTCCCTATCATTCTTGTCCGCTGGTGTGTCCTACTGTCAATACGCAGCCACTTATGCATTAAGTACTTACTGTAGGTGCGTGGGCGAGCTCATATTTTCTTGAAACAAAAACTATTATTGTGCAAAGCTTTTACTGTACCACAGAAATACAGACTGTTCTGGGATACTCACGTTTTTGGAATTACAGTTATGCCACAGAGCTCCCAGATGAAGGCTTTGAGATTGGCAACCAGAACCACCATAACTTTAAAAAAAAACAGGTGTTAGCGAAGGAATTATTCTGAAAATATCATGAGTTCTATGAATAATAAATACCCATATATGTACATTGAATACCCGTTAGGACATTAGAATGTAAGAATACATAAACCATTTGAAGCATAACTGTTTTATTGGAACTTCTTCATCAATGAAGCCAACAGAGCACACTACCATAGGCCTCATAATTGATTATAAGAAGTGGTTTAAAACTGCGAGAACCCAAGACATGGCCAGAACCAAATTCTCAAGTCCAGAACCGGATTCTCAAGCAATGAATTTTCTGTGCCACGTTTTAGCCACCTTTTAAAATTTCTTTGAACTAGATTCTCAAGTCCAGAACCGAATTCTCAACTAAGAAATTTTCTGTGCCACGTTTTTGGGTCTTCTTAATAAACAATTACGAGGCCTATAATACTATTTAGATTGGTGTTTCCTCGGTGGCCAGATAGGTTGAACAAGCTGTCTCAATTCAGGTTTTGGTTCTAGGACCGCCAGTTTCCGAGGCTGGCGCCCTGCCCTACACACTAGACTAGACAGGCGATAACCTACATATACAGTCAAATTTTTTGGTTACGCCTTTTTCGAGAATTTTTTTGTGTGTAAAATCTTTCCCTCACCCAGAAATTGGCGGTCGGAAGCAGCAATTTGGGGTTGATAAAAAGGTTTTACACATAAAAGTTTCTAAAAAGAGTCGTAATCATCTTCTTTAGGAACTTTTTTGTGTAAAACCTTTTTATCAACCCCAAATTTCTGCTTCCGACCCCAAATTGCTGGGTGAGGGAAAGGTTTTACACACAAAAAAATTCCCGAAAAAGGCGTAACCAAAAAATTCGACTATACTAATACCATGCCAAGAGTATTTTCCTATCATCTGAATTTTATTTTCGTGGAATTATGTGATCACACCGACTATATATTCGCGATATTATTACTACTGTACCTTTTCTTGTAAACTGATCGTAACTCACCACGGGGTCACCCAATTTCACCGAATTTTAACTTGTCGAAATTAAGTCACCGAACTTTAAGTCATCGAAAATCAACTCACCGATTGGTTAACCAACCAAAAATTATCTATCCGAATTTGAACTCTCCGAGTAGTCAATTCACTTCCATTCCCACAATTGGTGAATACATTAAATTACATACATTAAATTACATACATTAAATTACATACATTAAACCACACAGATCTATGCTAAAACTCAAGAAGTACATAAGTAAATTTACAGATGTAAAACTTGTTACTCACTGGAATCTCACATAAATAGGAAAGGTTAACGGGAGTACAAGGCAGATGTTTTTCCAGAAACGTGAGATACACAACACCACAAAATAACCACAACTTTTTAGTTATTGAGTGAACTGGTATTGGGTTTGACTCTATCTTGAGCAGTTTCATCTTTTCTGATTTCGGTTTCCCGGATTCTGATGCTGGAAGAAGAAGTGCGTGACTGTAAAAGTCGTTAAATTTATATGCAACTTTTGAGCTATCTTTCAAGCATTTGGGAGAGGAGTTGGCAGTTCGAGGCCTCCATTTTATCCACACCTTGAGGAACAAATTCAAATTTTTGTAAAACGCCAAAGAGGGGGAATTCCACTTTTCATACCCCTTCTCGTATCGTAGCTTCCCGTGAGACGGGTACGGTGGGACTCACATAAAATGAACTGGCATAAAATTAACTTACATAAAATTGCCTTATGTGTGTAAGTAAAAAGCTACAAACTAACTGATGGAACCAAAAAAGATGCAAAAACTCAAACAACCTTTGTCTTTCTCTCCAGCCGATTCCCTCTTCTTCCTGGAAATGCTTTTCGCGATTGCCGGCTTCTTGATTGAGAAGGCAGGAGACTGTCTGGCGCACTAGCGGACGAGAAGGGGTGGGAAAAGTGGAATTCCCCCCTTTTTGGCGTTTTTTTAATATAATTTATTTCCTAAAGTGTAGGTGAAATGGCTTGAAAACTTCTGATTCCCCTTCGTGGACGAAATGCTCGTCGTTGTAGAGGATTAACTCGTCCGCCTGTGCTGGCTAGCGCCGATTTTTTTCCGTGGATCCGGCTGAGGCATCTTGCGATACGATAATTCTGATTTATTATAACTTTTTTAATAATAATAAAATAAAATAAAAGATTATTTCAATCATTTGAATTTATTTTATGTGAGCTTTTCCTCTAACAAAATTTTTCGCACGCAAATAGTTTTTCAATGTGTTTGCGTTGCCGCGATTTTACATGAGAAATTTGAACGGGACAATGCTATTTACAGTATTTATTACTGTGATCTGATGACAGCTTCATTTTCAAATATCCATTCACGGGACATTAAAAAACATTTTCAAACGTTTTCTCCCGCAACTTGAAATCTAACCTGCTTTAGCCGGGCCTTCAACAATTTGCATTTTTTTCATAAAATTTAGACAAAATTGATCATATTTCGTTTCGGCTTTTCCATGTGCTTATGTGCTAAACTTTTTCATTGCAAATTTTGTTTATAATAAATCTTGTATACACCAAGCTATACAGTAAACGGTGCGCATTCATCCAGTCTTATCCAGTCTTAGTCAATCAAGAATTTTTGTTTGAAATAACTCGGTCCGACTCTGATTGCTATTTATTTGACCGGAAACCATCTCATAGGTAAACAGGCCGACGATTGCCACCAAATCTGGCATATATACATAGTATACATATATGTACATGTATAAAAAACATACGTATGTATATACATACATAGATTGTGGGCTAAACATGATAAAAATACTCGAAAGCTCAGTAGTAGAATGCTCAAGCCTTTGTATCATACCGCTTTTTGTATTGTGTTCGTGATAAAATTCAATCTCACCAAATAAATAGCATTCAAACTGCACGACCTCATGATTGTGATAAAAATTCGTCAAAAATAATTAAAATTGTTCTCTGACCAAACTATAGCAGAGTCTAATCACAAAGATAGAACATCATTCCACACTGGTTGTGATAAGAAGTACATACTGTATGTAGTTCTATCCCACCCCACTGATTGACGAACAAATCTCCCTGATGGGAGGGAAATCCCCCCCTGCGAAGACAAATTTAGGTTGTGTTACCTACTCATTTGGAACCAACATGCCTTTTCAAAACCACCGAAAAGGGGGATGAACTCTCCTTTCATGATCATACGCCAATGATCGGACCCGAAGACTTAGAATCATCCAATGGTGTGGTGGTGGATGATCAAGTCAATCAAAGGAAGTAGGGGAAAGGCAATCATCCCAAGCAAGGGAAACTGTGATATGTAAAACTTTTTACTTTCATTTTGAGAAAAAACAAATTGTTCAGAAATGACTCCCTTACTCCATTGCTTTCTTGTTCCTTCATGCTTCTTGTTTGACCATCATGATTTTTCATCTCGGCATACGTGACAGCTATGATGGTTCCTGTACCAGTAGTTCCTATAACAGCGCACTGGCGGACGAGTCAAATTTCCAAGGAAATGGAATTTGGTCAAAGAGGGGGGAATGGAAATCAGACCCTTTTATACCTACACCTACACCTTAAGTAAATAAAATCTGTTTTTAAAGGCCAAATCAACTTTTCTCTCCCATTCTCGTCCGCTGGTGTGGCTAAGTATACCAGCGTAACATACATAATAAGGTGCGGATGACCTAAGAAAAAGGTTCAAAAGTGGAATTCCTCCCTCTTTGGCATCTCTAAAAAGTTGAATTTGATATCAAAAGAGGTGAGTATGATTCTCTAACTGCTAACTACCCCTTCTTTGAAAAAATTCCCTTCCATTTGCCCCGGTCGTTCGCCATTGTATCATATATCAAGTTTTCTTCCAGAATACCCCAGGTCAATACCCCAGTTATGTACCCTCCAAAGGGAGGGGAATTTCTTCAAAAAGAGGAGAATTGGCAGTTTTGAGCCCCACCTTTAGGAACAAATTTAACTCATAAGAATTGCCAAAAGTGGGGGGAATTCCACTTTTTCGTTCTACTTCTTCCGCCAAAGTGTCATGTATCAAGTTTTCTTCCAGAATACCACCACGTCGGCTTTTAATTACTTTTGTTCCGATCCGATTCCGATATGCGAACGCAACCAACGTCATTATTAATGGTTTCGCACACAATAATGGAACAAACAAAGTACTGCATCATGATCTGGTCACTGGCGGACGAGCTAATTTCCCAAAGGGAGGGGAATTTCATCAAAGAGGGGGGAATTGGCAGTTTTCAGGCCATTTTACCTACACACCAGGGAATGAACTGCACCTTAAAAAATTACAAAGTGGGGGGGGGGGAATCCACTTTTTCCTCCCCTTCTCGTCCGCTAGTGGGTGAAGTCATTCGATACCTTTGTCATGTGAACTCTGCTTTTGTAAACATACAGTAAGTCATGAGCCGGGCCTTAATGAAATCAAAAAATGGGGCTAATCTAAGACCGACCGAAATGTACAGGGTGGTTTCAATCAGGTTTTGGAAGTTAGTAAGTTATTATTATTATTCGAATCTGTTATAATGGTGCGTTTGAGCTCTTTAATCATATGATTTCTGGTGATTCGTATGCTCGTAAGCCGTGCCCTCTTCACAAATCTACTTTTCACTTGTTGTAAGACTACACTACACTAACTTGTCAGTAATTTTTTGTGCTCTGTATATTACCTTAAAAGGAAATAAAACATATAACATATTTATGAAATAATTTTATAACTATAGATTCATATTTTATTATAGAGTAATCTGAATACACTTCATCATATGCATATTGTTTGTCGCAGTCATATGATTTTGACACTCGCTTAGCCAACTTCTTTTCATACAACTCTGTATGACCCTGTCATTAACATAGGGTTCTAGGGTTAATATTACTCACTTTTTCCTTTATTTTGAAGTATTTTTACTTACTCACTTTAATAAATACTGTAGGTTTGTTTGGTTTCCGTCCCTCAAGCTGTCATGGAACACACAAAAACACTTATGATAATAAGAAAAGTTTCCATTCTTAAAATACTGCTGGAATCAATATTCTGTTACAAACAATTCGAAATTCCATCGTTATTATACGTTATATTTCCTCAAAGCTAGTCATTTGGTGGTGACCAATACTGGCGAACAGTTTAATCTTCCAAAGGGAGGGGAATTTCATCAAAGAGGGGGGAGTCGGCAGTTTTCAAGTTATTTTACCTACACTTTAGGGGTCAACTTATACTTTTTGAAAATATCAAAGAAGGGGGAATTCCCCTTTTCCCACCCCTTCTCGTTCGCTAGCGGCGACCACCGCTATGGAACTGACTCTTTTCCACACCATCATCAATCTGTCTGAAGTCACCCAGCGGACGAGAAAGGGTGGGAAAACAGAATTCCCCCTTCTTTGGTGTTTTCAAAAATTATAATTTTGTGCCCTAAGGTGTAGGTAAAATGGTCTGAAAACTGCAAATTCACTCTTCTTTCACGATATTCCCCTCCCTCTGGACGGTTATGTAGCTTGTCCGCCAGTGCTGAAGCGGACGAGACGATTCTGTTTATCAGATCTGGTTTCGGTAGACAATTCACATTACAACACTAAACTAACTAACTGTATTCACGTTAAAAAAATTCTAAATCAAACTCTCCCTCTTAATTTTACCAAGTCATTCATTAGCTACATAGTGACCTCCACACGATACTCCATCAGAACATGGTCGCTTGTCTAGTCTAGTGCGTAGGGTGCCAGCCTCGGAAACTGCTGGTACTAAGTTCAAATTCTGATCGGAGACTCAGATCCTAACGTGTTGCTCTAGGGTTTGTGCCATCCCCCCTCTAGCCCTTACTAAAACACCATTACGATATGGTATTAGTGAGCCTTGATGGCTGCAGTTACATGTATAATGAAGAGTTCCCAGTGAAAAATTTGTCACTTATATTGTGTTCCATCCCATGCACTTATAGGCCTCATAATTGATTATAAGAAATGGTTTAAAACTGCGATAACCCATGGCACAGCCAGAACCAGATTCTCAAGTCCAGAACCGGCTTCTCAAGTAATAAATTTTGTGTGCCACATTTCAGCCACATTTCAAAAATTCTTAGAACCAGATTCTCAAATCCAGAACCGGATTCTCAAGTAAGGAATTTTCTGTGCCACGTTTTGGATTTTCTTATAACCAATCACGAGGCCTATACGTATGACACGCATATACACGTTTTTTTTTAATTAGGAAAAATCGAATAGCTAATACATATGATGACATACGGTATGTAATATGAAACAACTCTTTAGGAAGAGATTCCCTTTTTATCCCTTTTTCTTAGTCATTATACTTTGCGGAGATCATGACCTTCAATCCCACGCACTGGCGGATGAGCTAAACCTCCAAAAGGGGGAATTTCCTCAAAGAGGGAAGAATTAGCTGAAATTAGGCATTTTACAAACACCTTTACAAACACAAGGAACAAGCTCTACTTTTTGAAACCGCCAAAAAAAGGAAATTCCACTTTTCCTCTCCTTCTAGTTCGCCAGTGAGCCCATAAACACCACTCCATCAGAACCTGTCATTTATGTTCCACTGCTTTCACCCATCCTTTTAGGGAACAAACAAAAACACGGTTTGTTAATACCATCGACTCTCGGATAAACAGTCATGGAAGGGGAATTTTCCCAAAGAGGAGTGAATCGGCTATATCTGTATACAGTATCCAATTGACCTTGTGAAACACATTCCGCTTTCCGAATTTACCAAAGAGAGGGAAATTATACCATTTTTTTATTCTCGTCCGCTAGTGATTAAGATGCGTAGTATTTACCCAGATCGGGTTATCGGATCGGGTCTGCGTACTTTGTCTTCTGGACTGACAGTTCAGTGTGCTATTTATAGCACTGGCAGACGAGATGAGGAGGGAAAAGTGAAATTCCCCTCTTCAAAAAGTTTGAAAGGGCATTATGTAGTCTACTCCGAGCGTTATGTAGTCCACTCCGAGCGTTATGTAGTCTACTCCGAGCGTTATGTAGTCCACTCCGAGCGTTATATAGTCTACTCCGAGCGCTATGTAGTCTACTCCGAGCGTTATGTAGTCCACTCCGAGCGTTATGTAGTCCACTCCGAGCGTTATGTAGTCTACTCCGAGCGTTATGTAGTTCACTCCGAGCGTTATGTAGTTCACTCCGAGCGTTATGTAGTCCACTCCGAGCGTTATGTAGTCCACTCCGATCGTTATGTAGTCTACTCCGAGCGCTATGTAGTCCACTCCGAGCGTTATGTAGTCTACTCCGAACGTTATATAGTCAACTCCGAGCGTTATGTAGTCTAATCTAGCGTTATGTAGTTCACTCCGAGCGTTATGTAGTCTACTCCGAGCGTTATGTAGACCACTCCGAGCGTTATGTAGTTCACTCCGAGCATTATGTAGTCCACTCCGATCGTTATGTAGTTCACTCCGAGTGCTTTGTAGTCCACTCCGAGCGTTATGTAGTCCACTCAGATCGTTATGTGGTCTACTCCGAGCGCTATGTAGTCCAGTCCGAGCGTTATGTAGTCTACTCCGAGCGTTATGTTGTTCACTCCGAGCGTTATGTAGTCCACTCCGAGCGTTATGTAGAAAACTCCGAGCGTTATGTTGTTCACTCCACTCCGAGCGCTATGTAGTCCACTCCGAGCGTTATGTAGTCTACTCCGAGCGCTATGTAGTCCACTCCGAGCGTTATGTAGACTACTCCGAGCGTTTTGTAGTCTACTCCGAGCGTTATGTAGTCCACTCCGAGCTTTATGTAGACTACTCCGAGCTTTTTGTAGTCTACTCCGAGCGTTATGTAGTTCACTCCGAGCGTTATGTAGACTACTCCGAGCGTTACGTTGTTCACTCCGAGCGTTATGTAGTCCACTCCGAGCGTTATGTAGTTCACTCCGAGCGTTATGTAGTTAATTCCGAGCGTTATGTAGACTACTCCGAGCGTTATGTTGTTCACTCCGAGCGCTATGTAGTCCACTCCGAGCGCTATGTAGTCCACTCCGAGCGTTATGTAGTCAACTCCGAGCGTTATGTAGTCCACTCCGAGCGTTATGTAGTCTACTCCGAACGTTATGTAGTCAACTCCGAGCGTTATGTAGTCTAATCTAGCGTTATGTAGTTCACTCCGAGCGTTATGTAGTCTACTCCGAGCGTTATGTAGACCACTCCGAGCGTTATGTAGTTCACTCCGAGCATTATGTAGTCCACTCCGATCGTTATGTAGTTCACTCCGAGTGCTTTGTAGTCCACTCCGAGCGTTATGTAGTCCACTCAGATCGTTATGTGGTCTACTCCGAGCGCTATGTAGTCCAGTCCGAGCGTTATGTAGTCTACTCCGAGCGTTATGTTGTTCACTCCGAGCGTTATGTAGTCCACTCCGAGCGTTATGTAGAAAACTCCGAGCGTTATGTTGTTCACTCCACTCCGAGCGCTATGTAGTCCACTCCGAGCGTTATGTAGTCTACTCCGAGCGCTATGTAGTCCACTCCGAGAGTTATGTAGACTACTCCGAGCGTTTTGTAGTCTACTCCGAGCGTTATGTAGTCCACTCCGAGCTTTATGTAGACTACTCCGAGCTTTTTGTAGTCTACTCCGAGCGTTATGTAGTTCACTCCGAGCGTTATGTAGACTACTCCGAGCGTTACGTTGTTCACTCCGAGCGTTATGTAGTCCACTCTGAGCGTTATGTAGTTCACTCCGAGCGTTATGTAGTTAATTCCGAGCGTTATGTAGACTACTCCGAGCGTTATGTTGTTCACTCCGAGCGCTATGTAGTCCACTCCGAGCGCTATGTAGTCCACTCCGAGCGTTATGTAGTCCACTCCGAGCGTTATGTAGTCTACTCCGAGCGTTATGTACATAAAAAACATTGATGGGTTTCTTCTCTTGTCTGTTTTCAGGTTAGAAAGCTGACAGCGTCCATACTTTCTCTGTTTTCAACATTTTGTTTCCTTATGAATGTCTTTCTTATTATGTTCCTATGTTATTTTCTTCTTTTTTTATAATAATGTCTTTCTCAGCAACTGCTTATCTAGTCCTTAAATGAACATTCAGAGCGTGGTTTTTAGTAAGATTCTTCCCAATCAGCAGATCGAAAAGGATAACACAGAATTTTTTGTTTTTGTTTTTTACCGATTGTATTTACTCGATTATTATAAAAAAATATGCTGCATTTGTACACATACAAGTGAATCTTTTTTCTTTATCAAATGAATAAAAACACAACGAACATGAACAAATGTTATTCCAGTTTAATCTAACCGATGTTAAACGGCCGGCATTAGCGATTGAACTCAATTAGATTAGACCACTTGACAACTCTTTGACTGCGGGCAACTGGTAATTTAATTAGTGACCGAGTGACAAGTGATACTATGAACCACTGGCGGACGAGCCAATCCACCAAATAGAGAGGGGAATTTTTTGTAGTGAGATGACTTGCCAGAAGTCAGGCTATTTTACTTACACCACTTAACAAGCTCTACTTTTTGATGATGGGGAATTCCACTTTCCCACCCTTTCTCTTCCGCTCGTTATACGGATTACTGTATTTCAGAAATGAATCGTTGACTTGGGCTGACGTAAGTTCTTACAAATCAGCAGCAGCAACAACCGCAACCACAATAACAACAATAATAACAACAACAACAACAACAACAACAACAACAACAACAACAACAACAACAACAACAACAACAACAACAACAACAACAACAACAACAACAACAACAACAACAACAACAACAACAACAACAACAACAACAACAACAACAACAACAACAACAACAACAACAACAACAACAACAACAACAACAACAACAACAACAACAACAACAACAACAACAACAACAACAACAACAACAACAACAACAACAACAACAACAACAACAACAACAACAACAACAACAACAACAACAACAACAACAACAACAACAACAACAACAACAACAACAACAACAACAACAACAACAACAACAACAACAACAACAACAACAACAACAACAACAACAACAACAACAACAGTAGCAACAACAACAACAACAACAACAACAGCAACGACATCAACATGTTATTTGCCATTATGGCTATAGTGCATATGCACATTAAATCATCATCAGCAGCTTCAAGTATTGCTATGCCCGAAACACTTGTCACAGTACTGAATGACCCGGAATTATATAACAAACACGCCACACCTACGCAGGATACAGGTTTTTCAAACAGTCAGTAATTCAATATGTAAGTCAGTTTTTATGTCATCAAGTCAGTCAGTCAGTCAGTATGTCAGTCAGTCAGTCAGTCCGTCATCAGTCAGTCAGTCAGTCAGTCAGTCAGTCAGTCAGTCAGTTAATGATTGCAGATACTCCCACCGTTGTCAACATTTCCATGTATATCGAAGGCATTTCGTCGTTTCGTGCCACATCAATGGTATGTATGTATGTTGACTGACTGATTAACTGACTAACTGAATGATTAACTGACAAACTGACTGACTGACTGATAGACTTGCCTTACTGACTGACTTAACGACCGACTGACTGATTGTCTGACGTACTGACTGACTGACTGACTGACTGACTGACTGACTGACTGACTGACTGACTGACTGACTGACTGTCCAACTCAGTTCCGTTTGCAGATCTTCCAGAAGATGTGGCGACCCGACCTCTACTTCGCCAACGCTCGTGCCGCCAACTTCCATCACGTGACCGAGCCGAACTTTGTCATATGGATACACAATAACGGCAGCATTTACTATGAGAGTCGGTGAGTGAGTGAGTGAGCGAGTGAGTGAGTGAGTGAGTGAGTGAGTGAGTGAGTGAGTGAGTGAGTGAGTGAGTGAGTGAGTGAGTGAGTGAGTGAGTGAGTGAGTGAGTGAGTGAGTGAGTGAGTGAGTGAGTGAGTGAGTGAGTGAGTGAGTGAGTGAGTGAGTGAGTGAGTGAGTGAGTGAGTGAGTGAGTGAGTGAGTGAGTGAGTGAGTGAGTGAGTGAGTGAGTCTGTCAGTGCACTCCTAATTTCAGCATTTCTCTAACCGTCATTTGTATGCAGAACTTCGCCAAGTACCCCATGGACGAGCAGGAATGCAGTTTGCGTATCTTGAGCTGTTCGTGACTCACTCACTCACTCACTCACTCACTCACTCACTCACTCACTCACTCACTCACTCACTCACTCACTCACTCACTCACTCACTCACTCACTCACTCACTCACTCACTCACTCACTCACTCACTCACTCACTCACTCACTCACTCACTCACTCACTCACTCACTCAATCACTCACTCACTCACTCACTCATTCACTCACTCACGCACTCAGATGCATATGACGTTGAGCAACTCAATCTGACGTGGACGGACAGTGCGGACGCGATATTGCGGGATCCCGATATCGTAATGGCCGATATGATTCTTGTAAGTGTGACACCACAAAGAGAGGAAGTGGACTACCAGACGGGTCAGTGAGTGAGTGAGTGAGTGAGTGAGTGAGTGAGTGAGTGAGTGAGTGAGTGAGTGAGTGAGTGAGTGAGTGAGTGAGTGAGTGAGTGAGTGAGTGAGTGAGGGAGTGAGTGAGTGAGTGAGTGAGTGAGTGAGTGAGTGAGTGAGTGAGTGAGTGAGTGAGTGAGTGAGTGAGTGAGTGAGTGAGTGAGTGAGTGAGTGAGTGAGTGAGTGAGTGAGTGAGTGAGTGAGTGAGTGAGTGAGTGAGTGAGTGAGTGAGTGAGTGAGTGAGTGAGTGAGTGAGTGAGTGATTGAGTGAGTGAGTGAGTGAGTGAGTGAGTGATTGAGTGAGTGAGTGAGTGAGTGAGTGAGTGAGTGATTGAGTGAGTGAGTGAGTGAGTGAGTGAGTGAGTGAGTGAGTGAGTGAGTGAGTGAGTGAGTGAGTGAGTGAGTGAGTGAGTGAGTGAGTGAGTGAGTGAGTGAGTGAGTGAGTGAGTGAGTGAGTGAGTGAGTGAGTGAGTGAGTGAGTGAGTGAGTGAGTGAGTGAGTGAGTGAGTGAGTGAGTGAGTGAGTGAGTGAGTGAGTGAGTGAGTGAGTGATTGAGTGAGTGAGTGAGTGAGTGAGTGAGTGATTGAGTGAGTGAGTGAGTGAGTGAGTGAGTGAGTGATTGAGTGAGTGAATTTACTCATACACCAGAAAGTTTTTTGCGACACCAATTCCAAATAAAGCCCGTATGTTGTTTCTGCCAGCAAAAATATTGCCCAAAACGTCTGATAATGAAACATCAGACAATCAGTGTTAACACGCACGTCAATCATCATCACCCCATACTATACTGTGTTAAACTATGGTGTC
>OZ038445.1:25899080-25911580 GCA_964036265.1 Daptonema setosum
TTTCCAACTGTTGAAGGGTTAGCTTTACTAGCTTTTTTAAATATTGTATGTATGTACATATGTATAGTTGATTATCATAGAATTTCACCCAAACACCGCTGCCTAATAAATATATACACGCTTATATGCTCTTTAACCAGCATTCAATTTCAACAGCTCGCCAATCGGCATAGAGAGCGAGTCAATGTATGTATGTATGTATGTATGTATGTATGTATGTATGTATGTATGTATGTATGTATGTATGTATGTATGTATGTATGTATGTATGTATGTATGTATGTATGTATGAATGTATTTTTTTCGGCATTTCAAAAATGATACAATGAATGTGCCGATGAGAACGAAGACAATTTGTTTAGTTTTATATTCGATTTCAGAATCGGAGCAGGATTCCTCACACCTGGACTTTCGGACCCGGATCGGTTCGGATAGCCTGTAGTATTTTTTGCCTTTTGGTCGAGTCCTTTTGGTTGAGTCGAAAAAATTCTGGTTCTAAAGAGTTTCTCTGATTAGAAATTTTAACTGTTACGTGAAGTTCTCTAATTTGCGTGCGACATGAAATATTCACCTCATTTCAGGCCTGTATGTTCAATCCGGTTTACCAATGCTCGTTTGTTGCTGAAGGTATTGTTGAAATTAGTAGGCGAAATCTATTGAGTGATGGGTTGCACTGACTGACTGACTGACCGACCGACTGACTGACTGACTGACTGACTGACTGACTGACCGATTGATTGATTGAATGACTGAATGAGTCTCTGACTGACTGACTGGCTTACTGACTGATTGACTGACTGATCAAGCTGAGCGATTTAAGGTGCCGCTGCAACACCTGATCCGTCCGACCAGCCTGATCTGGCCATCGAGATTGATGACCTCACCAACGGTGACTGATTGACTGACTGACTGACCGATTGATGAACTGAATGACTGAATGAGTATCTGACTGACTGACTGACTTACTGACTGATTGACTGACTGACTGACTGACTGACTGACTGACTGACTGAGTGACTGACTGACTGACTGACTGACTGAATGACTGACTGACTGACTGACTGACTGATTGACTGACTGACTGACCGTATGATTGACTGAATGACTGTTTACGGAAGACTTTTTTTGCAGACCGCAGTGGAGACTTGTTTGTACTGGTGATCATTGCATCAGTGCTCTTGGCTGCCTTCAGTCAGCTATTCGTTGACTACAAAAACCTGAAGAGCTTTTACGCTTAAAACGCTTTGCCTGAGAAAATCTACAGGTAGCGGCCCAAATAACGATCTTCTGGTTTATTGGGGTTTTTGACACCCCTAATAATGATAGTTATGGAGCCAAAATATTTCGGGCCTAGAAGCACGCTTTCGATAAAAAATTGATGTTCAAAGTTCGAAAAACTCACTTTTTCTGAAAAAATTTTTTTGTCCAATTTTGAGCGATTTTCGGATCATAACAACTTATAGAAACGTGCTATCAAAATAAAAATTTACATGCATGTTCTACGTTTCACTGCGGTCATTTTGAGCTATGTTTGAGCTAAATTGGAAAAATTTTGTTTTTAATAATTTATTCGACCATAGCGTCAACTCACATCAACAAGGTGTCAACTTTGACTCAAAATTCTCAAAATGGCCAACGTAGGAGAAAGTTGCCGTTTGCGGCAATGACCCATCCATTGCCGCAAACGGCAACTTTCTCCTACGTTGGCCATTTCGAGAATTTTGAGTCAAAGTTGACACCTTGTTGATGTGAGTTGACGCTATGGTCGAATAAATTATTAAAAACAAAATTTTTCCAATTTAGCTCAAGTATAGCTCAAAATGACCGCAGTGAAACGTAGAACATGCATGTAAATTTTTATTTTAATAGCACGTTTCTACAAGTTGTTATGATCCGAAAATCGCTCAAAATTGGACAAAAAAATTTTTTCAGAAAAAGTGAGTTTTTTGAACTTTGAACATCAATTTTTTATCGAAAGCCTGCTTCTAGGCCCGAAATATTTTGGCTCCATAACTACCATTATTAGGGGTATCAAAAACCCCAATAAACCAGGAGATCGTTATTTGGGCCGCTAACTCCATACAACCTGTAGGTTTTCTCAGGCAAAGCGTTTTAAGCTGTGGTCGAATGTTTATCTCTCTCTGATCACATGACACGATACAACTGGCTGTACTTGAAACCAATAACACTGATTATATATTTGGGCATTGACAAACATATTGTAGTTCGATTCCGCGTCAAATGAAATACTTTGTTGAGGATTATTTGAACTTTTGCAATACCTGTACTTTACCTTTTGTGAAAATGTCCACAATTTTTCCCAAATAAACGTTGTTGTTGTTGTTATTGATGTTGTTGTTGTTGTTGATGTTGTTGTTGTTGTTGTTGTTGTTGTTGTCGTTGTTGTTGTTGTTGTTGTTGTTGTTGTTGTTGTTGTTGTTGTTGTTGTTGTTGTTGTTGTTGTTGTTGTTGCCGTTGTTGTTGTTGTTGTTGTTGTTGTTGTTGTTGTTGTTGTTGTTGTTGTTGTTGTTGTTGTTGTTGTTGTTGTTGTTGTTGTTGTTGTTGATGTTGTTATTGTTATTGTTGTTGTTGTTGTTGTTGTTGTTGTTGTTGTTGTTGTTGTTGTTGTTGTTGTTGTTGTTGTTGTTGGTGTTGGTGTTGGTGTTGTAGGTGTTGTAGGTGTTGTAGGTGTTGTTGGTGTTGTTGGTGTTGTTGGTGTTGTTGGTGTTGTGTTGTAGGTGTTGTTGGTGTTGTTGGTGTTGGTGTTGGTGTTGGTGTTGGTGTTGGTGTTGGTGTTGGTGTTGGTGTCTCGGACAAGTTTTTTCCAAAACCCCCAAAGCGAAAGTAATTTCTTCAGAGAGGGGGAATTGGCAGTTATCAGGCAATTTTACCTACACCTTAGGGAAGGAAATTCACCTTTCTAGACCGACGATAAGGGGGGATTCCACTCACTATCTTTTCCGCCCGCTAATGGGAGCATTAGATTATTAGCTGAAGGACTGCTATAGAATGCTCATGGTATCACTTGTCATGTCATGTTATGTCATCAAAAATTATGTTATAAAATCAACCCATTACGCTTATCATTGCATATATAGTCCATTTATCGAGTTAAGTTTCATTTTAACCTGTCGGAGAATTTCCGACACGGGAATTATTTTCAAATTAGCGGGCTCTTCCTCCATAATCAAGGCGAGATAAACCCTCTCAGCACAAATTGATAACTAATTTGTGAACGTGTAATTTTTTTATGGTGAGAGCCCGTGATACGTGAAATAAACTAACTCAAATAGAAAAATAAAAACATGGAACTATTGTTCAATTCAAGCAGACTTTTAAGTTAAGTTGGTTATCAAAACAGTCGTACTAGTTAAACAGTTGATATTTCTGAATTTTTGTCACCATACACGGATACTCTGTGATAATATTACACGCACTCAAATAAATATTTTATTTTGTGTTGAGCCGGATGTTTTTGCCTCCCCTGTGCAGGGAATCCCGCCAAATTTGAAAATAATTTCCGTGTCGGAAATTCTCCGACAGGTTAAAATGAAACTTAACTTGATAAATAGGCTATATATGCAATGAATTAGCACAATACGCAAACGTTTTTCCTTATTTCATGTGAAATTAGACAAATTTCTTCGTCAAAACTTCACCTGGCACATAAGCAGATCTTCTGAGCTGAAATGTGCACTGAAATTTTTTCTGAGTAACGATAATAGTGATGAGCTATACTTTATGGGCTCGTGTTTTCAATAGTTCACCGTAATAAAAACTTCGTCATTCACTCAGTGGTAGGTTTTTCCATAATTAGAAAACGTCGTTGTTTGTGTCCAGTTCAAGGCAGAGTCGGTAAGCTTAGGAAATGACGCACATTCGAAACCATTCATCTCCGCTGTTTAGGTTTGACATGTCTAGTCCAGTGCGTAGGGCGTCAGCCTTGAAAACTGGTGGTCCCAAGTTCAAAACTTGACATGAGATGAGACACAGATCCTGACGCGTTGCTCTGGGGGTTTTGCCATTGCCCGTCGGTTCATTCAAAGCTCTCTGGTCACTACGAAAACACCATTGATATGGTCATTAATTAATGTTATATTATTATTGTATTATTAAAATGTTTCCTGTTGGCTCCAGTAAATAGATAAGTCCCAGTAAAAATGTCTGTTTTTCGGCCCTGACAGGTGAAAGTAGACAAAGGCGATTTGCCCATGACCTAATGTTCAACAGTTGTAATAACGGTTCCATACAATGGGCCGGCCGATCCGAACAAATGAACGAAACCATGTATTGATCTTTCCATAATAAGTGGCAGGTGAAAGTTAGTTTTAGAATCTTTGTACTGAGAATCTTTTATGAACGTTTTTTCATTAATGATCATGTTTCATATTCGCACTATTTGTGTAATTTTTTCAACATGGCATCCAAAAAGTGTATACAATTATGACCCTTGTGTTTTCCTGTCATGCTAAATTTGAGACTCCGCCCCGCTACTTTACAGATTCTAGTGTTTTTTACACTACTTTCCATGCTTCCAATGAAAAACTGCAATGAGATCCTAAATTTTTGTTTGGGAAAAAATCACACACAAAAAACCGAGAAAAAATGAAGCAATAAATTACCTTACTCAATTATCATCACTTTTAAACATGAAATCACTTGCCAAAATGAATTTGATGTGTTTTACGCAAATAAAGTGACTGCAAACACCTGTCGGTTGTTTGGTAAACTGTGTGCTGTTTCTTGTCGTTACTTTTCGATTTCCATTTTCGAAAAAGTACTCCCTCAAAAGGCTTATGATGAAACATTAGTAACATCAGCAGTGTTCTGGTGATGAACTACTGTATAGGCCTCGTAATTGATTATAAGAAAATAAAAAATCTGGCACAGAAAATTCCTCACTTGAGAATCCGGTCTGGACTTGAGATTCTGGTTCTGGCCATGCCATGGATTCTCGCTGTTTTTTCCTTTTTTATAATCAATTATGAGGCCTATACTGCTTGTGTTTGATTATGCAATACGTTGTAAGACTTTTGAACATTGTTGAAGGTGAAAAATCTTACTGGAGAAATTGGCTGCGCTCATTTCTTCGAGGTAATAGGCAAGTAATTTAAGTAAAAAAACACGCATAAAAATATACGAATTACAAGTTATTTCACTGAAGATAGAAGCACAATTTTTTTTTTATATTTACATCATTTTGAGCTATTTTTAGATTTTGAAATCTTGTATGCAACTGACACTGAAGGAAAAATCTTACGCATCCTACGCAAACCAGATTCGGATTTTTTGCATAATCAATCATGAGCAGTATATGTACCTACATAAACATCATTTTGGTTTTTCATTCCAGTCAAAAACGGATATTTCAGCTCTCCCAGGCCGTCATACTTAATATAATCTACATGTAAAATGAGTGTTTTCGTTCGTTTATAATGACATCAACTTTTCAAAATGGACATTTGAAAAATCAACGCGTGCCGAAATCAGATTTTGAATTCAAACAACGTGCTAAAAGCTCTCGGGGTAACCAGAAAACCCTGTATACGCTATATAAATGTTGTCCTACATAATAATGCGTAATCTAATTAATTCCATTGTCAACATTAAGATTCTTATTATGTCAACCATATCAACTGAAATAACAATTGACTAACTAATTGAAATTATTAATCATCAGCGTATTGATGAATTTGGGTTTGCCAAATTAACGGTATTCAAGATCTCGCAATCAATTTCCTATTCTTCAGTATACGTGATATTCAAGATCAGCAGCAAAGTTTGTTGATAAAGTCATTAGCTGGCATTGTATCTTAGATTTGAGCTTGGATATTGCAGGTTCCAGATCAAGAAGTATGAGAGTTCATGTTCTAGATCTAGAAGTGCATTGTACATGTACTGTATAGCAGTATAAATCATGGATCTGCTGGAGTGGATTCTTCATTCTTACGCAACCACATTAACCAACAAATACATATAATACATATGTATTTTAATATACAGTAGCCTATCCCAAGAGTTTCATGTTAGTCAAAAAAAGTTTCCGGCGCGCAGTTTGAATTCTAAAATACTGTGCTTTTGGCGCGCTTTCAAAAATTTCCAATAAACATATTGTGTTTTTTTTTTCTGACGGCACTAGCGAAATTTCATGGCACACGTGTTGAATGGCACATCGAAATCAATTCCAGTAACAGGATGCCCTACCCGACCTATAAATTTACTGAATCAATAGGTGCATTTGTTGACGATAGATTTCATTGAAAGATGTGGTGTGCTTACCGGGCGTTGCACCCTGAAATTTCATCGGTAAATTTTATCTGCGGTAAATCTTAATATTTATGTCCGAAACAACAGCTGGCTCTCAAATGTAGTTTCCTCATCATTTGAAAAGGTTACGTATACTTACGTAACACTTTGATTTCGTTCCTAAACTAACCACAGCTCAACGATCCCCAGAAAATCAGTTGAAATGAGTCAACTAACAGTATAATAAATGTTACTAAAGCTAATTGGTAACTGTTAAAAACATCGCTATAACAATTGTTTTATCAATTGTTATATCAATTGTTGAATCAACTGTTATATCAACTGTTATATCAATTGTTTTATCAATATACAACTTCAAAGCAGATGTTAACATAATAAAATCGTGTTTTATTTGACTTCAAAGATGGTACTAGAGGTACCATTTTGTTCCAAGCTGTTGGGACCAGCTCGGGAATTTCAATCTGTCCGGTGGGTGACACAGAAACTGACACCTGCCATTGCCCGTCATTTTATTCAATCTTCCCACTGGCTTGTTCTGAGTTCCAACCGACCATTCTAGAAGAGTGTTGTGGGTTAACTGACTAATGAAAAACTGGTTTAACTCGAAAGTATGTATGAGAGAGAGAATATGTATGTACTGTACGTATAGCATTGCCGTTATTTTGTGAAATTTAAAATTGTCTGAGATGTAGTGTATGTTGTACTTTCTTTCTAAATTTCATTGGAGTACCTCAACCGGGGGGAAAATGTTCCTAGCGGAATACTTTTTCTTCCGTGAAACAACAAATTCAATCCATCGAACTAATTAATCCGACAGGTTCTACCAAGTCGGAATCCTTACTATCCTGAATGACGATGCCACAAATACATACTCTAACGATTTTAAAAATTGAATTGCTCAATTATTTATTTATTCACTGTCTTATTTATGTACTCATTCACTCACTCACTTACTCAATCACTCACTCACTCACTCACTCATGCACTCACTCACTCACACATTCTTCCTTCAGTAACTCACTCACTCAGTCACTCACACACTCCCTCACTCCTTCACTCCCTCACTCACTCACTCACTCACTCACTCACTCACTCACTCACTCACTCACTCACTCACTCACTCACTCACTCACTCACTCACTCACTTATGAACTCCCTCACTCACTCACTTACTCGTACAGCGTACTGTGTTATTTATTTACTCATACAGTATATGTCAAATATAATGAGGATGTCATCGTACACGCATACATATAGGCCTCATAATTGATTATAAGAAACGGTTCAAAACTGCGAGAACCCATGGCATGGCCAGAACCGGATTCTCAAGTCCAGAACCGGATTCTCTAGCAATGCATTTTCTGTGTCACGTTTTAGTCACTTTTTTAAATTGTTTAGAACCAGATTTTCAAGTCCAGAACCGAATTCTCAAGTAGAGAATTTTCTGTGCCACGTTTCGGATTTTCTTATAACCATCTACGAGGCCTATACATTACTCATGTCACGGGCGCATAATCACGCGATGGAACTTATGTACATAGAATATATTTTTGTAAATGTATGTATGTATATGCCTCATAATTGATTTAAAAAATGGTTTAAAACTGCGAGAACCCATGGCAGATTCTCAAGTCCAGAACCAGATGCTCAAGTCCTTTGTCCAAGATCAAGATCATTTGTTTATTTCCAGTTGTATAAGGTATGTACAGTACGTATAATGAGTGCGAATGTATGATTTTCGTCGACCTCGCATGTTTGTCTTACATAACTTTGTTATTGCAATTAGTTAACGAGTTCTGGTCCTACCAAGAAACTGAAAAATTTCAAGTATCCTGGTAGGATTCGAACCCACACGACCTACTGTTCAGTACACAGACAATGTTCTAATGTTTACATGTCTGTATTAAAATACTCCTTCGTCTTACCTCAACTTTATACCAGACCGTGCCCAAGCAAAAAAATTATCGTGAAAAACCTAACCCGATCCTAATATTTTTCGATATAAAGTACATATTTAGATCGCACACATCAACTTCTGTTTCATTCAACTACAATATTAGTTAACACATTCAAATATCCAGGTGGCAGTGAAACTTTTACCGTTTTATTCAATTATGTTACAAGAATAGACACAATTAACCTTCACAATTAGTGATCACTAACGAACGAAACGAAACGAAACGAAACTTTTGAGTTTCGTTTCGATTGAACCGAAACGAAAATTCCGTGTTTCGTTTCGTTAGCTACCGAAACGAAAAAATTTCGTTAAGGGTTTCGTTAAGGCCTCGAATGATTTAATTTAATAATATCGACGAAGAAAATTTCAAAATAAATTCAAACTCAAAATTCAAATAAATGAGTGTATGAGTAAACCTGGTAGGAAAAAATCTCACTTATTTTTCATTTATCGGGAGCTGTGAGTCTGTGATTATCTGAATAAGTGAAGGAGTGAGTGAGTGACTGATGGAGTGAGTGAGTAAATATTTTAATGAGTGAGTGAGTGAGTTAGTGATTCAATGATTGAGCAAGTAGGTAAGGTAAGTTAGTGAGTGAGATTTTTTCTAACAAGTTTACTCATACCTTAATTTATTTGAATTTATTTTAAAATTTTATTTGTCGATATTATTAAATTAAATCATTGGAGACCTTAACGAAACGCTTAACGAAACGTTCAAATTTCGTTAGTGCGAACCGAAACGAAAACCCAACCGAAACTTTTCGATTCGATAGCTAACGAAACGAATATTAAAAAATTCGTTTCGAATACTCCGAAACGAAACAGCGTATTTCGGTAGGAAGTTTCGTTTCGACAGTTTCGTTTAGGTCAGTTTCGTTAGTGAACTCTATTCACAATCAACCTACATACATATGTACGAGTACCTGAAAAATCGAATGGTTGTCATTGTAAATTAGATTCACCATCCGGCATAATCTAATTACCGCGATGTAAGTGTATTAATTGTATATTACATGATCCTTGCTTAAAAGTCTATTTCAAAAATTATTTTAAATCGGTCAATTATTATTACGTATGTTGTTCACAAATCGTGTTACTCATGATTTTTTTATTTACCTGAGAAAACCTTCAGTTTGTTTGTTGTCAACAAAAAAATTGCCCCGTGGCGATTTTGAAATCATAATACGGTGGGTATCACTAGCGAACGAGAAGGCGAGGGAAAAGGGGAATTCCCCCCTCTTTGCTGGTTTCAAAAAGTAGAGTTTGTTCATTAAGGTGTAGGCAAAACTGTATAATTTCGGCCCATTCCCCCCTCTTTGGGAAAATTCCCCTCCCTTTGGAGGTTTGTCTCGTCCGCCAGCGGTGGGTATCAATCGACCACTGGCGGACGAGCCAATCCTCCAAAGGGTGGGGAATTTTTCTAAAAAGGGGGGAATCGGCAGCCTTTAGTCCACTTTACCTACACCTTAGGGAACAAGCTACTCTTTAAAAAATTCCCAAAGAGTGGGAATTCCACTTTTCCCTCCCCTTCTCGTCCGCTAATGTAATCGACCACCGGGTTAGGGTTCGAGAACATGGACCAAGAAGTTTTTTAACAGTAAAATAAATACTAAAGAAAAAAAACATTGTGTACTTTCAAACGGTCATATCGGGGTTTATACGGAGTGATGATTTTCAGACTGCTAAGACCAATTTGACTCTATGAGTGCACCTTGAGAGCACGTGGATGAACTACAATTCAAACCAAATGCAAAGTGACAGAAACTCATTCATAAGGTGAAATTTTTAGCTTATGCCAAACAAAATTGAAACGTGCCCCAGATCAGCCCACATAACATAGCGTTATATCGGTAAAGGGTATTCGGGTAAACCTACATAATAAGACGATCGTTACGAACAATATCCATCCATCCATCCTTTCATTCATCCATCCATCCTTTCATCCATCCATCCATCCATCCATCCATCCATCCATCCATCCATCCATCCATCCATCCATCCATCCATCCATCCATCCATCCATCCATCCATCCATCCATCCATCCATCCATCCATCCATCCATCCATCCATCCATCCATCCATCCATCCATCCATCCATCCATCCATCCATCCATCCATCCATCCATCCATCCATCCATCCATCCATCCATCCATCCATCCATCCATCCATCCATCCATCCATCCATCCATCCATCCATCCATCCATCCATCCATCCATCCATCCATCCATCCATCCATCCATCCATCCATCCATCCATCCATCCATCGGAAAGAGTCCCATAAAGTATCTATATTAAGTGTCCCCAGGCTTTCATTTCCTCAGAAGTGTAGTTCCTCTCTCACCTCGTCCCACCCAATGCCCTACTTCGAGACTTTTTATGTTAGTACGAGCCTCAAGCTACTTTATGCGAAATGAAAGGATATTTCTCGTGTTACGGACATGTAATACCATTATAATCTATTAAAATAATAATAAGGTTCCTGGTATTGTATCGAACAGGTGAATAAGTCCCATTTCCAACCCAACCGGTTAGCGTCAGCTGACTTCACAATTCAGTAACTCAGTCAGTCAGTCAGTCAGTCAGTCGGCATTAAGTTTCACAACAAAGACATGCATTCAAATCTAGTCTCGTAATCACTAGAGCATGACTTATTATTGTTTCTGGGTCAGTGATTGCCTCAGCCGCAGTCTCGTTTGTTGCAAATTAATAACAATGTTTCAATTGAGTATCAATCCAGAGTATCTTACCATAAAAACATCAATAAGACTACGTAGATTTTTTTTTCAATAGAAAGTGGCTAATCCTCTCAACCGTGTTCGTCGGTAATACTGCCTGGCACCATATTACAGTATAGGCCGAGTCAGTTATTTTTGGGACTACCGTAATTTGAAAAAATGGGGGTAAATAACGGTTTGCCCCAACACCAAAAAGCGCGCGCTTTTAACGAGTTCAAAAATGTCTTCGCAACTTTTCTTCAATTCATGAAGAATTGATGGGAATTAATAAAAATTATATTTTTTGCAAATTAATTTCACTCGGGGGTTTTCTATAGCGGCCAGAACATGGCTGAAATTTTTTAATGCGAAAATCCATTTATTTTAGCTCAAATTGAAGAAGACAGAAAATTGAAGGCGCGCTGGATATCAGAGGCGGAGGCCGAGCACAGAGAGGCCTTTTTACCTAGAAAACATGTTGAGTGGGTTTATTGTCCTCCTGAAAACATCTGTGAAGTTTTTTAACGCGAGAAACCTCTTATTTTTGAGTCAATCCGGTCGGCGCCGACCCGGATGTACCTAAAATTGATGCTGCACGCGTTATATCAGACGGGGGCATTGATAGGCTGAGCTGATGTTTCATGAGCACGCTAATTGAAGTGCTTTTTTATTATTTTAATTTCTATTTTCTGTGTTAAAATTTATTTTTTTATTTTCAAAAATTATTAAAAAATTCAAATCGGCGTGTAGTGAAAATTCTTTTTACCCCATATACCGTAACTTTTGGGTTACGGTCAGTCCCAAAAATTTCTGACTCGGCCTATAATAGATTATGAGAAATGTTTTGAAACTACGAGAACCCATGACATGGTCAGAACCAAATTTTCAAGTCCAGAACCGGAATCTCAAGTAATGAATTTTTTTCTGTGCCACGTTTTAAAATTTCTTAGAACCAGATTCTCAAGTCCAGAACCGGAATCTCAAATAAGGAAATTTCTGTGCCATATTTTGGATTTTCTTATGCATAACTAATTAGGAGAGATATAGCTACAATTTATACG
This sequence comes from Daptonema setosum, assembly GCA_964036265.1. Lineage (NCBI taxonomy): Eukaryota > Metazoa > Nematoda > Chromadorea > Monhysterida > Xyalidae > Daptonema > Daptonema setosum. The sequence continues at coordinate 25,911,083 of OZ038445.1, forward strand.
GTGAATAGCTTTATAGCATCTACAGTATATATAGAGTGAACTAAGAGATTATGGTCACACTGGAAGTTCAGAGTTCATTAAGTAATGTGTTTAGGCGGTAAAAAAAATTTAGTCACATGATTTGCTAACAAATCGACTCCGCCCTCAACTCGACTCCGCCTTCAGTTTTTCTAGTTTTCTACTGACGTTACCATGGTACGTCTAAACCACCAACATATACTCCGTTTATTTGATTACGACTCTTTACTGGGAAGTTTTTTCCGTAAAACCTTTCCCTCACTCTTAATACTAGTGTATGCCTTTAAAAGATTTTTGAATGAAAATATATGTTTTTCTATGACTGAAGAAGCCAGTTATGAACATGATGTATGAAGTGGTTTTTTAAGGTAAATTAATTTACCCTATCAAACGGACAGACGTGCACATTTTTTGGGGTGAGGGAAAGGTTTTACACGAAATGCTCCAGAAAATTTCGTAACCCGATAAAAGCAATGTAGC
>OZ038445.1:25915317-25945273 GCA_964036265.1 Daptonema setosum
AAGCTAGTTTTATCTTTTGACTGTTCAGTGATGGGGATGTGAAAGAACGCGTGAATGCAGTCGCAGGCCGTGATATAGGTTGCGCCACCAAGTTTTTGGATGACGTCAGACATGCGGGGTAGGGGGTATGAGTCATTGACGGTGACTTGATTGAGACCACGAAAGTCACAGGTGAATCGGTGTGTGCCGTCTGGTTTGCGTACCAGGACGACGGGGGCAGACCAGGGAGAGATGGAGGGTTCGACCAGGCCACACTCTTCCATTTTCTTGACTTCTTGACGGATAAACTCCTGGCGGGCAATGGGTTCTTTGTATGGTTTACGAGAGATGGGGGGAGCAGAGCCAGTGTCTATATCGTAGACCATGGCGTTGGTTTTGTCGAAATCATGAGCGTGGGTAGCGAAAATGTCAGCATATGAACGGAGAAAGTCGGTGAGTTGGGATTTTTGGTCATCTGTTAAGACTGAGGTGCTGAGATCGAGGTCGGGGGCAACGATGTTCCATCGCTGAATTAGCGTTTGGTTGGGAGGGAGGTTGGGGGGAGCGTCATTGGGCAAGTGGTTTGTGGGGATGGTGGCTGGTGGCTCAAAATATGGGGCAGGTTTAAGGGTGGTCTGGTTGAGAATGGAGGAATCATCATCAAAAAATAAGTTTTGTGGGGTGGGAGTGGAGGTTTGGGGTAGGCCAATGGGTTGGTCATGGGTTTGGGAAGGGTTTGTGGTGGGGGTGGGAAATGTGGTGTGGTCGGGGTTTTCAGCCAGTGGTGGGGTGGTTGGGGTTTGGGAAAGGGGAGGGGCGGGTGGATAGTGTTCTGGCGGGGGATTCTCTGATTGAAGAGGAAGGTGACAGTCTGGTGGTGTGCTATCGGGTTGAAAAACATAGCCATATGCGGCTAGTTGAGGCAGGTTTGAATGAGGGCCGCAAGCTGGGCGTATGATGCCCATGTTTGTGTTGGCGTATAGAGTGATCGGGGATGCGTTCGGGTTGACAACTTGAACGAGTATATGGTTGTCAGTTGTTGGTGAGCTGAGGACGTTAGGCATGATGATGTTATGCCGTTCCATGGTAGTGGGGCAGGGTTCGAAAAGCCAGACATTAGAAAATTTTTCTAAATGAAAGTTGCGAGGTGGGGTTAGTTTAAGGAAGACTGCGGAGCGTGGTTTTAAGATAACGGTTGTGGAGGGTGCTAAATTGGCAGATATGATAGATGAGAATTTAGAGGATTGGATTGGAATTGTGATATTTTCACGTACGATTAAAAAATGTTTACCATTGGTGTTTTTAGCGAAGGTGACGGGTTGAATCGTGTCGAGAAAGTCTGTGCCAAGAATTAAATCATTAAGTTGAGGGAGGTCGAAAATTTGGAAGAGATGTACTACAAAGAGAGAGTCGGTAAGTTGGATTGGTAAACGTATTTGACCTAAGCTGTTCATTATGTGACCCGATATGGAATTCATTCGAACGGTAGATGGCTGCGGGTTGATTTGAAGGTGGGTGGCCATTAATGGTGTGATTATAGATATTGTGGAACCGGTGTCTACGAGAGCGGACATTTGTTTTTCCCGAATGGTAAGGTGAATGAGTGGTGTGATGCCATGGCCGTTGATGGCGTTTGAGGTCGTTTGGGCTGTATATACGCGCTTAGGAGGGGGCAACCAGGATTTGGGCCAACTGGAATCTGGGGATGCATGGTAATGGGCCGTTTGCGTATTGGGGTTGAGTGTCATGTCTGGAGGGGAAGAGTGGGTTGGTTGGAGTTCGATTGAGTCAGGTGGGGGAGATGGGGAGCGGGATCGGGATTGATTTCGAGTATGGCGACAAAATATGTGGCGGACAGGGAGAACGGCGCATTTACGAGTGAATTTTAGATATAGTAAAAAGGCTAAAAGTGAGATTACAGTGAGGAAAAGTGCGATGTAGGCAAAAATTCGTAGTGGGCCGGCAAGTGAAGTTGAAGTTGTGGATATGATTTCTGACAGACCGTGGGCTGCCCCAGTGTAGGCATGTTCAAACCCAAGGCCGATGCCTTCTAGGGTGTCTTTGATTATGCGTGAATCAAGTTCTGTTGAGGTGATGGATGACTGTGAGGTGAGGTGGTGCTGCATGACTTGTGATGTTTGTAGATAGTGAAATGCCAGTGTGATAGGGAAAGGGAGTGTGCGGTGTTGAGTTGGTGTAGTGCCATTGAAAATTATGTTTTTCCAGTTGTCTGAGAAAGAGGTGTGTTGATTAATATGGAATTTATGGGTTGGTTCAATGTCGGTATGTGTGTAATGGGAGACAGTGTTACAAGGGATGGTTGGTGAGTGGAAAGTAACATCTGAGGTGCCTGGAATGATGAAAGCCGTTGTGGAATTATAGCGGATGGGCAGAAAAAGAAAACAGGTGTGATTGACAGTGTGGTTAGTGTAAATGATATCAGGTTGGATTGGTTGACATTGTGATATGTAGAGCGTATGGCCGCGCCAAAACGCGGTGATGTCGGACCGTTGTAAGAGTGCTCGTGCGCCGGAAGTGGGTTGTATGGTGAGTAATTGAAGTGCTAAATGTAGAGTGCGATTTGCCCAGTTACAGATGTGTGTGTATTGTGCGAGAAAAAGTTTGTATGAGTAATCATGCAGTGTGTCCATGATAAATTGATATTTGTCGTTGTCCTGGTGTTGCTGGAATAGGTTGGTTGGTGTACGGGTAACGGGACGGACTGGGGTGGCCAGCGGATAAGTCTGAAGGAGTTTGGGGGACTTTTGAAAATATTTTGAATGTGGTGGGTTAAATGTTGTTGTTAAAAATGGTGGTTGTGTGGGGGAAGGTTGGGGAGGGTGTTGAACCATGAGTTGTTGGTGGAACCAATTGAGAACGGTCTTATTATGTATTTGCAGGTAGATGTCATTCTGTTGAACTGGTTGGCCATATGTGCAGTGAATAGTGTGGGTGGGAGTTAAAGTATATGTGGCTTGGATTGCATCGATGGTGATGTGACCTGAGTTCGAAATTTGAGCTGTAAATGTACCGTAATTCGTGTACGGGCAGGAGTGAACGGTCAGGTTGGTGGTGTTCCACATTACTGTGCTGTCTGTTGTGAAGCATTTCCCTAAACGGGGTGGACATTGAGGGAGGAACCCAAGATCTGAAAACGATTGATTGGATGTGGGGAGGGCCGAGACTGAACCAAACTTGATGACATAGTTGACGGTTTTAGTGGCACAGTGTTGATGACAACAGTAAGAAAATTTTAACTCTGTTTTATTGGTGCCCCGCCAGATATTTGGTGCAAGTCGATGCAACGTGATATTTGTAGGGGTAATGAGGCAGGTGGTGTGGTTGAGTAATGAACATGTGTGAATTGTTTGAGCGAGCAAGTAACAGTCTGGTGTGGGGACGGGTGTGGAAGTGATGGAGTGATTCAAGACTGACTTACCCGCCACGATGCTTGTGTATGTGCAGATGAGGTGAGTCTCAATACTGCAGCTAAAAGCTTGCATGACAATGGGGTCGCGCGCTGGGGCCCAAATGGTCAAATTAGTTTTCATGGTAGAGCCGGAGATGGGGATGGTGCAGTTGATAGGGCGGGGTAAGATGATTGGATAGGCCAGCGTCGTTTGTGGGCAGTGATAGAAAGTGGGTGGGGCGGACGGGTGAGTGGGTGGGGCGGACGGGTGAGTAAGTGCAGTGGTGGTTGAGCACATGGCGATCAGACAGAGAGTTGTGAGAAACAGAACGCTGCTGGACACAGTTGGAGTTGAACGGGGGTGTGGTTGGAAAGAGTACGTTTGCGCGTCAGCGTAAGGATCAGCATTGACTGAGTTGGCGGGTGTTTCAGCGGTGTATTGTGGAACGGCCGCAAATGAGCGCTCATGCTGACGGACAGGTGATCGTGAAGGAGTTCGGGGGGAGTTAGAGTGGTATTGGTTGTTGGTGTTGGGATAGGGGGAACCACTGCGCTGGTACGAGCGACCGTAATTATTGCTGGGTGAATGGCTGCGTGCATTATGTGGGTTAGGGTTACGGTATGAGTTACGGTTGTGCGCCTGATTACGGTAATCATTTTGGTAATTATCGCGCGCTTGAGATGGTTGTCCTGCATAGCGGGTGTTTTGTGAGTAATTGGAATTGGAAGGTGGGCGGGAGTTGGAGCCCGGGTATTGTTTGAAACGCTGCTGCTGATTGGAATTATTGCGCTGGTAACAGTCGCGCGCGCGATGACCGATTTTATTGCAGTTGAAGCAAGTCGGTCTATTCGGTGTGGGGTGTGCGGTGGTGCGTCTTTCCAATTGCTGAACTTTAGTTGTTAGCATGTCAAGCTTTTGGAGTAAAGCAGCGTTGGGGTCAGGGGCGGGGGGTGGAGTGAAAGCCGCCATGACTTGTGCAATTTGCTGGTCGGCGAGATCAGCTTGCAGGACTGTGTGACGTGACTCGAGACGTTCGCACAGTTTGACCACATCATTCATGACGTGTGGTATGTCCTGTATGTACATGAGTGCTTGACGATAGCGGGGTAGCAGGCCTCGGAGAAAACAGTCAATGAGAATGTTTTCGCCTTGGTTGTTACCGTAAGCGCGTTTGTAAAGTTTTCTGAGTTCATAAGCGTAATTGCCAATGGTTTCAGAAGGCAGCTGGCGACGGTCGTAAAACTGCCGTGCGGCAAGAGAGCTCTGCTCGGGCTTATCGAAGTCCGTTAACAAGCGTTGGTACAACTGCTGATAGTCATTTTTGACTTGGTCTGGGTACGTTGAGTAGCGCTCCTCCGCTTGACCGGTTAAGAAAATTCGGAGAATTGTGCATTGCTTTGCGGGTGACATGCCTAGGCCTGTGGTGTTTTTATCGAATTTTTCAAGAAATTCGCGGATGGACAGATGCCCACTGCCACTGAATTTCTCCATGGTATTCAGGGGAAAACCCAGGCCACTGAGAGCTTGCGGGATATCTTCGTTCGGCATTCTGTTTTTGTTGTCAAGGGTTCGACTGAGAAAAAGCAACTGATCAGTTAGGCGGATGTTTTCTCGCCTAACCTCTCTCAAATCACGAAAAGTGGTACTTAAACTGCGGTTAAGTTCACGAATTTTTTCCTCTTGCTCGTCACTCATAGAGTGACGCCCTCAACAGGGAGTGGGGGAGGGTGAAATTGAAATGGCGGGGGAAATTTGGGGATTGGGCCGAAGGGAGGGGATAGAAGGTTTCGGGAGGGAACAAGGTGGTTGGAAAAGTGGGAGAGAAATAAAGGTGGGGTGATTCGATTTGAGAAAGTCAAAACATGGAGGAGGGGGGGGTTCAATCCAAAGTGGGGACAAAAATATTGTTCGGAACACAGTGCATACGGCGATGGGGCGAGTAACTTTGTAGATAAAGTGGCCGGGGAAGGTGTGGGGGGGGGGTTAAAAAGGGGTAAAATAAAATTAAATAAACAATGAACGAAATAATCCAAAAAGAGAATAAGTCAAAGGTAAGATAATAAGCGAAAATAAAAATAAGTAAATTTTCAAAAACCAACCATTTCAGATGCGGAACGGGGTGATTGGGTGGCTTCCGACATGGCAGGTATGTACCAGCGATTGCACTGCGAAATGGATTTAGCTCATGTAACCGGCTGGTCGGTGGTCTTTATTGAAAGTGGTGTGGCAGACGTATGAAGAGCGAACCAGACGTTGGAGGTCGGAGGTCTGAGGTCACGAGTTCGAACTGAAGTTGAAGAGCCTCCACCATTGTCATGGTGAAACCTGAGTGGGCGGGCCCTCCCATCAGGAATCTCCACAACAACTTGGTTTCAGGCGTTGGATGAGTGAGTGGCTGGATGAGTGAGTGAATAAATGAGTAAGTGACCGACTGAGTGAGTGGATGAATGGGTGAGTAAATGGGTGAGTAAGCGGGCGCGACGCGAGTGTATGAGTGAGTGGATGACTTAGAAAGTGAGTGAGTTGCTTACTAAATTAATTCCCACAACAAGTCAGTTAATTACTGAGCCAGCCTTCTTATTATAAAAAGTTACACAAGTTAACTGTTCGAAACAAAATAAAGTACGCAAAGTCAAGGCACGGGTAAAAGTTGAAATATAGTAATCAAAACAAAAGTAAAAAGTAAACCGGTAAAATGCAAAAACAAGGCAAGAATAAAAAGTAAAAGTAAAAAGTAAAAAGGTAATAAAGACGGAAAAGGTAAAACAAAACAAAAACCAAAAACCAGCCAGTAGCCATAAAAACTGGCTAACCTACAAATTTGGTAACCTTATGGGTTTACCCTAACTACCTAACTTACGTTCACTGGAATCGGGAGCTGATTCCAGCCGCCCGATTCCAGCGCGAGCTCGCACCGACTGACTGGCTGGCCCGATGCAGTTGCTGATCGCTGAGGAGGCGGGGCCCTGCATTGCCCGACCAATCAGCGACCAGTTGTGCACCAGTACATACAGAAAATATGTGTACATACAAGTACATACAGAAAACACGTGTACATACAAAAATGAATAATCACTATCACTCACGCACCTCGTCTCCCTCTCAACTCACTCACATTGTTGTTGTTGCTGTTGTTGCTGTTGTTGTTGTTGTTGTTGTTGTTGTTGTTGTTGTTGTTGTTGTTGTTGTTGTAGTTGTTGTTGTTGTTGTTGTTGTTGTTGTTGTTGTTGTTGTTGTTGTTGTTGTTGTTGTTGTTGTTGTTGTTGTTGTTGTTGTTGTTGTTGTTGTTGTTGTTGTTGTTGTTGTTGTTGTTGTTGTTGTTGTTGTTGTTGTTGTTGTTGTTGTTGTTGTTGTTGTTGTTGTTGTTGTTGTTGTTGTTGTTGTTGTTGTTGTTGTTGTTGTTGTTGTTGTTGTTGTTGTTGTTGTTGTTGTTGTTGTTGTTGTGGTTGTTGTTGTTGTTGTTGTTGTTGTTGTTGTTGTTGTTGTTGTTGTTGTTGTTGTTGTTGTTGTTGTTGTTGTTGTTGTTGTTGTTGTTGTCGTTGTTGTTGTTGTTGATGTAGTTGTTGTTATCGTTGTTGTTGTTAATGTTGTTGCTGTTGTTGTTGTTGTTGTTGTTCACGTTGTTGTCGTTGATGTTATGAAGTTGATGACTTGTGCTAAGACATTCACTCATTCAGGGTGGAGAGAAAATATTCACTGGCAGTCCCACTGACTGACTGACTGACTGACTTGCGGACTGACTGACTGACTGACTGATTGACTGACTGACTGACTGACTGACTGACGGACTGACTGAATTACTGACTGACTGAATGACGGACTGACTGACTGACTGACCTACTGACTGACTGACGGATTGACTGAATAACTGACTGACTGAATGACTGACTGACTGATTGACACACTGACTAACTAACTGACTGACTGATTACTGACTGACTGACTGACTGACTGACTGACTGACTGACTGACTGACTGACTGACTGACTGACTGATCTTATTCAGCTTTATACTGTCATCTGCATCTTGGTCTTGGACACGATGAAAATCGTCACTTTCTGAGCGACTTGGCGCCGGATGCTGTCAGGTTCACGATAATGAGGGAGCCAATCGCTCAACTCGTGTCCCAATTCTACTACGCCAGAAAAAAGTTAGATATAGGTCCACCTGGGATTCAAGTGAAAAGTTGTTGTGTTAACTAATCCAACTTGTGAATCGTTAGCTGCATCAAATGTAAGAGAAGGTGATGCAACATAACCGGCTGTCTGACACAAGTCAACCCAACAGCTGTATGCTATAACATGCAATCATCATGTTCAATAGGTGTTATCCGGGTTGGACGCGTTACCGTGTCATTTTTTCACTTGAATCTCAAGAAGCTTTTTAGAGTGAATGATTGATTCTTAGAGACGAAAGCGGGTGCGTGCATGGGTTGAGTTAACTCAAGAATACAGAGCTGATAATGAATAACAGTTCCTTATTCAATCGTTTCTTGGATAATTCGTGAATATTTTGTCGTATAATCACCATTGAATTAGATTTGAACATGTTTCAAGATTAAATTAAATCCAAAAATTCATCCAAAATAGAGACTTTCTCACTCGACTGTAATGTGAACTGTAACAAACGAATTTCGAAAAATCCATAAGCCAAGAAGTTGCTAACATATTGGTAATTAAAGTTTCAATTTTTATAAACGTTGTTCAACGCACATAACTGTAATTCTAAAAACAAATCGTGAACCCCTCGTTGGGACACCCTGTACATTGCATAGCAAAAACTGCTTTTTTCAAGTTTTACAAACTTAAAAAAATATCTTTTCTATTCTGATTGGGTGTTAAGGCAGTGGTTCGATCGAGTCTGGTCTGGAGTCGAACTCGAACCAGTAAATAAAGCAGAAATATTTCACAAAAAAATTCTTCACCATAGCGGGGTGCGTTGGTAGTGGCACACGCCAGATGTTTTGTTTGGGATCAATATCGGATCAAACTGTATGTACTGTCATCAAAGTACGGGTTCATTGATTTAGACATCAAATAACTATTGCATATTTTACTAAAAATGGGCTATCATTGAAGGTTTACATGCAAGTTTAACTAGGCGAGGCGTAAAGTCTGCTAAATTCACATCGTAAGGAATTATAATCCACAGCAGTTAACTATTACAGTCATCATATTCATATTAACGTAAACGCATCTACTGTAGGAATGAATTTTGACGCCAACCAAGAATATTTAGTCGACTTTCAATGCGGGTGATGAACAAATGTTTTTTTCATTCACTTCCAAAATTTTCAACGGATTTTTCAGGACGGATTTTTCACACAAGCCCACGGGTCAGTGAAAAAAAAACGAATACGTGGTTTAAATGACAAATATAGTTGTCTAACGTATGCGACAAAGTAGATTTACCGATAAAAAGAAATTAATTTTTTTAAATCATTTTTGTAAATTTTGTAATTTCTTTATTTTCTGACCGAAATTTTTTTCGGCTCGTTGAAATAGAACCAGGTTACCATAGTTATATAGATCATTAAATTAGCTAATGATTCAACGCATATTTTTTGAAAATCGAACTAGTGTTGAAGGTTTAAATGGCGAAGGATGCTTTCGAAGTGTTCGAAAAATGTCATAAGGGTCATGTTCAGAGGGTCATAAAATGGATCGATGGATGGGTGATGAACAATGTCGTTTTCGTTCATTTTCAAAAATTTAATATTTCATGGTAACATGTTCAGGGCGTCTTTTGAACTCGAGCCCGCGGGCCACTAAAAACCGACTACGGGGCTTAAAACACGTGCTAACATAGGCTGAGTCCCCCGATGCGAAAAAAGAATTTTTCTGAAAAAAAGTAAATTTTTTGATAAAATGACATTTTTGCACTTTGTTTGTTCAAATTCTTTACCGAGTTTTTCAAATATTTACCAGGTTAACATAACTAACTAGATCGTTAAATTAGCTATTGATTCAATGCATATTTTTCTGAAAATTGACCTAGTATTGAAGGTTGAAATGGCAGATGATATGCTCAGATCGTGTGTTTTCGAAATGTCCGAAATTTTTTCATAGGGGTCATGTTGAGATGGTCATAAAAATAAATCTAAGCATTTTTTGAGGTCTGAAACTGTCCACCATATCTTAATATGACCTGAATAGGTGACTTTTGTTTGACTATATAACGAAAATCGGAGAACAAAATTCAAACATGTGCCAGAATTGTCGTTTTTTGCTGCGCCTTACACGGATTGCCTCTTTAAAACGAACTCAATGATGTTTATACGACAAATATGAAGTCCTCGCAATTAGTTAGAAGAAAATCCAAAACGTGGCACAAGGTATGTTATGTACAACCAACATGAAACATGAATTTACAGAAAACCATTAATTGAATGAAACATATTTTTATGTCTTACTTTCAATTTTAGTAAATTTGATAAGGCTTATTTTTTTGCTGAAGACGTTTATCTGAATGAAAACGACTGAATGGTCGTTTTATTGCCTAATATATACGAAAAACGTTTTTACGGAAAAACCAAGGTTCAGAATGAAAAAGGTTTAGAACAATCGCTAACACTCATTGAACTTTTACTTGCTCAACTAGATAATTTTGATGTCTACCCTAATAAGCGAACTTAATACTTCATGCAACACATAATGTAGACCTCGGTTTTTCCTCCATGCGCAGTTTTCCACGCAATGAGGCGTGACGGCCGCTGTGATTGGCCAATCTCCGTGATATTAGAGGGTTATCAAGTCAATATGTTCATGTTAATCCCTGAAAATTTTAACTCATTCAGTCATCTGTGTCTCAAGATATTCCGCACGGACGTGTTGGCATTTTTTCGGACCACACTGTTGTAGTAAATACGATACACCATTTTTTTATATAATTACTGACTGAAGAGGTGCGAATGCACTTATAAAATACACATACACAGACATTGAATGCACTTATAAAACTCACATACACATACATTGCATGCACTTATAAAAGACATAGCCATTGAAGGCACTTATAAATACATACATATATATATGTATATGTACATACGCATATATACAGGGAGGCCCAAAAGTCTCTACCCGCTGTTTGACGTCGAATTTCTCGAAAAAATTATTTTTGAACATTGGTGTTCAAATATGCAAATACAGGTAAAAACACCTGAAAAATCGAATTTTGAAGTCAGATTCGACCTATTTCGTAGGAATTTAAGACTTTTTGTGGAAATTCGGCGAAAATCAGGTTTTTCCTATACTTCTATGATCTTCAGCCGACTTTTTTTACATGTAAACGTGTTATAAGACTCAAGAATTGCATAAGTCTGCTTTATGATGATGTTTGAACTGAACTTATCACAAAATAAAATTATTTTTGGCTTCGACCGGCGAAATATAAGCCAAATTGCGCAAGTCATTTTTCGAACCAAAACCGGTAATTTGGAAGTTTTCAGCTTTTATCTTGTTTTAATAGCCATAAATGGTGTTTTATGACGATACATCCGCACATTGGGAGTTGTTGAAGCATGATTATCCCGACTAGAAGTTAATTTACTGATTTTAAAATTTTTCGATTTTTGTCAAAAACGTCTATTTTTCTTCGGTTACCCAGACTTTTTTGTAGTAAATCACTTTAATATCTACATGTCTTCCTATAAAAATATCATAAAAACCCAGTTAACACTTGTTTTCAGCAAGGTGAAACTCTTTTACAATTATTTTAACATTTAATCGCATCATTATGTCCAGTTTCCATAGCATTTTGGTCAGAATTGCCGAAAATACACGAAAAATCCATCAATTTCGGCAAAAACTCAAATTTGAGCAATCCTATGAAAAAATAAACCACATAAGAAGAAATTTCAGGTGTTATTACGTATATTTAGGTTGTAAAAGGGAATCATGCAATTTAATAAATTTTTGAAATTTATGGTCAAACAGCGGGTAGAGACTTTTGGGCCACCCTGTATGTATATGTACATCGAATGCACTTATAAAATACACATACACAGACATTGAATGCACTTATAAAATACATAGACATTGAATGCACTTTTAAAATACATAGACATCGAATGCACTTCTGGAATACATAGATACTGAATGCACCTATAAAATACATAGACATTGTATGCACTTATAAAATACATAGACATTAAATGCACTTATAAAATACACAGATATCGAATGCACAAATAAAATGCATCTTGTAACGATGGGCATGTATTCGAATTTAGTATCCTGATCATTTGAAAATGCTATATTGTTGTTGAAGGCCCAAGATAATTCTCAACAAAACACTGGAGGAGTACATAGATTGGTTATACGAGACCACAATAAAGGCCAACCGAAAAGGTAAAGTTCGCTCACTCACTCACTCACTCACTCACTCCCTCACTCACTCACTCACTCACTCACTCACTCACTCACTCACTCACTCACTCACTCACTCACTCACTCACTCACTCACTCACTCACTCACTCATTAACTCATTAACTCACTCACTCACTCACTCACTCACTCACTCACTCACTCACTCACTCACTCACTCACTCACTCACTCACTCACTCACTCACTCACTCACTCACTCACTCACTCACTCACTCACTCACTCACTCACTCACTCACTCACTCACTCACTCACTCACTCACTCACTCACTCACTCACTCACTCACTCACTCACTCACTCAGGGTGGAGAGAAAATACTCAGGCGAAATGGTTGGGCTGGAACGGTTCAGGTGAACTATGACACTCACTCACTCACTCACTCACTCACTCACTCACTCACTCACTCACTCACTCACTCACTCACTCACTCACTCACTCACTCACTCACTCACTCACTCACTCACTCACTCCCTCACTCACTAACTCTCTCACTCACTCACTCACTCACTCACTCACTCACTCACTCACTCACTCACTCACTCACTCACTCACTCACTCACTCACTCACTCACTCACTCACTCACTCACTCACTCACTCACTCACTCACTCACTCACTCACTCACTCACTCACTCACTCACTCACTCACTACAGTTTCTCACCTTCCTGTCGTCGAATCGTACTCACTCACTCACTCATTCACTCACTCACTCACTCACTCACTCACTCACTCATTCACTCACTCACTCACTCACTCACTCACTCACTCACTCACTCACTCACTCACTCACTCACTCACTCACTCACTCACTCTCTCTCTCACTCACTCACTCACTAACTCACTCACTCACTCACTCACTCATTACTCCTTTTCACAGACTGACTGATTTACTTAACCATGTGAAGAAAAAATCAGCATTCTTGTAAAAAAACGAATATCTCAGCAGGTCCTGACCGTGAAACATTACCTCATAGTGTTATAGGACAGAAGGCGATGACTGGTCACGTATCTAAACTTGCCTGTACTCAACTCCTCAGCTGTAAAACATATACTTTTTGATCGTTGATGAGAAGGTGGAAATTATGATGAAGCTGAAGGAAGACTAGCGGATGAGAATGGGGGGGGGAGTGGAATTCCCCCTCTTTGGCGTTTTCAAAAAATATATTCGTTCCTTCATGTGCAGGTGAAATGGCCTAAAAACTGCCAATTTCCCTGTCTTTGGGGAATTTCCCTCTCCATTTAGATGAATTGCTCGTCCGCCAGTGATGATGATAAATAGTCGGCAGTTATAAACCAGTTATCAAATTAATTCATAACCCTGTATAACACGTTTTTTTAGAAGAACACCAAGGAAATCGTGGCTCGGATGTCGAAGGAGCATCGCGAAAAGTTGGAAACCATCTACTGGCCCGATATAAAACTGTACCAACTGGCCAGGCAACGGTTCCACCAGTTATGCACCGAACATACAAATCGACTGTGAAACATTACCATATCATGTTTTCTTTTGATTGAATGGCAAGGCCAGAACCAGATTCTCATGTGCTGAGTATGTAAAAAGTATCACAACACAATTCACGACTCAACCGGTGTATGCTTTTTCATTTCAGAGGAATCACCATGCTTTATGCTTCTAGTCAACAAGTTCCCTTTTTCTAGCTTATGCGCCGTAGTAAAAGACAGATTGCTTTTATTGATGAGCCACATGATTGAAACGTGAATGAGGAGTAAAAAATGATTTCTCGTTGGTTGTCGTTACACCTCGATTTGACCAGAGTTTTCCCTCATCTATTGCAATAACTACTGATTGAAAACTAATAAACAGTGAACTAAAAAGCAGGGTTTCTGTGAATCATGTCCGCGGTTGTCGTTACCCCACAATTTTGGTAGAGTTCTCCCTCCCAAGATTTAGAAAAAATGAGAAACATAATTTGTACTTTGAATGAAACAAGAACCGTGTGCGCCGAACTGACTGAACTACGAATGTGGCTGTCGATTGTTTCGTTCGTACGCTCGCTTCCATACTTGAAGAGTGTTTAGTTCAAGTATCAATGAATAAACTAATGACTGCTTGAGTAATGGACTGACTGATTATTCAATTGAATGGGTAAAACTTGCGTTTATGATTAACAAAATAACTCACATTGTAACACAATGTCAACTGACCTACTGACACATCAAGAGACTAGGCTGACTGATTGACTGACTGACTGACTGACTGACCGACTGACTGACTGACTGACTGCCTGACCCACTGACTGTTTGACTGATGAACTGGTTGGATGATCAAAAAGAATGCAATACTACAAACTGAACGACTAACTGATTAACCGAAAGACCTGTTCAATTCATAACTGAGTGAAACACTGACGTTAATTACGATTGACTGACTGACTGGCACCACCGTTTTTGTGATATCATTACACTCGCACCACCGATTTTATTTTGCCAGTACGATGGCACCACCGTTTTTGAGATATTATTACACTCGCACCACCGATTTATGACGCCAGTACGATGGCACCACCGTTTTTGTGATATCATTACACCCGCACCACCGATTTTATTTTGCCAGTACGATGGCACCACCGTTTTTGTGATATCATTACACTCGTACCACCGATTTTATGACGCCAGTACGATGGCACCACAGTTTTTGAGATATCTTTACACTCGCACCATCGATTTCATTTTGCCAGTACGTTGGCACCACCGTTTTTGTGATGTTATTACACTCGCACCACCGATTTTATCTTGCCAGTATGATGGCACCACCTTTTTTGTGATATCATTACACTCGCGCCACCGATTTTTTGACGACAGTACGATGGCACCACCTTTTTGAGATATCATTACTCTCGCACCACCGATTTTATTTTGCCAGTACGTTGGCACCACCGTTTTTGTGATATCATTACACTCGCACCACCGATTTTATCTTGCCAGTACGATGGCATCACCGTTTTTGTGATATCATTACACTCGCATCACCGATTTTATCTTGCCAGTACGATGGCACCACCGTTTTTGTGATATCATTACACTCGCACCACCGATTTTATCTTGCCAGTACGATGGCACCACCGTTTTTGTGATATCATTACACTCGCACCACCGATTTTAAGACGCCAGTACGATGGCACCACCGTTTTTGTGATATCATTACACTCGCACATCCGATTTTATTTTTCCAGGACAATGGCACCACCGTTTTTGTGAGTTCATTACACTCGCACCACCGATGTTATTTTGCCAGTACGATGGCACCACCGTTTTTGTGATATCATTACACTCGCACCACCGATTTTTATGACGCCAGTACGATGGCACCACCGTTTTTGTGATATCATTACACTCGCACCACCGATTTTATGACGCCAGTACGGTGGCACCACCGTTTTTGTGATATGATTACACTCGCACCACCGATTTTATTTTGCCAGTACGATGGCACCACCGTTTTTGTGATATCATTACACTCGCACCACCGATTTTATGACGCCAGTACGATGGCACCACCGTTTTTGTGATATTATTACACTCGCACCACCGATTTTATGACGCCAGTACGATGGCACCACCGTTTTTGTGATGTTATTACATTCGCACCACCGATTTTATGACGCCAGTACGATGGCACCACCGTTTTTGTGATATCATTACACTCGCACCACCGATTTTATGACGCCAGTACGATGGCACCACCGTTTTTGTGATATTATTACATTCGCACCACCGATTTTATGACGCCAGTACGATGGCACCACCGTTTTTGTGATATTATTACACTCGCACCACCGATTTTATGACGCCAGTACGATGGCACCACCGTTTTTGTGATATTATTACACTCGCACCACCGATTTTATGACGCCAGTACGATGGCACCACCGTTTTTGTGTTAACATTACACTCGCACCACCGATTTTATTTTGCCAGTACGATGGCACCACCGTTTTTGTGATATTATTACACTCGCACCACCGATTTTATGACGCCAGTACGATGGCACCACCGTTTTTGTGATATCATTACACTCGCATTATCGATTTTATTGTGCCAGTCCGATGGCACCACCGTTTTTGAGATATCATTACACTCGCACCACCGATTTTATGACGCCAGTACGATGGCACCACCTTTTTTGTGATATTATTACACTCGCACCACCGATTTTATGACGCCAGTACAATGGCACCACCGTTTTTGTGATATCATTACACTCGCATTATCGATTTTATTGTGCCAGTCCGATGGCACCACCGTTTTTGTGATATTATTACACTCGCACCACCGATTTTATGACGCCAGTACGATGGCACCACCGTTTTTGTGATATCATTACACTCGCACCACCGATTTTATGACGCCAGTACGATGGCACCACCGTTTTTGTGTTAACATTACACTCGCACCACCGATTTTATGACGCCAGTACGATGGCACCACCGTTTTTGTGATATTATTACACTCGCACCACCGATTTTATGACGCCAGTACGATGGCACCACCGTTTTTGTGATGTTATTACATTCGCACCACCGATTTTATGACGCCAGTACGATGGCACCACCGTTTTTGTGATATCATTACACTCGCACCACCGATTTTATGACGCCAGTACGATGGCACCACCGTTTTTGTGATATTATTACATTCGCACCACCGATTTTATGACGCCAGTACGATGGCACCACCGTTTTTGTGATATTATTACACTCGCACCACCGATTTTATGACGCCAGTACGATGGCACCACCGTTTTTGTGATATTATTACACTCGCACCACCGATTTTATGACGCCAGTACGATGGCACCACCGTTTTTGTGTTAACATTACACTCGCACCACCGATTTTATTTTGCCAGTACGATGGCACCACCGTTTTTGTGATATTATTACACTCGCACCACCGATTTTATGACGCCAGTACGATGGCACCACCGTTTTTGTGATATCATTACACTCGCATTATCGATTTTATTGTGCCAGTCCGATGGCACCACCGTTTTTGAGATATCATTACACTCGCACCACCGATTTTATGACGCCAGTACGATGGCACCACCGTTTTTGTGATATTATTACACTCGCACCACCGATTTTATCTTGCCAGTACGGTGGCACCACTGTTCTTGTGATATCATTACACTCGCACCACCGATTTTATTTTACCAGTACGATGGCACCACCGTTTTTGTGATATCATTACACTCGCACCACCGATTTTATTTTACCAGTACGATGGCACCACCGTTTTTGTGATATCATTACACTCGCACCACCGATTTTATTTTGCCAGTACGATGGCACCACCGTTTTTGTGATATTATTACACTCGCACCACCGATTTTACGACGCCAGTACGATGGCACCACCGTTTTTGTGTTAACATTACACTCGCAACACCGATTTTATTTTGCCAGTACGATGGCACCACCGTTTTTGTGATGTCATTACATTCGCACCACCGATTTTATGACGCCAGTACGATGGCACCACCGTTTTTGTGATATCATTACACTCGCACCACCGATTCTAATTTGCCAGTACGATGGCACCACCGTTTTTGTGATATTATTACACTCGCACCACCGATTTTATGACGCCAGTACAATGGCACCACCGTTTTTGTGATATCATTACACTCGCATTATCGATTTTATTGTGCCAGTCCGATGGCACCACCGTTTTTGTGATATCATTACACTCGCACCACCGACTTTTTGACGCCAGTACGATGGCAGAAACCGTTCTTTGTGTAATCATTACACTCGCACCACCGATTTTATCTTCCCAGTACGGTGGCACCACCGTTTTTGTGATATCATTACAATCGCATCACCGATTTTATGACGCTAGTACGATGGCACAACCGTTTTTGTGTTAACATTACACTCGCACCACCGATTTATGACGCCAGTACGATGGCACCACCGTTTTTGTGATATTATTACCACCGATTTTATTTTGCCAGTACGTTGGCACCACCGTTTTTGTGATCTTATTACATTCGCACCACCGATTTTATGACGCCAGTACGTTGGCACCACCGTTTTTGTGATGCCATTGCACTCGCACCACCGATTCTAATTTGCCAGTACGATGGCACCACCGTTTTTGTGATATCATTACACTCGCACCACCGATTTTATGACGCCAGTACGATGGCACCACCGTTTTTGTGATATCATTACACTCGCACCACCGATTTTATGACGCCAGTACGATGGCACCACCGTTTTTGTGATATTATTACACTCGGACCACCGATTTTATGACGCCAGTACGATGGCACCACCTTTTTGAGATATCATTACTCTTGCACCACCGATTTTATTTTGCCAGTACGATGGCACCACTGTTTTTGTGATATCATTACACTCGCACCACCGATTTTATGACGCCAGTACGATGGCACCACCGTTTTTGTGATATTATTACATTCGCACCACCGATTTTATCTTGCCAGTACGGTGGCACCACTGTTCTTGTGATATCATTACACTCGCACCACCGATTTTATTTTGCCAGTACGATGGCACCACCGTTTTTGTGATATCATTACACTCGCACCACCGATTTTATGACGCCAGAACGATGGCACCACCGTTTTTGTGATATCATTACACTCGCACCACCGATTTTATGACGCCAGTACGATGGCACCACCGTTTTTGTGATATCATTACACTCGCACCACCGATTTTATGACGCCAGTACGTTGGCACCACCGTTTTTGTGATATCATTACACTCGCACCACCGATTTTATTTTGCCAGTACGATGGCACCACCGTTTTTGTGATGTCATCACATTCGCAACACCGATTTTATGACGCCAGTACGATGGCACCACCGTTTTTGTGATGTCATCACATTCGCACCACCGATTTTATGACGCCAGTACGATGGCACCACCGTTTTTGTGATTTTATTACATTCGCACCACCGATTTTATGACGCCAGTACGTTGGCATCACCGTTTTTGTGATGCCATTGCACTCGCACCACCGATTCTAATTTGCCAGTACAATGGCACCACCGTTCTTGTGATATTATTACACTCGCATTATCGATTTTATGACGCCAGTACAATGGCACCACCGTTTTTGTGATATCATTACACTCGCACCACCGATTTTATGACGCCAGTACAATGGCACCACCGTTTTTGTGATATCATTACACTCGCATTATCGATTTTATGACTCCAGTACGATGGCACCACCGTTTTTGTGATATTATTACACTCGCATTATCGATTTTATGACTCCAGTACGATGGCACCACCGTTTTTGTGACGTCAGTACGATGGCACCACAGTTTTTGAGATATCTTTACACTCGCACCATCGATTTCATTTTGCCAGTACGTTGGCACCACCGTTTTTGTGATGTTATTACACTCGCACCACCGATTTTAAGACGCCAGTACGATGACACCACCGTTTTTGTGATATCATTACACTCGCACCACCGATTTTATGACTCCAGTACGATGGCACCACCGTTTTTGTGATATCATTACACTCGCACCACCGATTTTGTGACGTCAGTACGATGGCACCACAGTTTTTGTGATATCTTTACACTCGCACCATCGATTTCATGTTGCCAGTACGTTGGCACCACCGTTTTTGTGATATCATTACACTCGCACCACCGATTTTAAGACGCCAGTACGATGGCACCACCGTTTTTGTGATATCATTACACTCGCACCACCGATTTTATCTTGCCAGTACGATGGCACCACCGTTTTTGTGATGTTATTACACTCGCACCACCGATTTTAAGACGCCAGTACGATGGCACCACCGTTTTTGTGATATCATTACACTCGCACCACCGATTTTATCTTGCCAGTACGATGGCACCACCGTTTTTGTGATGTTATTACACTCGCACCACCGATTTTATGACGCCAGTACGGTGGCACCACCGTTTTTGTGATATCATTACACTCGCACCGCCGATTCTATCTTGCCAGTACGATGGCACCACCGTTTTTGTGATGTTATTACACTCGCACCACCGATTTTATGATGCCAGTACGATGGCACCACCGTTTTTGTGATGTTATTACACTCGCACCACCGATTTTATGATGCCAGTACGATGGCACCACCGTTTTTGTGATATCATTACACTCGCACCACCGATTTTATGATGCCAGTACGATGGCACCACCGTTTTTGTGATATCATTACACTCGCACCACCGATTTTATGACGCCAGTACGGTGGCACCACCGTTTTTGTGATATCATTACACTCGCACCACCGATTTTATCTTGCCAGTACGATGGCACCACCGTTTTTGTGATGTTATTACACTCGCACCACCGATTTTATGATGCCAGTACGATGGCACCACCGTTTTTGTGATGTTATTACACTCGCACCACCGATTTTATGATGCCAGTACGATGGCACCACCGTTTTTGTGATATCATTACACTCGCACCACCGATTTTATGATGCCAGTACGATGGCACCACCGTTTTTGTGATATCATTACACTCGCACCACCGATTTTATGACGCCAGTACGGTGGCACCACCGTTTTTGTGATATCATTACACTCGCACCACCGATTTTATGCCCTGGCTAATTGCCTGGCTTTTTGACCGATTGATTTACTTACTGACTATTTGATTGCCTGAGCCATAAACAACTTACTCACCGATTGAATGACTTACTCAGTGATAAATTGACCGAATCACCCATTAACTTAATTGACTGACTAAGCAACTGAATGACTGGCTTTTGGACTTTCTGACTGACTGGATGTTCGAGTGACTGACTTTTTGTCTCATTGACTGACGTAATATATTGCACGCTCACAATGATAAAAATCCCGATAAGAAGTTGAACTTTTTCTAGCCCACCCCACTGCAGATTAATTGCGCATTTTTTGCGGTTTATGTTTTTCAATATTTTTTGTTATAAAAGCTGGCTGTATTTTTGGTGGAGTTTAAATGCGTGAATGATAGATAAATAACATGTTATGTCCCAATAAGTGTTAATGAGTGCTATTTAATGAAATTCAAATTTTGGCACGTGTTCAAACTTCACCAAATTTTCCAGCGGTTTAGTTTCCAGGTGAACAAAATAAGTTTGAACAAGATAAACTCTTTATTTGTGTAGTTAAAGGTTTTCAAAAGAAGTTGGTAAGGAGATACTCTGACGAAGTTTTAAATCTTTATTGTTCGCACAATCATCAAACACAAATTGTAGCAATCGTAATGACGGCACAAAATCAAATCCACAATTACGGATAATTAAATATTTGGTATCATTTAAATAATTCTCGTTGCTGCCGTGCAACAATTTTTGTCGGACCAACTAATTAACTGTCGTATCTATCATCTTATCTTTCATGCAGCATATCAGTCTGAAATTTAATCATTTAATCCGCTGCTCACTCACTCACTCACTCACTCATTCACTCACTCACTCACTCACTCACTCACTCACTCACTCACTCACTCACTCACTCACTCACTCACTCACTCACTCACTCACTCACTCACTCACTCACTCACTCACTCACTCACTCACTCACTCACTCACTCACTCACTCACTCACTCACTCACTCACTCACTCACTCACTCACTCACTCACTCACTCACTCACTCACTCACTCACTCACTCACTCACTCACTACCTCACTACCTCACTCACTCACTCACTCACTCACTCACTCACTCACTCACTCACTCACTCACTCACTCACTCACTCACTCACTCACTCACTCACTCACTCACTTACTTACTCACTCACTCACTCACGCCCTCTCTCACTCACAACTTAACCTGCCACGACAAAGTTGTTTCCCAGACAAATGTCCCGAAGTATAAACCTTCACTTTATATTCACAGCCCATTAATTCCGCGTCGTCTGGTTCGACGCAGGTGCCTTTCCATTCTATTTTCCCGTTTCTAACACCATGGCAGGATTCGTACTTTTCAGCCGGCGGTCCTCCGTGCACGTGCCCGAACACTATGCCGATCAGCACGCAAACACTGACACTGAAGCGCATCCTGGTTGGTTGTTCTGTTATTTCAAATAACCTGAAAAACACAATTGTGTATTTATTTGAAGATTACAAAGTATAGGGTGGACAATTGGTTATTAGAATGGCCAAAGAAGGTAATCTGTGTTTCCCCTATAAAACTGAATCTTGAATTGTGTGGTCTATTTGGGATTCTGATGGAATGCAACGTTTTTGAAGAGAATAAGAAAAAAAGAGAACATTAAAATGTCTGTAAACAAAAATTCGAATTTCGAATTTTGAATTCTGAATTTACAGATAAAAATTATTTTATTGTTTTTTTAAACATCCTATTCCGTTAGAATCTAAAATAGACTACAAAATCCAAGATTCAACTTTATAGGGGAAACACTGATTGCCTTTTTGGCCACTTTATTAACCAATTGTCCGACTGTATATCAGGTAAGGTTTCGGTACTCTGCGCTGACTATCTTAAGAGTTTAGGGACCGAGTTTCCCTCATTGAGACGAGAAATCGACTTCGCCTCCTTTTCTTGTCCGCTTTGTTGTGTTTGTGTACAGCATGCATGTTGATAATCAGATATGTTGTTATCAGATATTTGATTATCAGATGTTTGATTATAATATGATTGATTAATAATGTTTCATTAACAAATGCTTGATTAACAAATGTTTGATTAAATCAACTGTTTGAATTTGTGACGTTTGTATGTATATGATGATCTTGGGAACAATGTTACACTGGTTTTCAAATGAACAAACTATCGTTGGGCTTCTCTTTTATTCTGCTTGCTTAATGGGTTGCAATTTGGTTTCGCATACTTTCCTCTGTGAAAACACTTAACGGCACTTAACTGTTTGGTTATGTAATTGAACTTTACCATTTAGATAATCATTTTACAGGGTAATTGAGACGTCATATGTGCCATCGTTGAATTAAACAAACGATTTCCATTCGAAGTGGCAAAAAATTTTCGGAAATCGGTTGAACATGGCTTTTTAACTAAGCGGTTAAGTGCCGTTAAGTGTTTTTTACAGAAGCAAATTGGCGAAAGCGAAGTGTGTTCCATTAAGTGGAATCGAAACAATCGATAGTTTGTTCATTCGAAAAAACAGTTGTGTAATGGTTTTCCCAAGACCATTAAATAAAATTGTTACATTTCCGGGCCCGGGATACGAACCGGCCGACCAGGCGGTTTCGGTTTCAAAGTCAAGCCCTTTAACAACTCCACCAGCCAGCCAACTTTTTACAAAACATTTCTGAAAACCCGCTAGTCACACTAGCGGACGAAAAGGGTACGGGAAGAAGAATTCCCCCCTTTTTGGCAGTTTGGGAAAAAGTAGAGTTTGTTCCCCAAGTTGTGAGTAAAATGACCTATATTTTGCCAATTCCCCCGCTCTTTGGATGGTTTGCATAAAATTTATAGCTGGACGTTACAGGCAATCATTATACATTTCCACATCCAGGTAGCCATTTCAATGAATCAATCAGTCAGTCCGCCTGAAATTACCGCACTGCATTCGAAAACGTACC
The DNA here is from genome assembly GCA_964036265.1 of Daptonema setosum. NCBI lineage: Eukaryota > Metazoa > Nematoda > Chromadorea > Monhysterida > Xyalidae > Daptonema > Daptonema setosum. The sequence continues at coordinate 25,938,649 of OZ038445.1, forward strand.
GCACTTGGAGGTTATAGTGGACGGGAAGGGAAAAAAATGGAAATTCCCTTCTTTTTTGAAAGTTTTTGAAATGTGGAATTTGTTCTTTAACGTGTTGGTAAAATGGCGTAAAAACTGCCTATTCCCATTCTTCTGGAGAAATCCTTCCATCTTTAGAAGGTTGCTTCAGGGTGGGCCAATAATAATACTTTAGTGACCACAGATTAAATGCGGGCGCTGGCGGACAAGCCAATCCTCCAAAGAGAGGGGAATCGGCAGTTTTCAGGTTGTTTTACCTACACCTTAGGGAACAAACTGTATTTTTGAAAACGCCAAAGAGGGGGGAATTCCACTTTTCCCTCCCCTTCTCGTCCGCTAGTGAATGCGGGTGACCCAACCCTCCAATGGAAGGTACATTCTTAAATTTCGAATTCCAAAATTCCGAAAGGCCCTTTTTAGATTCATTTACAAAATCAAGAGAACAAATTCCAACTCTTTGTAAGCTTCCAATCCTCCAAAGAGTGGGGATTCTTCCCAAAAAGGGGGAATCGGCCGAAATTAGGCTATTTTACCATCACCTTACATCAACAAACTCTACTTTTTGAAACTGCCAAAGAGGGGGAAGTCCACTTTTCCCTCCCTTCCGTCCGCTAGTGGGTAAAATAGCAATGCTTTCTACAACACTCTCCCCATCCGCCACTAGCGGACGAGAAAGGGTGGGAAAAGTGGAATTCCCCCTCTTTGGCGTTTTTTAAAATTCAAATTTGTTCCGTAAGGTGTAGGTAAAATAACCTGAAAACTGTCGATTCCCCCCTCTTTGGTAAAATTCCCCTCCCTTTGGAAGATTGGCTCGTCCGCCAGTCCCATCCGCCACAACGGTAGCCGCATTTTATGGTCACGAATTCGACTAAAAATATCTGCTTATTTGTAGTCGACTTTTGCGGTTTTTTTTATTACTGGCATATGTTAATTCGCATTCGATCATGTGACCGATTTTTAGTCGGAGAATCACTTACATATAGTCGAATTTTCGGTTACGCCTTTTTTCGGGAACTTTTTTTGTGACTTTTTTGTGTAAAACCTCTCCCTCACACAGAAATTGGCGGTCGAAAGCAGCAGTTTGGGTTGATGAAAAGGTTTTACACACACAAAAAGTTCCTAAACAGAGTCTTAATCATCTTTTTACGAACTTTTCTGTGTGTATAACCTTTTCATCAACCCCAAATTGCTGATTTAGGGAGCTGACATAACTCGTATACTATAGCTTTGTCAGGGTATCTTGTTAATAATTATTTTCATGAAAACTTTATACTGTTATTAAGTTACTGAAACAATTGATAAGTTGGCCATGTTTAATAAGTTGTCATATTAATGTAGTGTGAACAGCTAAAATTTTTGGTTCCGTTTGAACGCGCGCCGAAATTTGAATGCGCGCCAAAAGTATTGCGGAAAAATTTCGGAGTAACGAGAAACTGTGACCAGACTTTAAAGTGCACCAGAGAAGGGGAGGGAAAAGTGGAATTCCCTTCTCTTTGGCGATTTCAAAAAGCAGAGTTTGTTCTTTAAGGTGTTGGAAACATGGCCGGATTTTTGCCGATTCCCCCTGCTTTGTGGAATTTCCCCTCCCATTGTAGTTTTGGTTCGTCCGCCAGTGCTATAGCGCTTTTAATTGATAAGGAGAATGAATTTAAATGCACGCTTTTGTAACGACCATTAGCGGACTAGAAGAGGAGAGAAAACCGGAATTCCCCCTCTTTGGCGTTTTCAAAAAGTAGAATTTGTTCCCTAAGGTGTTGTTTAAATAGCATGAAATTTGTAAATTCCCCTCTCTTTGACGAAATTCCCCTCCCTTTGGGGAGTAAGCTCGTCCGCCAGTGCTATAGACTAAAGACTCGTTTTCTTTTTTTTGGAATCGCTTTAGTCAAATGTTTTGTTTTTTTTCCGAATAATTTTGCAAGTAGTGCTATTATATCATTTATGTACTGTATGTATAGTGGCCTCATAATGGAATATAAGAAATGATTTAAAATTGCGAATACCCACACTGGCGGACGAGGTAATCTTCCAAAGGGATGGGAATTTCGTCAAAGAGGGGGGAATAGGCTGTTTTCAGGTCATTTTACCAACACCTTAGGGAACAAAGTCGACTTTTTGAAAGTACCAAAGAGGGGGGAGTTCCACTTTTCCCACCCCTTCTCGTCCGCTAGTGAATACCCATGACGTTGAACACCAAGTTCTGGCATGGCCAGAAGCAGATTTTGAAGTATCGGCTTATCAGTGCCATGGTTCGGCTTTTCTTAGAACCTTAGTCTCAACGTCATGATTGTTAAAAGTCTTAATCAGAGCGATTTGAAGGTCGTGAACCAAATTAGTTTTTTCTCATAACTTATTACGAAGCCTATACATATGTACAGGGTGGGCCAATAAAAACCACACAACTTTGGAAGCTAATAACTCTGTGACTAACAATCGGATTGAACGGCGGTTTGTAACATTTAAACTGGTATATCTTTGACTTCTATTCATATGATTATTATGGATAAATTTCAGTTTTTCGAAAAGATATCAAACTTCTACAATAAAGTTGCAGTTTTTCTGCTGAGAACCAATAAAATTTGATTTTTCTCAATAATAAATTCAAACAAAGAGGACAGAAATTACACATAAATTTGAGAAGAATGTTTTTGACAAGTTGCAGACACATAATAAGGATATTAAAGATGATGACAGGCTCAATATGGACCTTCTTTGCTCAACGCTCAACAGCCTATTTTCTATCATGGATGGTAATTTTCATGTTAAAAACAGTCTGAGTTAGTAAAATATTGTTTTAAACAGTTTTATTACCTAGGTTTTAACTGAATAATGGTAAAGAAACCAAAACAGTTCGTCTAAGCCGTATAAAAAATAAAAGACAAATATCTATTGTAACCCATATGTGTGCAAACTCCCGCCCGGTTAGAAAAACGGTGTTTTTCATAAAATGTTGCATAACTTCTGATTGCATGGAAATTTTTAAATAAAATTAGTGTTCCAAAATTTCAAATGAATACTGATTAAAATGATGCATACCGTTAATCACTTCGAAGCGTATTCACAAAGTTATTAACCTTCAAAGTTGTGTGGTTTTCTTTGGCCCACCCTGTATGTACATATGTACATATGTATGTATGCATATCAGATACCACGTACTTAAGTACATTATTAAGTTAATGACTGAGTCACCACCCACCTCAAATGGCTGTACTCAAGGTTAATGATCAGATTTAATGTTAGTTTAGTACTTTCGCATTTGTTCGTACTTTTGATGTCTGACTGACTAATATCAGCGTCATAAAATCCGTTCATAGTATATACGCATTGTCGTATAATTCTGCGTTCAGTATTCGTTACAGTTTCCAAAAAAAACTAGTGCATAATGGTTGTTGATTGCGATTTCGGTTTTAGTTGACTTTTTTTTATCAAAAGCAATATAAAGATTTTTGAAAAAAAACTGTTCCATCATAAAGCACCCGTTCATCGGCCAGCTATAAATACACAAACCTCACTCACTTATGTAGGCTGTAAACCCAGTTCTTAGCTTTAGTCTGAAAAGCTCTGCGAACTCTCGTCAGACAAAAGCACCCGTAATCTGTTCGTTTAATTAAGGTTTGTCTGACTGGATTAAACTGTGTAACTTGGTCAGAATATCATGTAGAAACTTTCTAGGTGAAGTTTTTCCAAATGTATTAATGAATCGGACGCAAGCCAATTGACCTCGAACTCAAAGTTTCAGAAAATACATTATGTTTCATTAGGACAATATATGTACGTACAAACGAACGTTGCGCCAAATATTTTTTTTATTTGGTACTTGGTAGCGGTTTCCCAATTTAGTTTCATAACAAGAACCCCTGACCAAGCCTTATACATCTACATTAATTAAGATAATGCTGCAGATAAGTCTAGCCGAAACTTTCTCAAAACGGATAAGTCGGGCATATGTTACTGTGTGTTCATGTTCATTAAATCCACTAGCGGACGAGAAGGGGTGAAAAATGGAATTCCTCCCTCTTTGGCGCTTTCAAAAAGTGAAACTTGTTGCTTAAGGCGTAGGTGAAATGACCTGAAAACTACCGATTCCCCTCTTCGATGAAATTCCCCTTCCTTTGGAGAATCAGCTCATCTGCCAGTGATTACATGCGAACATTTCTTTAATACAAAATGCAGTAAACGGCTTAGGTAGGACATTATTGTGCCCATGCCCAGTAATGATCAGTTTCAGGAAAACTAAGCTGTAACTAAACTAAGCTAGTTTTCAGTTAAACTGTGGGTGAACCATTGGAAAATTTGCGATACATTTGACTATAAAAAATTTAGATTAATTGTCATGCTTCTCTGACAGGACTACATACTCTACATATAGAATAGGATCCAACAAGTTATCAAGGGACGGACGATAGTGCGTTTCCTTAATGTGGTTCGTTAGAGATAAGCGTTTTTGTTCATTCATGCATCGACTATCCATGATTTCTCGTTACTGAAAAAAATGATTTTTCACAGATGTACATAACGAGCTAACTATTCCATCCATCCGTCCATCTTAGGTACATCTCACTCACTCACTCACTCACTCAATCAAAAGTTTTATTACCTGTGTTAAAGACGGAATTTGGGACATTATTATGGACTACATACAAGATGTACAACCAGGGTGGACCCATTTTATGTTCAGAAACAGGCTTCAGCGTCAGGTGAGAATACATAATATTGTTTTTTGATTTTTTTGGTTTTTCGACGGGTTATCTCACTCGGATCAAGAGTTCGGATCAAGAGTTCGGGTCCCTTTCATGAATGGTGATAGGGACCATAGACAAATCATAGAATCAGATTCCAAGTCACTGCAACTGATGTTCAAGGCTTATTCTTTAACCATAATCAGCCAGTAGGTCACAAGTCTGTGACTGCCATGAGCCTTTTTGATGACAGCCCCGGGATTCGAACCCGTGAGTACAGTATTTTTTATCGTGTATTGTTAATAAAAATGGTAACTATAGAAACCTTATCACTGATGCGATAAATAACAGACGTACATATGGTATTCCTTGCATGTGTAATACAGGTTTTATAGCAGTAGTAACCAGTTTTTATTATCGATAAACCAGAAACAAACTAAACAATGGTATCCTTACCTTACGCCAAATCCTGTTTCTGAACATGAGACCATTGTTCCCATTTTCTTCCGTGAAACGTCTCTATAGCTGAGGTTCGAATATTTCGCGACAAAGGCGACAAATTCACAGATTTTTCTATAAGACTCTTGCCACACACCCTAAATTAAAAATTTAAATTAATGTGCCTGTATAAAATGTTACAAAAACTGAAGAAAAAATGGCGTGCTTGAAATTTTTTTACAAAAAAATTGTCCCGACAATGTCTCGATAAACTGTCGCGAAATATTCGAACCTCAGTTATAAATTCCTGCATTCACCATTGGTCTGGTAACTGAATAATAGTTTTTCTCTTTAACAACTTTCTTTGAACGTTTCCATGTTATACTGGGATGGAGCCAGTCTAAAAAGCCTCCTGGGTCAAAGAAAAAAGTTCAGTTTACATATAATTTTTCTCGTAAATTCTCCAAGACGCACGATTTCAATTACTACCCTATTACCATTACATTTAAACTATTTACCGAACACGTGTCAAACTTCTCAGCAGCTTATCTCAAACTATTTTTCTCATCTGACTTCAGAAACAGTGTGTGCAGATTAATCAACCTTGACGAAAATTCTATCGAGGAAAGTTGTGAAAAATTTCGAAAATTTTGTCAGGTAAACATGTAAACGACTAACCCGGCGAACTTAAGAGTTAATAACAAAGTGTTAATTGTGAAGAGTTAATAACGAAGAGTTAATTGTGAAGAGTTAATAACGAAGAGTTAATTGTGAAGAGTTAATCACGAAGAGTTAATTGTGAGGAGTTAATAACGAAGAGTTAATTGTGAAGAGTTAATAACGACGAGTTAATTGTGAAGAGTTAATAACGAAGAGTTAATTGTGAAGAGTTAATAACGAAGAGTTAATTGTGAAGAGTTAATAACAAAGAGTTAATTGTGAAGAGTTAATAACAAAGAGTTAATTGTGATCTCACCAGACTACATTGACGGGGAATACATGGAGTGTTCCCTATTGTTCCCATAACGTCTTTAGCGGACGAGCTAAATCCCATAAGGGAGCGGAATTTCGTTAAAGAGGGGAGAATCGGCAGTGTTCAGGCCATTTTACCCTACACCTGAGGGAACAAAATCAATTTTTTGAAAATGCCAAAGAGAGGGGAATTTCGCTTTTCCCACCTTTCTCCTCCGCTACTGCATAACGTAACGTCATAAACCGCTGAGCGTGGCAAGACATCATCCAGACAAAACCGCTTTTGTGCGTGGAAAAACTTTCTTCCGTATTTTTTTTATAGCAAAATGTCTTTTTTTCTTTCTTCCTCAATTTTCACATGGTTTCTGAAAGCACACCAAAAAAATCACAGAGAAAGCCAGGGAATGGCGATATTTCTTGATAACAATTTAATTTGCTCTCACGCCGTTGTCCTGAAGTTTTTCCTTAAATGTTTAATCGTAAAGAAAACCGATAAAACATTGAGAGGTAGTGAGAAACTT
>OZ038445.1:25948673-25968673 GCA_964036265.1 Daptonema setosum
CTCACTCACTCACTCACTCACTCACTCACTCACTCACTCACTCACTCACTCACTCACTCACTCACTCACTCATTAACTCACTCACTCACTCACTCACTCACTCACTCACTCACTCACTCACTCACTCACTCACTCACTCACTCACTCACTCACTCACTCACTCACTCACTCACTCACTCACTCACTCACTCACTCACTCACTCACTCACTCACTCACTCACTCACTCACTCACTCACTCACTCACTCACTCACTCACTCAGGGTGGAGAGAAAATACTCAGGCGAAATGGTTGGGCTGGAACGGTTCAGGTGAACTATGACACTCACTCACTCACTCACTCACTCACTCACTCACTCACTCACTCACTCACTCACTCACTCACTCACTCACTCACTCACTCACTCACTCACTCACTCACTCACTCACTCCCTCACTCACTAACTCTCTCACTCACTCACTCACTCACTCACTCACTCACTCACTCACTCACTCACTCACTCACTCACTCACTCACTCACTCACTCACTCACTCACTCACTCACTCACTCACTCACTCACTCACTCACTCACTCACTCACTCACTCACTCACTCACTCACTCACTCACTCACTACAGTTTCTCACCTTCCTGTCGTCGAATCGTACTTGAATAGTTTGGCTTTTGTCGGCGTCACCGAAGATTTGGCAGCGGCATTACGTTGCCTGTTCAGGTTGATGAAATGGAAGTGGCAGCCCTCCTACTCTGATCAGTATCAAAACAAAGGCAAGGTCAGTGGAAAAAGCACATTCTTTTGCTTTTCATTGTTGATTGTTATTTTTTTGTGAATTGTTTTTTAAACGTTTGTGTTTTTTTGTCGACATCTCATGTGAAGAAAAAATCAGCATTCTTGTAAAAAAACGAATATCTCAGCAGGTCCTGACCGTGAAACATTACCTCATAGTGTTATAGGACAGAAGGCGATGACTGGTCACGTATCTAAACTTGCCTGTACTCAACTCCTCAGCTGTAAAACATATACTTTTTGATCGTTGATGAGAAGGTGGAAATTATGATGAAGCTGAAGGAAGACTAGCGGATGAGAATGGGGGGGGGGAGTGGAATTCCCCCTCTTTGGCGTTTTCAAAAAATATATTCGTTCCTTCATGTGCAGGTGAAATGGCCTAAAAACTGCCAATTTCCCTGTCTTTGGGGAATTTCCCTCTCCATTTAGATGAATTGCTCGTCCGCCAGTGATGATGATAAATAGTCGGCAGTTATAAACCAGTTATCAAATTAATTCATAACCCTGTATAACACGTTTTTTTAGAAGAACACCAAGGAAATCGTGGCTCGGATGTCGAAGGAGCATCGCGAAAAGTTGGAAACCATCTACTGGCCCGATATAAAACTGTACCAACTGGCCAGGCAACGGTTCCACCAGTTATGCACCGAACATACAAATCGACTGTGAAACATTACCATATCATGTTTTCTTTTGATTGAATGGCAAGGCCAGAACCAGATTCTCATGTGCTGAGTATGTAAAAAGTATCACAACACAATTCACGACTCAACCGGTGTATGCTTTTTCATTTCAGAGGAATCACCATGCTTTATGCTTCTAGTCAACAAGTTCCCTTTTTCTAGCTTATGCGCCGTAGTAAAAGACAGATTGCTTTTATTGATGAGCCACATGATTGAAACGTGAATGAGGAGTAAAAAATGATTTCTCGTTGGTTGTCGTTACACCTCGATTTGACCAGAGTTTTCCCTCATCTATTGCAATAACTACTGATTGAAAACTAATAAACAGTGAACTAAAAAGCAGGGTTTCTGTGAATCATGTCCGCGGTTGTCGTTACCCCACAATTTTGGTAGAGTTCTCCCTCCCAAGATTTAGAAAAAATGAGAAACATAATTTGTACTTTGAATGAAACAAGAACCGTGTGCGCCGAACTGACTGAACTACGAATGTGGCTGTCGATTGTTTCGTTCGTACGCTCGCTTCCATACTTGAAGAGTGTTTAGTTCAAGTATCAATGAATAAACTAATGACTGCTTGAGTAATGGACTGACTGATTATTCAATTGAATGGGTAAAACTTGCGTTTATGATTAACAAAATAACTCATATTGTAACACAATGTCAACTGACCTACTGACACATCAAGAGACTAGGCTGACTGATTGACTGACTGACTGACTGACTGACCGACTGACTGACTGACTGACTGCCTGACCCACTGACTGTTTGACTGATGAACTGGTTGGATGATCAAAAAGAATGCAATACTACAAACTGAACGACTAACTGATTAACCGAAAGACCTGTTCAATTCATAACTGAGTGAAACACTGACGTTAATTACGATTGACTGACTGACTGGCACCACCGTTTTTGTGATATCATTACACTCGCACCACCGATTTTATTTTGCCAGTACGATGGCACCACCGTTTTTGAGATATTATTACACTCGCACCACCGATTTATGACGCCAGTACGATGGCACCACCGTTTTTGTGATATCATTACACCCGCACCACCGATTTTATTTTGCCAGTACGATGGCACCACCGTTTTTGTGATATCATTACACTCGTACCACCGATTTTATGACGCCAGTACGATGGCACCACAGTTTTTGAGATATCTTTACACTCGCACCATCGATTTCATTTTGCCAGTACGTTGGCACCACCGTTTTTGTGATGTTATTACACTCGCACCACCGATTTTATCTTGCCAGTATGATGGCACCACCTTTTTTGTGATATCATTACACTCGCGCCACCGATTTTTTGACGACAGTACGATGGCACCACCTTTTTGAGATATCATTACTCTCGCACCACCGATTTTATTTTGCCAGTACGTTGGCACCACCGTTTTTGTGATATCATTACACTCGCACCACCGATTTTATCTTGCCAGTACGATGGCATCACCGTTTTTGTGATATCATTACACTCGCATCACCGATTTTATCTTGCCAGTACGATGGCACCACCGTTTTTGTGATATCATTACACTCGCACCACCGATTTTATCTTGCCAGTACGATGGCACCACCGTTTTTGTGATATCATTACACTCGCATCACCGATTTTATCTTGCCAGTACGATGGCACCACCGTTTTTGTGATATCATTACACTCGCATCACCGATTTTATCTTGCCAGTACGATGGCACCACCGTTTTTGTGATATCATTACACTCGCACCACCGATTTTAAGACGCCAGTACGATGGCACCACCGTTTTTGTGATATCATTACACTCGCACATCCGATTTTATTTTTCCAGGACAATGGCACCACCGTTTTTGTGATATCATTACACTCGCACCACCGATGTTATTTTGCCAGTACGATGGCACCACCGTTTTTGTGATATCATTACACTCGCACCACCGATTTTATGACGCCAGTACGATGGCACCACCGTTTTTGTGATATCATTACACTCGCACCACCGATGTTATTTTGCCAGTACGATGGCACCACCGTTTTTGTGATATCATTACACTCGCACCACCGATTTTTATGACGCCAGTACGATGGCACCACCGTTTTTGTGATATCATTACACTCGCACCACCGATTTTATGACGCCAGTACGGTGGCACCACCGTTTTTGTGATATGATTACACTCGCACCACCGATTTTATTTTGCCAGTACGATGGCACCACCGTTTTTGTGATATCATTACACTCGCACCACCGATTTTATGACGCCAGTACGATGGCACCACCGTTTTTGTGATATTATTACACTCGCACCACCGATTTTATGACGCCAGTACGATGGCACCACCGTTTTTGTGATATTATTACACTCGCACCACCGATTTTATGACGCCAGTACGATGGCACCACCGTTTTTGTGATATCATTACACTCGCACCACCGATTTTATGACGCCAGTACGATGGCACCACCGTTTTTGTGTTAACATTACACTCGCACCACCGATTTTATGACGCCAGTACGATGGCACCACCGTTTTTGTGATATTATTACACTCGCACCACCGATTTTATGACGCCAGTACGATGGCACCACCGTTTTTGTGATGTTATTACATTCGCACCACCGATTTTATGACGCCAGTACGATGGCACCACCGTTTTTGTGATATCATTACACTCGCACCACCGATTTTATGACGCCAGTACGATGGCACCACCGTTTTTGTGATATTATTACATTCGCACCACCGATTTTATGACGCCAGTACGATGGCACCACCGTTTTTGTGATATTATTACACTCGCACCACCGATTTTATGACGCCAGTACGATGGCACCACCGTTTTTGTGATATTATTACACTCGCACCACCGATTTTATGACGCCAGTACGATGGCACCACCGTTTTTGTGTTAACATTACACTCGCACCACCGATTTTATTTTGCCAGTACGATGGCACCACCGTTTTTGTGATATTATTACACTCGCACCACCGATTTTATGACGCCAGTACGATGGCACCACCGTTTTTGTGATATCATTACACTCGCATTATCGATTTTATTGTGCCAGTCCGATGGCACCACCGTTTTTGAGATATCATTACACTCGCACCACCGATTTTATGACGCCAGTACGATGGCACCACCGTTTTTGTGATATTATTACACTCGCACCACCGATTTTATGACGCCAGTACAATGGCACCACCGTTTTTGTGATATCATTACACTCGCATTATCGATTTTATTGTGCCAGTCCGATGGCACCACCGTTTTTGAGATATCATTACACTCGCACCACCGATTTTATGACGCCAGTACGATGGCACCACCGTTTTTGTGATATTATTACACTCGCACCACCGATTTTATCTTGCCAGTACGGTGGCACCACTGTTCTTGTGATATCATTACACTCGCACCACCGATTTTATTTTACCAGTACGATGGCACCACCGTTTTTGTGATATCATTACACTCGCACCACCGATTTTATTTTACCAGTACGATGGCACCACCGTTTTTGTGATATCATTACACTCGCACCACCGATTTTATTTTGCCAGTACGATGGCACCACCGTTTTTGTGATATTATTACACTCGCACCACCGATTTTATGACGCCAGTACGATGGCACCACCGTTTTTGTGTTAACATTACACTCGCAACACCGATTTTATTTTGCCAGTACGATGGCACCACCGTTTTTGTGATGTCATTACATTCGCACCACCGATTTTATGACGCCAGTACGATGGCACCACCGTTTTTGTGATATCATTACACTCGCACCACCGATTCTAATTTGCCAGTACGATGGCACCACCGTTTTTGTGATATTATTACACTCGCACCACCGATTTTATGACGCCAGTACAATGGCACCACCGTTTTTGTGATATCATTACACTCGCATTATCGATTTTATTGTGCCAGTCCGATGGCACCACCGTTTTTGTGATATCATTACACTCGCACCACCGACTTTTTGACGCCAGTACGATGGCAGAAACCGTTCTTTGTGTAATCATTACACTCGCACCACCGATTTTATCTTCCCAGTACGGTGGCACCACCGTTTTTGTGATATCATTACAATCGCATCACCGATTTTATGACGCTAGTACGATGGCACAACCGTTTTTGTGTTAACATTACACTCGCACCACCGATTTATGACGCCAGTACGATGGCACCACCGTTTTTGTGATATTATTACCACCGATTTTATTTTGCCAGTACGTTGGCACCACCGTTTTTGTGATCTTATTACTTTCGCACCACCGATTTTATGACGCCAGTACGTTGGCACCACCGTTTTTGTGATGCCATTGCACTCGCACCACCGATTCTAATTTGCCAGTACGATGGCACCACCGTTTTTGTGATATCATTACACTCGCACCACCGATTTTATGACGCCAGTACGATGGCACCACCGTTTTTGTGATATTATTACACTCGGACCACCGATTTTATGACGCCAGTACGATGGCACCACCTTTTTGAGATATCATTACTCTTGCACCACCGATTTTATTTTGCCAGTACGATGGCACCACTGTTTTTGTGATATCATTACACTCGCACCACCGATTTTATGACGCCAGTACGATGGCACCACCGTTTTTGTGATATTATTACATTCGCACCACCGATTTTATCTTGCCAGTACGGTGGCACCACTGTTCTTGTGATATCATTACACTCGCACCACCGATTTTATTTTGCCAGTACGATGGCACCACCGTTTTTGTGATATCATTACACTCGCACCACCGATTTTATGACGCCAGAACGATGGCACCACCGTTTTTGTGATATCATTACACTCGCACCACCGATTTTATGACGCCAGTACGATGGCACCACCGTTTTTGTGATATCATTACACTCGCACCACCGATTTTATGACGCCAGTACGTTGGCACCACCGTTTTTGTGATATCATTACACTCGCACCACCGATTTTATTTTGCCAGTACGATGGCACCACCGTTTTTGTGATGTCATCACATTCGCAACACCGATTTTATGACGCCAGTACGATGGCACCACCGTTTTTGTGATGTCATCACATTCGCACCACCGATTTTATGACGCCAGTACGATGGCACCACCGTTTTTGTGATTTTATTACATTCGCACCACCGATTTTATGACGCCAGTACGTTGGCATCACCGTTTTTGTGATGCCATTGCACTCGCACCACCGATTCTAATTTGCCAGTACAATGGCACCACCGTTCTTGTGATATTATTACACTCGCATTATCGATTTTATGACGCCAGTACAATGGCACCACCGTTTTTGTGATATTATTACACTCGCACCACCGATTTTATTTATGACGCCAGTACAATGGCACCACCGTTTTTGTGATATCATTACACTCGCATTATCGATTTTATGACTCCAGTACGATGGCACCACCGTTTTTGTGATATTATTACACTCGCATTATCGATTTTATGACTCCAGTACGATGGCACCACCGTTTTTGTGACGTCAGTACGATGGCACCACAGTTTTTGAGATATCTTTACACTCGCACCATCGATTTCATTTTGCCAGTACGTTGGCACCACCGTTTTTGTGATGTTATTACACTCGCACCACCGATTTTAAGACGCCAGTACGATGACACCACCGTTTTTGTGATATCATTACACTCGCACCACCGATTTTATGACTCCAGTACGATGGCACCACCGTTTTTGTGATATCATTACACTCGCACCACCGATTTTGTGACGTCAGTACGATGGCACCACAGTTTTTGTGATATCTTTACACTCGCACCATCGATTTCATGTTGCCAGTACGTTGGCACCACCGTTTTTGTGATATCATTACACTCGCACCACCGATTTTAAGACGCCAGTACGATGGCACCACCGTTTTTGTGATATCATTACACTCGCACCACCGATTTTATCTTGCCAGTACGATGGCACCACCGTTTTTGTGATGTTATTACACTCGCACCACCGATTTTAAGACGCCAGTACGATGGCACCACCGTTTTTGTGATATCATTACACTCGCACCACCGATTTTATCTTGCCAGTACGATGGCACCACCGTTTTTGTGATGTTATTACACTCGCACCACCGATTTTATGACGCCAGTACGGTGGCACCACCGTTTTTGTGATATCATTACACTCGCACCGCCGATTCTATCTTGCCAGTACGATGGCACCACCGTTTTTGTGATGTTATTACACTCGCACCACCGATTTTATGATGCCAGTACGATGGCACCACCGTTTTTGTGATGTTATTACACTCGCACCACCGATTTTATGATGCCAGTACGATGGCACCACCGTTTTTGTGATATCATTACACTCGCACCACCGATTTTATGACGCCAGTACGGTGGCACCACCGTTTTTGTGATATCATTACACTCGCACCACCGATTTTATCTTGCCAGTACGATGGCACCACCGTTTTTGTGATGTTATTACACTCGCACCACCGATTTTATGATGCCAGTACGATGGCACCACCGTTTTTGTGATGTTATTACACTCGCACCACCGATTTTATGATGCCAGTACGATGGCACCACCGTTTTTGTGATATCATTACACTCGCACCACCGATTTTATGATGCCAGTACGATGGCACCACCGTTTTTGTGATATCATTACACTCGCACCACCGATTTTATGACGCCAGTACGGTGGCACCACCGTTTTTGTGATATCATTACACTCGCACCACCGATTTTATGCCCTGGCTAATTGCCTGGCTTTTTGACCGATTGATTTACTTACTGACTATTTGATTGACTGAGCCATAAACAACTTACTCACCGATTGAATGACTTACTCAGTGATAAATTGACCGAATCACCCATTAACTTAATTGACTGACTAAGCAACTGAATGACTGGCTTTTGGACTTTCTGACTGACTGGATGTTCGAGTGACTGACTTTTTGTCTCATTGACTGACGTAATATATTGCACGCTCACAATGATAAAAATCCCGATAAGAAGTTGAACTTTTTCTAGCCCACCCCACTGCAGATTAATTGCGCATTTTTTGCGGTTTATGTTTTTCAATATTTTTTGTTATAAAAGCTGGCTGTATTTTTGGTGGAGTTTAAATGCGTGAATGATAGATAAATAACATGTTATGTCCCAATAAGTGTTTAATGAGTGCTATTTAATGAAATTCAAATTTTGGCACGTGTTCAAACTTCACCAAATTTTCCAGCGGTTTAGTTTCCAGGTGAACAAAATAAGTTTGAACAAGATAAACTCTTTATTTGTGTAGTTAAAGGTTTTCAAAAGAAGTTGGTAAGGAGATACTCTGACGAAGTTTTAAATCTTTATTGTTCGCACAATCATCAAACACAAATTGTAGCAATCGTAATGACGGCACAAAATCAAATCCACAATTACGGATAATTAAATATTTGGTATCATTTAAATAATTCTCGTTGCTGCCGTGCAACAATTTTTGTCGGACCAACTAATTAACTGTCGTATCTATCATCTTATCTTTCATGCAGCATATCAGTCTGAAATTTAATCATTTTAATCCGCTGCTCACTCACTCACTCACTCACTCATTCACTCACTCACTCACTCACTCACTCACTCACTCACTCACTCACTCGC
This sequence comes from Daptonema setosum, assembly GCA_964036265.1. Classification (NCBI taxonomy): domain Eukaryota; kingdom Metazoa; phylum Nematoda; class Chromadorea; order Monhysterida; family Xyalidae; genus Daptonema; species Daptonema setosum. The sequence continues at coordinate 25,957,773 of OZ038445.1, forward strand.
TCACTCACTCACTCACTCACTCACTCACTCACTCACTCACTCACTCACTCACTCACTCACTCACTCACTCACTCACTCACTCACTCACTCACTCACTCACTCACTCGCTCACTCACTCACTCACTCACTCACTCACTCACTCACTCACTCACTCACTCACTCACTCACTCACTCACTCACTCACTCACTCACTCACTACCTCACTACCTCACTCACTCACTCACTCACTCACTCACTCACTCACTCACTCACTCACTCACTCACTCACTCACTCACTCACTCACTCACTCACTCACTCACTTACTTACTCACTCACTCACTCACGCCCTCTCTCACTCACAACTTAACCTGCCACGACAAAGTTGTTTCCCAGACAAATGTCCCGAAGTATAAACCTTCACTTTATATTCACAGCCCATTAATTCCGCGTCGTCTGGTTCGACGCAGGTGCCTTTCCATTCTATTTTCCCGTTTCTAACACCATGGCAGGATTCGTACTTTTCAGCCGGCGGTCCTCCGTGCACGTGCCCGAACACTATGCCGATCAGCACGCAAACACTGACACTGAAGCGCATCCTGGTTGGTTGTTCTGTTATTTCAAATAACCTGAAAAACACAATTGTGTATTTATTTGAAGATTACAAAGTATAGGGTGGACAATTGGTTATTAGAATGGCCAAAGAAGGTAATCTGTGTTTCCCCTATAAAACTGAATCTTGAATTGTGTGGTCTATTTGGGATTCTGATGGAATGCAACGTTTTTGAAGAGAATAAGAAAAAAAGAGAACATTAAAATGTCTGTAAACAAAAATTCGAATTTCGAATTTTGAATTCTGAATTTACAGATAAAAATTATTTTATTGTTTTTTTAAACATCCTATTCCGTTAGAATCTAAAATAGACTACAAAATCCAAGATTCAACTTTATAGGGGAAACACTGATTGCCTTTTTGGCCATTTTATTAACCAATTGTCCGACTGTATATCAGGTAAGGTTTCGGTACTCTGCGCTGACTATCTTAAGAGTTTAGGGACCGAGTTTCCCTCATTGAGACGAGAAATCGACTTCGCCTCCTTTTCTTGTCCGCTTTGTTGTGTTTGTGTACAGCATGCAAGTTGATAATCAGATATGTTGTTATCAGATATTTGATTATCAGATGTTTGATTATAATATGATTGATTAATAATGTTTCATTAACAAATGCTTGATTAACAAATGTTTGATTAAATCAACTGTTTGAATTTGTGACGTTTGTATGTATATGATGATCTTGGGAACAATGTTACACTGGTTTTCAAATGAACAAACTATCGTTGGGCTTCTCTTTTATTCTGCTTGCTTAATGGGTTGCAATTTGGTTTCGCATACTTTCCTCTGTAAAAACACTTAACGGCACTTAACTGTTTGGTTATGTAATTGAACTTTACCATTTAGATAATCATTTTACAGGGTAATTGAGACGTCATATGTGCCATCGTTGAATTAAACAAACGATTTCCATTCGAAGTGGCAAAAAATTTTCGGAAATCGGTTGAACATGGCTTTTTAACTAAGCGGTTAAGTGCCGTTAAGTGTTTTTTACAGAAGCAAATTGGCGAAAGCGAAGTGTGTTCCATTAAGTGGAATCGAAACAATCGATAGTTTGTTCATTCGAAAAAACAGTTGTGTAATGGTTTTCCCAAGACCATTAAATAAAATTGTTACATTTCCGGGCCCGGGATACGAACCGGCCGACCAGGCGGTTTCGGTTTCAAAGTCAAGCCCTTTAACAACTCCACCAGCCAGCCAACTTTTTACAAAACATTTCTGAAAACCCGCTAGTCACACTAGCGGACGAAAAAGGTACGGGAAGAAGAATTCCCCCCTTTTTGGCAGTTTGGGAAAAAGTAGAGTTTGTTCCCCAAGTTGTGAGTAAAATGACCTATATTTTGCCAATTCCCCCGCTCTTTGGATGGTTTGCATAAAATTTATAGCTGGACGTTACAGGCAATCATTATACATTTCCACATCCAGGTAGCCATTTCAATGAATCAATCAGTCAGTCCGCCTGAAATTACCGCACTGCATTCGAAAACGTACCGCACTTGGAGGTTATAGTGGACGGGAAGGGAAAAAAATGGAAATTCCCTTCTTTTTTGAAAGTTTTTGAAATGTGGAATTTGTTCTTTAACGTGTTGGTAAAATGGCGTAAAAACTGCCTATTCCCATTCTTCTGGAGAAATCCTTCCATCTTTAGAAGGTTGCTTCAGGGTGGGCCAATAATAATACTTTAGTGACCACAGATTAAATGCGGGCGCTGGCGGACAAGCCAATCCTCCAAAGAGAGGGGAATCGGCAGTTTTCAGGTTGTTTTACCTACACCTTAGGGAACAAACTGTATTTTTGAAAACGCCAAAGAGGGGGGAATTCCACTTTTCCCTCCCCTTCTCGTCCGCTAGTGAATGCGGGTGACCCAACCCTCCAATGGAAGGTACATTCTTAAATTTCGAATTCCAAAATTCCGAAAGGCCCTTTTTAGATTCATTTACAAAATCAAGAGAACAAATTCCAACTCTTTGTAAGCTTCCAATCCTCCAAAGAGTGGGGATTCTTCCCAAAAAGGGGGAATCGGCCGAAATTAGACTATTTTACCATCACCTTACATCAACAAACTCTACTTTTTGAAACTGCCAAAGAGGGGGAAGTCCACTTTTCCCTCCCTTCCGTCCGCTAGTGGGTAAAATAGCAATGCTTTCTACAACACTCTCCCCATCCGCCACTAGCGGACGAGAAAGGGTGGGAAAAGTGGAATTCCCCCTCTTTGGCGTTTTTAAAAATTCAAATTTGTTCCGTAAGGTGTAGGTAAAATAACCTGAAAACTGTCGATTCCCCCCTCTTTGGTAAAATTCCCCTCCCTTTGGAAGATTGGCTCGTCCGCCAGTCCCATCCGCCACAACGGTAGCCGCATTTTATGGTCACGAATTCGACTAAAAATATCTGCTTATTTGTAGTCGACTTTTGCGGTTTTTTTTATTACTGGCATATGTTAATTCGCATTCGAGCATGTGACCGATTTTTAGTCGGAGAATCACTTACATATAGTCGAATTTTTCGGTTACGCCTTTTTTCGGGAACTTTTTTTGTGTAAAACCCCCTCACCCAGAAATTGGCGGTCGAAAGCAGCAGTTTGGGTTGATGAAAAGGTTTTACACACACAAAAAGTTCCTAAAAAGAGTCATAATCATCTTTTTACGAACTTTTCTGTGTGTATAACCTTTTCATCAACCCCAAATTGCTGATTTAGGGAGCTGACATAACTCGTATACTATAGCTTTGTCAGGGTATCTTGTTTATTATTTATTTTCATGAAAACTTTATACTGGTATTAAGTTACTGAAACAATTATTAAGTTGGCCATGTTTTAATAATATGTTATATATTATTATAGTGTGAACAGCTGAAATTTTTGGTTCCGTTTGAACGCGCGCCGAAATTTGAATGCGCGCCAAAAGGATTACGGGAAAAATTTCGGAGTAACGAGAAACTGTGACCAGACTTTACAGCGCACCAGCGGATGAGAAGGGGAGGGAAAAATGGAATTCCCCCCTCTTTGGCGGTTTGAAAGTAGAGTTTGTTCCTTAAGGTGTTGGAAACATGGCCGGATTTCTGCCGATTCCCCCTGCTTTGCGGAATTTTCCCTCCCTTGGGAGTTTTGGTTTGTCCGCCAGTGCTATAGCACTCTTATGTAATTGATAAGGAGACGAAATTTAAATGCGCGCGTTTTGTAACGGCTATATTATGCTTTCTCTTTCTTGTGCGGAATCGCTTTGATCAAATTTTATTTTTTATTCCGAATAATTTAAGTACTACTATATCATCTATGTACTGTATGTATAGTGGCCTCTTAATTGAATATAAGAAATGATTTGAAATTGCGAATACCCATGAAGTTGAACACCAAGTTCTGGCATGGCCAGAAGCAGATTTTGAAGTATCGGATTATCAGTGCCATGGTTCGGATTTTCTTAGAACCTGATTTTCAACGTCATGATTGTGAAAAGTCTTAATCAGAGCGATTTGATGGTCGTAAAATGGATTAGTTTTTTTCTCATAACTTATTACGAGGCCCATATGTATGTATATCAGATACCACGTACTTAAGTACATTATTAAGTTAATGACTGAGCCACCACCCACCTCAAATGGCTGTACTCAATGTTAATGATCAGATTTAATGTGAGTTTAGTACTTTCGCATTTGTTCGTACTTTTGATGTCTGACTGACTAATATCAGCATCATAAAATCCGTTCATAGTATATACGTATTGTCGTATAATTCTGCGTTCATTAATCGTTGCAGATTCCAAAACTATTGCATAATGATTTTTGAAAGCAATATAAAGATTTTTGAAAAAAAACCTATCCATCATAAAGCACCCGTTCATCGGCCATCTATAAATATACAAACTTCTCCCAATTATATAGGCTGTAAACTCTGTTCTTAGCTTTAGTCTGAAAAAATCTCGTCAGACAAAAGCACCCATAATCTGTTCGTTTAATTAGGGTTTGTCTGACAGGATTAAACTGTGTAACTTGGCCAGAATATAATGTGGAAACTTTCTAGGTAAAGTTTTTCCTAATGTAAAAATGAATCGGACGCAAGCCAATTGACCTCGAACTCAAAGTTTCAAAAAATACATTATGTTTCATTAGGACAAAATACGTACAAACAAACGTTGCGCCAATTTTTTTTTTATTTGGTACTTATTAGTGGTTCCCCAATTTAGTTTCATAACAAGAAATCTTTACCAAGCTTCATACACGTACATACATTAATTAAGATAATGCTGCAGATCAGTCTAGCCGAAGCTTTCTCAAAACGGATGAGTCGGGGATATGTTACTGTGTGTTCATGTTCATTACATGCACTGGTGTACGAGCAGGGGTGAGAAAAATAGAATTCCTCTCTCTTTGGCACTTTCAAAAAGTGAAACTTGTTCCTTAAGGCGTAGGTAAAGTGACCTGAAAACTGCCGATTCCCCTCTTCAAGGAAATTCCCTTTCCTTTGGAGGTTCAGCTCATCTGCCAGTGATTACATGTGAACATTTCTCTAATACGAAATGCAGTAAACTTCTTAGGTAGAACATTATTGTGCCCAGTAATGATCAGTTTCAGGAAAACTAAGCTGTAACTAAACTATGTAAGCTATACTCGAATTATTTGGTTACGCCTTTTTTGGGAACTTTTTTTTGTGTAAAACCTTTCCCTCACCCAGAAATTGGCGGTCGAAAGCAGCATTTTGGGGTTGATGAAAAGGTTTTACACACAGAAAAGTTCTTAAAAAGATGATTATGACTCTTTTTAGGAAGTTTTTCGTGTGTAAAACCTTTTCTTCAACCCAAACTGCTGCTATCGACCGCCAATTTCTGAGTGAGGGAAAGGTTTTACACAAAAAAATTTCCCGAAAAAAGGCGTAACCAAAAAATTCGAGTATATGTAGTTTTCAGTTAAACTATGGGTGAACCATTGGAAAACTTCCGTGAACTTTTTGACTATGAGAAAGTTTCGATTAAATGTCATGCTTCTCTGACAGGACTACATACTCTACATATAGAATAGGATACAACAAGTTATCAAGGGACGGACGATAGTGCGTTTCCTTAATGTGTTTCGTTAGAGATAAGCGTTTTTGTTCATTCATGCATCGACTATCCATGATTTCTCGTTACTAAAAAAGTGATTTTTCACAGATGTACATATATAACGAGCTAACAATTGCATCCATCCGTCCATCTTAGGCACATCTCACTCACTCACTCACTCACTCACTCACTCACTCACTCACTCACTCACTCACTCACTCACTCACTTCACTCACTCACTCACTCACTCACTCACTCACTCACTCACTCACTCACTCACTCACTCACTCACTCAAATGTTTTATTACCGGTGTTAAAGAAGGAATTTGGGACATTATTATGGATTACATACAAGGTGTAAAACCAGGGTGGACCCATTTTATGTTCAGAAACAGGCTTCAGCGTCAGGTAAGAATACATAATATTGTTTTTTGATTTTTTTTTGATTTTCGATGGGTTATCTCACTCGGATCAAGAGTTCGCCGGGTCCCAATCACGAATGGTGCTTGTCAAAGGCATATCATAGATTCAGATTCCAAGTCTTTCAATAGGATGTTCAAGGCCTTTTCTTTAACGACCATCAGCCAGTAGGTCACAACTCTTTGACTGCCATGAGCCTTTTTGAGGACAGACCCGTGATTCGAACCCGTGAGTACAGTATTTTTTATCGTGTATTGTTAATAAAAATGTTAACTATAGAATCCTTACCACAGATGCGATAAATAACAGACGTACATATGGTATTCCTTGCATGTGTAATACAGGTTTTATAGCAGTAGTAACCAGTTTTTATTATCGATAAACCATAAACAAACAATAGTATCCTTAACTTACGCCAAATCCTGTTTCTGAACATGAGACCATTGTTCCCATTTTCTTCCGTGAAACGTCTCTAGTTTCCTGCATTCACCATTCATCTGGTAACTGAATAATAGTTTTTCTCTTGAACAATTTTCTTTGAACGTCTCGATGTTATACTGGGATGGCGCCAGTCTATAAAGCCTCCTGGGTCAAAGAAAAAAGTTCAGTTTACATATAATTTTTCTCGTAAGTTCTTCAAGAGGCACGAATTCAATTAGGATCCTATTACCAAAACATTTAAATTATTCACCGAACACGTATCTAACTTCGCAGCAGATTATCTCAAATTATTTTTCTCATCTGACTGAAGAAACATTAGGCGCAGATTAATCGACCTCAAAAAAATCCATTGAGGAAAGTTGTGAAAAATTTCGAAAATTTCGTCAGGTAAACTTGTAAACGACAAGACGGCGAACTTAAGAGTTAATTGTGAAGAGTTAATAACGAAGAGTTAATTGTCAAGAGTTAATAACGAAGAGCTAATTGTGATCACACCAGACTACATTCTCGGGGAATACATGGAGTGTACCCGATTGTTCCCATAACGTCTTTAGCGGACGAGCTAAACCCCATAAGGGAGGGGAATTTCGTTAAAGACGGGAGAATCGGCAGTGTTCCGGCCATTTCACCCTACACCTGAGGGAACCAAATCAATTTTTTCGAAAATGCCAAAGAGGGGGGAATTTCACCTTTCCACCTTTCTCCGCTACTGCATAACGTAGCGTCATAAACCGCTGAGCGTGGCAAGAGCTCGTCCAGACAAAACCGCTTTTGTGCGTGGAAAAACTTTCTTCCGTGATTTTTTTTGTAAAATGTATTTTTTTCCTTTTTTCCTAATTTTCACATGATTTCTGAAAGCACACCAAGAAAAATCACAGAGAAAGCCAAGGAATGGTGATATTTCTTGATAACAAATTAATTTGCTTTCAAGCCGTTATCCTGGAGTTTTTCGTAAATGTTTGGTCGTAAAACCGATATTACATTGAGGAATAGTGAGAAAATTGTAATCTGCAGTCAAATCAAGAATAGAGATTCCAGTGAATAAAAAAGTTTGTTCAGCCGTTTTTTGACGCACACTCATGTTTTTTTGAAAAAAAATCTTCCTTCCACGATAGTCATTAAAGCCCGTATGTTGTTTCTGCAAGCAAAAGTGTTGCTGAAAACTTCTGATAATGAAACATCAGACAATCAGTGTTAAAACGCACATCAATCATCATCACCCCATGCTACACTGTGTTAAACCATGGTGTCAACCGCTTCGAGTTGAGACTAGTAATGTTTCATTATCAGATGTTTTGGGCAACATTTTTGCTTGCAGAAACAGCATACGGCTTTAATACATTAAGTGTGTGGAAATAAGCTACTGTGTGAATAAAAAGTGAAAAAAATCAGCATTATTATATCCGATTCATATGATGTTCCTGCTCATTACGTTCATCAACGTCGTGCAGTGTTTTTCCCAAATGTTGAATACTTGGACAAAATACAACCCTCGTGGTCAAAATTTGTTAATAACGTAACATGAAAAAAACAAGTTTCAAGCTTCAATCCAGCTGGATTCCCACTCGATTTTCATGCTCGTCTCGTAAATTTGATGCCCAGCTGTTGTTGGTCAATCAGCCAGCTGATTTTGGTTGTATGACCCAAATATCAAAATTTAGGTTGCCACATAGCGGACGAGTAACGTTGACATGATTTTCGAGATAAAACAATAAAAATTCAGTACGATTTTTTCATCATTTTCTCATTTCACTGATCGCTGAAGAAAAAAATTTGACTCCATATAAGACACCTTCCTGAAAAATTTCCCGAAATTGAAACAATTTCCAAGCCAAACTTTCCGCTGTGATGGCTCCAACCGATCAATACAACCACAGCGCACACTCTCTTTACCAAAAGCGAGTGAGAAAACTATTGAATTAATTGTCATTAATCCTCTCTTCGGGAATTTCAAATATCCGACCCTTTTATTGCTCATTGTTCGGTTAATATCACAAAACATTCATAAATTTCCATTTTCAGGGGAAAATTCACAACACTTTTCCCGATTTTATTCCCCATCCAAACTGCCAAACATACCGTACTTAATGAATCATGACATTTTACTGGCCGGCTGACTGACTGACTGACTGGATGACTGTTTTATTGCGGTCAGCTGAGAGCTTTCGCATTAAACTCAGCATATATTAATGGGTTATTTTCAAAATTGTTATTTTGGTATGTATTAAATGTGTGATACTTTTGTGCTTTTCAATAAAAACTGGTCATCGAATGAGCTGGCTACTCGAAAAAAATATATCACCCTTCCACATCTCTTCGACTCATCTAAAGATAATGTACTGTATGTACATGTACATACGAATCTTGACCTAATACCTGACTGAATTGATGACATGGTATTCAAAAAGAGTCGACCGTAAAGATTTTTTTGACGAATATGGTAAAACATAAGTTTGAATGTTTTACATATTGATTATTGAGTTTGTATTTGAGTCTTCGATGTCTGTGTGCTTTCCATTGAGCTCATATACCCTTAATTATGATATAAAGCCGGTTCACTGGCCGGCACTAGCGGACGAGAAGGGGTGGGAAAAGTGAAATTCCCCTCTCTTTGGCTGTTTCAAAAAGTTGAATTTGTTCCTTAAGGTGTAGGTAAAATGATCTGAAAACTGTCGATTCCCCGCTCTTTGACGGAATTCCCCTCCCTTTGGGGGATTAGCTCGTTCGCCAGTGCTGGCCGGATAAAACTATTATTGCTGTCAGCTGATGCGATTTTGTATTGAACCGGCTTCTGGCTGTCTACATACAAATTCACATTGATTTTGGTATTCTTCTCGTGGAATATTCATGCTTTCTTATAAATACAAGTTCGACGAAGAGAAGACCGACACTACATTAGTATTCAGTGGACAAGGAATCTAGAATATGTATTTATTCTTACTCCTTATATGCCGTTTCATAAAGATTGGCGTGTTTGGTACTCGTGTTCCTGGTTCAATACCTGAGTTAGAACAGACCATGACACGTTGCTCTAGGTTCCAGCTCTTGTCCGTCAGTTTGTTCAACTTCTCTGACCACTTCGCTACCAAAACACCATTCTATACGGTAATCACTAGCGGACGAGAAGGGGTGGGAAAAGTGGCATTCCCCCCTCTTTGGCGTTTTCAAAAAGTATAATTTGTTCGCTAAGGTGTGGGTAAAATGACCTTGAAACTTAGAATCCCCCCCTCTTTGACGGAATTCCCCTCCCTTTGGATGTTTGACTCGTCCGCCAGTGACGGTAATGTAGTATTGATGTGCCTTGATGGCGCCGAAAATAAAATTTCCGAAAAAAAGGTTCAAATGAGTACTTCTATGGAATATTCCATATGAAAACGTGTCACGTCTAGCTGAAATAACATCTATTTATTTTTGACAAATTATACGGCGTCGCCGTAGTTATGGGTAATGGCAGTTTTCAACCCATACATACATATATATGTACATAGTTGAACGAATGAGATGAAAATGTATATACATAGTTTTCCTACAACTTTCCTAATAATGGAATAATAAAAATAAATTTTTCTGCTGCTGATTTCAATTCAATGTAACCATGACAAACGATCTCAGCTGACTACATTGAATTTCATCGAGCCCACTCGGCCAGTAACACAATATTTAATTACAGTAGGTCCCTCACTATAGATAGAGAACGAAAAGTGGACTTTCCCCTCTTTAACGATTTAAAGAGTACGAAAATTAAATTCTATGGTATACATAAATAAAACGACTAAAACAGTTATCCGATGAAGTAATCGCGCCCACTTTGAAGCCTGCAATTTCACAGCGGACTTTATACCACTCTGAAATGAGTAGTAGACTGAACTTGAATTCGTGCCATATTACCAGTGATTTTTCAGGTTTTCCATTTTAGCGCTATTTTACTGAAAACTCGCTGTCTTTTCTGTAGCATTGATTTTGGTGCCCAATCTTTGTAGCCTATTGTGCTAGCCTCAAGCGAATCCGAACACATCATTCTGTTATGGTAAAATAGGAAGCCTTGATATCTACTTTCTGTGGAGGTGTAATCTCAAAGGGTTATCTCGTTAACGTTAACCGAATTATGTGTGCAACCATGATATGTATGCTATGATAAATAACGTCAGTTTAGTCAGTGTTTTTTGCAGAAACGTAGAAAGAGTTCGAATCGACATCAACGCATGTATAGGTGAAGATGGGATATATTGCAACAAACAATTTGAATTTGTCTGGTAAGTAAGTTGCCAGGCAGGATTTTTTTTGGCGGGAATTCAAATTTTTTCGAAATTTTAAAAAGTTTTTGGGTCGGCGACTCTAATTCACGTTATTTTAGTGATTTTTTGAAATTTTTATTCCGGATTCGAGTTCTCCATCAAATTTTAGGCCCGCTTGAATTT
>OZ038445.1:25976173-25978673 GCA_964036265.1 Daptonema setosum
CCGATTCCTCTTTAGCTACAGTACCGTTTAACCACATTACCATGCACAGACCGTTTTTTTAGCCACAGTCTACCCCCGGACTGTGGCTAAAAACCCACAGCTGGGACAGGTGTGGTTTCGACGCATTCACAAAATAAAGCTTTCCGCAAACGGCATCTCCAATAAAAGATTCGTAGAAAAACTGTCTTTTAATCAACCAGTCTTCTAGTCTTTTTATAATGCTTCAAATTTGTTCGAAGTATGGTTGCTCGTTATACAAAAGTCAGTAATACAATTTTACCCCCGCTCTAATTCAACCGAGTTTCGCTGATTTTCCGGTGATATTTTCTGTGTCAATTACATCCATTGTTGCTAGAAGCCATTATTTAAAGCGTTTCAGTTTTCCGCCGTACTTTTCAAAGCGGGAAAACATGTGCTTTAAAAAATTGTCTGGTATATATTTTAAGTATTTTCCAGGCCAAATATTTATTTGTTATCGTTACCGCATTTATCTTGGAACGCTATGTATATTTTATCTGATCTCATACCTTTATTGATTACTTTCTCGTTATACGCAGTAATCAAAGAAAATTTCGATAGTTTTTGCGACGAAATTTACGTACTACAGTTAATATGAAGTATAGTTAGTTTTCAACATGATTAATAAACTTATGTGAATAATTTTGAAACATTTAAAAAATTCAAACAGTTACATAATCTCTGTTATATAATTTTGTAAACATATTTTATCACCTTCATCAATTTGCAAGGAATGAACTCTGATAATACCCGTTGAGAGTACGAGACTAACTTTCCAGCCGTGTCAGTCAGTTCATCAAGCTTGTTTAACCGTGTGAAACGTATAAACACTAATTTCCAACCGTGTCACTCAATGGCTACATTTGCAGCCGTGTCAGTCAGTTCAGTCAGCTTATTTAACCGTGTCAAACATATGAAGGCTACCTTGCCAACCGTTTCAGTCAGTTCAGTCAGCTTGTTTAACCGTGTCAAACATATAAAGGCTACAAATCCAAGCGTGTCAGTCAGTTCAGTCAGCTTTTTTAACCGTGTCAAACATATAAAGGCTACAAATCCTGTCAGTCAGTTCAGTCAGCTTATTTAACCGTGTCAAACAAATAAAGGCTACATTTCCAACCATGTCAGTCAGTTCTGTCAGCATATATAACCGTGTCAAACATATTTATAAAAGCTACATATCCAACCCTGTCAGTCAGTTCTGTCAGCTTAATTAACCGTTTCAGATATCTCCAATTTCCGAGACTACATTTCCAGCTGGTCGGAAAAGTATTGATGCACAGTTTCAGCTGAAATCGTGTTTTTGTCTTGTGTTAAAATTTTCATTAAAAACTTTTTCACATGAAACTGGGACAAATTACGAAAAATGCACTGAATTCAGTGCATATGGTATTGCTCATTCTCATAAAGTATAAAAAAAAACTTTTAAAAAAATCATTACGTTCATTCGCTCGTCAAGCTCCACAAGAAGAGTCGATCCCGCCCGCGGCATTATAGGAATAGTCTGGCAGCAATTTGGTGGCCTCCATCGTCCACATGTCGTAGTACTCATCATACGATTCCACGGTGGTCACGCCTCCGCCCACCGCGTAAATCCGACCATCGAAGCGAACGAGTGTGAAGAAGGATCTGGCCTGCATCATTGATGCTCTTGTCGACCACCGGTCGCTGGTTGGATCGTAACTACAATGATGCAAATTTCCGAACCCCAAAAAATTTCCTCGAATTTTCTCCAAACGCCAAAGTTTTCTGCCACCAAAAATGTATTCATTATGAAGTTTCACTGTCCGTTAACCAACGATTTCCCATCTTGAGGCTGGCTTGTCTGATCGGAAGCGAGGACAAGCGCGTTAGGCCCGTGCAACGGTGGTTTTTCAGTGGTTAACCACCTCTGTATGCACGCATAAAATTTTGTATTTGGAGAAAATTCTAGGAGAATTTTTGGGGTTCGGAAATATGCTGCTCTTTCGAATTCTCTAACTTTACTAATCAACTGATTAAAATTCAGTCATATAACTTTGCCAACTTCACAGGTTAGTCAAGCAAATGATAACCTTTCACACGAGTTGAGGTCACTGTTGCGGGATTTTCCGCCGCAAACGAGAATATGGCCGTTGGTGAGCGCAATGGCACCCGGTACTCCGTATCTCGCGGTGCTCATCGACACCCGTCGGTTCCATGAGTCGTCCGAGAGTGAAAACTCGTAGAGGTTGGAAGATTCAATTAAATATTCACCTGCTGCACCTGAAATAGTCAGTGATGCTCATCTGATATCTCAAATAAACCTGTACAAACGTACATGTTGAGCACCTTTTAAATACTTTTGTAATAAGTTATCAATGTTGGAGACAAGAACTTAATCGTTCAAGTGAACCCCACCGATTCATTCGACCGATGGTCACTCACCTCCGATCACATACAGATGACCCTGGCTGAAGACGGCCGCATGACCCACGATCGCAGTGGGCATTGGGAAAATGGGCAC
>OZ038445.1:25988673-26043729 GCA_964036265.1 Daptonema setosum
CACCTACGTTATGCTGTTTATCCAATTTCAACAGTCCGACACGGCAACAGCAGAAACAAATGTACTAACTAACAATACGACGGCAGGATAGATTCAATTACATATACTATTCAGTTATATCATTCAGTTATAGCATTCAGTTATAGCATTCAGTTATAGCATTCAGTTATAGCATTCAGTTATAACATTCAGTTAAAGCATTCAGTCATAGCATTCAGTTATAGTATTTAGTTATAACATTCAGTTAAAACATTCAGTTATAGCATTCAGTTATAGCATTCAGTTATAGCATTCAGTTATAGCATTCAGTTATAGCATTCAGTTATAGCATTCATAGCATTCATTTATAGCTTTCAGTTATAGCATTCAGTTAAAGCATTCAGTTATAGTATTCAGTTATAGCATTCAGTTATAGCATTCGGTTATAGCATTCAGTTATAACATTAAGTTATATCATTCATTTATAGCATTCAGTCATAGCATTCAGTTATTTCATTCAGTTATAGCATTCAGTTATAACATTCAGTTAAAGCATTCAGTTATAGCATTCAGTTATAGCATTCAGTTATATCATTCAGTTATAGCATTCAGTTATATCATTCAGTTATAGCATTTAGTTATAGCATTCAGTTATAGCATTTAGTAATAGCATTCAGTTATAACATTCAGTTAAAGCATTCAGTTATAGCATTCAGGTATAGCCTTCAGTTGTAGCATTCAGTTATAGCATTAAGGTATAGCATTCAGTTATAGCATTCAGATAAAGTATTCATTTAAAGCATTTTTCTCCGCAAAACGACGTTCGATTATTTTCGCTTTGCTACTTTTCACTTTGACGGTTAAGTTGACTTTAAAGTTCAAACGGTTTGCAGTGCAACGCATTGCTAACTACTACTGTGATTTGAAGAATCTGTTATTTTCATTTTTTCTTAGTTCCAACATACTGTGCCGACATACATATTCTTCCGATACCCATGAACGTTTTGTTGAAGAGTCAATATATCGGGAAAACTTTATTTAATACAAACATGTATGTAGTTATTTAGTCAGTCTGTCAATCAATCAGACGTTGATTCATTGATTCATTTTCATTGTTATGATTATGAAAAAATGTCAGTCAAAATTACTCGTTCACAGTTCCGTCAGGCAGTCAGTCACTAATAAGTTACATACCATAGGGATTATAACTACGAATTATGTATTCTATCATTACTGAGCTTTTTGTACTTTTTGACATATTTATGTACCATTGTTGGAATTTCGTTAAATGTGTTCAATGTAGTAGTTTACAGAATGTCCGAGGTGTGACGAATGACTCATTATAAAATATATAATAATTTAAAAAATATATAAATAATTAATAAAATAAAATTCTCAAAACTGCATGTACAAATCACTAATGGAGGAGCCGAACCTCCGGTAATCTCTCCGAAGAGAGCGGACGTACCAGAAATTATGCGAACTAACTTACACCTTGAGGAAAAACTCTAACTTTTTTAAATAACCAAAGAGGGGGAATTTTCACTTTTCCCTCACCTTTTCGTCCCGTTAGTGATTCAAACTTTCACATGTAAATTGTTATACGGTATTTGTACAATCTTTGCGTGATATAAAGTTTTTTCTTGTTTGATTCATTTTCTATATTAATTTTATGATCAAATTAATAAAACTCCCAAATTCAACCAATTCTAAGTGTAATTTACAACGGATTATTGTTTTGTATAACTGGAAAAGCTGTGGACTTTTTATCAGACTGAATTTGCAGCGCACCTACATCGATGCAAATTTTGTAATCATTTTCGTGGTTGCACATGTAGCGTTTATAAACCGACGGAAAACCGGGAAATATAGTAAAATCGGTTCATTGCAAACTCACAAAAGACGCCGACCTTTGAATGGAGATTAAAAATGGAAACAATGAAGAACTCAAAGAAAAAGAAGAAAAAACATAGTTGATTACAGGTGCTATATTACATAGTTTGCTTACTGCATAGTTTACTTACTGCTTATAGTTACTATGAATGGTAGAATACGCTATTAGGAATACGCTATAGGAATTAAAATTTAACAAGAGTTTTTGCGGACATAAAAAATCAACAAAACACACCGGCTAATAAAATAAAAACTCAACAAATGTTTAACTTGGTCAGGGTTTCCTGATATTATAAAAAAAAATATAAACCGGACGCAACGCAACGTTCATTTGTTTTCCAAATTTCATTGAAAGGAAAAAAAACATCCTCGAAATTTTGAACGCGTGCCAAATTCGGTTTTGAATTGAATTCGGAAAGTTTTTCGAGATTGGCGAACGAAAAACTTTCCCCAGTAACAAAACACTATGATATAGCTTGGTCAGGGTTTCTTGTTACCAAAAAATAATTTCGTGGGTTGGTTTCACATGTGTGCAAAGGCTTAGCGCAAATTTTGTATGTTGTTCAAATGTTATGTGAAAAGTAGTTAATTCTCGAAATTTTGAAAGCGCGCGAAAAGCAAATTTGAATTTAAACAGCGTTCCAAAACCATTTTGAGTTACAAAAAACCCTGGATAGGCTATAGAAGATATCATTCGCAGGTATTCGAAAAGATTGTAAATGACAAAAATTCTAGAGTATTTTTACGACTTTTCAATACATGAAGACGAATATATGCGATGAGATGAGATCAGTGAACATTTTGACTGACGAAATATTCGTATACGGTAAATTTTCAGAAATTTCTGATAAAAAGTTTATATCTCTAGTTTAGTCTATTAATCAATTGACCTTGCAAAACACTGCTGTCACGTAAAACATTTCTAAAAATTCCTAAGATAACTGGTAATTCCCCGCAGAAATCCAGCAGCAATTTTACACACAGCTTTCGGGATATAATCATTATGCAAGAAACATTTTCCATACATGACTCATAAGTTCCCTGCATTCATGATGGGGAAAGGATCGAGAGAAATCAGATATTCGTCATTAGGTAGTCGCCTAAAGAATCCCGAAAGCTATACAGAAATTGATTCTTGATATAATCATTCAATATTGGGAAATTCATTGAATCATAAGGAATTTATTCAATCATGAACAAATTATTCAATCATGAAGAATTCAATCAATCATGAGGAATTCAATCATGAGGAAATTATTCAATCATGAGGAATTTATTCAACCATGAACAAATTATTCAATCATAAGAAATTTATTCAATCATGAGAAATTTATTCAATCTTGAGGAAAGGCATGACCGACTGCAGGATTGACTCGTCGTAGCCGTACTTGGGCAGCTCAGTGTCCAAAGTAATCAGCTCAGGCAACGTATGAAATTAGTTTAGTTTAGTGAGTGAGTGAGTGAGTGAGTGAGTGAGTGAGTGAGTGAGTGAGTGAGTGAGTGAGTGAGTGAGTGAGTGAGTGAGTGAGTGAGTGAAAAAGTACATAAATGGGGCAGTGATAGAGTGAGTGACTGACTAATTGAGTGAGTGAGTGTGTGAGTGAGCACTAGCGGACGAGAAGGAGAGTGAAAATTGGTATTCCCCCTTTTTTGGCAGTTTCAGAAAATGGAATTTGTTCCCTATGGTGTACATAAAATAGCATAATTTCTGATAATTCCCCCCCCTATTTGAGAAGATTCCCCTCCCTTTGGAGGTTTGGCTGGTCTGCCAGTGTGAGTGAGTGAGTTAATGGGGGAGTGAGTGACTAAGTGAGTGAGGGAGCGTGACGTGAGAGCTGTTGAATGATGGAGCGTGTGTATAGACCTCATAATTGATTATAAGAAATGGTTTAAAACTGCGACAACCCATGGCATGGTCAGAACCAGATTCTCAAGTTCAAAACCGGATTTTCAAGTAATGAATTTTCTCTGCCATGTTTCAGCCACATTTTAAAATTTCTTAGAACCAGATTCTCAAGTCCAGAACCGGATTCTTAAGTAAGGAATTTTCTGTGCCACGTTTTGGATTTTCTTATAATCAGTAACGAGGCCTATAAGTGAGTGAGTTGAGTGAGCGAGTGAAAGTGTGGGTTGATGAGTGATTTAGTGAGTATGTACGTGAACGAGTGAGTGTGTGATTGAGCGAGTTTTTGTCAGTGAGCGAGTGAGTGAACGAGTGAGTGAGCGAGTGAATGAGTGAGTGAGTCAGTGTTCACATTAATGAGTGAGTGAGTGAAGGTGTGAATGAGTGAGTGAAGGTGTGAATGAGTGAGTGAGAGGGTAAGTAAGAGAAGAAATTGTATGCGGCTAACCAACGATTCCTTCGCATTGACTGCCGTTTTGATAACTTCCTTGACTGATTCCACGGCCCCAGCAATCTGTAGAAAGTGAGCCACTCGCAGGAATCCGAGCACGTTCTGCAGTAAGGTCAGTCAGTCAGTCAGTCAGTCAGTCAGTCAGTCAATCAGTTAGTCAGTCAGTGAGTTAGTTAGTCAGCCAGTCAGTCAGTCAATCAATCAATCTGTCAGAAATTAGTCAGGTCAGGTATGTAATATGCCAGTCAGTCGGTTAGTCAAATCAGCCAATCAGTCATTCAGTAAGTCAGCTAATTAATCAGTCAGACATATAATCAGTTAGTCAGCCAGCCAGTCAGTCATTTCTCAGTCAGGTAATCGGTCAGACAGTCTATCAGTGATTCTGTCATTCATCAAATATTATGTATTCATGAAATTATTCAGCCATTTATCCATTCTCCCATACATTTGTTCTCTCAGTCAGTCAGTCGCTTAGTGCCCCCCCCCCCCAAAAAAAAACAGGGCGAGAGGGTAGGCTTGATCGATCGACCGTAAAAGAGATTTCCAGAAGTGACCCATTGATCGCAACGGTCAGAGCTTAAGAGAATTTAGTGTCAAAATGACCTAAAATTGCACGAAAACGCCTAAAAATGGACCAAAAATTGTTGGAAAACGTTTCAAATTTTAAGTTCAGTGTTCGTTGGATCGATTCGATGCACGATACGATGATTGACGTATGGTGCTGGATGAAATACTCAGTGTCTGTATTATCAACCAACACTACGCGCCAATAGATACGTTTCTAATACAAATCAGCGCGCTTCAAATGCTTTCACAATTTCGGCGCG
The DNA here is from genome assembly GCA_964036265.1 of Daptonema setosum. Taxonomy (NCBI): domain Eukaryota; kingdom Metazoa; phylum Nematoda; class Chromadorea; order Monhysterida; family Xyalidae; genus Daptonema; species Daptonema setosum. Next base: position 25,993,727 of record OZ038445.1, read on the forward strand.
CATCAGCGGGCTTCAAAATGCCAAAATTTCGCCGCTGCACGCCACGCCACTCAGTCTGTCAATTTTCTGTTAAGTTTCTTATACAAATCAGCGGCTTTCAAAATACCAAAATTTCGATCATTATGTCAAGCCATTACTGATGTTTTTGTTTTTAAAACTCGACTTCATTTAACGTTGACCATGACCGTCATGCCCCCCTAAATCGAAAACCGGGAGGGTGCCTGGCCTGACCGTAAGACTGAATTTTGAAAAGTGTATGACCGTAACGCCATTTTGGCCAAATTCGCTGCCCATTCCAAATTCACTGTTAGTCAGGAAGTAAATTCGACTGATTTCGAATAAAAGACTGAACTTGAAAGACGTAACTATTTTAATAAAACGCATTAATACAGTTCCTAACCAAGTCAGATGACCATGTTATATAATTAAAACCAAAATGGCACAACCTGTCGCACTATGTTGAAATTGTCTATTATTGTACAAACAATCCACTAACCTTGACAAGTGGCAGATGTCGATTGTACAAGAAGTTGAGCAAAGCACGCAGTTCTTCATCGTTGGCTTCCTCCAGCTTGAACTCGACTCGATTTTCGCCGGGTTGCGTCAGGCCTGGTAGAAAATGTTCAAAGGTCAGATCGGACGCAGTCAAAACACGGACACCAGTACAGGGTGTGTGCTTATTATTCATTATGAATAATTTAAGTGTACGTTGATAAGGTGTTATCATTTGAAAGCTATATTATTAGAATCTTGTCGAAATTTTTATAAACTGACTCTAACTAATCAAAATATCATATCCACTTGACCCACTAGCGGACGCGGGAAGAACTGAATAGTAGAACTCCCCATTCTTACAGATTCAAAGTGTTGAAATTGTTCTTTGACGTGTAGATAATATGGCCTAAACATGTGCTAATTTTCAGTTTCAGTTTCATTGGGTTGACTCGTATGTATATAATAGGTCTTACAAATTACAAATTACTTTGAACAAACAATAAAGAAATATAAAGAAAGTAAATGAAACGTAATTAATGAAGATTAAAATATAGAGTGAGAGTAACGACCAGACATATAAGGAACTTGTCCTGGTGTCCGCTTTTTGGCTAGTCATTTAGACATTCATCCTCAATGGGTGCTAAACACGATAATCTAAATAATTAACATTAAAATCACATTCAATTGATGATTACATTTCTGGACATATCTTCATCATTGGCAATAACCTACTTACTGTATGTACATTGATGTATGAAAATGTAACCATGATAGAACGCGTGTAGTGTGTCTGACTGTGAGCACATGATGGTTGCATGCGTGTAGAACTTGGTGCCCTCGTTGCTGACCAGCACGATGCGATCCTTGAGACTGGTCGAGTCGTCTGGTTGAATCTCAATCTGCGCGTACCATTGATCAACCATGGGTTTCAGGTGGTTCACCCTGGAAAGTGGAAATCTCGACGTCTCAGTTTTTTGGTCCACTTGCAGCTTAGTTTTTTTTATTGTTGGGTTGTCTGACTCGGATTAAAACTTCGCCGGCTCCCAATCACAAATAGTGCTTGCCATAAGCATATCATGGAATCAAGTTCCAAGTCACATCAGATGTTCAAGGCATCTTCTTTAACGACAATCAACCAGTAGTAGGTCACATTTCTGTTTGACTGCCATAAGGCTTTGGGTGACGGCAGGAGTGGACCGGTTTTTTTCGCGTTTGGGGGGGGGGTTAGCCGACAGAAAATCCCATCCAACCCGCCCAGTCCGAAAAGTGTCAAAGTATGTATGAACATCATGTATGAACATCACATGAACCGGTTTTTTCATGTTTTAACCGAGAAAAGTGACCCAGAAAACGTATTTGTTCAAAAAATATTCTCACAGCCAAAACTTTTCAAAAAATGAGCCTCAAAATCGAGGTTGTACTTTTCTCGCAAATTCCGAGTCGGAGGGGGGGGGGGGTAGGCGACCTAAATTTTTGTCTCGGGGAGGGGTGGTAGGCTACCCAACCGCTCTAACTTGACCAGCAATTCGAACTGTTTCAGAGCCTAGCACCTTAACCACGTGACCAGCGATCGAACGGTTTCAGAGTTTAGCACCTTAACCGCATGACCAGTGATTCGAACGGTTTCAGAGTTTAGCACCTTAAGTCCTTAATTACATGCAGTGGTGGGCAGCGGGGGGGGGGGGGGCGGGGGGGCGCCCCCCCCCAAAAACAGGGTGGGAGGGTGCCCTTGATCGATCGACCGTAAGAGAGATTTTCAGAATTGACCCATTAACCGTAACGGTCAAAATTTGAGAGAATGTACTGTCAAAATGACCTAAAATTACACGAAATCGCCTAAAAAACGACCAAAAATTGGTCGAAAACGTTTCAAGTTTGAATTTTTTTTCAAAAATTCGTTGAAAACGTTTTAAATTAAAAAAACAACAACCAAAAATTGGTCGAAAATGTTTCAAGTTTTAAAATCAGTGTTCGTTGGATCGATTCGATGCACGATATGATGATTGATGTATGGTGCTGGATGATATACTCAGTACTGTATTATCAACCAACACTGCGCGCCACTAGATACGTTTCTAATACAAATCAGTGGGCTAAATGCTGAAGTTTCGATGCTGTGCACTCAACTTGTCAGTTTTCAGATCTTTCTGATACAAATCTGCGGGCTTCAAAATGCAAAAATTTCGGCGCTGGGCGCAACTCAGCCTGTCACTTTTCAGCTATGTTTCCAATACTAATCAACGGGCTTCAGATGCTAAGATTTCGGAGCTGTGCACCACTCAGCCTGCCAGTTTTCAGATATGTTTACTATACGAATCAGCGGGCTTCAAAATGCTTAAGTCTCGACGCTGTGCACCACTCAGCCTGTCAGTTTTCAGATATGTTTCCAATACAAATCAGCGCGCTTCAAATGCCAAAATTTCGGCGCTACGCGCCACTCAGTTTGTCAGGTTTCAAATAAGTTTCTAATACAAATCAGCGGGCTTCAAAATGCCAAAATTTCGGCGCTGCGCGCCAGTCAACCTGTCAGTTTCCAGATATGTTTCTAATACAAATCAGCGCGCTTCAAATGCCTAAATTTCGGCGCTGCGCGCCAGTCAGCCTGTCAGTTTTCAGATATGTTTCTTATACAAATCGGCGGGCTTCAAAATGCTTAAGTTTTGACGCTGTGCGCCACTCAGCCTGTCAGTTTTCAGATACGTTTCTAATACTATTCAACGGACTTCAAAATGCAAAAAAATTCAGCGCTACGCGCTATTCAGCCTGTCAGGTTTCAGATATGTTTCTAATACAAATCAGCGGGCTTCAAAATGCCAAAATTTCGGCGCCGCGCGCACTCAGTCTGTCAATTTTCTGTTATGTTTCTTATACAAATCAGCGGCTTTCAAAATGCCGAAATTTCGGTCATTATTTCGAGCCATTACTGATGTTTTTGAGTAAAAAATTCGACTTCATTTAATGTTGACCGTCATGCCCCCCCCCAAAATCGAAACCCGGGAGGGTGCCTGACCGTAAGACCGATTTTTGAAAAAGTGTATGACCGTAACGCCATTTTGGCCAAATTCGCTGCCCACCACTGATTACATGACCAGCGATTCGAACGGTTTCAGAGTTTAGCACCTTACCCACATGACCAGCGATTCGAACGGTTTCAGAGTCTAGCACCTTAACCACATGACCAGCGACTCGAACGGTTTCAGAGTTTAGCACCTTAACGACATGACCAGCGATTCGAATGGTTTCAGAGTCTAGCACATTAACCACATGACCAGCGATTCGAACGGTTTCAGAGTCTAGCACCTTAACCACATGACCAGCGATTCGAACGGTTTCAGAGTTTAGCACCTTAACCACATGACCAGCGATTCGAACGGTTTCAGAGTTTAGCACCTTAACGACATGACCAGCGATTCGAACGGTTTCAGAGTCTAGCACCTTAACCACATGACCAGCGATTCGAAAGGTTTCAGAGTCTAGCACCTTACCCACATGACCAGCGATTCGAAAGGTTTCAGAGTCTAGCACCTTACCCACATGACCAGCGATTCTAACGGTTTCAGAGTCTAGCACCTTAACCACATGACCAGCGACTCGAACGGTTTCAGAGTTTAGCACCTTAACGACATGACCAGCGATTCGAATGGTTTCAGAGTCTAGCACATTAACCACATGACCAGCGATTCGAACGGTTTCAGAGTCTAGCACCTTAACCACATGACCAGCGATTCGAACGGTTTCAGAGTTTAGCACCTTAACCACATGACCAGCGATTCGAACGGTTTCAGAGTTTAGCACCTTAACGACATGACCAGCGATTCGAACGGTTTCAGAGTCTAGCACCTTAACCACATGACCAGCGATTCGAAAGGTTTCAGAGTCTAGCACCTTAACCACATGACCAGCGATTCGAAAGGTTTCAGAGTCTAGCACCTTACCCACATGACCAGCGATTCGAACGGTTTCAGAGTCTAGACCCTTAACGACATGATGACCAGCGATTCGAACGGTTTCAGAGTCTAGCACCTTAACCACATGACCAGCGATTCGAACGGTTTCAGAGTCTAGCACCTTAACCACATGACCAGCGATTCGAACGGTTTCAGAGTCTAGCACCTTAACCACATGACCAGCGATTCGAACGGTTTCAGAGTTTAGCACCTTAACCACATGACTAGCGATTCGAACGGTTTCAGAGTTTAGCACCTTACTTAACCACATGACCAGCGATTCGAACGGTTTCAGAGTCTAGCACCTTAACCACATGACAAGCGATTCGAACGGTTTCAGAAATCAGAATCTAGCACCTTAACCACTTGACCAGCGACTCGATTGTTGTGTGATGGTTGATTGGAATATCTGATCTTCATGTTTTTTATGTTGGACATCGTAATTACATACTTTTCGAAAAATCTCAAAATTATAGTGGGTCATACTAACCGCTGCAAATGCGACTGCAGCTTGGTCATTGATTGGACCGTTATTCTATGAGAAGGACAAAAGTCGCCGTCAGAATCACAAAGTACACAGTGCTGACAAATGTTATAATCCAAGCTGAACGTTGCATCGCCGATGGTTTCACGACGTGCAGAATTAGTGTTTCGGCAAGCCGCACACCACTGAAGTTGATCAGACATTTTTCAACAGCGACACTGAAAGAATTCATGAAACTGTGATTGCGCGATGTGCAGGATAAACACTGGTATCGGTTTCTCGTTATTCCGAAAATTTCACCGCAATCCTTTTGGCGCGCATTTGAATTTTGGCGCGCGTTCAAATGTATTCAAAAATTTCAGCAGTTCGCATTACATTTGCATTACATATTATTTAAACATACCCAACTTATTAGTTGTTGAACATTGAGGTTTTCAGGAAAATAATTGGTAACATGATACCCTGACCAGGGGTGGGCCGGGTTTTTTGGCGTTTTGCAGGGCGTGGGGGTAGAGTTTTGAAATCTCAGATTACCCCCCCCCCCACCCCGAAAAGTAGGAGGTAAGATCGAGTAAAGGGGTAGAAAAAAAATTCGCAAAAAGCCTTGTTTATTGCTTGTTTTTGCTGAAAAAAATTCTATTATAAGGTATAAACATCACATATACCGTTTTTTTCAGGTTTAAACCAAGAAAATTGACCCAGAAAATGTGTTTGTTCGAAAAAAATTCTCACAGTCAAAATTTTTTGGAAAATGAGCCTCAAAATCGAGGTTTTGAGGCCGATTTTCTCAAAAATTTCGAGTAGGGGGGGAAGGGGGTAGGCGACCTAAATTTTTGTCTAGAGGGGAGGAGGTAGGCTACCCGCCGACCCTGAAAAGTGGGGGGGGGGTAAACCCCTACCCCCCCCGCCAGCGGTCGGCCTCTGACCCTGACCAAGCTATATTTGCACAATTTCAGAACTACTCAGAGTGGAAGTTATAATAATAGCGCAATCGGCGCGAAATTCGAAATCGGATTTTGCGCGCATTCAAAAAAATTGAGAATAAATTGTCCTTTACATGAAATTTTCTTTTTCATTCATAAGTGAAGTTCAGTTCAAGTCAGTGAATGACTGAACGAGTGAGTGATTTCAAAGAAGCTTTGCACTGGCGGACGAGTCAAACCTCCATAGGTAGTGGAATTTCACCAGAGAGGGGGGAATTGGCAGTTTAATGAATGAGCGACTGCGTGATTTATCGGAGATGGGTGAGCGAGAGCGAAAGAGTGTGTGTTCACGTGAGTCAGAGAAAAAGTGAATGAGTTAGTAAGTAGGTAAGTGAGTGAGTGAGTGATTAAGGGGTAAACTAGTTATATAATGAGCCCCCGAGTGACTTCGGGAGTATTCAAATAATACATGGGTAGAAGTGTGAGTTCTACCTAAGTATAAATTAACTCTGTAATTTTTGCAAATTGGGAACTCACACGTGGGAAACGACTGTTTATTATATCACATCACAAGCTGCTAGTGGTGTCCCTGCACAGGCACACATTTATGTACCCTGTACAGGCAGCTTATTTACAGAAACTATAAAGTTCTGGTTCGCCCGCGCTATTATATAGCGTGTTTGTGCACACCCTACTATCAGCCTGCGTGACATAATGGTATAACGCGTCACTTTTTTGAACGATGGGGTGAGGGTTCGAATCTCACTAAATTATTTTTCGCTCATTTAGAACATACACTGTTCCTATGAAGTTCTACTGTTCGTTAACACCCGATAATCTATCGTAAGGCTTGCTTGTCCTAGCGATAGCGAGGACAAGCGCGTAAGCTACTAATTTCCGTTTGCCCCCCTCTAAGAGCCAAATTCCGACACGTAAAAAATTTATGAACATTCATGAAAAAATTTAAACTCCTATTGAATTATGTTCTCTATATCCTAAACTTTATGTAGAAAAAAAATTAAATTGAATGGATTTTCCACAAATGGGAAACAAAACAAAAACTTTATAGTTTCTGGAAATATGCGTACAGGCACGATATACAGTATACAGGGTGGCCCAAAAGTCTCTACCCGCTGTTTGACCATGAATATCTCAAATTTATTAAATTGCATGACTCTTTTTTACAACCTAGATACACGTAATAACACGTAAAAAAAGTTTATTTTATGGTTTTTATAGGAATGCTCCAATTTTTTTGCTGAATTTTTTATGGATTTTTCGTGTATTTTTGGCAAATCTGACCAAATAATTGTAAAAGAATTTCACATTGCTAAAAACAAGTGGTAACTGGGTTTTTATGACATCTATAAACGAAGACAGGTTGATATTAAAGTGATTTACTACTTCTAAAAAGTCTGGGTAACCGAAGAAAAATCGAAGTTTTTCACAAAAATCGGAAAATTCCAAAAATCGATAAATTAACTTCTAGTTGAGATAATCATGTTTTAAAAACTCCCAATGTGCGGATGTATCGCCATAAAACCCCATTTAGGGCTATTAAAACAATATAAAGGCTGGAATCTGCCAACTTACCGATCTTATATTTTGCTGGTCGAAGCCAATAATAACTTTATTTTGTGATAAGTTCTGTTCAAACATCATCTTAAAGCAGAATTATGCAAATCTTGAGTCTTATATCACGTTTACATTTGAAAAATTCGACTGAAGATCATATCATCAGAAAAAATCTGATTTTCGCCGAATTTCTACAAAAGGTCTTAAAATCCTGAGAAATAGGTCAAATCTGATAACATGATTAGATTTATCAGGTGTTTTTACCTGTATTTGCATATTTGAACATCAATCTTCAAATAAAAATTTTTCGAGAAGTTCGACGTCAAACAGCGGGTAGAGACTTTTGGGACTCCCTGTACAAGGTGGACCGAAAAACAAACGATCATGACTAGGGGTCGGGAGGCCGGGACAAAATCCGGGACGGGACGGGACGGGACGGGACGGGACGACCCTTTTGTCCCGTCCCGTCCCGTCCCGGCCCCCATTTCATTTTGTCCCGTCCCGTCCCGTCCCGTCTACATCGAAAGTTGTCCCGTCCCGGTTTGTCCCGGATTTGCCTCCGGGACAACAAATTTTGTCCCGGGACAAAATCTCCAGGTTTCCCGGGACAGTTAACTCTAGACATCAAAACTAACATTCATTTTTCATAAGTTTATTGTCATTTACATAATAAAACGCAACTGCCAACCAACCCTGGTTTCGCAAAAAAAATATTTTATTCGCTCGCTCGTTTTATTCGTTCGTTCGCTCGTTGAAATAAATACAGATTTTACAGTACATTTGTACCATCAACACAACATTCAAAATATGCAGGTTCACATTAAAATGAGATTTTCAGAAGTATACAGTGAAACTTGTCCCTTCTGAACGGACATGAGGACAACACAAAATTATAATAACAAACAATGCTATTGGTGACGAGATGAGAAAATGGAAGAGTGTAATGTTCAAATGAATCTGTAACAGACAATAAAAAACATACAAAGTAATTCATATTAGTAACAGGCAACAAACAATACATCTATCGTTGATCTTGATACACATCATCTGTAAATGGGTGTGCGAAAAAAAGTAACTGGTAGGTAAGCAATTGGCTGACAATGACATGTTTATAGCTAATCATTTTATGAAACAAATAGTCATTCTTAAAAACATACACATATCAGTCTTTTCACCTGTGCAACAAATACATGTGAATGACAACAAAATAACAAGTTATTATTATTAGAATTCAGATAAATTCACTTAAATAAATGTTCAACACTCAACAGTCAATTCAAATGCAATGCATACATAATTTATTTTGTGTGGGCAGAACGGTAATTCATGTGTTTCACTATGACAACTGTTATGTTAATCGTCGTCTGACGAAGAATCTTCGGATTCGGACGCCTCTACTTCGAGAAGGTACCATGGAGAGGTAGAGACGATGTTGTTAAGAGCGAAGTTGGTATCTTCTTCGTTTTCTTCGTCATATGGTTCAGCGTCAACAGCAGCTTCCGCATTTTCAGCCACAGTCCCACCCATGATGCTCTCGTACTTGAGGTGCTTCATTTTTGCTTCGGTCAACACCTTGTACCTGAAAATCTGAACTTATACAAATAAACCGTTCGGAATTTTTCTTTTGCAAATATTAAACTAGATAAAAGGATTCCTCAATCTAAAATATGTAGTACTCAACACACATATAATAAACTGTTATCGATTTTCTGTTGTTCAGTCACACTAACGTGCTGTGCAACTGCTTCAAATTGGATGCCAGAAATATGCTCATTTCAAAATTATTGGGTGACATCCGTGTTCTGCTTGGAGACATGAGCATTCCACATTTCGAAAAGCAGCGTTCGCTTTCAACACTTGAACAGGGTATCGATAAGCAAACTTGTGCCAAGATCGTGATGTGTTGGTACGGGTTTTTTAAGCCCAGGGCCGACTTGGACTCCCAATATTCCAGTGGGTTGATGCCTGGTTTCCGAGCCGTGGAGCGGAAAGCCGTGATTTCCTATACGAAATATGCTGAATTAACCTTTGGTTTTATTATTTAATAAAAATTATTTCCTTTTAAACGATCAATTTAGGAGGAAACCAATAGCCAGTGTTACCGATTGTTCATTTTTGAGATGTATGTACGTTCTTAGTGACATGACAATCATGTGTCTGCTGTTGAGATGCTCAACCTGTATGATGCTTTCTTTAACTCGATCTTTCGGCGCACATGGTGTTACAAGTTCCTCTTCATCGCTCGAGTGTCTTGATGGAGACATTATCAGGCTGTCATCCATCAACGAAGACTTTTTTGCTTTGGGTGGTGTGACAGGCAGACGTCTCTTTTCACATTCTTCTGTACCATGTAATAAGTACGTATAATTAAGTAATCTTCGCTCGCTTTTTCCATCTAGGTAACTGTTTATTTTTATTTAAACATTTCTTTTTGTCCCGGGACAAACTCATATTTTGTCCCGGGACAAAGATTTCTTGTCCCGTTTTGTCCCGCTTTGTCCCGGGACAAACTGTTGTCCCGTCCCGTCCCGTCCCGACCCTCATTTCATTTTGTCCCGTCCCGTCCCGTCCCGTCCACTCTGAATATTTCTTGTCCCGTCCCGTCCCGTCCCGCCCAAACCTTGTCCCGTGCCGACCCCTAATCATGACGTTGATAACTCGAGAGATAAATAATTCAAGAGATCATTTTTTCATCATCAAACCAAGAATTTTCAATAACAATTTACAATTTTCTTGGGAGAACATTTCGCATGCTTTATCAGAGTAAACATAAGAAGAGCTTTGTCTTCAGTTCACATTAGTCAGTAGCATTGTATTGTACCCACTAGCTGACGGGAAGGTGTGGGAAAAGGGGAATCCTTCGTCATTGGTGTTTTCAAAAAGTATGATTTGTTTCTAAAGGTGTAGGCCTGAAAAATGCCAAAAAATGCCCTCATTTTCAAATTTAGGTCGTCCGCCACTGCACTCGTTCTAAATTCGCAAAAACCGTAACAACAAAAAGGGCTTGAAACGTAACTATACAAAAATATTACAACCAACACGCGACGTATCCTGGACTGTATTGGATATTGTATTGGTATACATAGTATAAAAACTTAACTTGTTCAGATTGTTACTCCGCGTGTTTAGTTTTTCATTCCGCGTGTTTAGTTTGTCACTCCGCGTGTTCAGATTGTCACTCTGCGTGCTCAGATTGACACTCCACGTGTTTAGTTTGTCAATCCGCGTGTTTAGTTTGTCACTCCGCGTGTTTAGTTAGTCACTCCGCGTGTTCAGATTGTCACTCCGCGTGTTCAGATTGTTACTCCGCGTGTTTAGTTTGTCAATCCCCGCGTTCAGTTTGTCACTCCGCGTGTTCAGATTGTCACTCTGCGTGTTCAGATTGTTACTCCGCGTGTTTAGTTTGTCAATCCGCGTGTTTAGTTTGTCACTCCGCGTGTTTAGTTTGTCACTCCGCGTGTTCAGATCGTCACTCCGCCTGTTCAGATTGTTACTCTGCGTGTTTAGTTTGTCAATCCCCGGGTTCAGTTGGTCACTCCGAGTGTTCAGATTGTCACTCTGCGTATTCAGATTGTTACTCCGCGTGTTTAGTTTGTCAATCCGCGTGTTTAGTTTGTCACTCCGCGTGTTTAGTTTGTCACTCCGCGTGTTCAGATTATCACTCCGCGTGTTCAGACAGTCACTCCGCGTGTTTAGTTTTTCAATCCGCGTGTTCAGATTGTCACTCCGCGTGTTCAGATTGTTACTCCGTGTGTTTAGTTTGTTTCAGTTTGTGACTCCGCGTGTTCAGATTGTCACTCCGCGTGTTCAGATTGTTACTCCGCGTGTTTAGTTTTTTAATCCGCGTGTTTAGTTTGTCACTCCGCGCGTTCAGATTGTCATTCCACGTGTTCAGATTGTTACTCCGCGTGTTTAGTTTGTCAATCCGCGTGTTTAGTTTGTCACTCCGCAAGTTCAGATTGTAGCTCCGCGTGTTCAGATTGTTACTCCGCGTGTTTAGTTTGTCAATCCGCGTGTTCAGATTGTCACTCCGCGTGTTCAGATTGTTACTCCGCGTGTTTAGCTTGTCACTCCGCGTGTTCAGATTGTTACTCCGCGTGTTTAGTTTGTCAATCCGCGTGTTTAGTTTGTCACTCCGCGTGTTCAGATTGTCACTCCGCGTGTTCAGATTGTTACTCCGCGTGTTTAGTTTGTCAATCCGCGTGTTCAGATTGTCACTCCGCGTGTTCAGATTGTTACTCCGCGTGTTTAGTTTGTCACTCCGCGTGTTCAGATTGTTACTCCGCGTGTTTAGTTTGTCAATCCGCGTGTTTAGTTTGTCACTCCGCGTGTTCAGATTGTCACTCCGCGTGTTCAGATTGTTACTCCGCGTGCTTAGTTTGATTCAGTTTGTGACTCCGCGTGTACAGATTATCACTCCGCGTGTTCAGACAGTCACTCCGCGTGTTTAGTTTTTCAATCCGCGTGTTCAGATTGTCACTCCGCGTGTTCAGATTGTTACTCCGTGTGTTTAGTTTGTTTCAGTTTGTGACTCCGCGTGTTCAGATTGTCACTCCGCGTGTTCAGATTGTTACTCCGCGTGTTTAGTTTTTTAATCCGCGTGTTTAGTTTGTCACTCCGCGCGTTCAGATTGTCATTCCACGTGTTCAGATTGTTACTCCGCGTGTTTAGTTTGTCAATCCGCGTGTTTAGTTTGTCACTCCGCAAGTTCAGATTGTAGCTCCGCGTGTTCAGATTGTTACTCCGCGTGTTTAGTTTGTCAATCCGCGTGTTCAGATTGTCACTCCGCGTGTTCAGATTGTTACTCCGCGTGTTTAGTTTGTCATTCCGCGTGTTTAGTTTGTCACTCCGCGTGTTCAGATTGTCACTCTGCGTGCTCAGATTGACACTCCACGTGTTTAGTTTGTCAATCCGCGTGTTTAGTTTGTCACTCCGCGTGTTTAGTTTGTTACTCCGCGTGTTCAGATTGTCACTCCGCGTGTTCAGATTGTTACTCCGCGTGTTTAGTTTGTCAATCCCCGCGTTCAGTTTGTCACTCCGCGTGTTCAGATTGTCACTCTGCGTGTTCAGATTGTTACTCCGCGTGTTTAGTTTGTCAATCCGCGTGTTTAGTTTGTCACTCCGCGTGTTTAGTTTGTCACTCCGCGTGTTCAGATCGTCACTCCGCGTGTTCAGATTGTTACTCTGCGTGTTTAGTTTGTCAATCCCCGGGTTCAGTTGGTCACTCCGAGTGTTCAGATTGTCACTCTGCGTATTCAGATTGTTACTCCGCGTGTTTAGTTTGTCAATCCGCGTGTTTAGTTTGTCACTCCGCGTGTTTAGTTTGTCACTCCGCGTGTTCAGATTATCACTCCGCGTGTTCAGACAGTCACTCCGCGTGTTTAGTTTTTCAATCCGCGTGTTCAGATTGTCACTCCGCGTGTTCAGATTGTTACTCCGTGTGTTTAGTTTGTTTCAGTTTGTGACTCCGCGTGTTCAGATTGTCACTCCGCGTGTTCAGATTGTTACTCCGCGTGTTTAGTTTTTTAATCCGCGTGTTTAGTTTGTCACTCCGCGCGTTCAGATTGTCATTCCACGTGTTCAGATTGTTACTCCGCGTGTTTAGTTTGTCAATCCGCGTGTTTAGTTTGTCACTCCGCAAGTTCAGATTGTAGCTCCGCGTGTTCAGATTGTTACTCCGCGTGTTTAGTTTGTCAATCCGCGTGTTCAGATTGTCACTCCGCGTGTTCAGATTGTTACTCCGCGTGTTTAGCTTGTCACTCCGCGTGTTCAGATTGTTACTCCGCGTGTTTAGTTTGTCAATCCGCGTGTTTAGTTTGTCACTCCGCGTGTTCAGATTGTCACTCCGCGTGTTCAGATTGTTACTCCGCGTGTTTAGTTTGTCAATCCGCGTGTTCAGATTGTCACTCCGCGTGTTCAGATTGTTACTCCGCGTGTTTAGTTTGTCACTCCGCGTGTTCAGATTGTTACTCCGCGTGTTTAGTTTGTCAATCCGCGTGTTTAGTTTGTCACTCCGCGTGTTCAGATTGTCACTCCGCGTGTTCAGATTGTTACTCCGCGTGCTTAGTTTGATTCAGTTTGTGACTCCGCGTGTACAGATTATCACTCCGCGTGTTCAGACAGTCACTCCGCGTGTTTAGTTTTTCAATCCGCGTGTTCAGATTGTCACTCCGCGTGTTCAGATTGTTACTCCGTGTGTTTAGTTTGTTTCAGTTTGTGACTCCGCGTGTTCAGATTGTCACTCCGCGTGTTCAGATTGTTACTCCGCGTGTTTAGTTTTTTAATCCGCGTGTTTAGTTTGTCACTCCGCGCGTTCAGATTGTCATTCCACGTGTTCAGATTGTTACTCCGCGTGTTTAGTTTGTCAATCCGCGTGTTTAGTTTGTCACTCCGCAAGTTCAGATTGTAGCTCCGCGTGTTCAGATTGTTACTCCGCGTGTTTAGTTTGTCAATCCGCGTGTTCAGATTGTCACTCCGCGTGTTCAGATTGTTACTCCGCGTGTTTAGTTTGTCATTCCGCGTGTTTAGTTTGTCACTCCGCGTGTTCAGATTGTCACTCTGCGTGCTCAGATTGACACTCCACGTGTTTAGTTTGTCAATCCGCGTGTTTAGTTTGTCACTCCGCGTGTTTAGTTTGTCACTCCGCGTGTTCAGATTGTCACTCCGCGTGTTCAGATTGTTACTCCGCGTGTTTAGTTTGTCAATCCCCGCGTTCAGTTTGTCACTCCGCGTGTTCAGATTGTCACTCTGCGTGTTCAGATTGTTACTCCGCGTGTTTAGTTTGTCAATCCGCGTGTTTAGTTTGTCACTCCGCGTGTTTAGTTTGTCACTCCGCGTGTTCAGATCGTCACTCCGCGTGTTCAGATTGTTACTCTGCGTGTTTAGTTTGTCAATCCCCGGGTTCAGTTGGTCACTCCGAGTGTTCAGATTGTCACTCTGCGTATTCAGATTGTTACTCCGCGTGTTTAGTTTGTCAATCCGCGTGTTTAGTTTGTCACTCCGCGTGTTTAGTTTGTCACTCCGCGTGTTCAGATTATCACTCCGCGTGTTCAGACAGTCACTCCGCGTGTTTAGTTTTTCAATCCGCGTGTTCAGATTGTCACTCCGCGTGTTCAGATTGTTACTCCGTGTGTTTAGTTTGTTTCAGTTTGTGACTCCGCGTGTTCAGATTGTCACTCCGCGTGTTCAGATTGTTACTCCGCGTATTTAGTTTTTTAATCCGCGTGTTTAGTTTGTCACTCCGCGCGTTCAGATTGTCATTCCACGTGTTCAGATTGTTACTCCGCGTGTTTAGTTTGTCAATCCGCGTGTTTAGTTTGTCACTCCGCAAGTTCAGATTGTAGCTCCGCGTGTTCAGATTGTTACTCCGCGTGTTTAGTTTGTCAATCCGCGTGTTCAGATTGTCACTCCGCGTGTTCAGATTGTTACTCCGCGTGTTTAGTTTGTCATTCCGCGTGTTTAGTTTGTCACTCCGCGTGTTCAGATTGTCACTCTGCGTGCTCAGATTGACACTCCACGTGTTTAGTTTGTCAATCCGCGTGTTTAGTTTGTCACTCCGCGTGTTTAGTTTGTCACTCCGCGTGTTCAGATTGTCACTCCGCGTGTTCAGATTGTTACTCCGCGTGTTTAGTTTGTCAATCCCCGCGTTCAGTTTGTCACTCCGCGTGTTCAGATTGTCACTCTGCGTGTTCAGATTGTTACTCCGCGTGTTTAGTTTGTCAATCCGCGTGTTTAGTTTGTCACTCCGCGTGTTCAGATTGTTACTCCGCGTGTTTAGTTTGTCACTCCGCGTGTTCAGATTGTTACTCCGCGTGTTTAGTTTGTCAATCCGCGTGTTTAGTTTGTCACTCCGCGTGTTCAGATTGTCACTCCGCGTGTTCAGATTGTTACTCCGCGTGTTTAGTTTGTCAATCCGCGTGTTTAGTTTGTCACTCCGCGTGTTTAGTTTGTCACTCCGCGTGTTCAGATTATCACTCCGCGTGTTCAGACAGTCACTCCGCGTGTTTAGTTTTTCAATCCGCGTGTTCAGATTGTCACTCCGCGTGTTCAGATTGTTACTCCGTGTGTTTAGTTTGTTTCAGTTTGTGACTCCGCGTGTTCAGATTGTCACTCCGCGTGTTCAGATTGTTACTCCGCGTGTTTAGTTTTTTAATCCGCGTGTTTAGTTTGTCACTCCGCGCGTTCAGATTGTCATTCCACGTGTTCAGATTGTTACTCCGCGTGTTTAGTTTGTCAATCCGCGTGTTTAGTTTGTCACTCCGCAAGTTCAGATTGTAGCTCCGCGTGTTCAGATTGTTACTCCGCGTGTTTAGTTTGTCAATCCGCGTGTTCAGATTGTCACTCCGCGTGTTCAGATTGTTACTCCGCGTGTTTAGCTTGTCACTCCGCGTGTTCAGATTGTTACTCCGCGTGTTTAGTTTGTCAATCCGCGTGTTTAGTTTGTCACTCCGCGTGTTCAGATTGTCACTCCGCGTGTTCAGATTGTTACTCCGCGTGTTTAGTTTGTCAATCCGCGTGTTCAGATTGTCACTCCGCGTGTTCAGATTGTTACTCCGCGTGTTTAGTTTGTCACTCCGCGTGTTCAGATTGTTACTCCGCGTGTTTAGTTTGTCAATCCGCGTGTTTAGTTTGTCACTCCGCGTGTTCAGATTGTCACTCCGCGTGTTCAGATTGTTACTCCGCGTGCTTAGTTTGATTCAGTTTGTGACTCCGCGTGTACAGATTATCACTCCGCGTGTTCAGAGTGTTACTCCGCGTGTTTAGTTTTTTAATCCGCGTGTTTAGTTTGTCACTCCACGTGTTCAGATTGTCACTCCGCGTGTTCAGATTGTTACTCCGCGTGTTTAGTTTGTCAATCCGCGTGTTTAGTTTGTCACTCCGCGTGTTCAGATTGTCACTCCGCGTGTTCAGATTGTTACTCCGCGTGTTAAGTTTGTCACTCCACGTGTTCAGATTGTCACTCCGCGTGTTCAGATTGTTACTCCGCGTGTTTAGTTTGTCAATCCGCGTGTTTAGTTTGTCACTCCGCGTGTTCAGATTGTTACTCCGCGTGTTTAGTTTGTCAATCCGCGTGTTTAGTTTGTCACTCCGCGTGTTCAGATTGTCACTCCGCGTGTTCAGATTGTTACTCCGCGTGTTTAGTTTGTCAATCCGCGTGTTCAGATTGTCACTCCGCGTGTTCAGATTGTTACTCCGCGTGTTTAGTTTGTCAATCCGCGTGTTCAGATTGTCACTCCGCGTGTTCAGATTGTTACTCCGCGTGTTTAGTTTGTCACTCCGCGTGTTCAGATTGTTACTCCGCGTGTTTAGTTTGTCAATCCGCGTGTTTAGTTTGTCACTCCGCGTGTTCAGATTGTCACTCCGCGTGTTCAGATTGTTACTCCGCGTGCTTAGTTTGATTCAGTTTGTGACTCCGCGTGTACAGATTATCACTCCGCGTGTTCAGAGTGTTATTCCGCGTGTTTAGTTTTTTAATCCGCGTGTTTAGTTTGTCACTCCGCGTGTTCAGATTGTCACTCCGCGTGTTCAGATTGTCACTCCGCGTGTTCAGATTGTTACTCCGCGTGTTAAGTTTGTCAATCCGCGTGTTTAGTTTGTCACTCCGCGTGTTCAGATTGTCACTCCGCGTGTTCAGATTGTTACTCCGCGTGTTTAGTTTGTTTCAGTTTGCGACTCCGTGTGTACAGTTTGTCACTCCGCGTGTTCAGATTGTTACTCCGCGTGTTTAGTTTTTTAATCCGCGTGTTTAGTTTGTCACTCCGCGTGTTCAGATTGTCACTCCGCGTGTTCAGATTGTTACTCCGCGTGTTTAGTTTGTCACTCCGCGTGTTCAGATTGTCACTCCGCGTGTTCAGATTGTTACTCCGCGTGTTTAGTTTGTCAATCCGCGTGTTCAGATTGTTACTCCGCGTGTTTAGTTTGTCAATCCGCGTGTTTAGTTTGTCACTCCGCGTGTTTATTTTGTCACTCCGCGTGTTCAGATTATCACTCCGCGTGTTCAGACAGTCACTCCGCGTGTTTAGTTTTTCAATCCGCGTGTTCAGTTTGTCACTCCGCGTGTTCAGATTGTTACTCCGCGTGTTTAGCTTGTTTCAGTTTGTGACTCCGCGTGTACAGATTGTCACTTCGCGTGTTCAGATTGTTACTCCGCTTGTTTAGTTTGTCAATCCGCGTGTTTAGTTTGTCACTCCGCGTGTTCAGATTGTCACTCCGCGTGTTCAGATTGTCACTCCGCGTGTTCAGATTGTTACTTCGCGTGTTTAGTTTGTCACTCCGCGTGTTCAGATTGTTAATCCGCGTGTTTAGTTTGTCAATCCGCGTGTTTAGTTTGTCACTTCGCGTGTTCAGATTGTCACTCCGCGTGTTCAGATTGTTACTCCGCGTGTTTAGTTTGTCAATCCGCGTGTTCAGATTGTCACTCCGCGTGTTCAGATTGTTACTCCGCGTGTTTAGTTTGTCACTCCGCGTGTTCAGATTGTTACTCCGCGTGTTTAGTTTGTCAATCCGCGTGTTTAGTTTGTCACTCCGCGTGTTCAGATTGTCACTCCGCGTGTTCAGATTGTTACTCCGCGTGCTTAGTTTGATTCAGTTTGTGACTCCGCTTGTACAGATTATCACTCCGGTAAAAGTATTCAAATTCAAATTTCTTTTAAGCAAACAAGAATTTCAAGAATTGTCTTTTGAATTATTTTAAATTTTTTTAAATCCGTTGAACACTGCAAAAGTTATGCCGAAAACAAAACCGGACTTTTAAGTGGGACACCCTGTACAAGGTGGACCGAAAAACAAACGATCATGACGTTGATAACTCAAGTGATAAATACAGGGTGGGCCAAAAAAACGATCAAGCTTTGATCTGATATAAAAATGGCTGTCATAAATTTTGAAATTTGTCATATTCACCATATCTTATATCTATATATAAATTAGACGATGTCCGTCTGTCTGTCACGCTTTCAGTATAAATATCGCGAGAGAACACTAAAAAAACCTTTCATTACTCCATGGAAACAACGAATTAAATCATCGCCTTCCCTTCAACCTGACCATAATGTATGTACCTCAACCGAGGCTAAGGCCATGATAATTAGGTAAGGTCATGATAATTACATACGATCCTCAATTTTTTTATTTCATTCACTGATTATTTCTTTTCAATAAAGGTTGCAATCATCAGCACCCTCATCGAATGGCTGAACTTACAGACCAAAAAACTTCCGAGTAAACTTTATGAAAAACGTTTTTATTTCATGCTCTTTGAATTTGAAGATTCGAAGGTTCAATGGAGAAAAATCATCGCCACCCTCCCAATCGATTAACACCAATTCCTGAACTAAACATAACATGGTGCCTCTTCTTCGATGTATGTATGTATGTATGTATGTACCTCAGTCAGGAATGTATCAGCACCTACTCTCATAAAAGTTCAGGAGAAACGGTCATCGACATCCCCGCAGATATACTCCCATTTACCGAACTGGAATTATCAATGATCTTAACAAAGATTGACTGTAATTATTGTGCCCACGGGGTCAGATGTTTTATGAACGATTTCTTTGAAAAGTTCATACTTTATCACATTCAGAAATGCCGAAGTCGATTATCAGCACCTAAATTTTTTGAATTGAAATTTCAGTTAAGTTATAAACTACCGTATGTTTGTACGTATACAATCAAAAGACGGGTTATAATGTGGAAAGGGTGTGGAACTCCACGCCGTTAAGCTAAAACAGATTAAAGTAATGGATGAAATAAACTAATTTCAATGGGTGGGTAATTTCAATTGTAAAAAATATATATTGTTACTCAAGAAAAAACAGATTAATTATCACACCACCGTGTATATGATAATTTCCTGTGTAAAAAATATATATTGTTACTCAAGAAAAAAAGGATTAATTATCACACCACCGTGTATATGATAATTTCCTGTGAATGGGCTAAAGATAAGCTAATGAATGATTCGATGGGTTTTGTCTGAGTTTGAGTACAATAGTTGAGTTTGGTACAATTAAATAAACAGTTGCGTAGCAACGGGTTTACCCTAGTATATAAAATAGTATAAGATGTATGTTTGTCTACTCAAAGCGCTTAAATAGCAGCGATGCATCGCTCAAAAACTCTTTCGATCATTTATTTATAAAAACGAACTACGATTAAAAGTTCAATGAGGAATAATCATCATCACCTTCCCAATGAATTGACACCGATTTCCAGAACCAAACACAACATGATGCCTCAACTCACCTTCAATGTATGTACCTCAATTATCGATGAGGTCAAGACAATTAAAATGTCGTTCAACATTTATGATCGGTTTAATCGAAATGTTTCATTCTCATAATTAATCACAATCAGAAATTACGAATTCTATCATCACCACCTACTCACATAAAAGTTGTCATCGACACCCAAGGATGTTTCCTATATTTTGAAGTGGAAACATCATTTACCTTAACTGGAATTGTAGTTTTATTGTGCCACTAACTGTTGTGGCCACGGGTGCTTCCTGTATGTTTTTAGGTTTAAATAAACTTTGGTTTTTGGTTTTCCACGAGACGGGTAAAAATAATAAATCAAATGAAATTTTCAGAATAGTTATAAATTACCCATGTTATGCTCTGCTCTACATTATGTATGACAGATAAATTCAAAAAAACGGGTTGTCTTATTGAACAGGGTGTTAAAAAATTCAATTCCGTTCAGCTAAAATGGATCACATTTCAACGGGTCAGATTTACACTAGCAAAAAAGTTATGTCGATATTCAATTAAACGGGGATACATAAATTATCGCACCATCATGGATCTAATGATTTCCTGGGTTAAAGAGAAGCTGATGAACAAACCGATAAGTTTGTCTGAGTTTAAATACGGTAGTTGAGTTTTTTAAATCAATCCACAGTTGCGTAGCAACGGGTTTACCCTAGTCTATATATAAATTAGACAATGTATGTCGGTTTGTGTGTGTGTCACGCTTCAGTATAAATACCAGGAAAGAACATTAAAACACCTTTTATTACTCGATGTCAGAATCAAAATAAATCATCACGTCCTCTTCAGTTGTTTTTCAAATCTGACCTCTAACTCAACCGGCATTGACGTGTTGGAATTTCATAATTACTCTCACTTGGTTTACTCAACTTTTATTACGAAGTCATCAACACCCGTTCAACTGATTTTCAAACCTGAAATCTCAACATTCCTGAAGGTCATAATAATGGCCTTTCATGAGCAATTTTATTGATTCACGCAATGATTCGTTTTTAACAAACGGTGCAATCATCAATACCCTCCCATTCACTGAACTGGAAAACTTAAAGACCTTAACTGAAATGCCGCCTAATACTGTGGTGGTTCGAAATAAAAAGTTTTAAGATTAAAAAAGATCGGGTTAAGTTTGAATATTTCAGCTGGTCTTCTTTCATTATCCGAAGATCCTAATTGTTTTATACGGAATGGGTAAAACAGGATTTTTCATTATAGAAAATAGCGGGTTATTTGATTTTTTCCACGGGTCCTTTTTAGTGTGTTCCTGGAGTTGAATTAATCTCAAAACAACAAATATTCGGACAATAAAATCCAAACTTAATGTGTCGGATAAGTTAATGTACTGAAATCTCGGGTCGGGTAGCGAGTTTTCAACGGGAGGCAATATATTGTTTTTTTTTCTAGAAATATTGTTAGAAGTATCAACTTGAACTATGAATCAATGATAACTTGAGTTGCATAGCAACGGGTTCGTGGTACATATAACGAAGCTAATTTTGTATGTTGATGGGTTTACTTCGATAATATTTTCTGCAAACTTAACACTCAGTTGCGTAGCAACGGGTTTACCCTAGTGTTAACAATATAAAAAACTTAGTTATATTGAGCATTTCGTTAGGATCGGTTAGGGTTTGAGAGAAATGTGCACTTTTGACTGCAAAAGTTGCTCGCTCGTTTTTACAACAGCCACTCACAGCCATATGAGATAAATTGTCCCTACGATGAGATTTGTCACTGAGACATGGACTTCTGTTGTTTTTGGGGTATTTTTCAGTACAGTTAACCTTTTCCCGCATAAACAGATGAATTTCATCAAAAAGTCAACGTATCATATTGAAAACTTCAGGAAAACTAAGTTATTATGTTGTTAATATATGTTGAAAACGACAAGCCAAAAAATTGGGTACAGCCACCTCTAGGGCAGAAGAAAGTGTAGTCTTTTTTTTCGCCCACCGTGTAATTCAAGAGATTGTTTTTTCATCATCAAACCAAGAATTTTCAATAACAATTTACAATTTTCTTGGGAGAACGTTTTGCATGTTTATTAAACATAAGAAGAGCTTTGTCTTCAGTTCACATTAGCATTGTATTGTACCCACTAGCTGACGGGAAGTGTGGGAAAAGGGGAATTCACCGTCTTTAGTGCTTTCAAATAGTAGAATTTGTTCCTAAACGTAAAAAGGGCTGTAAGATGCCAAAAAATGCCCTCTTCGACGAATTTCTCAGATTGTCAAATTTATGTCGTCCGCCACTGCACTCGTTCTAAATTCGCGAAAACCGTAACAACAAAAAGAGCTTGAAACGTAACTATACAAGAAGATTACAACCAACACGCGACGTATCCTGGACTGTATTGGATATTGTATTGGTATACATGGTAAAAAAACTTAACTTGTTCAGATTGTTACTCCGCGTGTTTAGTTTTTCATTCCGCGTGTTTAGTTTGTCACTCCGCGTGTTCAGATTGTCACTCCGTGTGCTCAGATTGACACTCCGCGTGTTTAGTTTGTCAATCCGCGTGTTTAGTTTGTCACTCCGCGTGTTTAGTTTGTCACTCCGCGTGTTCAGATTGTCACTCCGCGTGTTCAGATTGTTACTCCGCGTGTTTAGTTTGTCAATCCGCGCGTTCAGTTTGTCACTCCGCGTGTTCAGATTGTCACTCTGCGTGTTCAGTTTGTCAATCCGCGTGTTTAGTTTGTCACTCCGCGTGTTCAGATTGTCACTCCGCGTGTTTAGTTTTTCACTCCGCGTGTTCAGATTGTCACTCCGCGTGTTCAGATTGTTACTCTGCGTGTTTAGTTTGTCAATCCGCGCGTTCAGTTTGTCACTCCGCGTGTTCAGATCGCCACTCTGCGTGTTCAGATTGTTACTCCGCGTGTTTAGTTTGTCAAACCGCGTGTTTAGTTTGTCACTCCGCGTGTTCAGATTGTCACTCCGCGTGTTCAGATTGTCACTCCGCGTGTTTAGATTGTTACTCCGCGTGTTTAGTTTGTCAATCCGCGCGTTCAGTTTGTCACTCCGCGTGTTCAGATTGTCACTCTGCGTGTTCAGATTGTTACTCCGCGTGTTTAGTTTGTCAATCCGCGTGTTTAGTTTGTCACTCCGCGTGTTCAGATTGTCACTCTGCGTGTTCAGATTGTTACTCCGCGTGTTTAGTTTGTCAATCCGCGTGTTTAGTTTGTCACTCCGCGTGTTTAGTTTGTGACTCCGCGTGTTCAGATTATCACTCCGCGTGTTCAGACAGTCACTCCGCGTGTTTAGTTTTTCAATCCGCGTGTTCAGATTGTCACTCCGCGTGTTCAGATTGTTACTCCGTGTGTTTGGTTTGTTTCAGTTTGTGACTCCGCGTGTTCAGATTGTCACTCCGAGTGTTCAGATTGTTACTCCGCGTGTTTAGTTTCTTGATCCGCTAACGTCAATGTTATGGAATACACTCAACTGGTGTTTTAATTAAATTCATTGTAAAAAATTCCCGAGTGTAATTATTCTTTTTTTAATTCATTTCCGACACAACAGTTTCAACTATTTCATTGATAAACTCGCAACGTACTACACTACAGCAAAAGCCGTACACCCCTAAAAACGGGACTGAAGTCGTGCGGACGTCAATAAAAGGCGTGTACGCGTGTACGCTAACGTCAATGTTATGGAATACACCCAAATAGTGTTTTTAATTCAATTTATAATCCTCAATCCATTCATTTTTATAAAATTCCTTTCGAACATAACACTTCGAACTACATAGTCCATTGATAAATTCGCAACGTATCGTACGTACTACACCACAACAAAAGCCGTACGCCCCTAAAAACGGTAGTGAAGTCGTGCAATAAAAGGCGTGTACGCGTGTACGCTAACGTCAATGTTATGGAATACACTCAATACAGTGTTTTCATTAAATTCATTGTAAAAATCCCCAGTGTAACTATAAAATTTTTCTATTTAATTCATTTCCGACACAACAGTTTCAACTATTTCATTGATAAACTCGCAACGTACTACACTACAACAAAAGCCGTACGCCACTAAAACCGGTAGAGAAGTCGTGCGGACGCCAATAAAAGGCGTGTACGCGTGTACGCTAACGTCAATGTTATGGAATACACCAAATAGTGTTGTTAATTCAATTTATAAGACTCAATCGATTCATTTTTTTTATTCTTTTCCGATATAGCACTTTGAAGTATTCCATTGATAAACTCGAAACGTACCGTACGTCAAACCGTACGCCCCTAAAAACGGTACTGAAGTGCGGACGCCAATAAAAGGCGTGTACGCGTGTACGCTAACGTCAATGTTAAGGAATTCACTTAATACAGTGTTTTCATTAAATTCATTGTAAAAAAATCCCGAGTGTAATTATTCAATTTTTTTATTTAATTCATTTCCGACACAACAGTTTCAACTATTTCATTGATAAACTCGCAACGTACTACACCACAACAAAAGCCGTACGCCCCTAAAAACGGTAGTGAAGTCGTGCAATAAAAGGCGCGTACGCGTGTACGCTAACGTCAATGTTATGGAATACACCCAAATAGTGTTTTAATTCAATTTATAATACTCAATCCATTCATTTTTATATAATTCCTTTCCGACATAACACTTCGAGCTACATCAGTCCATTGAAAAACTCGTAACGTACCGTACGTACTACACCACAACAAAAGCCGTACGCCCCTAAAAACGGTAGTGAAGTCGTGCGGACGCCAATAAAAGGCGTGTACGCGTGTACGCTAACGTCAATGTTATGGAATAAACTCAATACAGTGTAGTTGTACATATATGTATGTGTGCCTGTGTACTTACTCTTAGCACATGAACTGGATGGAACCATTCGGCAGCGGGTGATGAATGCAGTAGTGTAATGGACCACCACCTTCTTGGGTAAAGTAGAAAATATTCTATATACATGATTGTCAACAACTTCATGATTTCCCCCTCTTTGGGAGAAATTTCCGATTCGGGAAATCTTTCTTTCGTCGTGGACGGGAACTTTCGGTGGCGTTTGGAACAGGCACACAGACAAGTATTATAGTATATCTAGGGTTTCTTGTTACTCAGGAAGTTTTGGGCGCGCAATTTGAATTCAATTTAGCTTCTTTTTTTATCAGTTGTTCGAGTAGCTATACCCTAAGAAACAAATTCAACTTTTTGATATCACCAAAGAAGGGGGAATTCCATTTTTCTCACCCCTTCTCGTCCGCTAGTGCGTTATAACAAGAAACACTGAACGAGCTATAGAAGAGTTTCTACATTGACTCTGCAGGTCTTACTAAAATACAAAAGGCTAAGGTTAAGGCTTGCGAATTTTGCTCTCACCAATCACGATTTCACGATTTTCATGGTTTTTGAAAAAAGAAAACGTGTGGTTCGTTCATGATAAAACTGCTATAAGTGAAATGGGAAAACGGCTGCAAAATCTTCTCGGACAAGCACTAGCGGACGAGAAGGGGAGGAGGGAAAAGTGGAATTCCCCTCTCTTTGGAAGTTTCAAACAGCATAGATTGTTCCCTAAGGTGTAGGTAAAATGGCTTAATTTTTGTAAATTTCTCGCTTTTTGATAAAGTTCCCCTCCCTTTGGAGGATTAGCTGGTCCGCCAGTGCATGCGTTACAGGCGCTGGCTTTAACGTAGCTGACGCGCCCCCTGTACTGGACGGACGTGCAATAGTAGTGGCTGCTAGAATATATAGGCCAACGCGTCGTGGCGCTATAATTCATTTCATTCAAACAAGCGATAATTCACAAAAAAAATATTTTTACTTTTATCGTATTTTCAAGAATAAATTACACATATTCTTGAATTTGCCGGTGGGGAATTTATTCTTTCCCCACCTATGTGGCTCCGCTCCGTTATATGGAGCCGTAGTGCTTAGATCATGGAACCCCTCCAGTCTGTGTGCTTATACCAACAGTTGTACCATTAGATGATGGTAACAGTAGACCAATCGGATTTCCTCGTTTCCGTGGCTCAAAAAAGTGAATTTCGTTCCATAATATTCAGGTGAGGTATCAAATCAAATCAAGTCTTCAAAATCATCACCTATCTTTCACCTCACCTCACTCACCTATACTAGCGGACGAGGGAAGAACGGAAAATGGAATTCACCCCTCTTTGGCAGTTCCAAAAATTAGAATTTTTTTCCTAAGGTTTAGATAAAATGACGCATTTTTGCGTGAATAACCCCACTTTGGGGAAATTCCCCTCCCTTTGGAGATTTGGCTCGTCCGCCAGGGCTCACCTATAGGCCAATTAGCCCGCCCGCTAGTAAACTATACTCGTATCAAATGACTGAAATTACACCCGTGCCACCAGCGGACAAGAAGGGGTGGGGAACGTGGAATTCCCCCCTCTTTGGCGTTTTCAAAAATTATGATTTTTCCCCTAAGGTGTAGGTAAAATAGCCTGAAAATCGCCGATTCCCCGCTCTTTGACAAAATTCCCCTCCATTCGTGGATTTAACTCGTCCGCCGGTGACCCGTGCTGTTTTTTTTCGCTCATGGACATAATTGATGGGTCTGCCTTTTTCCAGTTTCTGTTTTTGCATGCCTAGATTTGTACTTATCAACCGAAAAATTATTATGTAAAAATGAATCTTTTTTGAACGTCTTCGAATCGGATGTATATTTATATATTAGCGGACAAGAAGGGGTGGGAAAAGTGGATTTTCCCCCTCTTTGGCGTTTTCAAAAATTATGATTTGTTCCCTAAGGTGTAGGTAAAATGGCCTAAAATCTGTCCATTCCCCTTCTTTGAAGAAATTCCCCATCTTTTGGAAGTTTGGCTCGTCCGCCAGTGTATGTAATCTACGTTACTCAGAAGTGATTATCACTCTAGAATGGTCAGGAAAATTAGTTTACCGAAATTGTTTATTAATTTACCGAAGTAATTGTTTATTGGATGCCGCACCTGACCTCCCGATTTCAAATTCTTCCGGCAAAAGGTATAAAAGCATCTTTGCTCAAACCTCTCTAATAATTAGCTTTCAACTCGAATAAGTGGAAAAAGTATTTTTTATTAAAAATGAATGAGTTAGTAATTTATACGTCATTTTGCCCCTTCGTGA
This sequence comes from Daptonema setosum, assembly GCA_964036265.1. Classification (NCBI taxonomy): domain Eukaryota; kingdom Metazoa; phylum Nematoda; class Chromadorea; order Monhysterida; family Xyalidae; genus Daptonema; species Daptonema setosum. Next base: position 26,020,488 of record OZ038445.1, read on the forward strand.
AATACCGAGTTCTTATCGAACACAGCCAAATTCAGGGGTGGAGTTCAACGCACACCTCTCATCACTAACGGACGAGAAAGGGGGGAAAGTGAAATCCCCCCTCTTCAGTGAGTTTGAAACGTACAGTTTGTTACCTAAAGTATAGGTAAATTTTGTCTGAAAACTGCCGTTTCCCCCATTTTGAAAAACCCCCTCTCTTTGGAGGATTGACTTGTTCTCGATTGATTTAGGAACGGAATTCAAACGTGCACCCATTTTTCAGTGCTTTTGAAGGATCTTCCGAGTGCTTATACCAAATTACCTTTCTCTTAGTCCGCAAGTGTCACGTACCCCCAGGCACTAGCGGACGAGAAAGGATGGGAAAAGGGGAATTCCCCCCTCTTTGGCATTTTCAAAACGTAAAATCTGTTCCCTGAATCCCGGAATCCCTGTTCCCTTAAAATGGCCTGAACACTTTCGATCGTTCACTCTTTGACGGAATTCCCCTCTCTTCGGAGGATTATCTCGTCCGCCAGTGCCCCCCCTCCCCCGAGGGAGCCACTGGCATATCTTCTTCCTTGGTGTCGTGAGGGGTACTGTGGTTTCTGGTCGGGGCATTCGAGCTGGTTTCGCCTGGTGGATTGGCGGTGGCATGTATTCTGAATGGTATTCAGTGTCATCCATCCAAGATTCACTGGCGGATGAGAAATCAATGATAACACTTCCACTATTTCATCAGGACAAAATTTATACTCGAATTCGTAGATGTTGATGATGCGCCTGAATGATATTGTTCCCCGTCTTTGGGAAAATTCGTCACCCTACTATAACGATTTGCTCATCCCGTCCAGCCGTGCCTTCATTCCAGCGCGTGTGGATTTAGCTGACGAGAAGAGGAGGGTAAAGGGGAATCACTAGCGGACGAGAAGGGGAGGAAAAAATAAAATTCCCCCCTTTGGCGTTTTCAAAAAATTGAAATTGTTCTTTAAGGTGTAGGTAAAATGACCTGAAAACACTCGTTCCCCTATCTCTGAGGAACTTCCCCTCCCTTTGGAGGATTATGTAGCTCGTCCGCCAGTGATGGGATGGGAATTATGTACTTTACCTCTCGTTTCTGCGTTTCCAACAGCGGAGTTTAATTTTTATGATACATTCAAAATGGTAAGTAAACTAAAAATTCCTCTCTTCAGGTAATTTTCTTTCGCTTTTCACTTCACTCCACTGGCGGACGAGCTAATTCTCCAAAGGGAGGGGAATTTTCCCAAAGAGGGGGGAATCTGCAGTTTTCAGGCCATTATACCTAAACCTTAGGGAACAAAGTATACTTATTGAAAATGCCAAAGAGGGAGGAATTCCCTTTTTTCACTCCCCCTCTCGTCGGTTAGTGGAGTAGCCATCATCGCTGTGTCATCCCTACGTCATTTAGTAAGAACGAATTTCAGGACGCTGAAATTCAGATCCATCGAAACCAAACCATGACCATCGTGTACCGCACTAGCGGACGAGGCAAGAACGTATAAAGTGGAATTCCCCCTCTTGGGGGTTTTCAAAATGCAGAATTTTTGTTTCCCTAAGGTGTGGGTAAAATAACCTGAATACAGCCAATTTTCCCTCTTTGACGAAATTCCCCTCCCTTTGGAGGATTAGCTCGTCAACCAGTAAAAGACATTGAGAATAAGTGATTTTGAAAATGTGGAATTCCTTCCTTTGTCTGCTCCAAAAAATATATATGACTTAAATTTTTTTATTCTTCCCCTCCTTTTAGCTCATGGACGCTGAAATCAGCAATCAAAGCAGCATAAAAAGTCTAGACGCTGAAATTCAGATCCAACGAATCCATGACCAGTCTTTACCATACCACTGAAGATAAAAGTCATCGAAAAAGTCTAATTCTTTCCTTTGTGGCAGTCTTAAGAAATAAATTGTTCCTAAGGGGGTACATTGGTAAAATTACCTCAAAACAACTATATACAAACAAAATTTATTCTCTTTGAAGAAATTCTAGTCCGCCAGTGATAAAGGCGTATGAAATACTGTATCACATATTTTCACTTTAGCATATGTTTGTATGAGAGGGCTCTTTGAAGACTTTATTTTTTCGATCAATTGAAATGATCAGTAAATTCAGGGTACAAATAAATTCGGTTCCTACTGAAACTACCACGAACAGAAGGTCGTGGGTTCGAATCCTACCAGGATACTTTCCAGTTTCTTGGAAAAACTAGAATTCGTTTACTAATGCGATAAATACATATTTCATCTTACATGTGTTTCAGATACACGTCATTTTTACAACCAAGTACACACACCGTAAACTTTATTTGAGTTTCCTACTTTTCTTCAATGTTAGCTATGATTTTTGTAAACATACATAACTGATTCAATGTGTTTTTTTCTTTTATTAATAATGCGTAAAAGCTTTAATTTTAGAAGCAGATTTTTGTTTCATTCCTCTTCTGGTACGTTTATTGTTACATATTTTCCTGTACACTGTTTTGTTCCACCCGTTGCTTATCAGTAAGTGGGAAATGCTGAAATATGCTGCTTGGACAAGAATGTACAAAGGTAAATACTTTTTAACTTGCGATAAAAGTACTTGAAGAAACATTTGATGTGAAACCAGTTTCAATTCTTACATATCAACGTTCAAAAAATATTTACAACTTCATTAAAATAACCGCTTTTGTGATCCTTGTTTTAGACAAAAGCGGTTCTACATATTTACTAAGCATTGCAACGTACTGCCATGCGAGTAAAATCCTTTTCACTGCGACTTTGATCATTATTGAAGAGACATGGAAGGCACACTAACTTAACTGGTTTCTGCCATGGCTCGTCAGTTGATTCAACTTTATGACCACTAGGAAAACACCATTCTGTCTGATATGGCATTAGTGCATTATGACTTCAGTTAATGAAGAAACCCAAGTAAAAAACATATCTCAAGTTTAATATTGTAGTGGCAAGACTAACGGGCAAAGGCAAAAACCCCAGAGCAACGTCAAGGTCTGTGTTTCCTACCAGGTTTCAATCCTAGGACCTCTGGTTTGTGAGTCGGGCGCCCTAACCACTAAACTAGACAGGCGACAAAGTTTAGACAGACGCGAAACCTATTTATTCTATTAAAACCATTTTATACTTGTAGTAACGAAAGATAATCAGTTTCCTATTATTACACCCCTATTATGCAGTGCAAGACACGAGTACGTGTGGTGTAGCGGTTAGCACGTCCGTTTACTGAACGGAAGGTCGTGGGTTCGAATCCTACCAGGATACTTGAAATTTTTCAGTTTCTTGGTAGGGCTAGAATTCGTTTACTAATGTATGCATCTTCATGAGCATACATATATGTACGTACATGGACTGTCTCTGTATAAACTGCACAAACGATCTCTGTATGATATGCATTTTTGCATGTCTGGTGGAAAAATAACAAACTGTTGCTGAGCAAAACCATGAGCCATGTTGTCTTGCTTCAGTTGGTTTTGGTAGCCGGAAGAACGAGAGAAGGAATTACATTTATTCCATTAATTTATTCTTCCCACATTATTTGATGCCGAAGCTACGTGGGCGTTTTTTTTACTGTTTGTAGATTTATTTGGGATGTACTTTTCCCATCTTTGTAGTGTGTTCTGGTAATGCGATAATGTGGGATGGAATATAGTAATAATAGATTTCCACTTCATTGAGTCGGGCATTTCGAGCTTCATATTTGTTAGAATTTGGTTTGACTGTAAAAAGTGCAGTACAGTAAATATTTCATCGAAATGGCTCTACAGACAAGAAATCCCAGCTAATAACATTGATACACCACAACTAGGACATTGATATAGCTTCAAGGTTATGTATGTACATATCTTGTCAATTTATGTTTCATGGGTTGAAAAAATCTAAAATTTCTAAAAAGTGCGCTTTCAAAAAAAATTTACCAAAAAGGCCTCCACAGTTGACTTTAGTTTGGTGAATTAGGAGCAACGGTCTTATATATGCATGTTGTCCAAATTTCACGTGAAAACAGTTTGTTTCTCGAAAATTTTTACGCGTATATTAATAGAGGATCTCAAAAAATCCTAGAAATAGCTGAATACCAAATTTTGTTGAAAATGCTATAATGCATGTTTCGTTGGTTAATGTGCCAAAACCGGCCATTCATTATCGCAGTCACGATCCCGGAATATCCAGACGTCTACTAACCACGGGCGGACGGTAAAAGGAGAAAAAGGGAAAAATTCGTTTCTCTTTCTATAAAACTTTTGAGTTTGCTCAAACATTTATATATGTAAAAAGTTTGAAAGCTGCAAATTTTCCCATCTAAATCGTAGGGATAAATTCCCATCCCTTCAGGAAGATCCAGTCGTTAGTCGTTCGTTGTGTTGTGTATGTAGGTTCAGTAGTCAAGTCAGTATTCAGTCTTTCAATTCCTGGCAGAACAGCCGATCCTTCGAAGAGAAAGGGAAAATTCCCCAATGAGAATAAACCTGTCATGTAGATTGGAAACCATTTTTATCTCCTTCTTAGGGAAATTTAACTGCTTGAAACCGCCAAAGACGTGGGTTCCTCTTCTCGTTCGCTAGAAGGCTTTCGACAAGGGCTAACAGACATAGAATACCGCACAATACATTACACTAGATATGTAGGTAGGCAGATAACGACTAATCCGTTATACCCATTTACGTACATACAGTACATGGTGTCCATCGAAAGATCATTTCGAAACCCTGGTGTCTACCAGTTTTTCGTTTCGACATACGGGACAGAGGATTTGGTTTCTTTAGTGTTATCTCTCTGTACGTTTTCACTCTCTTTCTTTACTATATTTGTAATTCACAAAATGTAAAACTGGTCATAGTCAACTCAATGAAGTTATTTCAGTGTATGAGCTTGAGCTTAGAACTTCTGAGTTCCATGCGGGGAACTTGTAATTTACATCGAGAGAAAACTAGATATCTCCATCTGTATCCATAGGAATTGGCGCGCACAATCCAAAGCTTGAAAAAATTTATGTACTTCATTCTTTTTCAGAATCTTATTTTTTATAAAAAAGTGTCTAAGCGATGTTTTATAAGAAGAAAATAATCGCCGACTGATGCGTTACAATCCAGCTATAAGTTTACAACCCCATTCAATCAAATATGTACAACATGCATCTCAGTCACGGCTCACGGTGGTAGTGTTTTCATCCAATGCATGGCACACTTCGTGCTATATACAATTACAGTCGGCAAAAACGGAAATGAAAAAACGGATTGCTGGCATATCATTGAGATCGGAAAACTTTTCCATCAACTAATGTACCCGAAAACGCTCTTTAAATTTATAACCTGATGTTTCACGAAAGTGGAGTTTCTGATCCGATCTGTAGTAAGTAAACCAACTCATCCGCCACTACAAGTAGTAATGATAAGCATAAATATAGTCATGCCACATAAGCCTCGGGCTGGGGTGGCGATAGTGGAGTAAAGATAAACTTTTCTGAATGTATTTACCAGATATTTTCGGACGTTTTGTTGGGAAATGCTCTTCAGAGAGTGGGAAAGTGAAATAAGCGAAAGTGATTTCCCATCCGTTACTTGAAAGAAATGCAGAAAAAACGTCCACCCGCCACCCAATGACACTTGTAAGCCGGGCGTACACCATGACGGTTGTTCGGCGGATGGGAATTCCTCATATCATTCCCCCTTTTTCGGGAAAAATTTCCCATTGTACATTAAACTAACGGTACACCAAGGACGAAGTGGATTATCCTCGCTTCATAAGGCAGACTCCTCCCATTTTCTGTACTAAAGCTCCGCCTCTCGTCGCTGGTCCACAGGCGCGCGCGCGCGGCTGCAAGCGCTTTCTTCCCGTTATTAAAAGCGCGGCTGCGCGTCTGCGGACTGCTAATCCGCTGAAAACCAGGGATTTTTTCAAAACGGAGAGGAAATCAAGTCTTTCCATATATACTAAATACATTTTGGAAACCAACTTTATGATTTTGAATCGACAAAGGAGGCGGAGTTTCATTATTATCGCGAGATTTTCTCCCGCCCGACCGCCGGGTTGTGTGCCATGCACACTAGCGGACGAGAATGGGAGGGAAAAGTGGAATTCCCCCAGCTTTGGCGTTTTCAAAAAGTAGAATTCGTTCCATAAGGTGTAGGTAAAATAATCCAATTTATGTTATTTTCCCCCTCTTTGGGAAAATTCCCCACCCTTTGAAGGAATGGCTCGTCCGCCAGTGGCCATGCATGCGCCAGCGTATGACATGCTGATAATATCGGATTGTTTTACGCTCAGTCTTGGTTGTGGAGAGCTTGTTGCTTCTAGTTCGGATTGTTTCCCGTTTTCCGGTTTCATTACTCGGTTTCATTATCTACACACATAATCTTTTCTCATTTATTTACATTACTTCAATAATTTTCAAATTTCCCGTTGCTTGATGAAGGATTTGAGTGAAAACATTTAGTCACCATATCGTTCATTAACGACCACAGTAAAAAAATTACAGGGTGTCCGCCATTTCTGTATTGATAAGGAAAGCGATGTCTACCATGTACATATAACCCAAGAAATTATTTCAGGATGTTTTTAAAGAATCACCGCTCTATGCTTTATTATCAGGTACAGGTACAAATTATTTAAGCCAGTTGGTCCAAGCACATTTACATTTCTCAGAATAATACTTAGCTTGTTGTAACGATCAGATGTAGAAACTAACGACTGTCTTCCTAGCTTTCTAATCAAGTGTGTTCGCATGTACGCTTCTAAAACTATGTATCTTATTAAAAATACGCCAATTATTTCTCGTTGTTTTCTGCAAGATTAGTTAGGTTGCATTCGGTTGACCGTCTTCAGAGCTCATTTGATCGTTAACGCAAGCTGGTTATTAGCTGATTTTTTTAATAGGTACTTTCCATTTCCAAACTTCTGTTTTCGGCAGCTAAATTTTTTCGATTTACGTTTGTGTTCGCAGGTGTCCTTTTTGCATACAAACCGAAACGAAATGCCGACATATAAAGCCAGTAAAAGCACGTTTTCAAGCCATTTTTCTTTGAATAAAAAAGACAAACCTTATGTATTCTCTCTGGAAATAGCATCTTTAATATCAAATTTGTTGATTATATTTCCACTAAAAATCAAAAATTCTGTTTTCGGCAGCAAACTTTTTTCGATTTTCGTTTGTGTTCGCAGGTGTCCGCTTTGCATACAAACCGAAACGAAATGCCGGCATATAAAGCCAGTAAAAGCACGATACGATCATAAGCAATTAAGATAAAGTTTTCTTTGAATGAGAAAGACGTACGTTATCTGTTTCTCTTAAAATGGCATTTTTAATATCAACTTGTTGAATAAATTTCTACTAAAAATCAAAAATTCTGTAATCGGCAGCGAATTTTTTTTTATTTACGTTGGTGTTCGCAGGTGACCGTTTTGCATACAAACCGAAACGAAATGCCGGATTATAAAGCCAGTAAAAGCACAATACGATCATAAGCAATTAAGATAAAGTTTTCTTTGAATGAGAAAGACGTACGTTATCTGTTTCTCTTAAAATGGCATCTTTAATATCAACTTGTTGAATAAATTTCTACTAAAAATCAAAAATTCTGTAATCGGCAGCGAATTTTTTTTGATTTACGTTGGTGTTCGCAGGTGACCGTTTTGCATACAAACCGAAACGAAATGCCGGATTATAAAGCCAGTAAGAGCACGAGCATACGCAATTAAGATAAAGTTTCCTTTGAATAAAAAAGACATTCTCTTTTAAAATAGCATCTTTAATATCAACTTGTTGAATAAATTTCTACTAAAAATCAAAAATTCTGTTTTCGGCAGCGAAATTTTTTCGATTTACGTTTGTGTTCGCAGGTGTCCGCTTTGCATACAAACCGAAACGAAATGTCGGCATATAAAGCTCTACCCGCCCACCTGAAAACTATACTGTATCTTGTATACTGATGATATTGTAATTCACATTAAATAAAATATGGTGCGCGGTTTTTTATACTAGTATTCACGTGAATTATTCTACTTCCGCTTTTTATTTTTACATAGTTAAAAGCTGTTTTACTTTTTATTGTTTTATTTAAGTATTTTGATTTGACCAACACGATATAGTTTTAATTTTTTTCTTGGAATTTTCAATATTTTTTTGATTTGATTTACGGCACATTTATGTGCATGCATATCTTGCCATAAACTTTCCTACTAATAGCCCACAACACTACTTTCGTATAGTTGCTTGTTTTTGCTTATTTTTCTTTTATTTCCAACAGCTATTTAAACCGTAAATAGTAAGGATATTTCTACTGCTTCAAATGAAAATTAAAGCTGAACACGTTCATTCATAACTTTTCCACTAAATTCTCATTCATTCATTCATTCATTCATTCATTCATTCATTCATTCATTCATTCATTCATTCATTCATTCATTCATTCATTAATTCATTAATTCATTAATTCATTAATTCATTAATTCATTAATTCATTAATTCATTCATTCATTCATTCATTCATTCATTCATTCATTCATTCATTCATTCATTCATTCATTCATTCATTCATTCATTCATTCATTCATTCATTCATTCATTCATTCATTCATTCATTCATTCATTCATTCATTCATTCATTCATTCATTCATTCATTCATTCATTCATTCATTCATTCATTCATTCATTCATTCATTCATTCATTCATTCATTCATTCATTCATTCATTCATTCATTCATTCATTCATTCATTCATTCATTTATTCATTCATTCATTCATTCATTCATTCATTCATTCATTCATTCATTCATTCATTCATTCATTCATTCATTCATTCATTCATTCAAATCATTCATTCATTAATCATCATCATCATCATCATCATCATCATCATCATCATCATCATCATCATCATCACTATAATAGTTGAATAACAGACTGGATATATGTGAGCACAAAATGAATTGCAATGAGTACATGCAACCTGAGAAAATGAAAGTAAAACTGCGATTGAAAATTGAGCAGATAGGCTTTTTATCAGAAATCGAGAACGTACACTGATTCGTAGGCTTCCTTCACTGATTCATCGATTGATTCATTTATTCATTGATTTCCCACAATTCTCTCATTTTTTCATAAATTTTCCACTTAAGTTTTTCTCAATTCACTCATTCATTGATATACTGTATTTCCACTACTTCATTCTCTGGTTCATTCATGAAGCTTCCACGATCCTCTGTTTACTTCTTATATTTTCCACTATTCTCTCTCATTCATAAGTTTACCACATAAGTTTTCACTATTCTCTCACTCATTCATACGTTTTTATCCATTCACTTATTCATTGATATGCTGTATTTCCACTATTCTCTGGTTCATTCATGAAGCTTCCACGATTTTCTCATTCATTCATGTTTCACCATGGTACAGTACTTACCATTAGAATTCCAACGTAGGCGTCACCTGGCGGATGAGCTTTTCCCCAAGAGAGGGACAGTCACTGCATATAGATTTATGTTTTCTCAGACACATAAAAACTCTTATTGAATGTTTCAATAGCTAAATAAATAGCTAAAAATAGTACATAATTTTTTTCGTCCACCGATTTTGTGCATGAACACTACAACGCTACTGCAACTGTACCGAAATTGGCGGAATGGATGCATGTAAAGAAGGGAAATTCCTACATAGATGAGAATTTTCACCCTTACTGTTTCACTTCTACGTTATACATCAAGTGAGAGTACACAAATTGGAGATTTCCATAAAATTTAGGGATCATTGATTTAATTTTGTTTACCGTCCGCTAATCAACTTTACCGTATAAAATAATGTTATTACTGGCCTGTTGTTTGGGCGGGACCAGTGTTATGCCAGCTGCGCAATCATTCACGTTTCATATGATCTATGAATGAACAGCATTCCACGGTCATTATGTGGCTCGTGTATTGTGTGGAAGACATAATCATGCCGTTAGAATTTACAGAATTTTACAGACTTAGGAAACTTTGCAAATTTTTATTTTTGAATCTTGATGAAATTTTGTTTTCAATCTTGAAGATTTTATACCGCATTCTCTAGTTTGTTTCTGGTGTCCGGCAGTGAGTTTTGAGTATCCGAATCTGTGTCGGACAAGTACAGTATTCTAGTTGGACTTTGAGAAAGTCAGATGTCCTTGTGGTATTTTTTTCGATCTGCCATAAAGCCAATATTGCGATGCAGTTGGGGTTTCGTGTACTAAAAGAATATTTTTACGAAACCCTTACGCTTAGGCACTGAAAAAAGTAAACCGTTCCTATGCTATGAAAATCCCAATCTCACGTGATGATAGATTTTTGTCTCGAAATTTTGGACAGGCAGTTTTGAATTCAAACTGCGCGCTGAAACGTTTTCGTGAAGGGTCTATAAGAGATTGAGTTTGAACAGCCTTCCTTCGAAACTCGATCACTGTCAGTAAAACAGACGCAACCCAACATTTCTCAATCAAACGTAAAACTGTTAATAACTCTGAAAAATCCAGTTATCTTGAAAAATCGGTTCATTCATGGAAATGGAACCGAATGCTGGATATGGCATCGCCTTACCGCACCCGCACTGACTGTTGAACCTCCAAAGGGAGGGTAATTTCGTTAAAGAGGGGGACTCGGCAGAAATTAGGCCATTTTACCTACACCTTAGGAAGCAAATTCTATTTTTTATGCCGAAGAGGGGGGAATTTAACTTTTCCCACCCCTTCTCGTCCGCTAGTGCCTTACCGCATGATTCAACAACGTTCGTCGGGATCTGCACTGGCGGACAAGCCAAACCTTTATAGGAAGGAAAATCTCTCCAAAGAGGGGGAATCTGCCATTTTCAAGCCAATTTATCTACACCTCAGAGAACAAACTCTACTTTTTGTAAACTCCAAAGAGGGGGAATTTAAATTTTCCCACCCCTTCTCGTCCGCTAGTGCTACAGTGGATAATGGCCGGCAAAATCTCATGATCGCTGAATACCAATCGTGTTTCTAGAATACTTGTGTATGTACTGTATGCCACCAGTGAACGAGAAGGGTAGGGAAAAGTGGAATTCCTCCCTCTTTGGAGGTTTCAAAAAGTATAATTAGTTCTGGTGTATAATGAGGTGTAGTGTAGGTAAAACGGTATATATGTTGCCGATTCCCCCTCTTTGACTAAATTCCCCTCCCTTTGGAGGGTTAGCTCGTCCGTCAGTGGACGATAAGGGGAGGGAAAGTGGAATTCCTCCCTCTTTGGCGATTTCAAAACGTAGAGTTTGTTCCTTAATACATATATGTAGGTAAAGATACCAATTTAATATTAGAATTCAATTTTCTATTATTGTAATATTACTAAAGGTAATATTCCTTATTATCAATGTAAAATAACACTTAAGTGCACTAGTGGACGAGGGAATGACGAGAAGAGGAATTCCCCCCTCTTTGGCTCTTCGAAAAGTAGAGTTTGTTCCTTAATGTGTAGGTAAAAGTACCAATTTAATATTAGAATTCAATTTTCTATTATTGTAATATTACTAAAGGTAATATTCCTTATTATCAATGTAAAATAACACTTAAGTGCACTAGTGGACGAGGGAATGACGAAAAGAGGAATTCCCCCCTCTTTGGCTCTTTGAAAAGTAGAGTTTGTTCCTTAAGGTGTAGGTAAAACGGCTTAATTTTCGCCCATTCCACCCACTTCAGAGAGATTTCCCTTCTCCTTGGAGATTTGGCTCATCCGCACGTGCGTTAGACCTTGGTCGAGTTATTTGGAGAGAATCTTCAACTTTTTATTGAGAACTGTCGGATTATCGCAAAGGAATTTCTAGGGTGCCTTCATAGTCCGTTGCAACATGTGTTTCAACAATGTTGCAACCTTTTTTCGAAACACTTTTTGACATAAGCAAAATTAAAGCTGAAGTGATTAAAAAACTAGTAACTCGACTGTGCAAGTATACGGATAAATTAACTATACGAACCTTATAGGCCTCATAATTGTTTATAAGAAATGGTGTAAAACTGCGAGAACCCATGGCATGGCCAGAACCAGATTCTCAAGTCCAGAACCGGATTCTCAAGTAATGAATTTTCTGTGCCACGTTTAAGCCACTTTTTGAAATTTCTTTGAACCAGATTCTCAAGTCCAGAACCGGATTCTCAAGTAAGGAATTTTCTGTGCCACGTTTTGGATTTTCTTATAACCAATTACGAGGCCTATACAATATATTTACCTGAATTATCCAGCCAGGCTCTCTTTTCCTAGTACTTCTGCCAGAAGAAGATTGCTTGAACAACTGCACATGACTTGCCATCGAACAACTGTTATGAAATATTCATGAGATGGAAAGGTGTTCCTATTCGCAGAAGTGGGTTTTATAAGGAAATTTCAATGAAAGGATTGTTATGAAATATTCATGAGAAGTAGTGGGTGTTCGTTCATAGTTCATACAAATAAATATAATATTGTGTGTCTTTCTATATAATATGTTTTTTCATAAATATAATAAAATGTGTTGTTATAAATAATTCATAGTAAGTTTTATTCATTGAAGATAATCTTACACACAAATTTTTTTTGATTCTGCACAGTCAAGATGTATTTTTTTGTTTCAAGAACCGTATTGCGGTATTTTATGATTCACATAGAACAACATCGACATACATATGTCAGAATTTATGCGTTATTACAAAATCCAATGGTTTTTTAACAGGTGTAAAAAATTTACGAAAAACACCAAAACCCGATATTATTATCACGCCACCCTGTATTCATGTGGGTGAGCACCAGCGACCGAATAGGGGTGGAAAAAAGTAAATTCCCCTTCTTTCGCAAGTTACAATGTGGTATTTGTTTCCTAAGGTGTAGGTTTAATGACCTCAAAACTGTTAATCCTCCCTCTTTGACGGAATTCCCTTGCTTTTGGCTGTTTTTTTGCGTTCTGCAATTCTTGAAAAAGTCTGAATTTCCAATCATCTGCGAGTGGTATACGAAGAATATGAATGGTACCTTTTCTTTCAGGTTTGTTGTTGTTGTTGTTGTTGTTGTTGTTGTTGTTGTTGTTGTTGTTGTTGTTGTTGTTGTTGTTGTTGTTGTTGTTGTTGTTGTTGTTGTTGTTGTTGTTGTTGTTGTTGTTGTTGTTGTTGTTGTTGTTGTTGTTGTTGTTGTTGTTGTTGTTGTTGTTGTTGTTGTTGTTGTTGTTGTTGTTGTTGTTGTTGTTGTTGTTGTTGTTGTTGTTGTTGTTGTTGTTGTTGTTGTTGTTGTTGTTGTTGTTGTTGTTGTTGTTGTTGTTGTTGTTGTTATTGTTGTTGTTGTTGTTGTTGTTGTTGTTGTTGTTGTTGTTGTTGTTGTTGTTGTTGTTGTTGTTGTTGTTGTTGTTGTTGTTGTTGTTGTTGTTGTTGTTGTTGTTGTTGTTGTTGTTGTTGTTGTTGTTCTTTGAGTAGTAAAATGTTTTACATGATCGCACATGTGTGCCTAATAAAATGAACCGCGGAAATTTTCACGTAAGTACATTTGAAACGCAGCAGAAATACTTTCGTAAAAACCAGTATGCTTACGATCGTTTTCATTTGGATTCATTCCACCACTGGAATAAAATATTTCTTGTTGTAGTTCTCAGTCTTCCTGCTTTGCATTCGGTTGGCTTGCAAAATATCAGCAATTCGCTTATTGTTGTTGTTGTTGTTGTTGTTGTTGTTGTTGTTGTTTTCGTTGTTGTTGTTGTTCTTTGAGCAGTAAAATGTTTTACATGATCGAACGACCGCTTCTTCTATATAAATTTTCAGGTTTATTATTCTCTTCTCTAACACAACGATTTCAGCTTTGTATGAAAAACTAAGAAATATTATTGATCATGTTTTGTTAAAATATTACGAATGCTTTCAGTGAGTCATCAGTTTAACTGTCTTCATATACATCATTAACTCCAGATTTAGAAGCATGACGTGGTAAAAGCCAGTCAAAACTGTTCACAGTAAACACATTTTTGATTTCCTTTTTATTCATCAATCATTAACATAGTATATTATTTATCGTAAAACTAAAAAACAATGATAAATTATTTAATTTTTGGTTTAGTTCATTTAATTCATTTTCAGGTTTATTCTGTCAACTATGTACGTACAATTACTTTTGCGACTCATATACATAAGCCACAACTTGTTCTTTTATCAAAACACGATGTTATCGGTTTACGTTTTTTATAAAATATATTTTTTTTTTCAGGGTAACAATAATTGTATAGACCGGCCGTTGCACGCAACAGCATGGCGCAGCAGTATGGAGGTCAGCAAGGTTGGTCACTCATTCACTCACTCACTCACTCACTCACTCATTCACTCACTCACTCACTCACTCACTCACTCACTCACTCACTCACTCACTCACTCACTCACTCACTCACTCACTCACTCACTCACTCACTCACTCACATCACTCACTCACTCACTCACTCACTCACTCACTCACTCACGTTGCAGCGGGCGCACAGGGCACAGGCACTGAGCAGAACTTTGATTACATGTTCAAACTCCTTATAATCGGCAACAGTTCCGTCGGGAAAACGTCATTTTTATTCCGTTATTGCGACGATTCTTTTACATCGGCTTTTGTGTCGACCGTCGGTATTGACTTCAAAGTGAAAACAGTGTTCAGAGGCGAGAAACGTGTCAAACTACAAATATGGGTGAGTGCAGTGAGTGAGTGAGTGAGTGAGTGAGTGAGTGAGTGAGTGAGTGAGTGAGTGAGTGAGTGAGTGAGTGAGTGAGTGAGTGAGTGAGTGAGTGAGTGAGTGAGTGAGTGAGTGAGTGAGTGAGTGAGTGAGTGAGTGAGTGAGTGAGTGAGTGAGTGAGTGAGTGAGTGAGTGAGTGAGTGAGTGAGTGAGTGAGTGAGTGAGTGAGTGAGTGAGTGAGTGAGTGAGTATTGACTGCTTGGTTTGGATTACAATGAAACGGATTGTCTGACAGAGACCAATAGAATGATAAACGGTCTGTATATCTGTCTGACAGACCAACTGTCTGTCTTTCTGACTGACTGACTGACTGACTGACTGACTGACTGACTGACTGACTGACTGACTGACTGACTTAATCAGGATACGGCCGGCCAAGAACGGTACCGAACGATAACGACTGCCTACTACCGTGGTGCCATGGGATTCATTCTCATGTACGACATTACGAACGAAGAATCGTTTAACAGTGTTCAAGACTGGTCAGTTACCGTATCCTTTCTGTTTGTATCATGTTTCATTGAGTTACTTCATATCCGGATATAATGGGTCGTAATAATCTTGACTTAAAATTAAGGTGCGAGTGAAAAAGACCACAAGAATTCAATACTGAAGTGGAAAATATAAAATATGAATTTTTTCGAACAGAGTAGATTAATAACGACAACACAGCTTAATGAAGTATCTTATAAGTTATATATTGTCCAAATAGAGCCTAGAGTCTAGACTGCTCATTAAACATCGTTGTTCAACAACATCATTCTTCAAGTTGTGACAACCTCCTTGATCGGGTGTCTGTATTAATGCAAATCACTTTTGATGTTTTACCACTTTTAAGCGTGAATTTGCACAGACCACAAAGATTATTTCGACATTCTATGTTGCACATGCATTCATGTTAAGATAACACCAAGATGTAAAAATTTTCTATAATAATCGATTTCGCGAATTGTAAGAAGATTGTCTTTGGATCTCATAGGATTGATCTATGCAATGAGGCAAACCCATTCTACAGTATTTATGACAGCGATAAGAACACCCACAGTACTTTTTGAAAAGCACGGAGAGAAATGGCGGGCACAGAACAAAAGGGTGACAACTGAAAAGTTTGGCGTTTCATCCAGTACCTCAGTCCAGTACTTCTGGATTGGTGGGACCGTACGGTCCAATCGAAAGAGTGGAAGAGTTCAAAAGAGAAGGAAAGAAGAAGACAAACAATTGGTAGAAATAACTAAAAAGTTTTTTGACTGCTACAGCCTTCGTCGGGGTCGACCAGATATCGTCGGTACCCATACCAATCAGATCTCTTTTCGAGATCAATTATGGTATCGTATCTGCCAGTTTATCCCAGTCAAGTTCAGATGCAAAAAGAGGTACTCAAGAATGGTATTTGTCTGGATTTGAGTGAATTATATGCGTTCCAGTATTTTCAGACAGCGGAAAGACTGTACGTTGCGATGCGAGATAAGCCGATTAGATGTATTTTAACTGATTTGTTGAATCCTGCAGTTCTGTTTCAGTTTGCAACACTAGTTATGGTGAACTCATTCACACTGGTCATCGTGAAAAATTGACTCAAATATTAAAGTATGATGACTCTATGCTGAAGACGAATGCAAAAAAAAATACTACATAATGCATTTTCATCATATACATACTTGAGGTGCCGGAACATGTTGGAAGAATCGGTGACTAGATCGTAAGCCTAACCTTGTCTAAGCATACATAAGTAGAAGGCTGAGGCTAGTGAAAAAGAAATTTGCTCGTAATTTTTTAAATGTTTTTCCGGAAAAGCTGGAATGCCTTATAACCACTTAAATCCAGTTCCGGGGAAGAATTTTTAATATGTTGGGCAGCTTTTTTCGCTAGCGGGCGTTTTGTTGAAACTCAAATTCACTGACTGCTCATAGTTCGCCTGTCTGGTCTACTCCGTATGGCGCCAACTTCGGAACTGAGGGTCCTAAGTTCGAAATCTGACTTGAGAGTTGAGACACATACATACATATCCTGACCTGTGGTTTCTGCCAAAAACTGCCAGTTCATTCACCACATTACTAGGAAAACACCATTCTGATATGGTATTAGTGTGCCCTGTTATCTTCAGTAATGAACAAATCCAAATAAAAAAAGATACCTTATGCCTCTCGAGTTTTTTTCGCCTTTTTTTAATGCTTGCCAGCCGTTTTATCTTCGGGATTGTGGATTTGAGTTAATAACATCGGTTTTCTCGCTAGCGACTGTCCATTAAGGTTTTTATTTTTGATCTTTTAGAATACTAATCATGGCCGTTGCTGGTCATAGCAACGGATATAGAATACGTACCTGCTAGTTTTTTCACCAATCAAACTTGGGATCTCGATTTTGAATGCAGAGTATTTTTCTCGTCTTATTTATAGTTTTGGCGGTTCTCAGTTTAATATACAGAACTCCGAAACGCTCGTTTATAGTTTATAACGAGGTTACAAACATAATTGCACATTTTGCTATTCCAAACACAAAGATCTCTCAAAACAGGAAAATTAAGTTTTCGGCGGAGGTTGAGATAACCCATTGAACAGACAAACTGCAGCTTCTCAATCTAAATACTAGATGGTAGTGAACTCCAAAGTTGTAAATTAACACAGAAATAAAAACCGTGAACTAACAGTGACTTGAACCAAAAACCTAAATACCATAAACAAAACCCAAACAATAATAACAATAAAAAATTATAAACATAATGTTGTTGCAGGTGCACGCAGATCAAGCACTACTCGTGGGACAACGCTCAGGTGGTGCTCGTTGGCAACAAGTGCGACATGGAGGATGAACGGGTCGTGTCCTTTGAACGCGGCAAACAGTTGGCTGATCAGCTAGGTTGGAATAAAAGAAAGTCATTCTCATTTTCATTTTCATTTCAGCTCATTAGGCCTGGCCGCATATTTGGAAACTGTACCGTTTTTTTGTCAAAATCCCTAATTCGACTTTTTTTATTTTAGAATCACGAAGAGGCTAAGCTAGGTTATCTTCTTTATTATCGTACAGTCTGTGTTCGGAACTAAGGCTAAGCCGTACAAACAATCAAATGGTTATCAGCTGTCGTTACGTCGCACGAATTCTGACAAAAATCCGGTACAGTTTACAAATATGCGGCCAGGCCGCGGACAAACAGAAGCATGAAAGAATGACATGATTCAAATTTAATTCATACACTGCAATTTCATTCAAATACAAACGTAATCGTATATTCTGTTTTTTTGCAATTCTAATGATTGAGTGCCAAATCACGAACGAGCAACGAAATCGAACAGCAAAACTTCTGTACAAAAATCACAATGAAAAATTTTCTTTGTACTCCTATGCTTCAAAATCATTGAGGGTATGGTATAATTATGGTTGCGTCATCGCAGGGCCGAAGCCATGACACCATTGACAGTATAGAGAACTGAAAGTGATTTTTTTACGTGGATGTTACTTACGATTACATACACGATATGAACGATATTTTCTTGCAGGTCTGGAATTCTTCGAGACGTCGGCGAAGGAGAACATCAACGTGAAGGCCGTGTTCGAACGTCTGGTTGACATCATCTGTGACAAGATGGCTGAATCGTTGGACTCAGACCCGACAATGAATCAGCCAAAAGGTACCCGATTGGACGCCCAAGCTGCCAACAAACCACCAGCACAACAATGCAACTGTTAAACACTTCCCATCTCCACAACAACAACAACAACAACAACAACAACAACAACAACAACAACAACAACAACAACAACAACAACAACAACAACAACAACAACAACAACAACAACAACAACAACAACAACAACAACAACAACAACAACAACAACAACAACAACAACAACAACAACAACAACAACAACAACAACAACAACAACAACAACAACAACAACAACAACAACAACAACAACAACAACAACAACAACAACAACAACAACAACAACAACAACAACAACAACAACAACAACAACAACAACAACAACAACAACAACAACAACAACAACAACAACAACAACAACAACAACAACAACAACAACAACAACAACAACAACAACAACAACAACAACAACAACAACAACAACAACAACATTAACAACAACAACTACAACAACAACAACAACAACAACAACAACAACAACAACAACAACAACAACTACTACTACAACTACACCTACACCTACAAGAGAAATACAAACATAATTATTTAACCAATACTGTCACAAACTTGGTCATAATATTTTTTGCGATCCCATTTTATTATATTATAAATATTTATTTATCTTCCAAAATCTTCACGAAATTATTTACCGCATTCCGAAATTACTAGGTATTGATTGAGGCAAAATGACTCGAAATACGTCATAAGGAAGATTTTTTTCATGTGTTCAAAATGTGCAACATTTATTGATGAAAACGAAATTTAATAAAAATAACTTGTTATTTTTTGAAATAATCATCGTCAAATGTGCACGGTATTTGAAAAAGTTACTAAAACATTTTTATAACTTTCGCTCCAACCACTCTATGGTGTTCCTTCACTTTGATTTGTCGTCAATTTGATTGATTTATGTTATTATTATTTATATTAATTATAATTCTAACTTATTATATTACGAATATTACATATATTACATTCCAACATGTCTTATTATTTAAAGCCCGCATGTTTTTTCTGCAAGCAAAAATATTGCCCAAATAGTTTGATAATGAAACATCAGTGTTAAGACGCGCGTCAATCATCATCACCCCATGCTATACTGTGTTAAACTATGATGTCCACCGAGTTGAGTTGAGGCTAGTGATGTTTCATTATCAGACGTGTTGGGCAGTATTTTTGCCGGCAGAAACAACTTACAGGTTTCACTTTAATGTACATTTCTGTATACCTATTTTGTTCCAATTTGTATTCTTTTCACCAGCACACCCACAGAGCATACATAATCTACATATTTATTATGGTATTACATATATGTTTAACTTTTTTTTAATCATGAAGATATTTGCTTGAGATAAAAAGAGATACTTGATGGTGTTTTCTTATGATGTTCAATTATGAGGACAAATCTTGTGCAATTATCTTAAACTCAGGCATCCGTAGTTGATTTTGAGACTGAATATGGTTTTTTTTTTAGACTGAATATGGTTTTTTCTGTGACAATTTAGAATCGGAATACCGAAACTCTGAGTGTAAATTTTCAACAGTTGCAGGCTACATAGAATGTCAACCTAAAACGGTCACCTGAAAAAAATCGTAAAAAAATTTTACAGAAAAAATCGTTGTCTGCGTTTGGAAAATTTTCCGTCTCGTGCATGGAAATTTTTCAATACTGAAATAGGCGTGCTTTGAAATTCAGTATCAAAATCAGTTGTGGATTCTTAAAATTAGAATTTATACATTCCACGCTCGACTGCTAACCAAACTGTGCTTTTTATGATTATCTAGCCTAATTCCCCTCTGTTATTCTGGAATTAAAGGAGTTACGACGCTGTAAAATGAAGTTTGAATATTATACGTTTGATGTAGTTTGGTTCAACGATCTTCTTACTCACATTTTTATAGCAACCAGGAATACCAGTTTGCTGTAAAAAAAAGTTTGAAAAAATGTTAGAGTAACAGTTTAGGCTGATGTATTTTCATTTTCAGTGAACTAAGATCAAAGTAAAGCAGTGGGGAAAATTCTACAAAAAACGGCATGGATATTCAGAACTTCATTTCATGGTAAACAGCTTCTGGAGATTCAAGCAAAAAAATGACACGTTAACGTGTCCAAACCAGTGTAACACCCACTGAACATGATGATTGCCTGTTATAGCATACATCTGTTCGGTCATCTTCTCTTACATTTGATGCAGCTAACGATTCACAAGTTGGAGTAGTAAACACTACAACTTTTCACTTGAATCCCATGCAGCCCTTTAATGTCGTATACAGCATTCTTAAATGACTAGCTCACTGAATTATATTATTTTCAGTCTATGTCAAAACTGAACACCGAGCTCTTTTTGCAGACATCAGTCAATATAAATTTTCATTTCAAAATGCGCGCCAAAAACTGAGATTTGAACGAATTGAGATTGAGAATTCAAATTTGGTTTGCTGATCAGTGGAGAATGTTTCGTATTTGGTACAGCCCCGTAAGTTGTTTCTGCAAGCTAAAATGTTGCCCACGCCATCTGATAATGAAACATCACTAGCCTCAACTCAACTCGGTTAACACCATAGTTTAACACAGTATATCATGGGGTGATGATGATTGATGTTCGTGTTAACACTGATTGTCTGATGTTTCATTATCAGACGTATTGGACAATATTTTTGGTTGCAGAAACAACATACGAGCTTTACGTTTCCTTAATGACCCGCCAACTAAATCACTGTTGTCCGCTAGTCAGAAATTAATTGAGCCAAATACTAATTGTTGAATTTACTTTTCAGTAAGATTAATTAAATTTAAATTGTAATATTCTGAGCGATTTTTTTGGTTTCCAATTGCAACTTTTAGACTAATGGATAAATATTAGTTTACAATTTTCGGATTTCATTTTTTCATCATTTTATAATCGTGTATTTTCATTTCTGACAGAATGATATACGATATATATTTTATCATTATCGTTCAATCACTGTTTTATATTTATTCTAATTAGAATGCTAAATATGATGGCCCCTGTTCCCCCGATACAGCCTGTCTTACTCAGTTTTTTGCTGTGTAGTACGAGTCGATTGGGACTCTGAATAAAACATTCATGAAAATAAAAAATATTCAGAAATAATAAAACGTTTTAAAAAATAGAAATTCCTAATTATCACTCATACTATCCACCAAAACACCCTGTACACTTTTCCTGTGCATTCGAGATATGAAAAAATTTATATTTATAATATTTAGAAATTTTTATTATTTCGATTATTATAAATCTTTACATACATATTATTTAATTATATATTATTCAGCATTCTTCTGTGACGTGCGCCCGGAAATGGAGATTTATCATTCGAATAAAATCAACAGAACGAGGAATGTTACTATAGCTTCTAATGATCAGAAGTCAGTCAGTCAGTCAGTAAGTCAGTAAGTCTGTCTGTCTGTCTGTCAGCCAGTCAGTCAGTCAGTCAGTCAGTCAGTCAGTCAGTCAGTCAGTCAGTCAATCAGTCAGTCAGTCAGTCAGTCAGTCAGTCAGTCAGTCAGTCAGTCAGTCAGTCAGTCAGTCAGTCAGTCAGTCAGTCAGTCAGTCAGTCAGTCAGTCAGTCAGTCAGTCAGTCAGTCAGTCAGTCAGTCAGTCATTCAGTCAGTCAGTCAGTCAGTCAGTCAGTCAGTCAGTCTGTCTGTCAGTCAGTCAGTCAGTCAGTCAGTCAGTCAGTCAGTCAGTCAGTCAGTCAGTCAGTCAGTCTGTCAGTCAGTCAGTCAGTCTGTCAGTCTGTCAGTCAGTCAGTCAGTCTGACAGTCAGTAACTCAGTCTTTTATTGGTTGGGAATTGATTTTTAACCGTAGTACTCCAGGAGCGCAATCAAAAGAATTAGCTGTTAATTATGTAGGTTTTCACTAAAATTATAACTTCACCTCACCAAAATCCGAATTTCAAAGTACACCTATTTGGTGATTTAAAGTTATACATCATAAATATACACCACAACATATTCAACGGTGTTTTATTATCTTTGATAAGTATCCATTAAAGTTAAGTAAATATTGGGCGCTGATAAACTGAATTATGTATTGCTAATGTTGGCTGGCAATTTGTTGGAATTTTTGTGAACACGTATAAAAAGACAAAAAGTTAACTTCGGTACAAAAAACCTAACACTTTCTAAGCTAGACTTGAGTGCCGGCCAAACTTAATGCTCAATTATAAATGGTTGTAAAGTCCGTATGTTGTTTCTGCAAGCAAAAATGTTGCCCAAAACGTCTGATAATGAAACATCACTAGCCTCAATTCAACTCGGTTGACACCATAATTTAACACAGTTTAACATGGGGTGATGATAATTGATGTGCGTGTCAACACTGATTCTTCTGATGTTTCATATTCAGAGGTTCTAAAAACATTTTTGATTGCAGAAACAACATACGGGCTTCACATAAACATAACCGAACCTTCGGCTCCAATTCCATTTGGTGATAACATATTTTCATTCTAAACCATCTTCAGCAGAATATTCAGCAGATTCTTCTGAGAAAACTGTTCTGAACTAAAAAATAATAAAATAGGTAGCTTGAAGATCGTCATGACAGTAGTTCATTCGGTTGTCTCGTTGATACTTCTCATGAGTTTGCCACTCCTTAGAACTCAAGTCAGTCGTTGGAAGAATGTGGACTGCATTTATGCTGGCAACGTATCTCAACAACTGACGGATGTTCCATCGTGCTACTGCGATTCTGGTAATTTACGAATCACCGGGTCATTCAACTTGATCATGGTTAGGATGGAATTTTCTACTGGGATTCCTTCATTACGGAAATCAACAAGATGCAATAAGAGTTTATTAGAATGTGGTTTTTGTATTCTATTTATTTTCTACTAAGGTTTCTTCCATTACTGAAACGAATAAGGCACACTGGG
>OZ038445.1:26043929-26051429 GCA_964036265.1 Daptonema setosum
GGTTTTGCTCCTCCGCCAGTGGATGAGAAGACTGGAACTGAAATATTTTGGACAATGAAAGTAATTCTTTCTGCATGCATTTCTATGGAATGAAGAGAGGTGACTCTCCCTATTAAAGCTGTACCCACACACATCATAAAATCAAGATTTCCCCCTGATTATAACGGGATTATGATGATAAAAATTGATGGGGATATAGATTAGGGTCTGGCACACCTTTGCATGCATATAGGCCTCATAATTGATTATAAGAAATGGTTTAAAACTGCGAGAACTCATGACATGGCCAGAACCAGACTCTGAAGTCCGTAACCGGATTCTCAAGAAATTAATTTTCTGTGCCATGTTTAAGACACTTTTTTAAATTTCTTAAAACCAGATCCTCAATTCCAGAACCGCATTCTCAAGTGAGGAATTTTCTGTGCCACGTTTTGGAATTTCTCATAACCAGTTACTAGGCCTATACGTATGGAATGAGGGAAGGTGACTTATGTTCCATAAGATGTCTACAGACAACCACTTGCCGAGTACTCTTAAACTACTCGCCTAGACTTAGCGTTAATTTGAAAAATGTCGTCTGCAAGTCGATTCAACGTAAAAGGAACAGAAAAAAACACATAGTTGAATTGAATTACTGAAAAAAATACTTGGATACCCCTGAGTGTTAAATGAAAATGTTGCGATGTTGCATTTTGTTGCAACAAGTGCGTCTGTATGCAATATTCTGCATGCACTGTAATTAAAAAAATAAATTTATTATTATTTTGTTTCTCTATGAAAAATTGAGAAATTATTTAAATTGTATTATGGAAAATGAAGATGTATTCGCATATGGCAAATTTTGATGTTATTCGCATCAAACAAATGTTAAATGAAGATGTTGCATGTCACATGTGTCGTTGGAATGCAACAGGTAAAATATGCACACTTTACATCATGATGCAATACAAACAGAGGTTGTCTCTATGATTTGTACATACATAACACTGGCGGACGAGAAGGGGAGGGAAAAGTGGAATTCCCCCCTCTTTTGCATTTTCAAAAAGTTGAGTTTTTTCCCTAAGGTGTAGGTAAAATGGCCTGAATACTTCCAATTCCCCCTTCTTTGGAAAAATTCCCCTCCCTTTGGAGGATTAACTCGTCCGCCAGTGATACATACATGTATTTTGCATGCACTGTAATGGAAAAACATATATGAACTATTATGTTTATAATTATGTTCCTCTTGAGACAGAACTAAATGTGTCTGAAGTGTTACACTTGAAAGATCATTTCTTAGTAACTAAACCCTCTCCCAACAACTAAATATAAATTACCGAAATAAATAGAGAATAAAGATGGTCTGAGCCACTAGCGGACGAGAAGGGGGGGGGGGGACTGGAATTCCCCCCTCTTTGGCATTTTCAAAAAGTAGAGTTTGTTCCCTAAAGTCTGAGTAAAATGGCCTGAATACTTCCAATTCCTCCTTCTTTGGGAAAATTCCCCTCCCTTTGGAGGATTAACTCGTCCGCCAGTGATACATACATTTATTTTGCATGCACTGTAATGGAAAAACATATATGAACTATTATAATTATGTTCCTCTTGTTGAGACAGAACTAAATGTGTCTGAAGTGTTACACTTGGAAGCTCATTTCTTAGTAACTAAACCCTTACCCAACAACTGAATATAAATTACCGAAATAAGTAGAGAATAAAGAAGGTCCGAGTTGAACCGTGTGCAACGTGTAACCAAAGAACTTTGGCGGACGAGATAATCCTCCAAAGGGAGGGGAATTTTGTCAAAGGGGGAGAATTTACAGGTTTCAGGCCATTTTTACATACACCTTAAAGAACAAACTCTACTTATTGAAAACGCCAAAGAGGGGGAATTCCACTTTTCCCTCCCCTTCTCGTCCGCTATTGTAACCAAAGAACATGCATGCATAGGGATAAGACATGACACAAAAGCGGACGGACGATATAATCGTTCGAAAGAAAGTACGTTGCCGAAAATAGGAGATAATGTTTATAAACTGGTTTCGTGTTTATAAAATACAATTCAGAAAGGATGTTTTCCATAAAGGAGCTCAGTGGGGAAAAAATCTTCTTCTCTTCTCATCCGCTAACCCACGAGCGACGCTGCACCCAACTGACGAACACGCGTCTCCTCAAGGACTTTTAGACTGGGTTCGGTATAGGGGAGAAAGGTAATAACCACTAATTTTAATTCACCCCAATTTTACCATACCACTATTTTACCACATCGAATTTCACCGTACCACACTGGCGGACGAGCCAAACCTCCAAAGGGAGGGGAATCTTTCCAAAGACGGGGGAATCGGCCGAAATAAGATTATTTTAACTACACCTTAGAGAACAAATTCTACTTTTTTGAAACCGCCAAAGAGGGGGAATTCCAGTTTTCCCTCCCCTTCTCGTCCGCCAGTGATTGAAACTACGGGCATTCATTAATTAACGTCCCAGTTATCGCTGGAACACACCAGTCATCTTCCAAAAAGAAGGATTTTCGATAAAAGGAGATCTGGCAGTTTTATGGTCAGTTTATTTAAACGTTGAGGAAGATAATCTACTTTTTTGAACTGTCAAACAGAGAGGATTCCGATTTTTTGGTTCCTCTTTTCCTCGTACGCAAGAAGTCTGGAAGCTGTGGTGGTTTGGCGAAATACCTCTATGAAATCTGCGGCCCTGTGTGAGTGAGTGAGTGAGTGAGTGAGTGAGTGAGTGAGTGAGTGAGTTAGTGAGTGAGTGAGTGAGTGAGTGAGTGAGTGAGTGAGTGAGTGAGTGAGTGAGTGAGTGAGTGAGTGAGTGAGTGAGTGAGTGAGTGAGTGAGTGAGTGAGTGAATGAGTGAGTTAGTGAGTGAGTGAGTGAGTGAGTGAGTGAGTGAGTGAGTGAGTGAGTGAGTGAGTGAGTGAGTGAGTGAGTGAGTGAGTGAGTGAGTGAGTGAGTGAGTGAGTGAGTGAGAGAGTGAGTGAGTGAGTGAGTGAGTGAGTGAGTGAGGGAGGGAGTGAGTGAGTGAGTGAGTGAATGAGTGAGTGAGTGAGTGAGTAAGTGAGTGAGTGAGTGAGTGAGTGAGTGAGTGAGTGAGTGAGTGAGTGAGGGAGTGAGTGAGTGAGTGAGTGAGTGAGGGAGTGAGTGAGTGAGTGAGTGAATTCATCGTTCATGTCTTGATTGTTTCAGATTAGCAGGTTTGCCTTTCGTCTACTTGATCATTACATTCAGCATCATGAACCCACCGTTGAAACTTGCATGATTTTATTATAACAGTACGTTATGTAATAATCACAATGCCGTGACACGATAAAACCATATCTAATAAATGTCAATAAATTTGTTTTATAATTATGCATGTTGTAAATAAAACGATTTATTGTAATTAAAGTAGTGCGCAAAATGTCTTTTTAAAGATTCTACTACATAAATAAATAAGAAAATGTATTATATATACAAACAAGAATTAATAGAGAAAATTAGCGAACGGTTAATCTATCTCATCATACAGTAAATTAACCTTGTCTAGACTCATTTTGTGCATGAAAGGGAAATTTTTTTTACTTAATGTTTCACGGTCGATTTGTCAGATTTAGTAATAAAGGACGTGTAACAATTTTCACCATTTATTACTAAACCTGACGAATATAGAGCGAAACATTAGCGAAATATTGTCTGAACTGTCACAAAGTGAGCCAAGAATAAAATAATCGACTACAAATGTAATCATGGAACAAGACTGATAGTCCTCAAAAATATTTATTTCTTTTTATCATATTCTAATTGCGAACCGCAGTTTTTGTCGATAACCTAATATCTTTTACTCACTACATGCCTCATAAGAGTATTTTCTCAACTTTACTTACGTGGATTACTTCCGAAATAAACCAACAAAAAGTTGAAAAATATTTTGTTGTTATCTAAATCGTATTTACAAGTTGCTCTGGTACTGAAAAATGACAACACCAGATTAAACATTATGTATATGAACACATAAATATAGCTGATAAAAGAAGACGATTTCAAGATTCGAATGCGTAGCAAAACTTCCAAACTTAAGTCCCAGTTTCTCTGGATAAACATGAAAGAAGATATGTTTTGGACATTCAACACCATTTATAAAAAACGGCAAACCAAATGTTTCACGGACGATAAATCAGGAATTTCTGCCAATCACTCGAATCTGATGTCGTCTTTGAATCCTGATTTTGTGTATCTTGGATTTGATGGGCGGAAACAAAAGATGACACTGCTTTGTAAAAAATAAAAATAAAATACAATAAAAAATGTTAGCCTATGTGCATAAAACTAACAAAATCTAGTAATTGGTAAAAAAGTATGTACAAATATACAACTCTAATGGAACCAAGCAATTTTGGCGATTTTCAGAAATGAAAAGATTTTTCTAGATTTATTACGATAAATCTAGAAAAATCTAGAAAAAAATCTAAAAAAAATAAAATAAGAAACACTGGTTCATGACAAACGCATTGGACAAAAAATTCATTTATTTATAAAATCTTACTTACTTCCATAGTAAACAATAAAAAATCCTATTTTCAATTTTATTAATCGACACTAATAAACCTTTCCAATTTGGTGAAGGGGTTACAATATGAAACTGCCCCTCAGATATGATGGATTTCGATTCGATGTAACATTAATTTTCATCAATCGACGACGCCACTAGCAGACGAGAATGAGAGGGAAAAGTGGACTTCCCCCCTCTATGGCGTTCTTAAAAAGTAAAATTTGTTCATTAAGGTGTAGGTAAAATGGCCTTATTTCTGCCGATTCCTCCCTCTTTGACGCAGTTCCCCTCCCTTTTGAGGTTTAGCTCGTCCGCCAGTGGACGACGCACTGAATGAATGCAATTTGCTTGGATAATTATTCAAAATGTGCTAAAAAAATTCTTTCAAGCTGGTTGAGATGCAAAACAATCGTTAATGATGTTTTCTTTTTCGTCGATTATTTATATTTCGCTTTACCAAATGGGAAAGATTGATTATTGTCAACTATACTCTTTCATATCCGTAATATTTTGAGTTGAATACCGGGAGTTTCCCAAAAAAACGAGAAAAAATTATAAAAAATTATATTTTCCTAAAAAAACGTGATATTAAATATTCAGCGCCAAATGTAATGTGTTGTAGAAAGCAAGCAGCAATTCCTATACATATCCACACTGATTTTATACAAAAATGTACATTTCCGAAAAAACTCAAAAGAACGCAAAAAATGTCAATTTTGACACGCAAAAAATTTACGAATCCTTGAGAGTGGGAAAAAAACGTCGGATGAATAAAAAAACTGCAAATATGTAGAAAAAAATTTGGTAAACTTTCGTTTTGGTGTGTCAAATCACGCCAAGAAATTCAATATGTACAGGGTGTCCCACTTAAAAGTCCGGTTTTGTTTTTGGTCTAACTTTTGCAGTGTTCGATCGATTTCTAAAATTTTTGCGTCATTCGAAAGACAATCCTTGAAAATTTTGTTTGCTGCAAACGAAACTGAATTTGAACATTTCTTCCGTTATTTATGCCAGTTATACGGAAGCACCCTATTTTGACGAAAAATTTGGGTTTTTCCTCTATCTTTTCTTCGTGTTTGATCTATAAATTAAACTTATATCGTCTTTCTGCATGTCAGACAATTTATATTTAGTAAGAAGATCACAAATAATCATTTAATATTTCAATAAAACCTAATAAACCCTTTTTTAAACCAAGTGAAAGTCCTCTTTGACTGTTTTCCCTAAAGACTCCACATTTTAGCGCAATTGCAAGAAATATCGAAAAATATTGGCGAACCACAATAGATCTTATTCTTTGGTTTACAATCAAAAGAAAATAAGCAGAAAAATCGCGTTTTAAATCATTTCAAGTTGAAATAATAATTTAATTTTTTTGGAAAAACTGATTTTTTCAATGTCAAAATTAGGTGTCTTCGTAAAAACGGCGTAACTAGCGGAAAAAATGTCCAAATTCAGATTTGTTTTAAGCAAACAAAAATTTCAAGAACTGTCTTTCGAATGACTTTTAACTTTTCAAAATCCATTGAACGCTGCAAAAGTTATGCCGAAAACAAAACCGGACTTTTAAGTGGGACACCCTGTATATAATAACCACAATATAAATTATCCAAAACCTAAAAAATGTGAAAAAAACTTATTAAGCTAACAAAAAATAAACTCGAAATCAGAACAGGAATGCAGCAAAACTTTCAAGATGAGTTGAAAACCACAAATTTATGCAATGGCGGAACACGTTTTTTGTAATTTTAGCGCTGTTTTTTTACATTCAGTTCGACAAAACACGCATTCCAGTAAAGTTTCAAATGGAGCCAGAATCATCTGACAGAAGTTTCAATTCGTATAAATATTTTTTATAAGTAAACGATTTTGTAAAAAATATATTACAAAAAATTTTAACATTGGATTTTAGTACAATATTTGTAACAATCATTATAAACTATAACGATTGTCATTCAGTAAAATTTACAAAGAAATGTACAAAACTATACACGCCAGCACTGTACAAAAATGAGTAAAAAGCCTAAACATGACGACCAAGTTAACGAATCTTTGAATAAATTCCGAATAATTCTGCATAAATCCATCATAAAACACCCGTTAATGGATCATTTACACCGTTGGAAGTTAATTTAGGGTAAGAAATTGTGAATTTGCTCATTTTTGCACTACATAATTAAAAAAATCAACTTACAAATTTCTTAATCTTAATGTGTCATCTTCAGTTGAAAGGGAATCAGGAAAATGGATGGATTTTATGTACAAAATAACTAACAACGCTGTAAAGATGAAGTATTTGGAGCCACCAACCACTAAGACAACGCATATTTTACACACCCTGTATTTTGATTGTTTTTTGTACCCCTATGTTCAAACACAAATGTTTCGTTTTCTGACATCTACCGAAGTTTGAAGAAAAAACTGAACATAAAGGCTCTAATGAAAAAAATGGCAGAAAATGAAACATCTGAACACACTAATGACCCGAATATATTTCATATAACTCTCTACACTGTACATTAGAGTCTTTCGGAGTCCAAAGAAAATGAACAGGAAAGTAAAAAGAAAATTTGTGAAACAACGCATTTCTCAACAGCGAAATATTCCAAATAATAAATATTTAAAAGTTCAAAGTCAACCGCAACGACAAATAAGCGCTGAGGGCTGCGCTCACTGCGCTATTCTGATTGGCCAGTCAAAAAAAAATTCGGAACATTCGTGTATCACGTTTATATATATTCTCGAGTCGGTTGTTTTACAGATTTTACTTTCTCATTTTCTTTTTCATTTTCTTTTACTTTCCTTTGAACTCTGAAATCACTCTTAACAATCGCTCAACACTGTACAACATTTGTAATTATGCTGTAATCACACGTGCACAAATAACTGACTATACAGACGATAATAACCGGATATTTCCGCTCCAAGTTCTCACCGAGGTCAATATAAAAAAAACTTTTTTCTAACATTAACTTTC
>OZ038445.1:26056429-26158929 GCA_964036265.1 Daptonema setosum
CAAGTTATACGTGAATTTCAAACAACGTATACGTGAATTTCACTCTGCAGAAACTCAGCGTCAACTGTTCGAATACATTAATCATCCTTAGATAAGTTATCCATCAGTGCGTTTACAATTTTCAAAGTGAACAAACAACACAAAAAGTCGAGTGTTTCTAAGGTTCTTTCGGGCGCGTTCAAAGTCGTCCAGAGTTCTAACGTTTTTTGTATTGTTTTGTTGTAAAGTTATCGAAAATATATCTCAACTGATGAACCCAAATGATGGTTTCGTGGATTTTTCTTCATTGTCGTAGCAATGGTATAGCCTAAAAACTTTATGTGTCACAATTTGAATTCAAATCTGTTTTTGGCGCATTTTCAAAATTTCGAGAAATGAATCCTCTCTCACATAGTGTCTGCACAACATACGAAAGTTGCGCTTAATTCATTGCGTACGTGCGAAACCGAATCGCAGAATTTAAGTTTTGGCACCAAGAAACACATTGATCATCCTTAGAACGGTTATCCATCAGTGCGTTTGCAATTTTCAAACTGAACAAACAACACAAAAAGTCCAGTGTTTCTAGGATTCTTTCGGGCGCGTTCAAAGTCATCCAAAGATCGCAAGTTTTTTTATTGTTGTAAAGTTATCGAAAATGTTTTTCAACTGATGATTCAGATATGATTTTGAGATTTCGAAAATTTGGGTTTCGATGTTTCAAAATGAGTTTCAGCCAAAGAAAAATTTGAAGATTTCTAAAAGCTACTCTGAACGCTTGTTCAACCTAATGGTGGTTTTGCCGAATCGCGTTCTCAAGTTTTCTTTCTTGTCGTAACAATGGTAGAGCCTATCCAGGATTTCTTGTTAGCCAAAAACCTTTTGGCGCGCAATTTTAATTCAAATCTGTTTTTGGCGCGCTTTCAAAATTAAATACGGAAATTTAATAAAAATATTTTAAAAAAATAAATACTTTTTCACCTATTGAAACAACATACGAAAGTTGCGCTTAATTAAAATAAAATCATTGCATATGTGCGTAACCAAATCGCAAAATTAGGTTTCGATAACAAGAAACACTGAACAAGCTATACATTGATCCTCCTTAAAACGGTTATCCATCAGTGCGTTTGCAATTTTCAAAGAAAACAAACAACACAAAGTTTTTTTCTTGTTGTAAAGTTATCGAAAACATTTCTCAACTGATGATTCAGATATGATTTTGAGATTTCGAAAAGTTGGGTTTCGATGTTTCAAATTGAGTTTCAGCCAAAGAAAAATTTTAAGATTTCTAAAAGCTGCTCTGAATGCGTATTCAACCTAATGGTGGTTTTACGGAATTGTTTTCTCAAAATTTTCTTTCTTGTCGTAATAATGGTAAAAGGACGAAAAGTGTGTAAGATTAGTGGAATACTCGACTCAACAGTAATTGGATGTTTCCAAACATGAATTTCCGGAAAAGTTCCACACAAACTGGCTCAAAACTTTGAATCAGGTTTCTTAAAACTCCACTCTCTGTTTGAAAAAATCCGATTACACTCAAAATTAGCGCAGTATTTTGCAGTACTTCACAACTTCGGAACAACTTCACTAGTAAAATGTTCAACTGCTTTCGTCAGTTTTTGCTGGTTCTAAAAAGAATAACTTACATATGTATACAGCCTAGAGCCAGCCCGTATATAGTTTCTGCAAGCAAAAGTATTGCCCAAAACGTCGTATAATGAAACATCAGACTATAAGTGTTAACACGAACATCATTCATCATACACCCAATGCTACATTGTGTTAAATTATGGTGTAAACCGAGTTGAGTTGTGGCTAGTGATGTTTCATTTTGAACGTTTTTGGCATTAATTTTGCTTGCAGAAACAACATACGGGCTTTAACATGAATATTCAGGAGGTGGATCTAATATAACACAGCAAATCAGAAAACACAATCCACTGGTGGTAAGATGAACAACTGAAGTTTGAATTGAATCGGTAATATTATAACCAGGATTGTTCAGGAACGGGTAAATTTGAGTGAGAAAAACATGTTTTCTACCAAATTTTGAGTCAGTTCAGTCTAACTTAAGATTATGACGATCAAAACTGCATAATCTACGGTAAAAAAGTTTTTTCTCATAACCGTGGATGAATAAACAATCAGACATTAAAGGTTGATGTTTCTGGAACAAAAGCGATGAAAAATAAGAGCAAAAACCAACACAATAGAGGATATTAATCTCGAGTGTCCGGGATAAAAGTAAACAAACCGCACTGGTTCAAAGTACAGAAACGTGCTGTGTGTTGTCAGATGTTCCGTCTGTCAATCACTGACTGAACCAGTCAGTCAGTCAGTCAGACAGTCAGTCCGTCAGTCAATCAATTAGTCAATCAGTCAGCCAGTCAGTCAGTCAGTTACACCCATATCACAGAAAGTTAACACTCGTCCACTATCTTACACTCGTACAGAAGTAAAATTTTGCAATGTGATTTTATAACATGTGCTGATCTGTAAAATTACAAATTTTTATATCAAATGAAGCGTCTGCTCGTGTACAATCATAATGACAAATAAAAGTTTCGAAAAACATGAAGAAATTAAAAATTGCACCAGAATTAAATCTACACCCGACCATATACTCGTACATACACTCTTACTTGTACTCGAGTGCAACCGAAACATTAGGTACAACGTGGCATGCATCCATTACACGTAAAAACTTTGCACTCGAGTGTTAGCTCTGTGTTGCACCCGAGTGTTACTTGAAACATCTACTTGATACGTGTGGTGTTGTTTAGTACTCGAGTGTAACGATTGTGTGTTGGACTAAACTTGATGTTTCGGTTGTACTCGGGTATAAAGACGAGTGTATGGACGAGTATAACTTTATAATTGGCTATTATTTTATTTCAGTCGCGTTTGAGAGAAACATTTTTGGGTTTTATAGCGATGGAAAGCCTAGCCATCACAATCAAACAAAAATATGTTCTGAATGTGACATGCAAATGCAAAACAATTGGCATTGAAAATTTTGCTTGTGGACGAGTGTAAGCCAATGGACGAGTGTAACTTTCTGTGATATGGGGGTTAGTCAGTCAAACAATCAGTCAGTCAGTCAGTCAGTAGTTCAGTCAGTAGGACATTCAGTCAATCAGTCAGTCAGTCAGTCAGTCAGTCAGTCAGTCAGTCAGTCAGTCAGTCAGTCAGTCAGTCAGTCAGTCAGTCAGTCAGTCAGTCAGTCAGTCAGTCAGTCAGTCAGTCAGCCAGCCAGTCAGTCAGTCAGTCAGAGAGCCAGTCAATCTTTCAGTCAGTCAGTTAGTCAGTCAGTGAGTCAGTCTGACAGTAATTCAGTCAGTCAGTAATTCAGTCAATCAATCAGTCAGTCAGTCTGTCTGTCTGTCAGTTAGTCACTCATATTCAGTCATTCAGTCAGCCAATCAACATTTAGTCATTCAGCTACATATGTAGAAAGCGTTTAGATCAGGAATCTTTCAGAATCACTGTAGTCCACATCAAATATTGCGAGGTTGAAATCGAAAACGGATCAGTTTGCGCTAACTAAGAAGTTTTGGACGATTAATAATTTTCGTAGGTATTTATGCGTTTCATGCAGCTGTTGTATTTATGCAAAAACAGAGCTAGAATGTTGGTGCAGCTGACTCAGAAAAACACAAACTATTCCTGGCACACGTTGGTTAGTTTATGAAACTAGGTGAAACCATACATAGAACGCATTGCAAGGGTAGTAAACAAATTTTTACTCACAAATTTGCTCCCAAGAAATCTCGGCCGAGCTATACAGTAGTACTTGACAATCAGCCGCTGGTACACAAGTTGCAAGTTGTCAACACACTTCAAAAACCAACAAGCCAATTTGGCTCCAGGAAGGGGAATTTTTGCTAAATTGTGGAAATTGCAGTTTTGGGAATAAGGCACATTGAATTGAACAAATGAATTGTATAGCGCACTGTATACCAGACTAAGTTTTCTTGAATAAATTGAAGAAAAATATATAATATTTTCCTCATTCCAAGAATCCTTTAATGAACCAATTCGAGTAAATCCCAGATATAAGTTTGTAAATTACAAACAGCTGTGCGCAGGTCCATCATCCAGCTATAGCTTGGTCAGGGTATCTTGTTACTAATTATTTTCCTGAAAACCTTATAGTGAACGATTAATAAGTTGGACATGTTTAATAATATGTTGTACACATATAGTGTGAACAGCTAAAAATTTTGAATAAATTTGAACGCGCGCCAAAATTTGAATGCGCGCCAAAAGGATTACGGTAAAAATTTCGGAGTAACGAGAAACTCTGACCAGACTTTATAGCCCAGACAGAGTTTCTTGTTACTCAAAAAACTTTTGGCGCGCAATTTAAATTCAAATTTAATTTTGGCAAACAAATTTTTTTGAGAAAAGTTTTTTTTCTCACGTGACACGGAGAAAGTTGCGCTTAATTAACTTCATTATGCAGGTCGTGGTTCATAAAATATTTTTTGCTAACAAGAAATGTACATGTGCCGAAAACAAGGATTGACTCATAAAGCTAATGAGTTAGGTGATTATGGAGGACTGGTTTCCGGTTACAAAAAACCGTGAAAATGAGGATACACGAACTTGGGTTGATTAGAAACCTTGATGTATTTCACTGACGGACAAGCAAATCGTCAAATACAAGTAACTTTCATGATTAAGAGAGAAATCCACAGTTTAAAGGTCCTTTTAGCAGAAGGGAAACTTTTCAATTACAGTACTTCAAACCCCGGTAAAAAACGAAGAGCCCGAGACATCAATGAACAGGTAAAATTGTAAATAAGGTATAAATATAACGTATTCAATAATAAATTAATATTAGTTTAATAAACTAAGTTAATTACAAATGTCAGTACTGTAATATTCTTGCACCGCCAAAGCTACAAACAACCGCTCCTGAATGAAAACATCTTTTGGCACACAAAGGTGTGATTTGTTACTTCACTTAATGCACGAAGCAGACAAGCGCCAGCGACTGTGAAATACCACAAGAAAAAACTGCAAAAAACTGCCAAGACTGCCGAGAATGCGAATAAGCGGCCGTGAAGGGTAAAATAACAGAAATCCACAGACATAACGGACACACTCGTCATTCACCCGTCCAAAACAAATTCTGTCTACGGGTGCATTCAAGGTTGGCTTCTAATATGTAGCTTGGGGGCAAAATTACAAAACCCAGTAATTTTTCTAGAATTTTTACTAAACGCCAAAAAAATTTCACCAAAATATATTCCATATGAAGTTTTACTGACCGTTAACCCCCGATTACCTATCGTAAGGCTGGCGCGGGAGTGAGGACAAGCGCGTTAGGCCCGCGCAGCGGTGGTATTTTTAGTGGTCACCCACCTCATAAAATTTCGTGAATAGGAAAAATTCTAGGAAAATTACTGGGTTTTGGAAATATGCAGCTTGAGCAACTTGTTATTCCAACATTTTCGGAAGGTCAGACATACAATGTATTGAATTATGTACATAGGTGGACCGTTCATAAGTTCGTGAAGATTAATGTTATAAAACAGTTTTTTTCAAGAGTTTGAAGTGCGCCAAACACCATGCAAGGAATTTTTTATTTCAATATTTTCGGTCCAATCGATGAGTATTAGTTCCTTGAAACATAACCACAAGGTGAACCGGAAAGCTATCTAAATTAATGGTATAACTCATTAAACCAGATTTCCCTCTGCCGAAACCGGACTTTGGGCGGAAGAAAATTTGAGTTTTTTGTTCGAAACCGCGTTGTTCTGGCGGGTTAGCTAATCATTCAAATGGAGGGGAATTTTTCCAAAGAAAAGGAAATTAGCCTCTTGAGGCCATTTTACTCACGCCTTGAAGAAATAATTCTACTTTTTGCAGCAGCCTAAGAAAGGGGAATTATCGTTTTTGTTCGTACCTTTTCCGCTAGTGCCACGACACGAGGTCTGAATCTATAGACGTGCCCGAAACCCCGTATATAAAATGAGAATGTATGGGCGCGATCATTGTTATATAGCTATCATTGTATGTCTTCAAATAGCCAATATTTATGACCTGATATCTTTCTACTACTGAGACAATTTTGTGCACATAAATTTTCGAATCTGCTGCTTTGCTTCCACATCACTTTGGGATGGGACATACATAGTTAATTATACTGTATACTGTACACATGTATTACAGAAAAAAAACAAATACTAGTGTACCACAGCGGGCAACTTTCGTTTTCAAAACTTTGAATATAACGTTAGAGTGGTACTGCCAAAACATAGTGAAAAACGGAGCGACATTCTGGCGATAATGATGAACAGATCTCAAGAAAGTGCGACTTTCTACGCGTCAGTGAGCGACACTAGCGGGAGAGAAGGGGTGGGGGAAAATATACTAACCCTTTTTTGGCGTTTTCACAAATTTGAAGTTTTTTCCTAAGGTGTAGGTAAAATGGCTTGAAAACTGTCAATTCCTTAATCTTTGGGAAGAATCCCCTCCCTTAGAAGGTTTCGCTCGTCCGCCATCGGTAGGCGGCATGTTTATTTTTGTTTGAACCAGTGGTGGCGGTTGCCGCAAAAAGTCGCCAAACGGTGTCTTGACAAACAAGAGAATTTAGATGTCGTCGACAGAAGTTTTCTTTCAGGAAGTGTAGTTCCAAAGTGTTAGTATGGAAAATCAAGATGTAGATTGTCTTGATAAAAAGTAATAAACTACATACAGTATATGTATGCATATGGAGTTTTCTTTTTTAACTGAAAAAAAGCGGATGCGGAAGTTAAATTTCTCATATCAACTGTATCTCATTAGTGGATCAAGAGATACAATGGCAAGAAAGCCAGTCCTCCATATGGAATGGAATTTCTTCAAACTTAGGATTTCGCAGTTTTGAGGTTATTCTCAACTTTACCTTAATTGACGAAATTTCGGACTTTTTTAACTGCCAGAGAGGGAGATTTTCACTTTTCCCTTCTTCCCTCGCCCGCTGAGATGACAAAATTATGAACGACCATAACTGAACGAAAAAAAACGATCCACTATTTCAGTTGGTTTTCACGTGATCGCAGAAAGTTCAGCAATAAGATGAATGTAAAAAACTTTATATAAATAACCGCAAATTGAAGAGTGATGCAATACCATCGCTGTGACACTTGATACCGATTGCAGGAGTTCTTGTTAGTCAAAAACTTTTACGCGCGCAGTTTGAATTCCAATCTGTTTTGGTTTTGAGTCAACTGTATGTATAGTTTAAGCAACATCACCAAGCTCTGTTTACAGAGTTAGAGTTGAAATAAAAGTGATGACTTGGAACATGATAAACAAAACATTGATGTCAAGCTCGTGTTAATTACAATCATATGCAAAGTAATGCGCTCGACTACTTCAGCACGTTAGTTTTATAACGCAAACTGACAAATTGAGTAATCGGGAACTTTCCACGAAGTGTACACATGTACAGTGCTTTTGTAAGGTTACGACTTTTTTTAGACTATTCCATGTAAGACATTTCCTTCACGCCCAAAATACATACGGTGCACTTCAGTCATCTGGATCAGGGCTGGGGGACTTAATTTAAAAGTACTTTTCTAGGTGCCACTTAATTTTTTTTTTCATTTTAAAAGTGCCACTTTTGAATTTGTCGCCTGAAAATTAAGTGGCACTGAATTCCAGAATTTGAATTTAGTACCAAGAAATTATTTTCGTGCTTATTAATTTCTCTACGGCTAAGGTCGTAGGTCGTCTAAAATTGGCTAAAAGTAAAGAATTTTGGATTCTGTCAATTTATCACTAAGAAATCCATATTATTTTACATAGTTACAAAATAAATTCTGGTACTAAAAGAAAAGTTTTACAAACAATAAGTGGCACTTAAAAAATGTCCCGTTTTTTCAAGTGCCACTTAATGAGGTACTTAATTCCCGGGACTTTTAGCCCTGGTACTTTTAATTAAGTCCCCCAGCCCTGATCTGGATAGTGCATAAAAAACTTCTTTACATACCTTTAACAAAAACCTCCTCATTCGATATCACCCAACTTGATTCTTCGGCCATTGAAAATCATATTCATTCCATCATGCAGGTTAGTGGTATAGATTTGGGAGAGAGGATAAGGTTTTACGAAAAGAAGGGATGCCCCAGAAATAAATGATGATCAAATAAACGGAGGATAAATACATGTACGTACATATCCTACGGAGTGGTAAAAACTGCCGTCGCTCGTGGAGATGAAATTCTGTAAAAACAGGGGGATAATGTCCCAAATTTGGGTATCTTCTTTTTTTAATAGAAAATTTCTGAATCACATTCATAGGGTTGGAAAAAACAAAAACAACAACATCTCCTTCTTCAAATCATCTCCATCTGCTACTTCCCACGGCATAGACTGGAAAGCCAGTGGGGGCAACACTTGTGCCAGCTGGGCAGCCGGTCGTATGTAATGAAAATGAGGAAAACAAGCGCATAAATCTGATTTGTGGTACCAACATCTCATCAAATTTCATTTTGCGCTCACATGCAATCAAACTAGTCCGATGACTAAGTGATAAAGCGATGATGAAGTTGGGGATTATAAAACGAAAATAAATTAATGGTAATAATAACATAGGAGCAATAGCGGACGAGAAGTGGTGGGGAAAGTGGAATTCACCTCTCTTTCCCTTTTTCATAGAGTATAATTTATTCCCCAACGTGTAGGTAAAATGGCCTAAAAATGGTCTATTCCTCTTCTTTGACGAAATTCCCCTCCCTTTATAGAATTAGCTCATACATAGTTAACAAGAGTAACACAGCAAATAAGTTACACAGATAAAGGTAGTAACAAACAGTGAAAGATACCTAAAGATACCGGGCATAGTTACAGGCAAGATATAATTACAGTTTCTCAAAATCGCTGTCGGAAAGTTCTTGAAATGCGCCTTGTGTTGGCGCCTTTAACACAACCCTGCCAATAATAAAAAATGGTAAGAAGATAAGATATATAATAAGGTTGCAATAATAATATAATGAATGGCCAATGATCTTGCTGATTAATCTACTGACCAAGACCCGAAGCCCTGGTTGAAGCCCTGTTGAAACAGTCAGGTTTCCTGATAATCTTCAGATTTCAAAAAAAATACAATAACAGGAGGTCTCATACAAAAATTCTCAAGGCTTCTTTCAGTTCATCCTCCAGAAAAATTGATTCGGTGAGTTCA
The DNA here is from genome assembly GCA_964036265.1 of Daptonema setosum. Taxonomy (NCBI): domain Eukaryota; kingdom Metazoa; phylum Nematoda; class Chromadorea; order Monhysterida; family Xyalidae; genus Daptonema; species Daptonema setosum. The sequence continues at coordinate 26,065,590 of OZ038445.1, forward strand.
AAGTCGGTGAGATTATTTTCAGTGAGTTATCTGGGCTGAAATGTGCCATTTATTTATTTAGTAGAGTACCAGCCAACTTCATGTGTGCCTCTAAGCCAAGGGTACATACAAGGACAAATGAACCGAACAGGCGGTCTTTTGTTCGGTAGTAGCCCAGACAGACAACAAAAGTATAACCATGAATAGATTGGCTTTTAATACAACATTCTGAATTGATTATGATATTTAATTTCAGAATCCACTTTTTGTGGAAACTTCCTATGCATGCAGGTTTTGGGGCTTTTGATGCATCACAAAAATATGAAATGAGTACATGAAGATTAATGTTTTTTTTTCAAAAAAATCACACACGTCATGGTCTTATATTTCACAAAAAAATTTTAAAATTTCATTTCTCAAACCACTAGTACAAAACCGAAACTATGGAAGATCCCCCCTCTTCGGAAGTTCCAAAGTGTATGATTTGATCTTCAAGGCAATGGTGAATTGGCCCTCAAAACTGCCGACTATGTATGTCTTCTTTTAAAAAATATCCGTCCCCATGGAGGATTAGTTCGGCCGTCAGTGGGCTAAATATATGTAATTTTGAACCGGTCTTGGTGGTCCCGAACGGACAAAAATGACTCAGAGCGCCATGGTTATTCAATCAATCCACTGGCAGAGAATCCGAACTTCTAAACGGATGGGTATTTCCCCAGATGAGGGGGATGGAAAATTTTATGTTGTTTCACCTACACCTTGTTTGGTTTTTTGCTCCCTTGTTATCAATCTTTTGATACTTGCTTGAAACCAGTGTCTGTTTATGACCGAATGAAATACATACATACATACATACACCTCAGAGAATAAAATTCAAAGTTTAAAATTTTCCAGAGAGGGGAATTTCCCTTTCCGATCTCTTTCGCCCAGTAATATTTACATAGCCTCCGTCGATGAATGTGCCTTATGAATATCTATAAATATACACAAAGTGAACATTCCATGCGCGCGGTAGATTAACTTTGACCGGGCGCTTTCAGTGACCAAAGAAAAAAAAATAGCTACTTGAAGTTTCTTTAAAATAATTTTCAGAATTTTTTCATTTGAAGTACAGGGTGTCCCAGCGAGGGGTTCACGATTTGTTTTTTGAATAACTTTAGTATGCGTTAGGCAATAATCTTAAAAATTGATATTATAAATACCAATACCTTAAGAATTTTTTGCCTTTTTAAAAATTTAAATTTCCTTGATTACAGCTCGAATTATAATCGAGTGAAAAAAACCTAATTTTTACGAATTTTCAGAAGAATCTCATTTTGAAACATATTCAAAACTAATTCAATGGTGATTATATGACATATATATTAGCTAATTATGCGGGAAAAAATAGAAAAGAAAAGCTTCATTTAATATGACTACCGGATTTTATCGATACAACTATCTTTACGAGTTTTGAGATCGTTTGAGAGTAATGCGTTTGGTTGCGATTCTGCAGTGATGTTTGCCATTTTCAATAAAATCATTTCTGTGAGTTCTTCCACTGTAATCATTTTGTGGGAATAAACTAGCTCCTTGAAATGTCTTCAAAACCAGTAATTAGTAGCTGTTTAATCGGGAGTTCCTCCACGTTCGACCCATTCAGTGAAGTGATCGTGCACGCAGGAACCGCATGGCCTTCTTTGTGGTGGGGCACCGTCAGCTTGCATGATCATCGGTCCATGAACGAGTTTTCTAATAGTTTCGAGATACTGCAGTAAAAAATTATTGAGCCTATTCAGTTACTTGTCACAAGCTACAACTCCATCAAACTTCAAAGAAAAACGGTCCGATCAAACCACCGTACAAATTGGCACACCAATCGTTGATTTGGGGGCGTGCCTGAGTTGATTGATTTCAGGATATGGTGCAAATATTGAATAAGACATTTCTTTTGCATCGTTTATAGCATAATCTGTGATTATATTTGTAGTATAACACAATTGAATTAGTTTTGAATATGTTTCAAAATGAAAATTCTTCTGAAAATTCGTAAAAAACGGATGTTTTTTTCACTCGACTATACTTCAAACTGTAATCAACAAATTTCAAAATTTTAAAAATTCAAAAAATTCTTAAGGATTTGGTATTTACAGTATGAATTTTTAAGGTTATTGCTCGACGCATACAAAAGTTATTCAAAAAACAAATCGTGAACCCCTCGCTGGGACACCCTGTATGTATAAACAACATACGAACTTCAGGCATATTCCATTAGAGAAGTGGGTGGTAAAGGGTTCATGAAGTTTTATCGTTAACAAGCAACTCGGACTTAAAGCCCGTAAGTTATTTCTGCAAGCAAACGTACTGCCCAAACATCTGATAATGAAACATCAGTAAACTCAACTCAACTCGGTTGACACCATATGTAGTTTATCACCAGAGCATAGAGTGATGATGATTGGCGAGCGTGTTAAAACTGATTGTCTGATGTTTCATTATCAGAAGTTTTGGGCACGATTTTTGTTTGCAGAAACAACATACGGGCTTTAGCTATAGCTCGCGTGAAAATGCTCTAATAATCGAGAATGCGTTCACACGGGAAATCAGTGTTCGACTACATTTAGATTCTAGTTGAGCAGTCTTGGTAACAGTCTGGACATCGATGTTTCTATTTCGGTTCCAGCTGAGTCACTGGCGTCACCAAACCTCCAAAAAGAGGGGAATTTTCCCAAAGAAGGGGGAATTCGCAGTTTTCAGGTCGTTTTACCTACACCTGAGAGAACAAATTTTAAATTTTTGAAATAGCCGAAGAGGGGGAATTCCACTTTTCCCACCCCTTCTCGTTCGCTCCCGCTCAATATAGATTTTTCTATTTCGGCAAGCCAAACCTCCAAAGAGGGTATAATTTCCGTAAGAGGGGAAAATCGTCCAAAATGAGGTCATTTTGCTTACACGATAAGGAACACACGGAACTTTTTGAAACCGCCAAAGAGTGGGGAACTTCACTTTTCCCCCTCTTCTCGTCCGTTGGTGGTTTACAGTAATCGGATTACATACAGGGTGGCTCAAAAAAAAGGTTGCGCGTTTGAGGAATTACTGTGAAAGTTATAGAAAAGCTGTGTGACAGCGGTAAAGCGCATTCGAACGAGTATGTTTTTGTCTACAAAATTATGTGTGATTTAAGTTTCATTCGAAATTTTTTCTGATTTTACAAGTCAATTCAAGAAAAGTTCTAATTTTGCCTAATTTTTGCTGAATGCGTGATGAAAACATGTTTTATAACTTAAGGAATTGCATATAAACTCAGAAACACAACCATCATATGTGATACAACAAAATTTCAAATATTATTGTGATATTTAATGTTAATTAAGCTCGCAATTATTGTTAAGGGACCATTCATGGCTACAGACTAGAAAAAACAACCATGTGGGTTAAAATCCTTGAAACGGTCTTTTGGTTACAAATAATACTTTGAAGTGGAGTTGATGAACGAGAAACAATGCTTCTTTGTCATTAGAAACCCTATAAAGTTACTAAAACCGAAAAACGTGCAAGCAGTGAGCGAAACAGGGCCCACAAACACGATCTGACTCTATTCACGTGTGCATGATCCGTTGGGCGCGCATTTTAAATAAGGATATGCCGCTGCTGCTGTAAACTTCTAAACCTGATCATATGACATAATTTTGTAGACAAAAACATGCCCAATCGAATGCGCTATACCGCAATCCCACAGCTTGTCAACAACTTTCACAATAACTGCTCAAACGCGCAACCTTTTTTTTGAGCCACCCTGTATGTGTGAGAATTGCACTGACTGACTGCGATGGTACATCCGTTCAGAAATAACTGGGAATAACCAGATAAATCAAGTTACACTTACAACATTCTAGAACTTCCAGAGAACAACAACAACAACAACAACAACAACAACAACAACAACAACAACAACAACAACAACAACAACAACAACAACAACAACAACAACAACAACAACAACAACAAAAACAACAACAACAACAACAACAACAGCAACAACAACAACAACAACAACAACAACAACAACAACAACAACAACAACAACAACAACAACAACAACAACAACAACAATAACAACAAACACAACAACAACAACAACAACAACAACAACAACAACAACAACAACAACAACAACAACAACAACAATAACAACAAACACAACAACAACAACAACAACAACAACAACAACAACAACAACAACAACAACAACAACAACAACAACAACAACAACAACAACAACAACAACAACAAAAACAACAACAACAACAACAACAACAGCAACAACAACAACAACAACAACAACAACAACAACAACAACAACAACAACAACAACAACAACAACAACAACAACAACAACAACAATAACAACAAACACAACAACAACAACAACAACAACAACAACAACAACAACAACAACAACAACAACAACAACAACAACAACAACAACAACAACAACAACAACAACAACAACAACAACAACAACAACAACAACAACAACAACAACAACAACAAATCCATGTGACAGCAACGACTCAGATCGGGTATGTACCGGAATATGCCCTTGGGAGATTCAAGCACGTACACACTCGCAGAAAAAAACTGGGGAAAACAAGTTTACTCATTCTTTATCCGGAAAAAAGTAAAACGTAGTTTTTTAACAATCAATTCTAGAATTCACATTACTTATCCTTGTGGAAAATACGTAAATTTTTTTCAATGCAAAATTCTTTATAAAGTGAAATGCAACGCTTGAAATTTGATTGAAATGAACCGATCAAAAAAACTTATGAACAAGGTCCTCAATCTCTTATAGGCTGAAAAAATCGTGAAAGGTTTGGCGCGCATTCAAATTTCAAATTCAATATCCTAACGTGAACGGCACAAAAATACACTGGAACTTCTTGCAAGTCATGCGCCATAAAACAGACCACCGAAGAGAACCAGTAAAATCCGGATCACCGAGTACCAAATTGAATGGCACATGTTGCCCTACCATGAGTACTTATAACAAATAATATCTCCATTACTTAGAAACTATTTACTGTAGGTAAAACAAATTTGACAGGTTTGTTTTCTTGTGCAGAGGATTGCAGAGGACAGAAAACTGTTTGCGGTAATTGATGGGCGTTCGATCGGCGTTTTGATGTAATAAGAAAGTTTCAAATATTTTTATATAGTCGATTACTTTAGTTTTAAAACTTTTTTAAGCCAGTCAATCTGCAATTGCGACCTTACGTTACGTTCTATCAAATGGTAAAACGTATAGCTTGATCAGGGTATCTTGTTATCAAAAATTAATTTTGCAGGTCGGTTACGCGCGTACAGTACAGCGGGAGTTATACTTTGGCGCACGGCGCACGCGCACGCGCTGGCTGCGCCACGAGCGCCAAGGTGGTTATACTTCCGGCGCACGCGCACCAGCGCACCAGCATTCCTTATATAGAAAGGTGCGCTGCGCACGTGCGCCGAAGTTGGTGCAGGGCACGCGTGCTCCGTGCTCCGTGCGCCGTGCGCTGAAGTATAACTCCCGCTTACAAGACAACAAGATGTGACGAATTCGCCGAAGCTGTAAGCAATGAATTATGTGAAATTTTCGGATGTGGTCCAAATGCTACGTGAAAAAGTGTTTATTTTTCGAATTTTCAAAAGCGCGCCAGAAACAGTTTCCAATTCAAACTGCGCGCCGAAAGTTTTTGGCTATCAAGAATCCCTGGAAAGGCTATAGTAGACGCACTTTTTGTTTGAATTTTTAGCGCATTATAAAAGTAAACTGGCATGTAAGATGACAAATAATGCATGTAGCCTATCCAGGGTTTCTTGTTAGCCAAAACTTTTTGGCGTGCAATTTGAATTCAAATCTCTTTTTGGCGCGCTTTTAAAATTGCGAGAAATGATTTCCGTTTCACATAACATTTAGATAACATACAAAAATTGCACCTAAATTATTGCATGCGTGAGTAACCGGCCCACAATTTTTATTTTTGATAACAAGAACCTGTTCAAGCTATAAGAAGACAAGTAATCCATATTGGGGAGCACGTATGAATGAAACTCTAGACCACCAGACCAGGATCAACCCGAGTGGCAGAATCTATTTATACGATCAAACACACTATCGTATGCATGGTACTCTAATTCCCGGCCTTCTTGCAGTGCACTAGCGGACGAGAAGGGGTGGGAAAAGTAGAATTCCCCCTCTTTGGCGTTTTCAAAAAGTGGAGTTTGTTCCCTAAGATGTAGGTAAAATGACCTGAAAACTGGCTATTCCCTCTCTTTGGAAAAAATTCTCCTCCCTTTGGAGTTTTGACTCGTCCGCTTGGTGTTTCAGCGGCAACTTGCGCTGGTAAAAGTAATCAGCAGAAAAAAACAGACATGCAGCGACGAGTCACGCGGACGAGAAGGGTAGGGAAAAAGGAATTCCCCTTTTTGGAACTTTCAAAATGTACATTTTTTTCTGTAGGGTGTAGGTAAAAAAGCCTGAAAACTTCCAATCCCCCTCTACGGCAGTTCCAGAAAGTAGAACTTGTTCCCAAAGATGTAGGTAAAATGAACTATTCTCGGCCAATTCCCCCCTCTTTAAAGAAATTCTCCTCCCTTTGGAGGTTTGGCTCGTCCGCCAGCGCTTCGGATATCCAAAGAAAGATTTGAGTGGGCGTCCAAGATGTTGTTGTTGGTACACGTGCAGGAATGAGACCGTCCACCAACCATCAAATTAAATCATGGTAGAGTTTTTTCACCAGTCGGGGACGGATGGCTTATGGCTCATGGTACATACAGGGTGGGCCAAAAAACCACATAAATTTAAAGGTTAATAACTTCGTGAATACGAATCAGAACAAGTAACGGTGTGCGTCATTTTAATCCGTATATATTTGCAAAATTTATAACTCTAATTTTATCAAAAAAATAACAACTTTATTATGCTTTTCTATTTGTTTGAAACTTGTCAAAAATTGAGAAATTGAGACTCTGGGAACCAAAAAAAAGAAGTTAAAAGTAAGTATAACCTGATCAATCTTTTTTATCATATAGAAACAAAGACTATAATAAGTCGTTTAGATTTTTAGCAGCATTTTTTTACTCAAGTTTTTTTGAACAAAAAAACTAATGTTGGTTAAGCGTATTCAGATTTTCTTGAATCACACGTGCGTAAAAACAAGTTGCCTAGACCTGTAGCTGTATGTAACGAACCGAATCGAATCGGACAAATCGTACTTACTGTATGTGCCCACCGGCTTATAAGGCGCGCTTAATCCTTAACAGGAAATCCTTGGTGAAAGGGAAAACAATACACTAAAAAGACAAATGTGATTATTTCCAAATTTGGAAAAAAAGTTGCAAAATTTCTAATGATTAGTATTAGGAAATAAACGCCTAAAAACAACGTGCCTAGTCGTGACGCGTGTATAACGAACCGAATCGAATGGGGCACACAGTAAAATGTGCCCGCTGGCTTATAAGGCTTGCTTAACCAAAACAAATATTCCCTGAACAAAAAAAACATAAAAACATGTTTGTAATTTTTTTTATCAAAAAAACAACACAAGAGAAGCAAAATTCCTCATAATAAAAACTAGGAAATGAACGCGTGCAAAAAAACAGTGTGCCTAGCGTGTATAACGAACCGAATCGAATGGGGCACACGGCTGTGCCCGCTGGCTTATAAGGCGCGCTTGAGCGGGTTCAGATGGGCTGATTTAACTTTATCCCACCTATAAAAAATTAAAGCTAAAAACATCTTGAGATTATATAAGGATTACAAAAAACAAACCTAACCTTTTTTTATTAGAAGCTTTACGCTATTTTCTGAAAAGTTTGCCCATCCGCCCCCGTGGAAGGCGCACACACATGCATGCAAACAGGCACTAGCGGACGAGAAGGGGAGGGAAATGTGAAGTACCCCTCTTTGGTGGTTATAAAAAGTTGAGTTTGCTACATAAGGTGTAGGTAAAATGACATGAAAACTGCGAATTTCCCCCTCTTTGGAGAGATTCCCCTCCCTTTGGGGGTTTGACTGGTCCGCCAGTGCAAACAGGGACACATGGGCATACGAACCGAATGGCGCATACCGCTGGGGCCCGGCGTTTATACGCTCTGACGCTTCAAAATATGTGTGTATTTATAGTAAAAAACAAATCAAAGTTCCAAAAAGGTAGATGATTTTCGATATTTTTTTAATAATCACTGTCAGATTTTTGTTTTCTAAGGGATGAGGTTTTGAAAAAGGCCAAAATGCACATACCGCTAGGGCCCGGCGGTTATACGCTCTGACGCTTAAAAATCTGTATGTATTTATAGAAAAATTAATTCAAAGTTCCAAAAAATATATGAGTTATCGACAAATGTCCTGATGATTAACGATCTCAGATTTCTTATCATTGATCAAAACTAAGAACAATAGAAATATGAAAAGAAGAATTAATGAAGAGGTAATGGCACATGCAAGCGTTCCCACTGGTGTTAACACGCTCTGACGCTTAGTATCTAAAAATACACCTTAGGATTCTGAGCGGTCCTAAGTATTATGTATATAGGACTGCTTTCTTCTTAGGTATGTACTTCTGAAGTACTGGTCGTCCATATAACGGTCATCCAAACAGAGATTCGAGTGCATGGTGGGGTGGGACCATGTTGTTCTGAGTCAAGGAATCCTATTTTCAAAAAGTACTTCTATGAACCAACCCGTTGATGCGCACATAAGTTATGTCGAAACGACTGATCATCAAAAAACTCGAAAACGAACCACAATTGGATTTGAATTCAAACTGCGCGCCGAAATTTAATGCGTATTAGGAAACCTCGGATAGACTATATAAAACGGTATATCGTCAATACCACTAGCGGACGAGAAGGGGTGGGAAAAGTGGGTTCCCCCCCTCTTTGGCGTTTTCAAAAAGTAGAAATTGTTCCCTAAGGTGTACGTAAAATGACCTGACAACTACCGCTCATCCGCCAGTGCAAACGGAGATTCGACTGCATGTTGTTCTTGAAAGAATACAAGTCAAGGTACCGTGACCATCAAATTCAATCATGGTAGCTTTTTTCATGGCCGGTCACGCGCACTGCTACATACAGGGTGGCTCAAAAAAAAGCTTGCGCGTTTGAGCGGTTATTGTAAAAGTTGTAGACAAGCTGTGAGATTGCGGTATGGCGCATTCGAAAGAGTATGTTTTTGCCTACAAAATAATATGAGACTTAAGTTTCTTTCAAATATTTTTTTGATTTTACAAGTCGATTTAAAAAAAATCCAAATTTTTCGCAATCCTACAGCTTTTTTACAACTTTCACAATAATCGGTCAAACGCGCAAGCTTTTTTTTTAGCCTCCCTGTATATGGCTATCATCATGTTCCATATGTGTGTTCACCCGGGAAGTACCCATTATATCCGTTGCCGGGTAACCTCAACGAATGTTCGAAATGCGAACTGAAAATTATAGCATCCGTAATTCATTATGAGAAGAAACGAATTCGGATTACGACCGATGGATTTCAGCTAAATAAGGTTTTCAAAACGCATAAATTTTTTTATTTTCATTCCCTGCCTGTTGCATTCTTACTTTATTTTTACCAAAAAAATTTCTATTGAAAAACAATACTCAACTTTCGCAAGTTTGATGACAGATTTATAGAATAACGGATATCATGAACAAGTTAAATGAATACATAATTCATGATGTGATGAGTTTTCATGTTCCTATGCACAAGTTTAGATTTTCCCAAGTAACATTTATCAGTCTTAATTGCTACCATGAAAAAAATAAACAACAAAACGACTTTTAACATGGCATGGAATTGACAACGCAAATTATGACAAAACAACTATTGGTCCCGGAATTTAATATTTATTGAGGAACCGGGAATGCATGAATGAATTGAAAAGTTCTGCCGAAATTTTCTGGCTTTACAACAATAAATATTAATGTCTAGGATTCCTATTTTCTAACCAATATTGGACGGAAATACCAAAATATTCGTGGTTCTGCGAACTTTTCACGTAATAGCAAAACATATGGCTTTCTTCGAAAGAATTCATTCTGCATAAAGTGATTGAAAGTGTGAGGACGACAAAAAATGTTTTCATGAAGTGTATAAGTTTTGTTTGGGAAATATAAAAAAAATATTAGATAAATGATAAACATGGGAATCACAGGATAAAAAATCAAGGTACATATGTACATGCTGTCACACAAACCGTGAAAAAAATATTATTTTTTGTCAATTTGTAAACATGAACTGTGCCCGTCCATCAGTTATGCAGTCATAAACAAGATGATCGAATCAAATTAGGCGGAAAATCAATTTGCGCTCTCATAAGTGTCCAGGAGAACTACTTTTTATGGCCGTCTATTTTACGAAGCTAAATCACGAATTTTTCAGAAATTAAGTGGTATAGGCTTAGGCTTAGGCTTAGGCTTAGGATTAGGCTCAGGAGAAGACTGAGTGTGAGTGGTTTGGATAATTTTAAGCACTGCATATTTGATCATTGTGCGTATTTATTACATGAGCTTATACAGTTTGTAGTTCTGCAAAATACACGGTTGGTATTGTAATTTGGCCAAGGTATAAAAACTCCCTCACTCACTCACTCACTCACTCACTCACTCACTCACTCACTCACTCACGCACTCACTCACTCACTCACTCACTCACTCACTCACTCACTCACTCACTCACTCACTCACTCACTCACTCACTCACTCACTCACTCACTCACTCACTCACTCACTCACTCACTCACTCACTCACTCACTCACTCACTCACTCACTCACTCACTCACTCACTCACTCACTCACTCACTCACTCACTCACTCACTAACTCACTCACTCACTCACTAACTCACAGGGTGACACACATCGAGAGTCTGGTATTTCAAATAATAATATAATATCTCGAATGTTACACGCGATGCATTCGTTGGTTGTCCAAATGCAGAAAAATGCTTTTTTGTAAAAAAATTTACGTGAACAAAACAACACATAGGCAGCGTACATATAGTATGTAGCTTGTCCACCCACAATATGTATTCAAATATGAATGGTGAAAAGTCAAGAAAAACTTCAAAAAAGATTGAACTTCAAATTTTCTGTATCACGTGGTGTTCAAACCCGATTCAGGCAAAACACACGAAGAGGACTCTTCGCCGGGAAAACTCGTTTGAGACTTGGGTGAGGCTTCTACGAGTGTTCAAGCGAGAAAGTTCTAGAATGATTTGGAAAAAGAACATCGGAAATTTCATCCAGAATCAATGTTAATCAAAAGTTCAGTGATTGTCATGCGATCAAATATGGATGACCGTTATTTCACTATACGTAATTGTGACTTGGTATCCAACTTAGCTATTTTTCAAGTTTCACTGTGTTGTCTCGCATATAATCGGTCTTACGAATCACGAATAACAAATTATACTGAAATAAAGAAGTAAAAAAATGAATGAAAAAGGAGTTTACGGCATAAAAATTGGAAAAAATGAGATTTGGTTTGATTAGGAACCGCAGTTGAAATATAAATAAAATTATTTTTGGCAATGTTGACACTATTCGGAAACATGAGCGTTTCTGAAGCGTAGCATATTTGACGAAACAAAAGTTAGTAACCCGATATCATGAACAAACTATACTGAATTTAAAATGACGTCATCCAAAATGACATCATTTAAATAGGACCACGAGTGTTGTGTTCCATTGCATGCAAAGAGGAAACGCATGAACTCCTAGTTTTTTGGATTGGTTCAAAAACGAATGTTAATTCTGAGATGCAGACTATCATTCACGAATCGAAAAATTCAATGAACAAAGACGTTCCAGGAAGTTATTAAAAAATGATTCAATTATTGCACTGGCAGTAAACAGTTTTTAGGAACCGAAACCACGAAATGTTTAACTCACAACTTGCAACTTTCAAATCAGTTCTAGTATTATTCATGGTGTTTTGTACAGGTATAATCTAGGACATAACCAAAACAAAGAGCACAGAAATGGAAAATATATAAACACTACAGCTACTGAAATTGTTGACTATAATATGCACAGCCGACGAAAAAACTGTGCATGAGCAAAATAGCATGATGTACTGTTAGACTAATGCGTTTCTGTACGTTTATTCTAGTGCGCAAAACAAAAAAAATACATCAGGCATGATGATGCGCATAAACATATAGCCTATCCAGGGTTTCTTGTTAGCAAAAATCTTTTTCGCGCGCAATTCAAAACTGATTTTGGCGCGTATTCAAATTTTCGATAAATGAATTCTTTTTCACATCACTTTTGGACAATTATACGAAAACTGCGCTTAATTCATTGCAAACGTGCGTAATCGACCCAAAAATTTGATTATTGATAACAAGAAACCCTGACCAAGCTATACGTCTGACAGACTTCTATTAGAATTCAGATCTGTAGAACTATCGGCACACAAGATCCAGATTCTTTTGAATTTTAGATTAGGAAAAGGAACACGGATTCTCCAAAGGGAGGGGAATTTCGTCAAAGAGGGGGGAATCCGCTGTTTTATGGCATTTTACCTACTGTACACCTCGAAGAACAAAATCAAGTTTTAAAAACCGCAAAAAGGGGGAATTTCACTCTTCCCTCCCCTTCTAGTCCGCTAGTGTGTTGAATACGAACCACGACTTCAAATCAATTTTAAACAAATATGAAACTTTATTTTCAAATTAAAACAAAAACGTTGGCACACCGACTCTCAAACCAAATTGAATGCCAATTCTTGAAATAAGCCTAATAAATCTTGATAATAAATACCACGTAGTTCTCATTAATAAATGACATTTTGAGAAAAGTATCGTCCATGTCACCCAAAAATACGTTTGATGTTAGTTCATTAGCAGACGAAAAAGAGAGGAGAAAGAAGGAAAACCGTCTTCTTTCAATTTTTCAAAACGTGAAATTTATTTCCTATTTCCTATTCTTGAAGTTAACATTTCCCCTTTTTGAAAAAAATTCTCTCCCTTCGGAGGTTCAGCTCGTCCGCCAGTGTGCTAGTCTAAATACATGTTTATACGTGATTTCAGTTGTTTACCAGTGTAACGACAGTGCTGAACAAAATGCATGATTGACGGCAATCTACTGCTATACAGTTCATATTGCCGAAAGTGCAGCGAAAACAGATTTGAATTCAAACAGCGCGCCAGAAAGCTGTTGGTTAACAAGAAACCTTGGATAAGCTATATAGCCGAACAATGTCTTTCCTATTCAAAACGCCTAATGTTTCAGAAATACTTAATGTTTCAGAAATGCTTAATGTTTCAGAAATGCTTAATGTTTCAGAAATGCTTAATGTTTCAGAAATGCTTAATGTTTCAGAAATGCTTAATGTTTCAGAAATGCTTAATGTTTCAGAAACGCATGATGTTTCAGAAACGCATAATGCTTCAGAAACGCATAATATGTTTCAGAAACGCATAATGTTTCAGAAACGCGTGATATGTTTCAGAAACGACTCCTTTTTGTTGCCGGTGCTTCCACCTGAGTGCGCTATATCAGCACATGAAAATAAATGAAGCAACATAAATATGAAAATAAATAACGGGATAAAAAACTGAAAGTTTGAATAAAACATTATTTTTTTTGAATTTTTTCAAATCCAAAACAGATTCGACGGGAAATGTCAAAGATTTCGACAATTGTCCACGACAAAAATCGTGTCTCAACTAGCCATACTCTGATGCAATCGTTTATTTGCTTATTTCGTTTCGTACGGCACCATGGCCATCCGGCCTGCTGGCTAGTCATAGTGAGTGAGTGAGTGAGTGAGTGATTGAGTGAAGCGTACACAAAATTAAATGATTGACCAACATAAATCAACCACTTATTCATTCCACCATTCCCATACTCACCCACTGACTCGCAGACTCGCAGACTCGCAGACTCACTCACTCACTCACTCACCCACTGACTCGCAGACTCGCAGACTCGCAGACTCACTCACTCCCTCACTCACCTACTTACTCACTCACTCACTCACTCACTCACTCACTCACTCACTCACTCACTCACTCACTCACTCACTCACTCACTCACTCACTCACTCACTCACTCACTCACTCACTCACTCACTCACTCACTCACTCACTCACTCACTCACTCACTCACTCACTCACTCACTCACTCACTCACTCACTCACTCACTCACTCACTCACTCACTCACTCACTCACTCACTCACTCACTCACTCACTCACTCACTCGCTCACTTACTCACACCTCCAGTCACAGTGAATGCGCCCATATCTGACAGCTATGCAAACAATCACGACTTGTTCGACCGTGTCCGAAGCTTTTAGGTTCCTAAATAAACATTCGACAAAACGAACTCAATATCGATTATGCCTTCAAAACAATAATTTGAAATTTATGTACGAAAGTTCCCGGAAGTCAACGCGTCCGAATTGTATAAAATTTACAATTCTGTCAAACGTGTCTTTCGGCTTGAAGTGCAATAACACCTAACCAAATCTGTTTTGTCGAAGGAATATATTTTTTTATTTCAACGGCGTAAACGTCATTTTAATAACTATTTCTACGGCGTAAACGACATTTTAATGACTATTTCTACGGCGTAAACGACATTTTAATGACTATTTCTACGGCGTAAACGACATTTTAATGACTATTTCTACGGCGTAAACGACATTTTAATGACTATTTCTACGGCGTAAATGAAATTTTAATGACTATTTCTAAGGCGTAAACGACATTTTAATGACTATTTCTACGGCGTAAATGAAATTTTAATGACTATTTCTAAGGCGTAAACGACATTTTAATGACTATTTCTACGGCATGAACGACGACAACATACAGTGTCTAAAAAAACGTCCATAAATTTCAATATACCTCATTCATACGGGTACCATTAACAACTTTGATCAACAAATTTGAGATATTTACTATAATTTGGACGCCCTCTACTCCATAGCGTTGAGTTTTCGCCGATCCGAGTTTCCTACTGCGAAATATAAGCTGATAAAACATAACTTTGGCGAATTTTAAGCGAATTCCATGGAACACATTATGAGTGCCACGAATGTGCCATGAATGACTGAAAATCAAAAAATCATTTTTGTTGGGTCCAGTTGGTGGTAGGCAACTATTAATTGATTGAATTTACCGAAAATATTTTTTCAGGATCGAGCTCGAGAACCGATATGTGCCATCATAACGGTACCATTAAAATTTTTGATCGGTGATTTTGATGTGTCTCTTAGTCAATTGTGACCCGGTCTACACGATGCCGTTGAATTTTCGCCGATCCGTGTTTCCTATCGCGAGATAAAAGCCGATAAAAGACGATTTGTTTCTTATTTTGAGCAAATTTTAAGGAATCTTTCATGAGTGGCACACATGTGCCGTGCCATATATGTATGACTGACTGACTGACTGAAAGACTGACTGACTGACTGACAGAGTAAAAATTAGTCAATCACTCAGTCAGTTATTTAGTTCAATTACGATTAAATACCCTCACCCGCATTTTAAACGGTATCAGTTTATTATCCGTCTAGGTGCGGGATCCACTCATCCGCCACCGAATTTTTGTTTGAGTTTGTAAATAACTGAGTGATAAGTTTGAAGGCAGCTTGCTTTATGATACATTATTTGCATCATAATATTACTTTCTAGAGTATTGACACATCGTTTCAAGATCGTTGGACTTTTTTAATTCCCTTTTTTATCTCTTTTCTAAGAGATACTGTAGGTTTACGACATTCAAACTACTGGTTTTGTAAGTTACTGTAACTATCCTACAAACGTCATATTCAAACCAGCTTGAACTGATTGGTATTGAAACAGTGCACAATGTATGAAAATAACATTCGGCCAAGTTTCAGTCCGTCAGTCAGTCAGTCAGTCCGTCAGTCAGTCAGTCAGTCAGTCAGTCAGTCAGGCAGTCAGTAAGTCAGTCAGTCAGTCAGTCAGTCAGTCAGTCAGTCAGTCAGTCAGTCAGTCAGTCAGTCAGTCAGTCAGTCAGTCAGTCAGTCAGTCAGTCAGTCAGTCAGTCAGTCAGTCAGTCAGTCACTCAGCCAGTCAGTCAGTCCCTCAGTCACTCAGTCAGTCATTCAGTAACTAAGTCATTCAGTCAGTCAGTCAGTCAGTCAGTCAGTCAATGAGTCTTCAGTTGCAACGGCATGAACTATCGAGAGTTTAACAAATTCTACGATTACCATTTTTGGAACTTGTAAATATTTTTTTAATGTTCATCATTACTAATAACGGTAAGAACATTTATCCTACAAAAAACTTGTAGGATGTAAGATTTGGTTAAGCCGGTCAGCTCCGAAAAATGCCAATCCACATTTTCTTCTTAATTTTTGAAGTAGCCGACATTTGGTTTAAAAATATGTACGCATGCCACACACTATAAAAATACATTAGGTATTTCTGGTGATCAACATCTCGTATGTATGCTATAAAAAGAAAACATGGTTTTCTTTATGAAAGAACCGTCCGATTTCGTAGATAATCGTACTTCCTAAAAAATATCGTCTATCATCATCAGAACATCTTTGCATTCTTTTGTGGTGGAAGATTTATAAACAAAGTCATGTAATATCAACTGACCATAACCCAATACGCAGCTCTAACCGATCAACCAGATTTGTTCAAATCGTTTTGCTTATCTCTGAGGTACACGCTCTTATAAAATGATCCTCCTCTACTTATAGGGTGTTTTTCTTCTTTATTCGACCGAAGCAAGAATATGCATATTGTACTTCAGCTAAGTTGCTGGATTGCTTAACCAGAAAACATTTTAACCACTTCCTCTTCAAACTAATCAACAAGTTGTGTTTAGAACGTTTCCCATATTTCGATCGTTCTACGATTCAGTAAAATGATCATACTTTGGTCAATGCTGATAATGTGTGGCATCGGTCATTTGGCGGTTAGTTTTCGAAGACGCTAAGGAAGACCGGGCGAGTTATTTCCCAGTCATTAACCACTGAACAGATGTTTAGCTATGCCAAGCGCGAGTCTGTGTTCTAAAGAGTTTCGTGTTCTTGGATATTCTGTGAGAGAACCTGCTAATATAGGTCTCATGTATTAATTGAGTAAAAGATTTTTTTTTACTGCGAAAGAGCATCAAGTCAACCATAGTCAGAACCTTATTCTGCAACGTCGAAACCGGATTTTCAACTTCTAGACTAGGAAAAGTCTTATTTAGTTTGAGTTATTAGTATTGAAAAAAAATTTTTTTTTCTCATGGCCTATTGAACATGATAAAAATCCAGCTCATTTGACAAAATTGTTGCCAATTTTTTTTAAATCCAGAAAACGTATAATACATTTGACAAAAAAGGTTTAGCCGAGTGCTGAAACTATCTAACAATAAACTATAAGCTAAAAAATTAAAAAAAAAACAAAAGCAGAGAATAACACTCAATTTTAAAACTCTGTATTCCTGATTTGAGTTTAAATTTTTTTCTCAGCATAAATTTATGAAGGTTTTACGTTTTTTTTTATTTGTAAATTATCATCATCTCAGGAAGCAATTGACAATGGCGAGCCCTTCCCTGACCATCTACCGTACGATCCGGACCGATACGTCATCACTATAAAAAAGCTGAAAATTTTCAACCTGCGCAAATTCTACGGTGAAAACAACGCCAGTAGAAGTGAGGTTAGCGTGAAACTCGTTAGAAAAAGCATATCCAGCGAACCCTCAAAACCTAAGATCCCTGTTTTAAACACTTTCTTTGCTGAAGAGCATGATTTGAATATTTGTTTTATTACTTGTATACTTGTACACTTAATATACTTGTATTACTTAGGTATAAGTGGGACATACTGAAGTACTTAAATGTTTTACTTATA
Organism: Daptonema setosum; assembly: GCA_964036265.1. NCBI lineage: Eukaryota > Metazoa > Nematoda > Chromadorea > Monhysterida > Xyalidae > Daptonema > Daptonema setosum. Next base: position 26,083,420 of record OZ038445.1, read on the forward strand.
GGTACTTAACTACCACTAAACTGAATCATCGGTATTACTCACTATTACTTACTATCTTTGAACTATTAAAAAATGACGAATCCCTCTCAAGTATCACTCCGGATAAATCAGATGTATGTGATGCATATGTTCTACACTTTATACAGATGTGCATACCAAATTATATTTGGTTTTCTGAGGACAATTTCATGGCCAGAAACTACCAAAATAATTGGTCCCGTGCGCGTTGCACCCTAAACAAAACTATCACCATTAAAGCAGCGGTTGGTGGCATTTTGGTGCTTTAGAACCAGGTTACTAAAAGGCGGACAAAATTTTTAGGAAGCTATGTGCTTGCATGGGTGGACACGATTTCATATAAAGTTAAACTTTCCGTTAACCCCCAATTACCTGGCATGCGTTAGGCCCGCACAGCAGCTCAGGCATTAGAGTGGTTCACTCACATCAATGTACGCGCATTTTGCCTTTTAGTAACTTCGCTTAAGATTCACTACTAAAAAGGCGAAAAGTCCACGTCGTTCTGGTGGTTTCTAAATCAGACCAACTAATCAAAGTATACAGTTTCAGCCCAGACAGATCATGTCACGTTATTTCTTTTTCAGCTGAACACGCAGACTCAGTTTCTGAATACATGTCATTTCACCGTTGCTAAGTTGCCCATTCATCGAATGCATTTTATGCCGATCTAATGGCTTTTGCCCTTTTTCACAATAAGATGCGCTTGGTCAAATGTTTTTTCTCAGACTCGTTACATTTATTTAAATTTACCTGACAAATATAATCCCGAGACCATAACTGTAGATGATGAAGTTTGCTTTAGCTGATGACTTTTTGTTCTTCCAATGGTAGCAATAAAAATGCAAAGCATGTTAGTGTGTCTCAGCAAAAGTGAAATGACGTGCCTTAGTGGTCAAGGTCAAGTCGAAATCGGAAAAGGTGGCGTGCTGCGTAGAAGCAGAATGGAGAGATATTAAAGTAAGTGGAAATTGTAATTGTATGCATTTTATCTTTATGTATTGCTACATACTCCTGTTCAAATACTTTTCACTTTTCAAGACGTTTAAGGGAATTTCCTACATCTGTAATAAATCGTTACACATTGGTAATGTTTCACTGTTTTAGTTTCCACAGCAGGCTGAGGCAGTTTCACCCTCCCATGATATTTCCACAAGCGAAGGATATTTTGTCGATTCACCGTGTAACTTTTGAAGTTCAGAATTACAAATTTAATTGACCGGTGTGCGTGGGAACCTTCCAGGAAATACTGTGTGTCACCAGCTTTATCTTTTTTTCTCAGGTAGATTGCACGAAGTTCAACCTTTCCATATTTGCTGCCCAAGATACCTACGATGGATGGTATATCTCACTAATTTATGGTGCTCGTTCCCCCTTGATGGATACCCATCGGATTGGTTAGCGTAAGTTGTTAGTTGTCAGTTGCAACTTGCAATAGAATACTGATCAAATAGCTATAGTCACTACGACCAGAAATTATTGCAACTAGTTTTTATAACAAAATTCCCATGAATGATTTTACCGGTTGAACACCGAAAAGCAGTCAGTGAAAAGTAGGGATAACACAAAATAGGTGTTTTTACGGGACAACTTGTACATAACGTTTTTTCAGCGTATCTGTACGATGATGTCGACATGTGCATTCCCACTTCACAGTCGGTTGTGTTTGACAGTCGGAACGGCTACAGAAACGACACAACACGCTAGTTGGTTGCCATATAAGAAGGTTCAGAGGTTCATGAAGATAGCCCTTTCGGCACAGAATTTTCAAATGAACTTAAAAAACCTGTGAATAAAATGCCGTCGTAAACAAATTTTCCGATGATTTCGTAGACGGTGAATAGAGTAAACGGACCAACGGAATTTCAAGTAATAATTTGTTCTCATAGTATAAGCCATATACAGTACCTTCGAGTCATCAAGCATATGAAAAAAGCGGAGGGCAGCTTGGCAACGGATAGAAAAGAACACTTCCATACATGTACTGTTCGTCAACCTCGATAACCAAGCGTAGGGCTGGCAAGCCCATTAGCACCGCGAAGCGGAGGTGTTTTAGTTATCCCATGCGAATCCTTTCGGAATTGTCCAGTATTGTCAGTAGTCGGACTTGTAGAAATCTTGCGCAATAAATTGAAGTCCTGTTTCGAGAAATCTACAAAACACCAGACATCAACTTTTTTGGACATTTTCAGTTATGACAAGCCGATTGGTAAGTGTGAATTCGAGGAAATCTGCGATTTTCTAGACTTTGAAATCGAGGTTGAAAGGATTGATCCTCCAGATATCTCCCGGTACACTATTCCGCCAAAGCCGGTTAGTTTTCGATCACTGAAAGAAACAGGCACATTATTTCTCCATCGTTGTGCACTAAGCGGACGTTCAGCTAAGAGAAGCTGGACATTGTGTTGTAAAGCTTTTCCTGTTGGTTGCTTTAATGAGTGGTGGCCCCGACAAGTTCTGCTTGCGAAGCTTCCAGCAGTTGACTGTTCTGTAAAGACCTTGCCATAGTTGTTGCGATTGCAGTTTGTCAGCTTCGTCTAAGTCCTTTTTATCAGCTGCCGTCACTGCCAACTGCACCCAAAATTTTTGAGCTAACTGCCTCATGTTTTTCTGATGAAAGATCAGATGAAAATATTTACCCAACGTAATGTAGTTTTGCGTGTGAAAGCCGTCTGTTTGGTGTTTTATTAGTGACGTGGGTGTTGAGCTTTTTTGGTAGCCTAAATTGGGTTGGTGCTCTAGCCTTCACGAAAACCAAAAAAGCACAATGAACCGTTTGCGGACGTAGAAATATCGCTCGCGCCACGCCAATTTTATCGACTGACCAGTCTGAAAAATGCCATCTTATAGAAAACTGCTCTTGATACCTTTCCGAATGGAGCACCCTTTCCGGAATGGCTACCCTACGACGAAAATCGATTCGTGATCACAATTAGTAAGCTGACCCTTTACAACGCTACCGGAGTTATGGACTCACCGGTTAGCAAAACGTACGATCAATAAATTGTGTCAGGCATCCCATTAAAACAAGATTATCATAAAAAAATTTAAAATCACATTAATTTTCTCACCAACACATTTTTTTACCAACAATAACATAAAACATCAGTTGATCAGATGGTGGTCTACGTTTCTTATCTGCTTGAACGTTGATAGTTGAAATCGTTCGTCTCAATGTCTACAGTACAGGACAAAAGTGTGACAAAATCGCCGAAGGTATGACAAGTATCTGCGCAGCTTAAATTAGAGGGTCCTTTTCACTGATTGGTTGAAAGCGCAAATCCTAGCAGAAGCTTCGATGACTATCACGCTCTCAGCCAAACAGCAAACATTACCCACTTTTACCCACACCGTATTCAGGTGTGCTTACCACATGACAAAATCTGGTTTTCCGCGGACAACTATATAGCCAGGAGATATCATAACCAATGGCGCACTCCAACTTGCAGCAAAACCGAAACGATCACAACTCTCCAAAACGCAACGGTTGGTCAGTAAAGCGCACCGAAATACAAGGCGATTAGATGTGGCGAGCGACTCGTTAACGTGGCAAATCAAGGTTTCTTGTGGTTAATTCAAGAGCATATCCAACCAAACATTCCAGAGCATTGACTAGCCAATACGACGCCAGGTCTCTCACACAGTAAAGCTGTGTAAAGCGTTTTATCAACGTTAACGTCTTTGAAGTGAGCAACTCTGGTGCTTCGATTGTTTCCAGGTCGGCCAGTTCATGGAGAATATGAACAGAAGTCATTTCACGATTGTCCAGATGCGCATCAAACACATGCATTTGTTGGCGTTGGCGGCAAGCGATCAGTGGCAACGTAACTACATATATAACATCCTGAAAGTAACGTCATGCGCCTGCCCTGCGGGCTAGATTCTCCGCATATAATATAGGGTGTCCATCATAAGGTATCAAAATTGTTCTCGCTTGAATACAATGAGTCGGTTATCATTCGATACCATATCGTCCGATGTTTCAATTGCCGTATACTAGAGGTTCTTTTTTATTAAACAGCTTGAGATATGACCATTTTTCTGGAAGTAGGCAAAATCCACAGCAAAATGACTGCTTTCAGAATTAGGTTATACCTCAAGTCTATGTTAGGGGTGAACCTACAGTATACGGCAAACATAACATCGTAATGTATGTATGCTATCAAGACTAATTTTATGCGCTTCTACCGGGCACATGCGTTTGGTGATCTTTGAGCAGCGTTTTTTTCAATAATGAATGTGTTGGGATCGCGCATGACACCAACAGAATGCATTGTGTGTTTGTCAGTCTTGACAAAAGTGAAATGATGTGCTTTAGAAACTGGACATGTAGCTACGTTGAATAGAACTGTGACCTGCTGCACTGAAGCAATATTCGAGGATATTAAAGTTAGCGAAAAAAGTTATTTTTTGTTTCACCTTCTAATTAAAGTTGCACCTCATGTATCATGCTGGTTAACTGAACAATTTTGGTGTAATGTCCTTCTATTTAATCCGGTTTATTTGTCCATCTTCATGAATCTCGTTTCCCGTTTTTGTTGAAGTTTTCCATCAACCGATTTGCCTCAGTGCCACTGTAAAAATATCCCAAAAACAAGAAACTTCACAGTCACCGTCATGAAGATTTTGAAATCGTGTGAAAATTAATGGTCCACCCTGTGTATGGACTGGACCCGGTCTATTTTTGTGCGAGCTGTTTAGGTTAATTGCAAGCAGTACGACATGGCCGATCTCAAGTCATCTACTTACGACGGATGGTTTGTAGCCTTGGGTTATGGCACTCACCCGGACAATGCACAAAAGCTTGGTTAGTTTTGCGCTTAATTTTTTGGTTGCAAAACTTCCAAAACGGAGAGATATTTTCAAAAAAAAAATATTTGATCAAACATAAAGTAACAAAATATACAACTGGTTCATAACTACGAATCACACTATAGAAAATTTGCGTAGCCGGTATCGACTACAAGAGCATTGACTGTTTGTGTTGAATATTACACTGATTTCAAACATAGATATTCATCTCCTTTACGCAAGTTTGGGTTCTTTAAAAAAAAAAATTAACTTGAGTTCTCAAGCTCAATCCAAACCAAGTTATCCACTGTATGTAAAAGAAAGTGACCATCTTCATACGACTGTGTTTTACTCTATGAAATCGATCAGTCGTTCAGAATGCGAAATAAGTCTCAAGTTCCAACGATAAATTTGGTAGTGGAAACGGGCGCACTTATTTGATCATTTTGATAAACAATTTTGCTCCCTAAACTTTATTTGAGTTTGTTTCAGTTTATCTGTACAATGACATTGACTTGTGCGTTACCATGCGGGTTCCGAGTGTGTTTGACAGCCGTTACGGCTACAGAGTGGATATACCACGCTCGTTGGTAGCCTGTAAATTTTTTTATTTACATTATTCTTATGGACAGTCTCCACTTCACAGTTGTCTGCTTCTGCTGAGCTGAATTCCGTAATGACAGTGAAACTGAGCATGTGACATATTCGCACGTAAGGAGTAATTGCATTCACAATTCAATACTGTAGATAACTATAATCTTAGAACTTGAGGCGGGATACCCGAATATGTCACGAAGAAAACACCAGTTTGTGTATCTCAGGATGCAAACCAAAAAATGGGGTGTGCAGACAACCGCGGCTTATAGGCGGTGCACCGCGGTTTCTGACACATATTATTATCTTGTAATGTAGGCAGACGACAGTGAAGTGTACCTTTGGATTATGAATACATATGTAAGTAGCATTCGTTTCGCCGCTGTTTTTACAGAATTTTTCTTATCCTGATGACGAAGGATCATCTCAAAATTTTCTCCCATCTGACGTGAAACTGTTATGTGACGGTGCACATTTTTCATTGGAACTCCTTAGATAATCTAAAAAAATATGCTAACAGCACCAAGTAACTAAACAGTTTTCACAAAATCAACTAAAGGACCTAAATATATCTCGATAAAGTTGTAACTTTTCTTGTAAAAAAATTCAGTTATGACGATAACGAGCCGATTGGTAGATGTGTACTGGAAATGGGACCGTACACAAACCGAACTACAGTTTGTCACAGGATGGATTTCCGGATGGAGATTGAGGCGGTTGAGCCTCCAGACAGGGACCGGTACACCATTCCTCCAATTTTATGAAAAAATTTAAATTTCAATAATGATATTTTTATTTGAAAGTTCGGAATGAGTCGCTCGATTTTCATTAATAAAACGTTGCATCGCAAAACATAATGAAGCACACAGTTACGTACTTAAGTCAGTATGTACTTCAATGTACTGATTTCATAGGTTAAAAAATTCAGTAAAAATTTATCGCGGTTTTCGGAGCAAAAATCTGGAAACCAGCAACTTTATTTATTTACTCACTCGCTCACTCACTCACTCACTCTCTCACTCAGTCAGTCACTCACTGACTCACTAGTTCACTCACTCTCTCACTCAGTCAGTCACTCACTGACTCACTAGTTCACTCACTCACTCACTCACTCACTCACTCACTCACTCACTCACTCACTCACTCACTCACTCACTCACTCACTCACTCACTCACTCACTCACTCACTCACTCACTCACTCACTCACTCACTCACTCACTCACTCACTCACTCACTCACTCACTCACTCACTCACTCACTCACTCACTCACTCACTCACTCACTCACTCACTCACTCACTCACTCACTTACTTACTCACTCACTCACTCACTCACTCACTCACTCACTCACTCACTCACTCACTCACTCACTCACTCACTCACTCACTCACTCACTCACTCACTCACTCACTCACTCACTCACTCACTCACTCACTCACTCACTCACTCACTCACTCACTCACTCACTCACTCACTCACTCACTCACTCACTCACTCACTCACTCACTCACTCACTCACTCACTCACTCACTCACTCACTCACTCACTCACTAACTCACTCACTCACTCACTCACTAACTCGCTCACTCACTCACTCACTCACTCACTCACTCACTCACTCACTAACTCACTCACTCACTCACTCACTCACTCACTCACTCACTCACTCACTCTTAGACTCTTTCACGGCGATCTCTCTTCGAACATACAGTCTGTGCTAATCACTAAGCCGAAGCCATACAAACAATGAAATTAGTGTTTCGAACTGAAAACCCTAACATCGAATACTATTATTAAAAGACTTATACGCTATACAATGTGATTATATCCTAATCATAATTAAATTACTTGGTGACCGCATAAAGTTTTATTTGTTTAACTTTTTTTGAAACTGCTTATCATGTCTAAAATAATCAGCATTCAGCTTTGGAAAACTCTACGTAATTAACTCATAGACGATTGATGATCGTACCTATTGTATGACAAGTTCCTTTTTTCACCAACCAATAAGACCAAAAAGCTTGAGCTTGCGAGACTTTCAAAGCACCCACCGGATTCCGCGTTACAAAAACATTTGATTTCCAATAACCAAAAAGTTTTATTTTCACAGTACAAGCCGACGTGAAATTATTCTTTATACTCTGTGCCGGTGGGCCCCTTTATTTAAGGGTAGTTCCACAGTAATATTTCCAGAATAAACCGACTACCTGCTCAAAACAAACCACCAGGTATAACCTGTTCTTTTCGGTTTCTTCGCTTTTGCACGTAGCCTGAAATGAAATTAATTTGGTCAATGATTGTGGTTTTCTACATCGGTCAGCTGACGGTTAGTTTCATAAATTTGTGTGCAACATACTGCAAAACAGACGTATCCTGTAAATCTTAATGGTTCTTGTGTCTACAAAGTAATTTTTGTTGGATGATATTTGGCAACAGCAAAGCCTTTCCTTGTTGAAACATCAGAGATATCTTCATGCCTAGAAACATGCCTATTCAAGTGAGGTACATATACCGCAATCCCACAGCTTGTTTACAACTTCACATTAACAGCTCTAACGCGCAACCTTAGCCACCCTGTATATACATATGAATGTACAAGTTATCCGGATGAAATAATCGTTATGAATGAATTATCCGTTATGAATGAATTATCCGGTCACCTTCTGAGCACCATAAAAACATACTCTCAACAGAACATTGGCTTACGAAAGCGTACTTAAACAATAGTACATAATAATCTCACAGTTGAAAAAGTCATAGAAAATCATAAAAAGTTGTTACAAACATTCGGTGTTGATCACAGCAACACAACTCCCAAAATTCCAACGCTCTATGGCATTCCAAAATTTCATAAAAATCCTTTAAAGTTCAGATTTATTGCCGGGGCTGCTAATTCCACTGCAACACCTTTAGCTATAATACTACACAATATTCTGCATAACCTACGAAAACACTTGAAAAACTATTGCAAAGTGGCTGAACAACGTAGTGGATACAAACATTACATTTCAGTACAGAGTAGTCATACCGTTCTAAGTAGTTTACACAGTGTGTCATCTTTAAGTTACGGTACTACTTATGACTTTAGCACTTTATACACAATGCTACCTCATGATATTGTCTTACAGGAACTTTCGGATATCGCCAATCTACTGTTTACTCATTGTAAGAAAAAATATATTGTAGTAAAAAGACAAAAATCTGTTTACGGCAAAACTGCTTACTATTCAAATATCCCGGTTAATAATAGTCAGTGGTTGTCTTTCACACTTGATTTGACTAAAAGTTTGATAAAAGCTGTTGTCACTGAATCTTACATTAACTTTTGCAATTATGCTTTTTACCAAAGAGCTGGCATACCTATGGGCGGAAATGCAAGTCCTCTCATCGCTGATTTGGTTTTAAATTCACTCGAGTTAAAATACTTAAAAAAAGCACCATTCCAAACGCAGCGCTCATTTTTAGATACATTGATGATATTTTGGCCGTAAACATTCAGATTCAACATTTAATCGACACTGCATATCCTGATTGCTTGAATATTACATCGGATAAAGGAACCAATAACAGTATCAATTATTTAGATTTCACTATTGATTTCGAAAAAAACAGTACTGTTCTCTATAATAAAATTGATGTTTTCCCCTTCAAAGTCATACGTTCATTTCATGGCTATAGTTGTGTTCCTAAGAATATGATTACCGGTGTTATAATCGGTAATTTAGTACGTTATGTCCGTATTCACGTAAAACTTGAAGACCTGATTGACTGCATTACCACTTATTGCAAACAGTTGATTATCGCATCACATTCAATTTCTAATATTAAAGGGGGCATTAAAAAGTTTTTAAACCGCCATTCTGAACTACTCAACAAATTTGGATTACATACGAAAAAAGATACGAGAAATAAGTTTACACACCCCATTAATCGTCTATTGTTTCACGTCAACAACTAATCGATTTTAGATACATACGTCTACACACAGCATGCACATACGCATATTGTTGTTTTCGCCATTGTTACATAAAATTGTGTTATTATAGAATAAGTGCTGTGCCTTTTCTCTTCTATTTGGAATTTTTAATGTTCATTATCATAGTAATTTTTGAGATTGCACTATTCTTGATTTCTTCGGTTTTTTTATATTCTCAATGTTTTTATTAGAAAGTACGATGCACGTCCCTGACGAGTCCTGGCATCGTTAGTTTGGCGTCGGATGTTTCAGGACGAAACGCCATAGAAATAGTTTTTTTTCTCTCAGTTCTGATTTTAAGTTAGCTAGAATGAATATTATTATATTGTATCATATGTATTATTATTACGTATTTCATGTTTATTAAACAAATCGAACAGCACCATGAGAAGACTCAATCGGTCCTTAACGTTTGTTAAGTTTATTTTCTCAATCGGAAGCGTATCCCCAATTTCTGGAGGTATCGGCATTTGCAGAACACCATACGGCTTACCGTTAATCCGCGTACAAAAACTGACATTCGCCAATTCCAATAAACAAAAACTTTTTTTCAGAGTATGAGCCGACATCATGATGTTTTTTATATTCCGTCTCGGTAGGGCCCTTTGTAAGGGAAGTTCTGTAGTACGGTTTCCACCATAAACCGAATAGCTACTCAACACGAACCACCAGATTTAGCAAGTTATTTTAGATTTCTTTCCTCCTGCACGATACCTGAAATGAGTATAATTTGCTCAATTGTGGTGATTTTCTACATCGGTCAACTGACGGTTAGTTTTATAATTCATATTTGCAGTAAACTGGCAAACAGACGTATCCTGTAAATCTTGATGGTTCTTGCGACTACAAAGTAATTTTTGTTGAATGATAAATGGCAAACAGTACGCAAAGCCTGTTCTTGTTGGAACATCATAGATGTCTCCTAATTGCTAATGATTTGTTTTGTTGTGAGTTCTACGGGTTAAAAGCGTATGCCTGATGTCAGCCATTTTGACAAAAAATCAGTCTTTCAATCATCTTAGAAACTTTCATTTTATAGGAAGCTGCAGTACGTGAGTCTTTTCCGTATCCTGAAACATTTCCAAAATTTCTTCCGTACGAAGAGAGCCGATACGTCGTCAATATCAGTAGGCTGACCCTTTACAATTTTACCGGAAAATTCGAATCACCGGTTAGCCGCGATCCTGATCCTGGCAGGCAAGCTCTGGAAATCAGATCATGATTCCTAGGTTTTAACTTCTATTTCACAGTTCATATTTATCAAAATCACCTATGTTTTTCATTCCCGATAGGCAAAAATCATTAATGTGATATCCTTGTGACTTTTACCTGTTAAACTACCGTTAAATACCATTTTGACTTTTCTGATCAACATGCTCCCTATAAGTTTGGGCAAGATCGCGTGATTTGCTCGTTGTCTGAATTCTGAACCGGGTTAAAGTCATTGCCATAGTTCCTGCATTTGCGTTTGCAACACGTGAGAACCGAGAAAGTCGTATGTCATTTCTGGGTCCGGGGCTTCCCTTATAACCATTGTGGCAACGTGCCACGCGTTTTGCATTTTGTATTACGCAATATAATACGAACGAACACGCATTTCTTTCTGACCGTTTTTGTATATATATGTACTTGTGTAGACCCAACGTTTTTTTGTGACATATTTCAAACCATATATGCCTACTTGGGCATCGTCTGCGTAATGCAAAAAGCAAGTTGCCTAATATTTCCTAAAAGTATGACAAGGCATTACCACTGGTCCCATGATTTGTTCTTCTCGATGTCTGCATAAAACAAATTCAGGAGTGCTTACCATACACCAAAATCTGGTTTTCTGTGGACAACTATATAGCAAGGAATTATCATAACAGTTGGCGTACTCCGCGTTGCACCAAAAACGAAACGATCAGAATTACCACCTATGAACAGGTTGGTAAGCAAAGTGCACGGAATCACATTAATGATGAAAAGGAGCAAGCATCGCGTTACTTCGGCTAGTAAAAATGCTCTGTAATGGTGAAATCAAGGCGAAAAGGCGGATGCAACCAATCAGCAACGAGCATCGGCTAGTCGTTACGATGCCTGAATGCCCAATCGTTTTCTGCAGTACTATAATAAAAAGTACAACTCACTCGAATAGTTTGGGAGTGAATACTTAACCAATTGTTTTCAGGTCCCCTTGGACCAGGCAAAGCTTAACACATGTCATTTCACTATTGTTTAGTTAAGCTTCTAACGAACGCATTTGTTGGTGTTCTGATAGCCAATGATCGTTGATAAACCTGTACTGCCAAACTATTCAGCGTTCGATCTCTGAGCCGCTGGTTTTAACACACAATAAAGCGGTATACTCACTTCAACCGCACTCACACGTGCACTCTGTATGTAAAGACGCATTCGAGAATCTAATGAGAAACACACATTCCATTCTGGTCAGACTGTAAATCATCCGCTGTCGCTGTTGGGCAACACACACTTGGCTAAACTAGATTGATGATGATTGTCTGGTTGAGTTGTTGGCCAATCATCGTCAGTCATGTTAGCCAAGTGGGTAGCTCATCAGTTAGAGCTGATGTTTCACGGTCTGCCAAAAAAACTGAAATGTGTGTTGTCGATTAGGGTTGTTCTTTAGAATCTCGAATGCGGGTTTATCTTCCTGTAGTTTCAACATAGAAGGTCATGAAGGTCTCCAAACAAAACTTTTGATGAAACCAAAAGCAAACCAACAAAATGAAAAACACCCTTTTGAAAAATAAACCAACGAAATGCATATCATGTTCGTTAGTCGTTGCAATAGTGAAATGACGCGCTTTTTATTGGTGAGATATAATGCGATATCGAGAAATGAAACCTGCTGCACTGAAGCTGTATTCGAAGATATTCTAGTTAGCGAAACGATATATTCCTTATCTTAGTTTTTATGTACAACAGCGCTATGTTTATCCTGTGGATTAATCATAAATTAATGGGTCCTTTGAATTGTGTTAATTGTTTGATTTAAAAATAAAACAATGCGATGGGGGGAAATAACTTTATTTTTTTGTTTCCCAAAGTTTCATCTGTTTTCAAGGTAAATGTGAAAGATCCCAATCCTGAACTCACCGTCTTCGGAGAAATTTAACCCGGCCTTTAAAAATTATTGTCCCATTGCCGGCAGCCGAAAGAAACTCATAATCCTTTGATTTACCCAATGATGCTTAGATTGAACCGGCTGGTCTCACAGGTTGTGTACAACACCTGTTACAGAGACTTTCCATTTAAAACTAAATCTACAAATGCTTAAATCTGTTTTGAAATCGGTCGCAATGCAACGTTTTCAAATAAATATAAAAAAACCAATAGAAAGAATTTGTTCTGGGAATTCAAAACACATTTACTTTTTTATGGAAGCTCTTCAACTTCCAAGATTCCGTTCTAAAGTGGAAATCCAGCCAAGCTAACCTAACCATTCAAATAACCAATTGTCCACCCTAGAGTTACCACAGAGCATTTACAAGCAGCACAGACGCGCTGCATGAGACGTCTCTGTTCCCTCTTCTTGTGTTCAGGAACCGTGCCAGAAATTCAACCTTTCCGATGCTGGTAAGTATTATTACGATGGATGGCCTATTATATTAAGCTATGGCGAATACCCGGATGCAAGCCAAGTGCTTGGTTAGTGTGATGATGATTTTTAGTTGTTTGAGCCACGATGTGACCTAAGATGTTGATTCACGCTAGGAAATACTAAGCCAGTCTCCACAACAACATCAGGGAAGCGATTTGATTTTCGGTTTGATTGTGATAACCGAAGCATTATGGAAATTTGCTATGTTTTGATTACAAGTAAAAAAACTCAAGTTCGATTCAGCACGATTATGTGCCTAAATTAAGTGTTTTGGAATCAGCTTTGAAACAACTCATGGACGTTGAATTTCAGCCGAGTAGTACACAACTTATCACACAAAATCAAGTCAGATCATACGTCAACAATCAGCTAATGTATGAAAAAAACATTTCAGGATTTTGCTTTTCAATCATTTCATTAAATCCTTGTCAGACAAATCTGAAGAACATTTAGTAACATCTGAGTTAGATGTATGGAGAATTAAGCTGAACAAATGTTTCCTCTACAAGACACCCTTTCAAATATCTGCAAATTTTCGTTAGCTGCGTCTAAACAACGCTCATCATGTTGGGATCATCATTCCAAAGCGGATTCAGCTAATCTCTAACAGAACCGTAATTGGCCTCCGCAATAAAGTGTTGTTTTATGAGTGTACTTTAACGTTTTTTTTCATTTGTTTTACATTTCAGCTTATCTGTTCGATGATGTCGACATGTGCATTACAACGCGGCATCCTTTCGTCTTCGACAGTCGTGGTGGATACAGAACGGACAAACCCCGCCAGTTGGTTGTTACGGTCATTAGGTTTTATTACAGTTTGTTGAGTTTTTTTGCTGTTATTTCATGGTAATAAAATTGGAAGTATAAAAATCGGAAGTGTTAAAATCGGAAACTTTTTTAGCGGAACTTTAATTTTTTTATTTTTAGTCTCATACTCGGCGATATCGCAGTACTGAAGCGCAGAACCCACAGTCTGTGCTAATGACTAAGCCGAACCCTTATAAACAATGAAATAAGGCCATAAAAATGTTAATAGCTGATAACTTATACTTCACCGAGTTCCGAAAAACCAAAGTCTGGTTTTTAAGGTTCCGCTGTCTTAAGTTCCGGTAAAAACATATCCGCAAACAACGCTTCCGTGAATAAAATAACCGCAAATAAACTTCCGTTCGCAACACTTCCGCTTTTAATAATATCGATCTCAACAGTTCCGATGTAAAAAATTATATTCATACAGTTCCGCTAACAAACAATCCGCACGTAACAGTTCCGGAAAAAAGACTTCCGCTAATAAAATTCCGCAAACGAATGATCCCAATTATTCAGGTCCGTAGATACGGGTACACCGCCCAACTTAGCCTTTTGTGAATCCAAAATAATAAAAAAATTGAATAAGTATTCTGAAATAACCTGTACAGTTTCGGGTGTATGCGAGTGGCTGTTACTGAAAATTCCATTTGATTTTTCTAAGTTAGCTGAGTTATTTCAGTTTTAAGCTAAACACACACTTGTATTATCTGTATGGAATTTTCGGTTAGTTAAAGGCTTCTAAGTCATCTGAATCTCTTGAGCATCAATTATGGAAACTTTGATAACATCTATATAGGTAACGTTTTAATAATCGAACAGAAAATTATTCGTGGCTTATCAAGATGGCTGTAAAACAACATAAATTTTGCCGAAAAGACGTGCATAGTTGATGTACACGACTAAAGTCTCCCTAAGTAAGATGAATATGAACGTTCTCCCGTCTGACTTGAAAAAAGTTTTATAACTGGGAACTGAGAAGCAATTTATAAGTAGTGTGCAGTGTAATTTAACAGATTCAGCAAGTCAACTAAATGACCTAGCTGTGTTACTATGGGAACAACTTTTTGTAAAACAATTCAGGTACCAAAAGCCGATCGGTGCATGTAATCTGCGAACGGATCCGTTTGTATGCGAGAGGATGGACTACAAAATCGAGATTGAGTCAATTGAGCCTCCAGATATGTTCCGCTATAATTCAACTCGAGCGAAATAGATATGTTATGAGAACTATTATCTATTATCAGTATTGATAAAATAATGACACTGAAATTGTGTTTACATTTTTTCTATAATTTCTCGACTTAAAAAATTTGTCAGCGTGAAGTTTCAGAGTTTTAACAAACATTTCATTTTATGTTAAAACAAGCACGATCGTGCTTCTACATACGTATATTGTTAATAAAGTCACTTAAATTATTGTGCCGATGTTTTTAGGAGCTTTGGTGACAAGTATAGTCGAAATTTTTGGTTACGCCTTTTTTGGGACCTTTTTCTGTAAAAAACCTTTCCCTCACCCAGAAATTGGCAGTCGAAAGCATCAATTTGGGGTTGATGAAAAGGTTTTACACACAGACAAGTTCTTAAAAAGATGATTATGACTCTTTTTAGGAACTTTTTTGTGTAAAAAACCTTTTCATCAACCCAAACTGCTGCTTTCGACTGCCAATTTCTGGGTGAGGGAAAGGTTTTACACAAAAAAAAGTTCCTGAAAAAAGGCGTAACCAAAAATTTCGACTATAACGGAATAAGAGTAGCGATTAGTAGTTTGCATATTCCCAAAAAAGGTTGCGCGGTTGAGGGATTACTGTGGAAGTTCTGTTGAAAGAAAACTCTGAGACAGCGGTATGGCGCAATCGAAAGAGCATGTTTTTACCTACAAAACAATGAGTGACAAAAGTTTCATTAGATTTTTTTCTCAATCGGAAGCGTATTCCCGTTTTATCGGCGGGAGTTATCGGCATTTACAGAACACCATAAGGCTTACCGTTGAATGAGAAAAAGCTACATTCGGAGGAATATTATGTAAATAAATACGTACACAAATGAAGTAAAAGATACTGTAAATCATAAAAAAGTTTATAATATCAGAATAGCTGATTGCTCAAAACATTATAACGCATGCCGATACACCAAAAAAACGTTCAGAAGAATATCATGGGAACTAATATAAAAATTAAGATTATTTGCTCAGTTTTTTAGAGTAATCGATCGAAAGTTCTTTCACGACGTTGAAAAATGTATCGGCGACTTCAAAACGAAAAAAATAACGAGCAGCATTTTATAAAGACGTGTATACGTTATTTCCGATTACCTAATTTCGGATCCACATCCAACAGAACGCATCACGTGTTTTGTTCCTGTTTTTTGTGTTCTGCTCCGGTGGGATACAAGAGAAGTCATGTGAAGTCAAGACTGCGATTCCAAAGTGAACAGATTTGCAGCCCAAAATAACAAACCAGATATCCCAGTGCTATACTGTTACTGAAAAATGAATATACATTTGTCAATGATGATATTCTGCGCCATCGGCCAAGTAACGGTTAGTTTTCTATACTGAAAGCAGCGTTTTTCCGAAAATAACATGTATCATCCTGGCGTATAGAGTGGCTGTAATAGTTTTGTTTAGAGCAGTTATTGTTAAAATTATGCAAAAGCTGTGAGTGAGATTGAGGTAAAAAGCACACGAGATTGAGACTGACGAAATGACACGTCTATTTTAGGACGCCGGCAGCCATGGGAGTACTTTTCCGCCATCGCTACCGTACGATCCAAACCGATATGTCGTCCATATTAACAAGCTGACCTTGTTCAATTTTCGTAATAACTGGGCCGGAGGCTCACCGGTTAGGTAGTATAGGTAGTATCAATCGTAAAAATAATGTAAACTGTTTTATTACAACTGAAAACTGTCTCATTACTACACAATTTTTAAGATGTGCATACCAGTCAGTGACGTATGGATGTCTATCGACAATTACATCGCCAGCAACTACCACAATAGATACGTCAGGCCAACTTGTGCCAAAACCGAATGGATCACCATTAAAAGACCCTTGGTTGGTAAACTGCATCGCAGTAATACGTATGAGAAGACTCGCTTATCAATGCTTAGAACAGTTTCTAGTGCTTCTTAAATTTTTCTATTTCTAGAGAAACATGTGAGAATCTTATATTTTAAGCCTGATTTTTCACAGTTAAACTTGTGCTACTTGTATTTTGAGTCAGCACTATTGCAAACCAAAGTTGAGGTTTCACTAAATCAAAACTTAAACAAAGTAAATCATATGTCGGTACAAGAAATTGATCGTCTAAAAACTTGCGCAGTATCATTTTATCCTATTCAATGCTTCAAAGAATTCAAATACACATTCATAAACTAGAATATTAGGCTACTATGACTGATCAAACCTATCAGCGCAACTCATTTGATAGCCGCAACTATGCCACGCTTGCCAATGTGTTCTGAACTGACTTGTATCATCTTGAACATCATATACAGTACAGCGCAAAAATATGTGATAAAAATCGTCCAAGGTAAGACAATGGTGGCTTGCTGATTGGCTGGGAGCGTGGGAGTCGCTGAAGCTTCGCCTAGGAATCACGCTTTCAACCAATCATCAAAGAGAATCCACTTGAAACTGCAGCTGCGCTCACACATGTCAGGTCATACCTGTCTGTAGATTTTTGCCAATATTTTGTGTCCTGTACTGTAATTTTGTGTTTGCTGAGGCAGGAATGGGATAATATTGTTTTGTTTTCAGCTGAACATTGAACAGTATCAGTTCGATCAAAGTCATTTCACGTTGCTGAGTTAAACATTGACAGAGTGCATTTGTTTCTGCCATATATGTTCAATGATCGATGGCCATACCGGACGAGCTAAACTATTGAGTATTAGAGAAAGTCATTTAGCAAACTTTCAAGCAACCTAAATAACTATGAGGCAAAGTAACTACGCTTGTGGACGCGAAATATCTGCAAAAATATTTATTACAATAAAATACTTTTAGAACAAACAAGCTATGTGCATGCAAATACACCCAAAAATTGTGGCTCTGCTTTTTATTGTAAGCCTTTTCCTTTATTTTCATGAGTTATCGATCCTTTTCTTGAATTTTGCCATGTTTTCGGTGGTTTTCAGTGGTTTTTGTGAGCCAACTCGCCATATCAACCGTTATCTGACGAATGTTTATGTTGGTATGTAACATAGAGTGT
The DNA here is from genome assembly GCA_964036265.1 of Daptonema setosum. Lineage (NCBI taxonomy): Eukaryota > Metazoa > Nematoda > Chromadorea > Monhysterida > Xyalidae > Daptonema > Daptonema setosum. The sequence goes on from OZ038445.1 coordinate 26,101,426, forward strand.
TGAACAAAATTCAGAAAAGCGTTTGGGGAACAAAATTTGATATTCATGCCCAATATAGATAATGGTTGCTTTCTTTCACATAAGATCATCAAAAGTAGTCCGATATTTGAAAAAATTTAATGTAATTAAACACCTGGTATTTTTTCAAAGGTAATTTTCCAGCTGATAACAACTAAAACCAGCATATTTCATGTTTTTTGATTTATATTATCATCGTAGGGTCCAGATAACCCCAGAGATTTAAGAACGTTGTCCATTAGTCAAAAGCTTGGTTGCAGAGATCTTGAACACTATCTTGAAGCCCGTCATCCGTAATGAACTGAAGTTGTTCTCTTGTGATTTTTCTCAAGATACGTCAAGTGAAAAGTTTCTCTACACTTCTAATCCTTTACTGAGGATTTTGATTTGACCTTAGGGTCAACTAATAAGAAAAACAAGTAATCAAGAAAACAAAAACAAAAAAACTGTATAAATGCAGTCCGACACACGCTAGAAAAAGTTGGACATAGGCCCAATCGGATTAAAAACGTATGAAACATTAGGCTTTTAGCTCTTTTCGGGCAAGGTAAAGCATACATTTTTGGTTACCGGTTAGGCTAAGGTCCCAAGCCTACCCCAAACCCGAGTCTAAGCCTAAGCCTAATCTTAAACCAAAGTTTTGAGCCTTATGAGTAAATGGCGCATTATGAGCGCATGACTAAGCCTAAGTCTTTTTTTGAGCCTAAGCCACAACACAAGTTTTTTATTTAAGGTTATTGAATCCGATTGTGGTTGCATGCAAATCCCAAATTTTTTCTTTGTTTCTGTAGGGAGTATGATTATACAAGTTTGTCGGGACATGGAATAGAGTGTGGTGCCCCTTTTCAGCCAGCAAAAAAATCGTTCTTATTCATGAAACATCACTTTCACTACAAGTTCATAGTCCGTGTAGGTTGTCAAAAATGCTTTCGTCACTTATATATCTTTAACTATTTGTCAGATTGAAAAGGTGCGGCAGACTCAATTTTAGGATGTGTATGGCAACGATTTTAAAGACATAACCCGCTGCACCCATTAAACACAGCAATCACTTAGCAGAAGGATAACGTTTTAGTAATCAAAAACGAACACTTTTGGTCAGAAAAAAAACAATTTTGTCATGTACGGCAGAAAGTGAATGCATGAATCAAGTGTCTCAGCAATGTTGAAATGACGTGCTTTAGCTCTTGACCTCAAAACACGCACGGAAACCGTAAACTGCTGCGTGGAAGCATTTTGGGAGAACGTTAAAGTAAGTGAATGTCCACAGTGAAGTATAGGGTGTTCCACAGAACATGCAACATGCTGCGAGACCACAATTTTTTTTGTGGTGCTATAAAAAAATAAAAAGCAGAATATATGACTGATTTGACTAGTTTTGTGTAAATGGATCTGCGTAAAAACTAACTTTATAAAATGTGCTAATATTGGTTGTTTTTTTTCAACTTTTCAATAGCTCAAGCAAAATTTTTTGTGGCCTCGCAGAGTATTACAAATTACGTGAGACACCCTATAGATGCGATGATAATGCGGGCCAATTGACTACAGTACAAAATTATGTGACGCAATTACCGCCACTTTGGAAACTGTGTGGGCAGCTTCAGCAAGTAGATCCTCGTCGGTGATTGGTTGGAAGCGTAAAGGCTAGCTGAAGCTTCGGCGACTGCCACGCTCCTAGCCAATCATCGAAGAGTGTACTTGCTGAAGCTGCGCGCACAGTTTCCGTAGATGCGGCGTTCGTGTCTTAAATGTTTAAACCTGTACTAAATATGCTTTTGTGTTGTGCTCAGAGCGCTTGCACAAAATACGAGACCTTGATTGGGCAGCCGACCTACGATGGATGGTACATCCCCCTGTATCTTGGCACTGATCGAGCGGATTTGAAAAACCTAGGTGAGTGCAACAATGCATTAGGTTTTTCATCATCAGTTCACATTAAACATGACCATGACATGGAGTTTTATTCAGGAACTTATTGGGCAGAATTTCGTTCACAACTTTCATTTGGAGAAAAAATTTACCTTTCTAATCGCACAATCAATCAACGCAGCATTTTGAGCATTACACTTTCGTCCCATTCATGCGTCAATCGTAATTTTTTTATTTTTTTATTCAGCTTAGTTTTGATAAATTTTAGCCTATCTGTACGACGACAAAGATGTTTGCATGTCTACCAAATTGCCTTCTACATATGACAGCCGTGGTGGATACACAATATATAAGCCACGCGCGTTAGCATACCAGGGTGTCTCATTTAAATATGAACGTTTGTACTCGCTCTAAAAACCGCAATTTACATTCGATTTTTGAATTACACAATTCTTGGAAATTTCGTTTGTTTTTTTTTCACTTTAAAAAATCGGAGTCGCGAATCGGTATTCATGGCGAATTTCCTTACACCCTGTTTTGGCGTTTTCATATCAGTTAGATGACGTGTCAATGTGCAGCATGATAACGCAAGCTTAATCATTTTGGTTATATCGAGACAAATAAAGGTAACTGACTATATTATTAAAACATGGAAAAGTTAAAAACCAAATTTATGAGAACATAACGTAACCAGCTGCGGCCTGCCACTACTCTCCGTTGCGCGGCAGCACAAAGTCCCGCAGTTTAACATGGCAACCGTTATTTGACGCTTTAATGGGAAGTCTGACTAATCCCAAGGTTTTTATATACATAACTATAATAATTTTTTGAATGAATAACACACCCGTTTCGAATGAATAAAACAAGCTACCCGGGTTGCATACGCGAGCGCACTCCTGCGGTTACGGTGTTGAACTGCTGTGTTGTGTGCTGCCACGCAGCGAGGATACTTGTAGAATGCAGTTGGCTATGTTAGGTTCACACCGATTTGGTCTTCATATTTTCATTGTTAAAATAATGAAGTCAGTTATTTGTCTCGACAAATAAAAAATGGTTGAACTTGCGTCATGCTGCACATTGAAAAGTCAACTAACTGAAAATAAAAACGCCAAAAACAGGGATGTTAGGAAATCCGCTATAAATACCGATTTGTAACTCCGATTTTCAAAAGTAAATTAATAAACAAAATGTCCAAGAATTGTCTACAACTTGACGTAAAGTTTTCAAAAAAACGATACAAAATTCAGGTTTTTAGGGCAAATACAAACGGTATTTTTTTTCAAATGGGACACCCTGTAGTAACAGTTAAACTAGCATGTATAGCTTCTTCAGAGTTTTTTGTCACCAAAAATTACTTTTGAGCAAGTATGCGATCACTTAAGCTCAATTTTTGTAATTTGTTCAAATTTAATGTCAAAAGACGTTAAATTTGAAAGCGCGACAAATACAACTTTGAAATCAAAGCTTTTGTGAGTAACAAAACTTTTGTGATCGAACTTTAACTCACCGAATTCCATTCGCCGTATTTTAATTCATCTGAAATCAACTCACCGAATGCTTAGTTATACTCAACGGAATGGAATTGGTAAGATAATTTTCGGTGAGTGGACTTTCGGTGACAACGTTCAAAGCGCAGTGTTCTTCGGTTGTCCAATGGTCATCTGTAAGTTCTTTTTGAAAGTGTTAACATGACGTTTCAATGAAGATAAAAAAAGAAAAATTCAAGAACTTAGTAAAAATTTCTCAATACACTTTTGTATGATTATCTCAATCGAAAAGAATAACTTTGGAAACTAAGTGGGTGGAGTTTCAGCTATAACAAGACGATTGGCAAGTGTGAGTTGCCGAACACATGCGATGAGATGGATTACATAATCAAGCTTGACTCGATTGCTCCACCAATGGTCGATCGGTACAACGTCCCTGCAACAGGATAAATGACTCGAAAAGTCTTCAAGATTTCAAAAAATGTCGGGCCGCATATTTGGAAACTGCACCACTTTTTGTCAGAATCCCAAATTCGACTTTTATATTTTTTATTCACGGAGAGGCTAAGTTAGGCTATATCCTCTACTAACGTACAATCTTTGTTCGGAACTAAGCCTAAGCCGTACAAACAATCAAATGGTTATTCGCTGTCGTTGGGTCGCAATTCTGACAAAAAGTGGGTGCAGTTTCCAAATATGCTGTCGGGCCAACCTTTTACCAACCACAATTTTCGGGTGAACCTTCAAAAAAGTTTTTTTTGTAATTATCTTCTAGGGAGAGGTGTTGACAACATATTTCGAGTTTTGCCATCCCTTTTATGATTTGAATAAATGAAATAAACACTGGATGATTCACTTGATACAGAAGACGAACAATGAACTTTTGTGCTGTTCGGCATCAATTATGTTGCAGGAGTTCACTAAAACCCCTTTCGATGGTTTGTACGGCCTCGTTTGGAAACAATATCTGAAAGAACTACAGTACACACATAGGTGAACAAAAATTGATGGAAATATTGTTCAGCCAATTTTTTTTAATGTTGAAAGTTTTCGACTACCTCAAAACGTAAACGTAAACGTTCAAGTATGCGTAATAAGGCCGCAGGAGATACCAATACGCATAATTGAATCCACGAACTGCATGGTCCCCATTCCAACAGAAAGTCAGAACAAAACAAAGTTTAGAAAAAGTTCAAATGAGTACCATTGGAAGATTAACATTAGCGGTCAATCATATGTTCAAACGTATCTTCGTTTAGCTCACCGTTTTCACGATGCCTTCCTAGACATAAAAATCGAACCAAAAGAGCAGAAGCGGAAATAATAAAAAAAAAAAACAATAACTAGAAAATCAAGAATCAGAAAAATAGGAATCCGAGTTTTTTGGAAGAACATAAGAAATTACAGTATCCAATCGAAAGTAAGTGTATCATGTTGTTTTTTTCAAGTTATCGGCATTTTTAGAAGAACAAACAAGCAATTACGTTCCGAGTATCATAGCAAGATATACGTATACAGGGGCTCAAAAAGTATATAAGTTAAAAGAACGTTGATAATATGAACGTTGTAAAAAGGTTATGACATTGCGGTAGAGTGCATTCTAAATAGCATTATAAGTTTTGATCAGATCATTTTCGTTATATCTGAGATCCAATAAAATGAACACACTTTGTTCAATGAAATTAATGTGCTCCATTGGTCAACTGATGGGTAGTTTTCAAGATAAAGATACCTTCGTTTAGGAATATTAGGAGATGAATATTGTGAGAAAGTCAGGTCAAACCCTTTCTGCGTCGTTGAACACAAAGACGACAAGAAGATGAAGCTGACAGTCTATTGCAAAAAGAATCTTTCTATTTTAGTGCACGGTTTCCCTGTTAATTCTTCCGGCTGAGCAAAATCAGCTAAATACACTTGAAGATGCTGATTTTGCCTGAGAAAGCCAAAAAAGCAGTGGTGTTGGGATAAGTCAGTTAAACTATCGTGTATTAAAGTGTGTTTTAATCTGTGGTAATCTGATGCAGCTCATTTTGAAGTCAAAAAGGCTCATGGAATACTTCTCTTCCTTCCGACTTTCTGCAGAGTAAAAATTGCCTAACAATGATTTTACGCACAGTCGGTTTTATGAAAAACGTTCTGAACCACATTAAATTGACGTTTATAGATTTTGTACACATTTTCAACTACAATTTCCTGAGAATTATAGTTTTTTAAATGCTATTGGTAAAATTTATCTTTACCTTCGGTACTTCTTAAGAATTGGCCCATGGTAAAAAAATCATGTATGATATGGCAAGATAACAGAGTTTTCTTCATCAAAGAATCATCCGACTTTACTTTCTAAAAAAATCTACTATCATCATCAAAACATCACTTATTTTCCCTTTGCGATGGAAGTACTTTTAAAGTAAGTTATGCGATATTAACTGATCATAACCCGATTCGCAGCTCTAACCAACCAACCAGATTTTATCACATCGTTTTGCTTATTTCTGATAAAATACACGGTACGGTTACGCCCTGATAAAATTAACCTGCTTGGCTCAATGATACATAGGTGTTTTTCCTCTCTATTCGACCCAATAAGAACTACATTTCGACAAAGTTGCTGGATTGCTTAATCAAACATTAAAAACACGTTTCTCACAAACTAATCTAGAAGTTTTGTTCAGATCGTTTTACTCAGCACGATCGTTTTACGATCCATTAAAATGAACATACTTTGGTCAATAATGGTTGTGTGCTGCATCGGTCAGCTGTCGGTTAGTTTTGTGGTTGAAGTTCAGTGTGCTGAATTTAACTAACTATAAACTATAAGATTTTTTTAGAGAAAACAAGAATATAGAAGAACAGTAAACATGGAAAACTCTGTATTCCTGATTTGCATTCAAATTATTTGCCTCAGGAAGCCTATGACCATGGACAACCTTTCCCTGCCCATCTACCGTACGATCCGGACCGATACGTCATCACTATAAAAACGCTGAAAATTTTCAACCTGCGCAAATTCTACGGGTACAACGATGCCAGTAGTGAGGTTAGTGTGAAATACGGGAATTAGCAGTCAATAAAACCTAACCTCCTTGTTCGAACACTTGCTTCGCTGGAAAGCAATCTTTGGGATACTATAAGTATGTAACTATGGTAGATATAAAAGTAAAGTACTGACGAACTTAATCATGTTTTACTCTACCACTAAACTGAATTCTCGTTGTTTCAACTGAACCAGCATAAGCCCCACTTATGGATACAGCTTTAGCATTATGCTGGTCTTGTGATGTCATGATCAATTTTTAATATTTCATATCACGAGTTCATTTCAAATGTCTATTCATTTAGCACTTTTCTATAGATGTGCATACCAGATTATGTTTGGTTTTCCGAGGACAATTTCATGGCCAGAAACCATCACAGCCATTGGTCCAATCCGACTTGCACCCTCAACAGAGATATCCAAACGATCGGCGTTGAACATCCGGTTGGAGCATACAGTATTGAACAAAAATATGACATAATACAGTATTGAACAAAAATATGACATAATACAGTAAACTCAACTTTGCAATCAGTGTCTGTTCGTGTTTATGCTATAGATATGATGACATCCACTGTGGTATGAACACAAGTACTTTATTTCAGATAAAACCGGCTCAACTTAACGAATGACAAATCCACTGGGCAAACGGCCCTTATATATTTTTCAACCCGTCCAATCACGATAGCAAGGACACGTGTAAAATCAGGATTGGGACACATAAATTGGTTGGTCTCACAGCGACGAGCTGACTTCTCCCCATTTTTTAGAAGAAAAAGTATATATTTTAAGACAAAACTTATCGAGACCTGGGCCATTCCAAGAAAAAACAACAATTTATCGCAATAATGTGGTATTGATGTTCAGATCCACCGATTACTCGTCGTCGTCGTCGTCCATTGCCACTGCGGACTCGGCATGGCTCGAGGCGTCCCTGTTCGGGCTGGAGAGTTCTGCAAAAGGACAAAGTAATATTCTGGATTGATTTCCTCACTAACCTACGCCTATCTATACCTATGCATGTGACTAATATATATGAATGACAATAAAATATGTAAATAAAATACCTATGTACCTGTAAATGATTATGGATTAATACTAAACATGATATTCTTAACTAACAATACATAAACTCACTAACCTAAACTCACTATTCTATCTATATCATACTAACCATTATAAATCAACACTCAAATTTCCTGACTTACTAATATCACATATTTATAGTAATAAACTAATGACTAAGTTAACAAAGAAAGAAACATACATAATCTCAATCATAATAATGGATTAACAACATACCGGTTTCCGTCAACCGAGTCGCCTTCAAGCGGTCAACGATGCCGCTACTAGCGGCACTGGTAGACGGTCCTGGCTCATCTTGGCCTGAAATCCCTCATTTACTCAATTCTTCCACCGGCAAAACAAACATATAACGGTATGATGATTCAATAAAACAAAAACATTATTTGTCTCGCCAATTTTACATTTTACAAAACATCATTAATTACTAACCCATCAAACGTTCCTCCTCTTCCTTTGATATGCCTTTCGGCAACTCCGATTTGGTCGGCTCGATGGGTACCGGCAAGTTGGTGGGTTTAACGGGAGTTGTTACCACTGGCGTCGACGCCTTTGATGCCTGTTGTTGTGGGCGGGCGTTCGGTCTGCGATACGGCACCTCCCGGTTCGCCGACCGTTTGACGAATTTTATGTTACGATTGGGTGGTATTGTCGCCGTACAGAGATTGCGTCGGTGACCCCGTGCTCCACAGCGAAAACAGATTACCGAGCACTGATCCTGTAGGTGGCCCGTTTGCCTACAACACGGGCACGTCGGTGGTTGACACATCGCTGCTGCCCGGGCCGAATACAGATCAATCAGAATTGGTTTAAGTATATGTGGTGGCATTGACGTTTGATCAGTAGGCGACGACATGCCGATCAGAAGATTATTTCGATTCTAAAAAGATTATCATTTTTTTTTAAAAACAGTCCGAATTTCAAATCGAAAAGGTAAACCCGACTTGCATGAGAACAAAACCCAAACATTTTAGCCAATCAACCCTTAACATATACCGTAATCACTAAACAACGACCAATCAACACCATAAACGAACAACAACAAAAAAAATCAATAAATGAATAATCCAAATATTAATCTTTAATTTATATTGCAAATTCAAAATTCAAATTACTCGACCAATCAGCATTCAAATCCTACCGTAATCCATCACATTCAAAAATTGATGAAATGGTAAAGTTTTACAACAATTTTAACACAACTCACTCATGTCACTCACTCATTCATTTTCCGTGTCATACACAATCGTTACCGATTCAAATCACCTAATTGACAAACACAACGAAATATTCATCGACCGAACTACACATACATACATACACCAAATAATCATACACACTATTTTTATGCTACTATATATTTTTTTTGTTTTTTATTTTTTCTCTCTTTCTCTTTTCTTTCTTCCTATTGTGACCGATGCTGCAACGATTCGAGTGGTACGCGACGTGTTGTACCATCCTCGAAGGTGCACATGGCACTTTTACGTTCCAGGTCGACGATCTTGCCTTTCTTTCCATTGGGCATGTCAATTTTACGGGCTCTCTGACCCATTGCCAAAGTATCTCTCACGAACACGTCATCGTTTACCTTGAACGTACTCGCAGCCGTGTTGCTTCGTGTATACTTGGCATTCGATTCCTGTGCAAGCAGAATATTTTTCCGAATCTTGCCCCAAAATTCCTCCAGAATAGGATGTTCCTCAAACTCCTCCGGTGTCAGACTAGACTCGACTCCATGAATCACTCGAAATGGACTCATACCAAGTGAGTCATGCATCGACTGATTGTATTTCGACAGAATCTCAGTCAACTTCATGTGCCAGTTATTCAGATTCATTTCGTTTTCGTGTAGATATTTCGCTGCGACATTCTGAATGCTCTGAATGGCACGTTCTGCCAGACCATTTCCTTTCTTGTAGTATGGTGTGGTCAAGTGATGTTTCACTCCCAATGTCTGTAAATGTTCCTGGAAGCGCTTTCCAACAAAATGGGAACCGTTATCCGTTGTTATCTCTTGAGGCACACCAAATTGTGACACGATCAGATCTACTGTCTTAATCGCCATCTCTGCTGTTTGACGATTAGTTGGGATTGCAACCACATAGCGACTGAACGCATCCACTGCCAGACAGATGAATGGCTTTACTGACGATCGTCTTATCTCAGAAAAGTCCAGATGCCATCTCTGACGTGGTTGGCTGGGTGGTGGTTGTGCTTCTAGCGGTAGCACCTCGTATCGGACTGAGCGCATGCGACATGTGTTGCACTTCTTCACATAGTCTCTACAGTCCGCACGCATCGTAGGCCATGATTGAGCATCGTACCAAAATTTCAATTTGGCATACAGTTTTTCAGCGTTTTCATGTGCCTGTTTATCATGATGTAATTGTAACAACAATTGTTTTTGTTCCAGGTTTTCGACCTTGATGGCACCAATGAGATGTTTGTCAGTGGCATTCTCCTCCTCAATAGCTGCTCTCGACAAACAATCCGCCAGTAGATTCTGTTTACCAGGTGAGTAAGTCATCTTGATGTTGTAACTCTGTAGTAACAGTGCCCATCGTTGTAGTTTCACGCACGTGTTTGTCTTAGTAAACAGACCAATCAGCGGTTTGTGATCCGTTACCACCTCTACTACTTCATTCATCAAATGCGCGTGGAACTTCTCAATCGCGAACAACACACCCTTCGCTTCCAACACCGTGGCATCCAGTTTTCGTTCTGACTCGGATGTTCGTCGCGAAGCAAATCCAATTATGACCCACTTATCATCCTGATATTGCTCAATTACGGCACCCAAACCGTCTGAACACGCATCTGTTGTTACTCTGTATCCAAGTCCTGGACGAGGATATGCGAGTACCGGTGGTGATGCCATCTTCTTTTTTATCTGTTCAAATATCTGTAGTAATTCAGGTGTCCATGGCACTTTATCCTTGTGTTTCTCAAGTGCCGTCAGTACTTCGAACAGCGGTGCCAACATGCGACTGGTATGCGGAAAAAACTTTCTCAGATATCCTGCCATCCCGAGAAATCTCCATAATTGTATCTTCGTTTCAGGTTTCGGGAACTGCGTTATGGCTTTGATCTTCTCCGGGTCTGCCATCACGCCTTCAGTCGTCACGATGTGTCCCAAGTACTCCACTCGATCACACAGGAACTGACATTTGTTAGGGTTCAATTTGAAACCCGCTTCGGTTAGTGTATCGAGCACTTGGCTGACGTCAACCAGATGTTGTTCATATGAGCGTGAAAATATCAGCACGTCATCCAAATAGACGATACAACATTTGTCAATGTACTTCTTCAGCGTTTTATGCATAGCACGACTGAATGTGGCTGGTGCCGTCGAGCGCATAAAATGCCGTTTTTTGAGCGTCTTTCGGCTCCATTTTTATATGATGGTAGCCCGATTTGACATCCAGTGTCGAACAATACTTCCATCCCTGTATTCTGTCCAACAAATCCTCGATGATAGGCATCGGGAATGCGTCCTGACGTGTGATCTGATTGAGTTTGCGGTAATCAATGCAGAGTCTCAGCGAATTGTCTTTTTTCCGTACAAGCACAATCGCTGAACGCCAGTCACTTTCCGACGGTCTGATACAACCCTGACTGAGCAAGTCCTCCAGCATCTTCTTTACTTCATCTCTACAGTTCAGCGGCAGTCGTCTTATCGGTTCCTTGATCGGTGCGTGATCGCCCGTATCAATTTTATGTGTGAACTCAGTCGTTCCAATGTCTTCTACGTTCTGAGTTTTACCCGCCACGTAACCAGTAGAAAATGCTTTCTTTTTAGTGAACAGCATCTCTCGCATTTCACGTTCCTGTTCTTTCGTAGCTGCCGGATGTATCTTTATCTTCTCATTGAACTTTTCCTGTTCCTCATTTTCATTCTCATACACCTCAGTGTTCATCTGAACGATCGGTAGTTCATATCGTTCGAACACACTCTCTCCGAGTTTCTCATCTTCAATATCCGGTGTGAAATGAACTTCATTTTCACCATGTTGAACTACCAGATTCACCCCCTGTTTACCCTCCATTTGTGGTTCACAGGTAATCTTATCCTCATTCAAATTCACACGAATCATCAGATCTTCACCCATCGTCTGAATTGAGTCACCAACTGATTCTAATGAATGTTTCATGATCACGATCGCTTCTTCATCATCACTTTCCATGTCAATTTTATCTCTCAGATGCGCGATTAGTGACTTTCCTTTCATTTCAGTATCATCACCGAATTCTTCATCGACCACTCTGCCATCCTTGGTCCGCAGACGTACATCCATTTTGTCGAGTGCCGGTCGACCAATCAACACTTCATAGTCGTCCATTTCGCACACCTGAAAGTCAACAACAAAACTGGGTTCGTTTTCCATGTTCATTTTTAATTGACATGAGCCTGTGCATTTTATCAGCTGACCCGTAAACGACTTGAACGATCTTTTGCTCCCAGACTTCACTTCAATCGGTGTTGTTTTCTGTATTTGTGTCAGAAATTTAGGCGAAATCATGTTAGCCGAAGCGCCCGTATCCAATAGATTAGGCACCGACTTTACCTGCATTCCCTGAATCCACATCCGACCCGATTCTTCAGTTGTTTTCACCCGTTTCACTTTCTTTTTCTTTTTGTTTTTCTTCTTCATTTTACCCGTCAGTATTTTACCCACGGCTTCTGCCATTTTTTCCTCCCTTTTTCGACTCACTGAAACTTTTCCCCCTTCGGCTTTCGTGATTGCCATCATGCACATTTGTTCGTTATTCCCCTCCTTATTACCCTCGTCGTTATCCTTTGACTGTTGTTCAACCGAGGCGATCACATTCTGACGTTTCGGTTTCGTACAATCCGTCGAATAGTGACCCGGTTGATTGCAGTTAAAGCACACCGGCGGTGGCTTTTTATTCGGCCCAAACGGTATTCGATTCGAGTTATTATTTTGTCCGTTCGATCGATTAGGTGGTGCATAGTTCGGCACCGTTCGTGACTGCTGATTAAAACCGTTCTGATTGTTTTGATTTTTCACCCTACTGCGACAGTTGTCTGTACTGTGAGTGTTATTTTTGCAGTGAATGCAGTACGGCAATTCAGTTCGATTAGCGAAGTTTCGGCTGTTTTGATTCCCGCTGTAGGAAAAATTCCCACCACGGAACTTCTGTTGACTTCGTCGATCGACCTGCTTATTGTCGTTGCTGCGCATTTTGACCAAATTTTCATTGATCTCAATGTCCTTCACCACCTTATTCAGTCTCGGTTTCCTACCTTCGATAATCAATTCCGTGCGAGCCATCTCTCTATGATTCTGATTCACCAGTCCGTGAGCCATTCGATCCACCATGGCTGCTTCGAAACCCGGCATGTCCCTAGTAAGATAGCAGCGACTTTCGAGTTCTACTACATAATGACGCACTGACTGACCGAATTGCTGATCGCATGTGTGAAACGTGTTAGTTCGTACTGAATCACAACTCAAATCACCGAAACGATTGTCCAAAAATCGCCACGTTTCCTCCACACTGTTTCGCACATAATCATTAGCGTTGTTGTACATGCGAAGAGCATTTCCGGTCAGACAAATCCTAATATGTGCCAGAGCTGTTTCCTTATCAGCTTCCGTCAACAACAATCGCTGTTTCACAGTATCTGCCCACGCTTTGTATTTATTAGGATCCAATCCATCCAACTTTTCGTACGTGTGGGCAAATAGTTGTAAACGTGCCATTTGCTGTTGTCGTTTATCCATCATTTCATGATGTTGTTGCAGTTCCATTTGTATAAACGAACGCTCCATCGACACGTGCTGATTGCCTGCCTGTTCAACGTTATTAACCTGTTGTGTATAGCCTACTGACTGACTAATTTTATTTTCAGGTTCGACTTTGTTGACGACCGACTGACCCTCTTGAGCCGAGTAGAAAGACGATTTTTCCCCCGGATTGGCCGCCGCCGTCACTACCGTCGGACGAACTGGACTCGGTGTGATTTGCAGGTTAGGAAAAAATTTCATCAGCTCCATCAATTCACATTTTTTCCGATTCAAATCTGCGTACCCATCAGTTGGAGTACTCGTCCTAATAGGAAAAAAGTCGGACACATGTGAATTGTTGGACTGATTCATGTCCACATTCCTGCCACCATTCACAGCCCTCACGCCATTCAAATCACCTCCTTGTGCTTCATTCACACCCCCATTCACATTCACATTCATCGGTATTCCCGTGTGTACCGATTTAACAGACTGTGTGTTATTTTCCTCAACCAGAATACCTGTGCTTACCGTTCTATATTCTGATGACTCAACGGACGGTGCGTTATTTTGTTGTTCAGAAAACGTTTCATTCATCACTCGGTCCGTTGATTCATTGATACTCTCCTGTGTTGTTCTACTGTTCGAACCGGCTAAATCAATAATCGGCCATAGATGTTGATTTGGCCACTGAATATAGCCGTCCACCATTTCAAATGCACGATAGTTGTAGATTCGCCATTTTTCATAACGAGTATGCGGTGGATCGTTGGCAGCAATGCGGGGAACTCGAATAGCGTCTATGCCCGGAATCAATTGAAAGTTTTCTTTCAACGAATTAAACACTGCTTTCGCAGCATTCAAATCGTCTTTGACCAAATGGGCCAGCAGCATATTCGCTTCCCGTACATTGATCTGTCCGTCCCTACGATACCCGTACTGATTATTGGCCATTTTGTTAACCGATGCGTGTACAGTTTGTTGTTATAGTGTATCAGTTCAAATCCTCCGGCAAATTAATGCCTATTTTATCCTCCGGCAAATGAATGCCTGTATCCTCCGGCAAATGAATGCCTATTTTTATGAACTGTTTGCACTATAACACACAAACTGCCTTGCATGCAGTATAACACACGTATGCTTATGCACAGCCGCTACCCGATCAAAGTTGATGTTTCACCCAAGACAGACGCATGCATATACTAACGCACATACACAGCAGCACACAGATATGCACAAGCACGGTTGGCAGTTAAGTTGCGCCACTCAACTTTGCAATCAGTGTCTGTTCGTGTTTATGCTATAGATATGATGACATCCACTGTGGTATGAACACAAGTACTTTATTTCAGATAAAACCGGCTCAACTTAACGAATGACAAATCCACTGGGCAAACGGCCCTTATATATTTTTCAACCCGTCCAATCACGATAGCAAGGACACGTGTAAAATCAGGATTGGGACACATAAATTGGTTGGTCTCACAGCGACGAGCTGACTGTAATGAACAAAAATATGACATAATACAGTATTGAACAAAAATATGACACAATACAGTATTGAACAAAAATATGACATAATACAGTATTGAACAAAATATGACACAATACAGTATTGAACAAAAATATGACATAATACAGTATTGAACAAAAATATGACATGATACAGTATTGAACAAAAATATGACACAATACAGTATTGAACAAAAATATGACATAGTACAGTATTGAACAAAGTATGACACAATACAGTATTGAACAAAAATATGACATAATACAGTATTGAACAAAAATATGACATAATACAGTATTGAACAAAAATATGTGACGAAATCACCAAAGCCATAGTTACAGTGCGTGCAGCAGCCTCAACTAGTAGGTCTTTTTTGCTTATTTGTTTACAAGCCAAAATACTAGCTGAAACTTCGGCGACTCTCCCGAAATCGCCGCTTCCAGCCAATCAGCGATTTAAGACCTACTAGCTGAATCTGCGTGCACAGATTCGAAAGATTCGGCAATTTCATCACATATTTTGTCGTTTACTGTGAATTGCACGCTTTCCTACTGTAAGAGTGAATTAAAGCTTAGTTAGTCTGAAGTGAGTTAGGACTCCGATTGAGTAAAATTTAGCTGGTTTCAGCTCAGCCAGGATGATCGGTGCTTACATCATATGCCATTTCCTCATTGCGTGTTATGCAATGCGCAATTTTACTTGTTGACTATCTATGTGTCTGAGTGTCTATGTATGTAAGTGTTGACTATATGAATCTCTCACTTGATCTGCAGTTAATTGGGTTACTTCTCATTTCTGTTTAGGATGATACCTTTCGTCCGTTGGACGTTCCAGTTGTGAGAAACGTTACGTGTTGCATTGAAGCAGAGTGGAGAGACATCAAAGTAAGTGAAAATACACATAATCGTACGGTATACATACTTGCTGAAATCTACCATTATTTAATCACCATTGCATATGTAAATTTGTCCTACATGTTAAAAGTATAACACAAGTGCTTGGTTTGTTGCAATGCAGTGTAGATGTACCACTGCATTCTCATAACAAGGTGAGAAACGGGATAGTAAATGGGTATGCCGGGCTTGTTAAATTCAAAGACTGCTGGATAGACTAGATAAAAAATCTAATACTTTTGATGTTGAATAGCTCTAGCTTCGTTTGATTTTGTTGCATAAACCATGACTTTGCGTTGCGTAAACCATGATTTTCGACGTTGCGTGCCAAGTCAAAGTTTTCGGTGCCATGACAACGTGTTGCGTGCCAAATGAATGTGTTGCTTGCCCCTCAATGTGTTGCGTGACACGTCAGTATGCTGTGTGCCCTGTCAATGTGTTGCGTGCCAAGTCAGTATGTTTTGTGACACGTCAATGTTTTGCGTGCCATGTAATTTTGCTGCATGTAAGTCAATGTAGTGCGTGCCACGTCATGGTGTTTTGTGCCCTGTCAATGTGATGCGTGCCACATCAGTATGGTGTGTGCCACGTCAATGTGTTGCGTGCCACATAAGCATGTTTTGTGCCACCTCAATAAGTTGCGTGCCACGTCAAATGATGCTTGCCATGTCAACGTGTTGCGTGTCACGTCAATGTGTTGCATTCAACGTCAATGTGTTTCACGCCATGTCAATTCGCTGCTTCCCAAGTCAATGTGTTGCATGCCATGTAAATGTGTTGCGTGCCACGGCGTTTTGTTGCGTCCTTGTTGCGTCAATATTTTGTGTGACATGCTCAGGTGGACTGCAAGAAGTTCGATGTTTCTGATGCTGAATCAGATACCTACGATGGATGGTATATCCGATTAATTTATGGTGATCGTTCCCCCTGGATGGGTATCCACCGGCTTGGTTAGCGTAAGTTGTTAGTTGTTGGTTGCAAGACGATACTTATTATTTAACCATAGTCACTACGACCAGAAAACACAGCAACCGGTTTTTTTCACAAATTTCCCATGAATTGTAATAATGATTGAACATCACCAAGAATTAGTCAGTGAAAAGTAGGGAAAACACAAAAACAGGGGTTTTTATAGAACAACATGTACATATACTTTTTTCAGCGTATCTGTACGACGATGTCGACTTGTGCATTCCCACTTCAGAGTCGGTTGTGTTTGACAGTCGCAACGGGTACAGAAGCAACAAAACACGCTAGTTGGTTTTCAGGAAAGATTAATCAGAGAGTCATTTTGGCACGTAATGTTCATTTTACTAAAAACTCTTGTGAAAAAAACGCCAACGTAAGAAAAACTCTTCAGACGAATTCTTGTGCGATAAACAGTGCATGAATTTGATGATGGGTAACAGTTTTGAAACATTAGCTACATATATACCTCCGAGTTACCGAGCTTCCGAAAAAGCGGGAGCAGCTTGGCAACGGATAGAAAGGAACATTTACATATATGTACTGTCCATTAACCATCGATAACCACGAAATCTCACGATTCTATGAAATCCCAAACATCAAACAAAAACCTTACTTAAAAAAAATTCAGTTACGACATGCCGATTGGTAAGTGTGAATTCCCGGCAATCTGCGATTTTCTGGACTTTGAAATCGATATTGAAAGAATTGATCCTCCAGATATCTCGCGGTACACTATTCCGCCAAAGCTGGTTAGTTTTCGAACACTGAAAGGAAGGCCAGCTTCCAGCAGCTGAGTATCCTGTAAAAACTTTCGATGTAATGAAGTTTGCAAACACGCCACGCGTCATAACTGGGAGTAAAATATGCGAAGCCTCGTTTTTTAAGTTGTGGTGAAATAACTGGGTGCGGCGGGGTTATATATTTTATTGAAAAACGACGTGAAATGATTAAAAAATAGAAATTATTGTTGTAATGCGTAATAAAATGTTATTCGTATTTTCACTTTTTTATGTCGTAAGCCATTTTTTCTCGGTTTGCGTCGATGTGTGAAACTACAGTTCATGTTTCAAGGCTCCAGCTTGTTTAAGTTTCTCCAGCAAGCTCTTCAGCAGCTTCGTTTTCCAGGTAACCATGGGTAAATAATTCAATTATACTTTTTATGGACCAGAGAACAAAGACAAACACGCGCGCGAACGTTCCTGATTGTTCTATTGGAAAAAAACAAGTCATTCAAGCGAGCTGAGCTGCAGCTGGAGAGCGAGCAGAACGATGAAAAAAACATATCTTCATATTAATACAGAACTTTATGAAGTTATAATGCTACGATAGTTTAGGCGCGAAAAATTTCAAATGACCTGCAGTGCTAAAACAAACGAAGTTTATAAAAAATAAGGTGTGCGTTTGTCATTTCGATTCCATTGTTTTCTCTCAGAAATTATTTAAAAAAGCTTTGTTTTTTTTGTAAAAAAACATTATCTCAGGAAGCTTATGACAATGGCGAACCCTTCCCTGCCCATCTACCGTACGATCCGGACCGATACGTCATCACTATAAATAAGCTGACAATTTCCAACCTGCGTAAATTCTACGGTGTCAACGCCCACCGTAGTGAGGTAAGCTTGCAATTTGTTTGAAAAGCCACCCGTGAAAACGTAAGATCCTTGTTCAAACACTTGCTTCGCTGAAGAGCATGATTTGGGATAGAGTACTTTTATATCCCCCAGAAAAAATGTGAAGTACTGATATACTTAAATGTCTTTAACTACCACTAAGCGGAATCATTGGTGTTTCAACTGAACCAGCATAAGCTTTAATGTGGGATACAGTTTTAGCATTATGTTGGTTTTGTAAGATCCTTATTCACCGTTTTTCGGCCCTCAACATTTCATAAAATGAATATTTTTATGTTAAATCCATATACTTTATCAACTTTCTACAGATGTGCATACCAAACTATGTTTGGTTTTCCGAGGACAATTTCATTGCCAGAAACCATCATAGCCATTGGACAACTCCGACTTGCACCCTCAACAAAACTATCCAAACGATCGGCGTTGAGCATCCGGTTGGCCCATACAATACTGAATAAAACTGTGGGACAAAATCACCGAAGCCATGTCAACAGTAAGCGTAGCCATAACTTGTGGATCTTTTCGCTTAAATCTCAAAAGCAAAAATACTACAAAAATGCAATAATTCCAGCTGAAGTTGCGTGCACAGCTGCGATAGCTTCGTCGATTTCATCACTTATTTTGTCCAATACATTAGAGTGCCCGTTTCGTACTTTGAGAGTGGATTCAAGATGAGATTAAGCTGTTCTAGCCCGGCGATTAAGCTTGGTTCTTACAATATAAGTCATTTCACCGTTGCAATATTATGCATTAAACGTTTGAATTTGTTAT
This sequence comes from Daptonema setosum, assembly GCA_964036265.1. Taxonomy (NCBI): domain Eukaryota; kingdom Metazoa; phylum Nematoda; class Chromadorea; order Monhysterida; family Xyalidae; genus Daptonema; species Daptonema setosum. Next base: position 26,120,444 of record OZ038445.1, read on the forward strand.
TGATGTGTCTGAGTGTTTGTGTTAGTGTTGACTAACTGGAGTTCCCTGCTCTCTTTACATGCAGGTAGAACGGCTAAATTGGGCTAATTCCATTTTCTGTTCAGGATAATACCATTCGTCCGTTAGAAGTTCCAGTTGTGAGAAATGCCACATGCTGCGTTAAAGCGGAGTGGAGAGATATTAAAGTAAGCGAAAACAGTATACATGCTGTCTGAAATCGACCGTTCATTTATGAAATTTCCCTAAAACATGATTTTTTGACGTTGTGTGCCACGTCAAAGTGTTGCATGCCATGACAATGTGTTGCCACGGCGATTTGTTACGTGCTTTTTTGCGTGAAAATTTTCGTGACATGCTCAGGTAGATTGCAAAAAGATGAGCCTCGCCGATGCTGGATCAGATACCTACGATGGATGGTATATCCCGATAAACTATGCTCCTCGTTACCCCGACATAGATACCCACCGGCTTGGTTAGTGTAAGTTTATAGTTGTTAGTTGCAAGTGATAATTATTATTCAGCCATAGTCACGGTGAAAATACGTTATAGCAACCAGATATTTTTTTACAAATTACCCATGAATGATTCCGCTGGTTGAACATGGAAATCAACGACTAGTAGTCAGTGAAGCGTAGGAATAACACAAACCTGTAAATTTTTTCATTTCAGTGTTTATGTACGACGATATCGACCTGTGCATTCCCACGTTGCAGTCGGTTGTGTTCGACAGTCGCAACGGCTACGGAAGCAACAAAAACCGCTAGTTGGTTGCCATAAAAGATGGTTCAGAGGCCCTGACAGATGGTCCATTTCCAAATTGTCATAAGCCCTGTTTATACTTCAGCGTAAGCCGTAGCGTAGTGAGGGCGGAGTCTACGGGTGTAGGCAAAGCGTACATCTATGCCATAGATCTACGCGTAGGTAAAAATTTGAGTATAAATGCTCGTTCACTACGCCTCAACTAAATTCCGAAAAACATATTTATGGGATCGAAAACGTAAGAAAGCAGTCGAATTTATTTTTCCTTTGTTTTTTTTTAGTGCCGGCGGGCTCGTGTGTCTGATACCAGCGCGTGTTTTAGGGCTTGTTTGCCGTTTTATGAATTTACGTGCATGCTCGGTTTAGCTCGGGTGTTTTGGGCTAACTTCGGATGTAGCTAACAGAAATGTAGTCAGAGGGGTTTATTGACCTCCTGAAAACATATGTGATTTTTTCAAGTTCGAAAAATGGATTAATTTCGGTCGAATTTGCTCAGCGAAGTAATGCGTGTTTTCTTCATAAGCTAGGGCAAATTCTGCATAGCGGAGGGGTGACCAATCAAAGTTATTTTTCATCAATAACTTTATTTATAGGTTTTCAACAACGGTGAGAAAGTCTCTGATTTTTTCGAGCGTCCGAAACCGCCGAAATCCGCTCAAATTAGCCCATACAGAAATTTTAAGACATTTGAACATCTTCGAAAACAACTTCTCAGCAAATTTTCGCGAGTGAAATGAATTTCTTATGAGTTAGAATTGATTTCCTAACATATTTTATTATTTTTGAATGTTTTTCTTCGAATTCCCTTATTTATCTACGCGTAGAATATCAAATCAATTTGATATTGAGCGTACAGGAACAAATTCTATGCGTAAGCAGGAGGCGGAGCCTACGCATGATGAGAATGCAAATCTACGCGTGAGCGAGTATAAACGGTTGACCCGTAGTCAGGCGTATATAGCGTAGATCTACGGCTTACGCTGGAGTATAAACGCGGCTATAGTTCTCAAACAAATGCGAAAAAACGCCAACGTAAAAAAATTCATCGCATAAATTCGTGAGCGGTAAACAACTGGAGCTGATTATGAATAAATTATTTACAAAAAATGTGTAAAACTGAGGAAGTTATGTTGAATGTTTGAAACAGAGAAGCAGCTTTGCAAGTATTAATTAGTTTTCTTAGTAACATACATAACTACGAATTACCGGGCTTACGAAAAAGCGGAATGCAGCTTGGCAACGGTTAGATAAAAAAGGTTCTCATTTATATACTGATCATTAACCCTCAATAACCAAGCACGTTAGCACCGCGAATCGAATGTGGTTCAGTTATCTCCAGTGACTCCGTGCAGTAGTAGTCTGTCAGTCATCATGTCAGTAGTCTGATTATTTGAAAATTCGGGCCATAAATCGAAACCCTGTTTTAAGAACTCTACAAGAACCAAAACCGTTTTGAAAAGTTTCAGTTACGACCAGCCGATCGGAAGGTGTGAAATCCCGGCAATCTGCGATTTTCTGGATTTCATGATCGAGATTCAAAGGATTGATCCTCCAGATATGTCCCGTTACACTATTCCGCCAATACCGAAACCACTGTCAGGATATGACCATTAGATCACTAAAACTTAAAAGCTAGCCATTCTTTATTTAGACCTTAGATTTTACCAGTCACACACAAAAGAAGGAAATCTGAAAAAACGTGTTTTTTATAAAAGTTTCTCATCGCACTTAAGTTCTATATTTTTTGAAAACTAGACAGTTTGATTACTGGTTTTCAAAATACATCCTATAATATTATATCAACGTATGGTCGATTCGGCCAGTTTCCTGAGCCACCGAAGCGATTGCGCTGCTCAGTGACCGAAGTGACATCGACCATGGAATTTTTGTTCCAAGCACTTGGAATAGTAATTAAAGTTTTTCCTATTTAGAATAAGCCCTATATAAAAGATTTCCGTTATTCAACCTATCAAATTCAGAAAATCATGAGCGAATTGGTACAATGTACTGAATCAGAAATGTTCGAAGTGTTTTTGCCGTTGAACACGATTTTTCGGGTTTTTCTCCTGTAACCGGAGGGTACATCAATGAAGCTGAACTACAATTTAAACGATATTAGGTCAAGACATAAGCTTCCATATGATAGCAATAACTAATGAATCGATTCATTACTCGAGTTATTAACTTTCAAAATGTCATCGTGTATTTACTTTACCCTTGTACCTTTGGCACGTTCATTGTGTTTCATTTTGCAGGAACATAAACGTCTTAACTTATATATGGACTTATATGGCTTAATAAAATTTTATTAAAATGTGTGGCTCACTGAAATTAGGAGATTCACTTTACAGAAGTTATCTGTTACACTACTTTTATATTGTAAGTTGTCATATCAAATGCAAACTGTTCTCAATGCAAATAATCAAGAATGCAAAGAAGCAGTTCATTTGCTGGGAAAAAACATTTTAGCCTCAACTGAGATCTTTGATATTATTTGTGTTCATACATACCAACGATTTTACAGTGATTGGTGATCGTTCAATGGATTATGCGTGAAGTGATCCGATAACTACACATACAGGGTGGCCAAAGAAACGTGGCACATTGGCCTGTTGCAATACAAATTTACATTCCTAAAAAACGTTTGTATTTGAGTGACGTCCTAAGGACAGACGCCATCCATGCAAGGGTTGAAAAATTGTTCTAACCAAATTTTTTTTTAATTTGTAAAAAAACTTCTTAATTGTAATGTTTATCATAAATAAAAACGTTCAGAAAATTTATCCTTCTAAAAAATTATAGGATGTATGATTTGGATGCGGTCAGCTTCAGTAAATGCCAATCCACCACTTTCTTATGATTCTTGAAGTAGCCGACATTTGGTAAAAAATATGTACGCATGCCGCGTAGCAAAAAAAAATATTCCGTATTTCTGGTAATCAACATCCTGTATGTATGCTATAACAAGAAAACATGGTTTTCTTTATGAAAGAATCTTCCGACTTCGTAGAAAATCGTACTTCCTAGAAAAAATCGTAAATCATCATCAGAACATCATTATTTTCTGTTACGGTGGAAGTAATTATAAAAGAAGTCATGTAATACCATCTGACCATAACCCGATTTGAGCAACATGTAACCAACCAGCCAGCATTGATCATATCGTTTTGCTTATCTGTGCGGTACACGCTCTAATAAAATACTTCTGTTTGGCTCAATGCTGGGTGGTTTTCTTCTTTACTCGACTGAAGCCGAACTATATTTCAGTAAACTTGCTGGCTTGCTTAACCTGAAATGTTAACCTTTTCCTCTTCAAACTAACCGAAAAGTTTTGTTCAGATTGTTTCCCCTATCTCGATCGTTTTACGATCCATTAAAATGAACATACTTTGGTCAACAATGGTTATGTGCTGCATCGGTCAGCTGGCGGTTAGTTTTCGAGCACGGTAAGGAAAGCCGGCCGGGCGAGTTATTTCTCAGCCATTAACCACTGAACACCCATTATGTAAGAGCTCCCGTTGAGAGCAACCGTAAGAGCAACCAGATTATCAACTCCATGATTGTGAAAAGTCTTATTATAGGGCGGACAATTGGTTATTAGGATGGCCACAGAAGGTAACCAGTGTTTCCCCTATAAAACTGAATCTTGGATTTTGGGGTCTATTTTAGATTTTAACGTTTTTGTAGAAAACAAGAAAAAAGAGAAAAATTAGATTTACTGTGAATCCAAAATTTATTACATTATGACAAAGGAAATAAAGTTTAGCCGAGTCCTATCAATGTGTACCTTGGTGGCACTTGTAATGTCTGTCTTACGTCGAAGAAACTATAATTATATTCGACTGCATGTCAGTCTGGAGGAAGAGAGCAAAACGCGTGCCCACTTAAGTTCCATAGACCATTAGCAGTTTTGCATAATATTGTTAACATGTTTTGTACGCCGAGAAAGTTCTGATGACCAAGTGAAGCATGCAGTGCTGAAACTATAAAACTATAGGCCCTGTGCACGTATAAGCTTTGGGCTTATAATTATAAGCCCAGGGCTTATAATTTACGTGTTAAAGTATATAAAATTATAAGCCCTAGGCTTATATACTATAAGCCCTGGGCTTATAAATTTAAACTGAGGTATGTACTTTAACACGTAAATTATAAACCCTAGGCTTATAATTATAAGCCCAAAGCTTATACGTGCACAGGGCCATAATCTATAAGCTAAAAAAATGAGCTAAACAAAAAGAGAGAAGAACATGATAATGGAAAACTCTGTATTCCTGATTTGAATTAAAAAAAAATTTTCTCAGAATTTATTTACTAAGGTTTTGTATTTTTTCATCATCTCAGGAAGCACACGACAATGGCGAACCCTTCCCTGACTATCTAACGTACGATCCGAACCGATACGTCATCACTATAAAAAAGCTGAAAATTTTCAACCTGCGCAAATTTTACGGGGAAAACAACGCCAGTAGAAGTGAGGTTAGAAAAAGCATTTGCAGCCAACCATTAAAACCTGGGATCCCGGTTTCAAACACTTTCTTTGCTGAAGAGCATACTTTGGATTAAATAGGATACTTGTATTACTTAGGTATAAGTGTGAAATACTGAAGTACTTGAATGTTTTACTTACACATATTTAACTGGGGTCACTTAAACTCACCGAAAATCATGTCACCGAATTTCACCTCACCGAATTTAAGTCACCGAATGTTAACCCACCGAAAATCAGCTCACCGATTGGTTAACTGACCGAATGGTCAACTCACCGAAAATTACCCCACCGAATGTTGACTGACCGAATTTGAAGCCACCGAATGGTTAGCCGACCGAATAGTCAACTCACCGAAAACGGCCCACGAAATTGGTTTGACCTTGCGGATGAAGGTTGGGGGTCAGGGGTTGTGTTGTTTATGTTCTACTAGCTTTAGGGGGAGAGGGTGAAAGTTTACATGTGTGTTTAAACATGCCATTACAACAGAGTAAGGTACAATGTAGCGCATTAGTGGCGGATGAAAGGCAGCGTGTGGAATAAGAATATGAATAATAGTGATAATAGGAAAACAAGAATTTAATAGGAGAACTAGCTACAATGTTAGTCATCCAATTTTATGGACAAATGCTGGTAGCAAGTACTGGCGGACGAGCTAATTTCCCAAAGGGAGAGGAATTTTGTAAAAGAGGGGGACTTTTCAATTTTCGGTTCATTTTACCTACACCTTGGGGAACAAATTACACTGTTTGAAAACGCCAAAGAGGGGGGATTCCATTTTTTCATTGTTCCTTCGTCCGCTAGTGGTAGCAAGGACTCTGTTGTAACTGTTGCATAACTTCGTTTTTCGCCTATTAGTTGCCTAACATCTCTACTGGAATGGAAGGAACACACACATCCATTAACGGTTTCGGACGTGCAACTATTTGAAAGAAGCATAATGGCTGCTGATTATGCCTTTCTGTTCACACACATGGTGCTAATCTCACTTTTTAGTAGCAAGGTATAGAGAAGTCGTAGCATTTTCAACCTACTTGTCCGCCACTGTATCCCACACTAGGTTTCTATAATATATAAAAAAAAATCAATCAACGAGGATCAGCGGAGAGCAATGGCGGACGACCCAAACTTCCAAAGGGCGGGGAATTTATTCAAGGAGGGGGAATTGGCAGTTTTCAGACCATTTTACCTACACCTTTGTGAAAAAATTCTACTTTAAGAAAGTGCCAAAGAGGGGGGAATTCCACTTTTTCCCACCCTTCTCGTCCACTAGTGGCGTACATTACACAACACGACCCCCCCCCCCCCCCCCGACCCCTAGTTCTAGTACAAATCTTAACAGCACAGCCCCTGACCCCCAACCCCTGATCCGCAAGGTCAACCCAATTTCGTGGGCTCTGTTTTCGGTGAGTTGACTATTCGGTCGGCTAACCATTCGGTGGCTTCAAATTCGGTCAGTCAACATTCGGTGAGCTGATTTTCGGTGGGTTAACATTCGGTGACTTAAATTCGGTGAGGTGAAATTCGGTGACATGATTTTCGGTCAGCTGAACGGTACCCATTTAACTACCACTAAACTGAATCATCGGTGTTTCAACTGAACCATGATAAGCCCTACTCACTGGACCCAGCTTCAGCAGTTTGTTGGTCTTGTTTAGCCCTTAGCATTTCATATTGTTATTATGCTAAATGCCTATACATTACACTTTTCTACAGATGTGCATACCAGAAGAAGGTATTTGGTATTCCGAGGACAATTTCATGGCCAGAAACCATCATGGCAATTGGTCCAATCCGACTTGCACCCTCACCAGAGCTATCCAAACGATCGGCGTTGAACATCCGGTTGGCGCATACAGTAAACGAAATTCCAAACCCCAAAATTTTTCCTAGAATTTTTTCTTAACTCCAAACTTTTCTGCCTCCGGAAAAATATTCCATATCATGTTTTACCGTCCGTTAACCCCCGATTATCAATTGTTAGGCTGGCTTGTCCGAGCGGGAGCGAGTGATATTTCAGTGGTTACCCACCTTTTTATGCGCAAATAAATTTTCGTGTTTTGGAAAAATTGTAGGGAAATTTTTGGGTTTTGGAAATATGCATACAGTAATGAACGAAAATATGTGACGAAATAACCAAAACTCTAGCAACAGTGCGTGCAACCTCACCTAGTAGGTCTTTTTTGCTTATTTTTTAAGCAAAAATACTGGCTGAAACGTCGGCGACTCTCCCGAAATTGACCGCTCCCAGCCAATCAGTGACGCATATTTCCAAAACCCAACAAAATTTTTTTTGAATTTTTCCCAAACGCGAAAGTTTATGTTTGCATACTAAGGTGTATAACCACTGAAATACCATCGCTGCGCGGCGGGCCTAACGACCTTGTCCTCGCTACCGCTTGGACAAGCCAGCCTCGCGTTAAGTAATCGGGGGTTGACGGACAGTAAACCTTCATATGGAATTTATTTTCGATGACAGAAAACTTTGGCGTTTAGACAAAGTTCTAGGAAAGTTTTTTGGATTTGGAATTTCGCATCAGCGACTAAGACCAACTAGCTGAATATGTGTGCTGATACAACTGATTCGATAGATTCGGCAATTTCGTCTTATATTTTGTTCTATACTTTGACTAGCACGCTTTCCTACTGTAAGAGTGAATTCAAGCTTTATGAGTCTAAAGTGAGTAAGGACTCAGATTGAGTAAGATTGAGTTTTTAACTTAGCGAGGATGATCTAAATGCTTGTATTATTATATGCCAATCCCTCCTTGCATGTTATGCAATACCCGATTGCCCTTTTTGACTATCTATGTGTCTGACTGTCTATGCATGTAATTGTTGATTAACTGGATTTCCCCCTTTGCCTGGGTTAAGTCCCGTTTCTGTTTAGGAAGATACGTTCGATGATGATGATGACACTAGCCCGTTGGTAAATCCAATTGTGAGAAGTGTCACGTGCTGCGTTGAAGCAGAGTGGAGAGATGTAAAAGTAAGTTAAAAAAATAAACGCATGTTCCTAAGGTATACATAACTACAGGGTGTCCCACTTAAAAGTTTCAATGAGAATGTCATGTTATTTTTGATATAGTTGACCAAATTGGAAATTTTTTGCGCCAGTTTGTAAACAATTTTTGACAAATTTTTTGACGTTCAAATTTTTCGAAAATCTTTTCCACAGAAATTGTAGGGTGTAAATCCCCGAACCGTCTAATTTTCTTACTTTTCTACCGTCGGCTTTGCAAGAAACTCAGATTTTTTGGTTACGATTAACATCTCAAACAAAAATAAAACAATTGTATAAAGACACTCTCACCTAAAAACAACAAAATAAAACCATTTAACATGTTAAATAAAAGAACAGTATAATAGGCACGAGGCCAACATGCAACTTTCTTCACGGTTCGAAATATTTTTCAAAACCACGAACTGTTGGACTATCAAGTGTTTTGTTAGACAAATCCTTGTTATTATTATCCGACAGTTTCTAGCAAATAGTTCTAACGGCAGAATGTTATGGCAAAGTTAGGCTTTGTATCTTAAATTGGTTGCGGAATCATCTTGGTGAATGAGGTGGTGTGGCCTCACGCCAAGCGGCTACAACGAACCGTTCATAACTTGGCAGATGTATGCTTATTCCATATAAGTTTCAAGTTGATAAGCGTATCAAAAATGCTTCCATCCGACTATTTTTGATTACCTTGATTGAAATTTTTTTCAAAATTAGTCCACAAAACTGGGGCGATTTTTTTTAATTGGTTCATTTTATCAAAAATTAGAGGACATTCTCATTGAAACTTTTAAGTGGGACACCCTGTACTTGCTGAAATCTACCGTTAAGTTACTCTGCATTGAATTTGTGAGTTTGTCCTACATATAAAAATTTTACACAAATGCTTTGTTGGTTGCAATGCAGTGTATATGTACCACTGCATTCTCATAACAAGTTGAGAGACGGGGTAACAAATGGGTATGCCGGTCTTGTTAGTTCATAAACCACTGGATAGAATAAAAAAATCATATATTTTTGCTGGTGAATAACACTAGATTCGCTTGATTTTGTTCCAAGCTTTGCGCTGCGTAAATTATGATTTCCGACGTCACGCACCACGATAATGTGTTGCGTGTCATTTCAATGTGTTGCATGCCACGACAATGTGTTACATGACTAGTCAATCAGTTGCGTACTATGTCAATGTGTTATGTGCCACGTCAATATGTTGCGCGCCACGTGATTGTGTCGCGTGCCACTTCAATATGCTGCATGCCATGTCAATGTGTTGCGTGTCACGTCAATATGATACATCCAACGTCAAAGTGTTGCATGTCATGTCGATGTGTTGCGTGCCACGGCGATTCGTTGCCTGCCTTGTTGCATCACTATTTTGTGATTTTGATGCTCAGGTAGACTGCAAGAACTTCAATTATTATTATGCTGAATCAACTATCTACGATGGATGGTATATCCGATTAATTTATGGTGCTAATTCCCCCTTGATGGATACGCACCATCTTGGTTAGTGTAAGTTGTTAGTTGTTAGTTGCAAAAGGATACTCCTTATTTAGCCATAGTCATTGCAACCGGTTTTTTTACAAATTTCCCATGAAGGATTATATCAATTGAACATGGAAATCACCGAGAGGTAGTCAGTGAAAAGTAGGGATAACACAAAACAGGGTTTTTATAGGACAAACTGTACATATCGTTTTTAGCGTTTCTGTACGACGATGTCGACTTGTGCATTCCCACTTCCCAGTCGGCTGTGTTTGACAGTCGCAACGGTTACACAAACGACAAACCACGCTAGTTGGTTGCCAGAAAAGATGAATCAGAGAGTCTAAAAGATGGCCTTTTCGGCACAGAATTTTCATATTTAATTTATTTAAAACATTTGTGAATAAAACGCCAACGTGAATAATTTTCTAGATAAATTCGTGTACGGTAAACAGTGAATAGAGTTGATTATGGGTAACAGTTAGGAGATGTCTTGAAATTTGAAACAGACCAACGGAATTTCAAGTAATAATTTTCATAAAGCATACGCTATATGTACCTTTGAGTTACCGAGCTTACGAAGGAGCGGAGGGTAGCTTGGCAACAAATAAAAAAGAAAATTTTCATACATGTACTGTCCATTAACCTCGATAACCAAGCGTGTAGTGCTGGCACCGCGAAGCGGAGGTGCTCAGTTATCCCCAGCGAATCCGTGCGGAGTCGCCCACCAGGTTTTAAGAATTCTACAAAATATCAAACGTCAAACAAAAAAACTTTTTAATTAATTTTCAGTTATGAGAAGCCGATTGGTAAGTGTGAATTCGAGCACATCTGCGATTTTATGGATTTTGAAATCGAGATTGAAAGGATTGATCCTCCAGATATCTCTCGGTACACTATTCCACCAAAGCCGGTTAGTTTTCGAACACTGAAAGGAGGGCCAGGCGTTGAACACTAAGCGAACGTTTAGCTAGAAGAAGCTGGCATTTGGCATGTAGAACCAGTAAAACCGTATGCCAAGGTATTTTTCTGATAAAACATGAGATGAAAATATTTGACCCCACGAAATGTAGTTTTGCGTGTTAAAGTCGTCTGCTTTGTGTTTAATTAGTTACTTGGGTGTTGGGCTAAATTGCTACCTTAAATTAGGTCGGTGCTCTAAATGAAATCTAAAAAACACCTCGAACCTTTTACGCACGTAGAAAAATCGATCGATCCCATTTTATCAAATGGCCAGTCTGGAAAAAGTCATCTTATAGAGAGCTACACCTGCACTTGATACCTTTCCAAATGGATCACCCTTTCCGGATTGGCTAACGTACGACGAAAATCGATTCGTCGTCACGATTAGTAGGCTGACCCTCTACAACGTTACCGGTTTTTTGGACTCACCGGTTAGCGAAAAGTGCGATCATAAAAGTATGCCCGACACATCGTTAAAATAAGACCTTGATCATCAGATCTTTTTTTTCAAATTGTTCATTGTTCTCTCGTTAATTAATTTCTTCCCCAATAACAGAAGAAAATAATCTCTAATTCGTTATCCCTGTGATTTTTATTTCACAAATATATAAAATCGTTTGTCGACTTTCCTATCTAACCAGCCCAAGATAACTGATGGGAATACTGTAAAAAAAGATGGTGGTCTGCTATTATTTTCATTAACTAACTAACTATTTTCATCTGCTTCACTGGCGGACGAGCTAATCTTCCAAAGGGTGGGGAATTTCGTCAAAGAGGGGGGAATCGGCAGTTTTTAGGCCGTTTTACATACACCTTAGGGAACAATTTCCACTTTTTGAATACGCCAAAGAGGGGGGAATTCCACTTTTTCCACCCCTTCTCGTCCGCTAGTGATCTGCTTTATCACGGCATATGTAGATGAATTCGTTAGATGTTTTAATGTCTACAGTACATTACAAAAAGATTGAAAAAATGGCGGAAGCGCTGTACTCTTCGCTGATTGGGTGAAAGCATAAGTCTTAGATGAAGCTTCCGCGACTCAAACGCTCTCAGCCAATCAGCAATTAGCTGCCACTTGTATGTACACCATATTCAGTTGTGCTTACCATTTGACAAAATCTGGTTTTCCGCGGACAACTATATCGCCAGGAGATATCATAACCAATGGCGCACTCCAACTTGCAGCAAAACCGAAACGATCACAATTACCACCTATGGACCGGTTGGTCAGTAAAACGCTAAAAATCTTTCACTGCGATGACGCCAGTTTTCTCAAATATGTCTTCCCAAATGTTTAGAATAAAAATCTGATCAACAACACATCTTCTGAAGTAAGCAACGGTTGAAATTCAATTGTTTTCAGGTCGACCCAGCCATGAGGAAGCATAACACATGTCATTTCACTTTTATCAAGTTACGCATCAAACAAACGCATTTGTTGGCGTTCTGATAGCTAATGTCAGTGGCAACGTCTGCTTCTGAATGCATAACTTTGGGCGCACTCGATCGCACAAACATAATGTATCTGTCTCGCACTAAGTTCGATTAGTGTTAACATCAAGTAGCCCACGACGGTTTTCTAATCAAGATTTTGCATTTGTTCCTTCAACTTCAAGAACTTTTAAAAACAAAAAAAACTTTTGTTCAGAGGTAGGTTCGCCTGTTTTCCTGCATGGTAAACATGGATAACTACTTGGATCACAAGTAAAAACATTTTATTGGTGAGAAACATGGTTGTCTTAAGGATGGGTGCATTAAGTTTTTGCCTTTTCTATTTAAACTGTTTTCAATGCAGTAAAATGTTTTTATTCTGAGTTTTTCTTGTTTCCAATGTGTGAAAACCCACAAACAGATGAACTTATGTACAACTGAACGAAACATACGTACATTGCTTGATAACTGAACCGAAGGTGATTTTTGAAACAACTTCGACGTCAATTTTTTTTTTATCTCATGCAAGCTCCCGCTGGTACAGGTGTTTGGTGACTTTTGAGCAGAATTTTTTGTCCGATAGTGACAAGAGCGCACGACACCAACGAAATTCATAGCATGTTTGTCCGTCTTGACAAAAGTGAAATGACGTGCTTTAGTGGTTAGATATACACCGACCCACAGAAATGAAACCTGCTGCACTGAAGCTGTATTGGAGAATATTAAAGTTAGTGGAAAAGGTAATCTTTGTTCACTGTTTAATTGAAATTACGCCTCATGTATCATGCTGGTTGACTGACACATTTTGGTGTTTGCGTGTAATCCGGTTTAGTTATCTTTTTTTAAAGTTTCTCCGTCCACTGGATTTCCTAAGTGCCAGTAACAAAAAATTACCAGAATACACGTAAAATGACATACGCCCTGAAAATGAAAATTCATAACATGAACACAGCCACCGTTATGAAGATTTCAAATCGCGTAACAATTTATGGCTCACCCAGTGTAGACATCGATTCTGCCTATTTGTGCGCGATATGTTTAGGTTGATTGCAAGCAGTACGACATGGACGATCTCAAGTCGTCTACTTACGATGGATGGTATGTACCCTTGAGTTATGGTGATTACCCGGACAATGCCCACAAGCTTGGTTAGTTATACGGTTTTGTTTCATTAGCTCCAAGAATGGATATGCAGATACACGATTTCAGAGAATCCAATTAAAATATTTATTTCACACCATAGGAACATACATAAGTGTTACCTGATGCATAACTAGGAATGACACTAAAAAATGTTTGATCTTGTTTTTTTATTGATTAAGAGGCAATCCGTGTAAGACGCAGCAATTCCAGCACATGTTTGAAAAAATTTTTCTCCGATTGTCATTCAATGGTCAAAAGTCAATTATTCAGGTCATTTTAAGATATGGTGGACAGTTTCAGACCTCAAAATTGCTTAGATCCATTTTTATGACCCTCTGAACATGACCCCTATGAAAAATTTTCGAACATTTCGAAAACACACGATCTGAGCTCATCATCCGCCATTTAAACCATCAAAACTAGGTCAATTTTCAAAAAATTTGCGTTGAATCAATAGCTAATTTAACGATCTAGTTAGTTATGTTAATTTGGTGATCACTTGAACAACTGAAAAAAATTTTGAACAAAAAAACCATAAGAAATTTTTAGGTGAAAAAACGTCAATTTTAGCAAAAAATTTAATTTTTTCCAGAAAAATCCATTTTTCGCATCGGGGGACTTAGCACATGTTAGACACCCATAACACGTGTTTTAAGCCCCGTAATCTTTTTTTTCACTGGCCCGTGGGCTTGAGGTCAAAAGACGCCCTGAACATGTTACCATGAAATATCAAATTTTTGAAAATGAACAAAAACTACATTGTTCATCACCCGTAGAGTGAAATCGATTCAATATTCTTGTTCAGCGTCGAGTTTTACCTCTAGGTGCATGTAAAATAGTCACAACAAGATGTCTGTAATAGTCTGTTACTTTGGATTATGGCTCCGCGCGATATGAATTTACGCATTTAGCAACCCGTGTAAGACGCAGCAATTCCAAGACATGTTTGGGACATATGTCTTCCGATTGTCGTTCAATAATCAAAAATCATTTATTCAAGTCATTTTATGACATCATGCATAGTTTCAGACCTCAAAATTGCTCAGATCCATTTTTATGACCTTCTGAACATGACCCCTATGAAAAAATTTTAAACACTTCCAAAACACACGATCTGAACTCATCATCCTCCATTTATACCTTCAATACTAGGTCAATTTTCAAAAAATATGCGTTGAATCAATAGCTAATTTAACGATCTAGTTAGTTATGTTAACTTGGTGCTCATTTGGGAAACTGAAAAAAAATTTTAAACACAAAAACCAAAAGTTTTTTTTTTGAAAAAACATTGTTTTTAGCAAAAAATGTTTTTTTTCAAAGAAAAACCAACTTTCGCATCGGGGGACTTAGCACATGTTAGACACCCATACCACGTGTTTTAATCCCCGTAGTCGGTTTTCTCACTGGCCCGGTGGGCTTGAGGTCAAAAGACGCCCTGAACATGTTACAACGAAATAACAAATTTTTGAAAATGAACAAAAACTACATTGTTTATCACCCGTAGGGTGAAATCGAATCAATATTCTGGTTCGGCGTCAGATTTTACCCCTAGGTGCATGTAACATAGTTACAGAGAGATGACTTTAATGGTCTGCTTCTTTGAATTATGGTTCTGCCGGATATGAATATTGTACATTTTACGCCCTGCCAGAGAAAGCTTGCATTGAAATCGGTAAATTTACATTAATTGTGCGTTTAATCAGTAGCCAATTTGGTAATTCAGATAAGTATGCTAGCCTTGTATTCAATATAGAAACCGAGAAAAACAAAAAAACATGTTTTTTCTACCGCTTAGGGAACTTGTTGGGCACCTAAATTTTGTCTTTTCGACCTTGTGGTTAGATTTTATTGACCCCTGGGAATGCGTTTTAAACCCGTTTCACAAAAAACTGAACAAATTTTCACCTCTATCTCTCACTCCTTTCACCTCGCTCAGTATCCGAAACTTTTTGTGAGTTTTTAAAGGTACATACCTGAACACTCCTGAGCTGCTTCAAACTTTGACATCATTACTTTATGAATATTTATCATAATATATTCTTTATAAGGAATATATTATGATACTAAAATAAATATAAGCACTTTTTTGAATACCATAACCGTTATATACATGTATGTATGATGCTAACCGAAAACTATATGTTCATGTGGTGATAAATTTTTGAACATGGTTGTGTGCATGATTTTTTTGTTATCTGGGTTATCTTTTCCGTAGTTAATCCTAATGTACACTTAATTTTAAGGATCCTTTCAACGTTATACAGGAATTCAATTCTTTCTGCGAAACATCGTAAACTTCCTGAACTTTTCAAACTTCAAACGGTTTTCGTGACAATGATTCTCATGAAGCAAAACCTTGCACAATCAATTTGCAACCAATTTCAATCACACTGTTTCAAAGTTCAACTTATCATGGTCATACAGTTTGGAAAACAATTCCACTAATTATGTATTTCCAACTTTTAAGAATAGCATTTGAAAGGATATTTCGATTGGCAAAACATAACAACGTGTTACAGAAACTGATTTATCCCTCCGTCAATCACATACAACCAGATGGACTAGCTCTAGGAAACAAGCTATGCGTATGTAACTGACAAAGTTTATTTTGATTACTATCAGATTTACTGATACACGATGGCGGATAATTACTAAAACAATTTGAAATGTTCTCGAAGAAAGAAACTAGAATATGTTTTTTCTACTCAACATTTCTCATGGATGTATGTTTGTATTGAATGTGCATGAACTGAGATTTACAGTTTTACAACGGAGGTATTTTTCTCTCAAGACAGTTTATTATCTCCCGCTGGTATCTAATTAGATATCAGACCAGAAAAACTCTGGCGTCACAAAGTTTCAGTTACATACGCATAGCTTGTTCCCTAGAGCTAGTCCATCTGGTTGAATGTGATTGACGGAGGTATACATCAGTTTCTGTAACTCGTTCTTATGTTTTTACATAATATCAGTCACTTATGACTGTGATATGTTGAACTTTGAAAGAGTGTGATTGACAACTGTTTGAATTTTGACAAGTTTACAATAATGTACAAAAAGATTTGATATCAAATAAAACGTTTAAAGACCTATCAAATTTGTTTGAGTGTAGATTCACTGTAATTCCAAAAGGCAACACAGAAAAACAAAGAATCATGCACGAAACCATGTTCTAGAAAAAGTAGTATCATCAAATAAACATTTTGTTTTCGGTTATCATCAGTATATGTAGGTACAGTATAGTACATCACAATAAACGTTTAGTTCACGGTGGAGGAAACTGTACACAAAATTTCGAAGCAGCTAAGGTGTTCGAGCTTATTCCGAGTGTTCAGATACAATTCAATACTCGTAAAAGCATGGATGCTGAGCGACAGATGACAATTTGTTTCGCTTATTGTAAAGCGAATTTTACCACAATGCCAGGAGTCAAGTAGATAAACATTAGGACTGGAAAGACAAAATGTAGGTGTCCAACTTGTGCTGATTCTTTTAGAATGGATTTTTTTCAAAGCGATTTTTTTTCAAAACGATTTTTCTTTAATTTTTCCGAAAAAAATTTGGCGTTTTTTATCGGTTTCTTTATTGAATATAAAGCTAGCATATTTATCTGATTTACTAAATTGGCTACTGATTAAACGCATATTTAATGTAAATTTACCGAGCATAATTGATTTCAATGCAAGCTTTCTCTGGCAGGGCGGGTGTAAAATGTACAATGTTCATATCGCGCAGAACCATAATTCAAAGAAGCAGACCATTAAAGTCCTCTTATTGTAACTATGTTACATGCACCTAGGGGTAAAATCTGACGCCGAACAAGAATATTGATTCGATTTCACCCTACGGGTGATAAACAATGTAGTTTTTGTTCATTTTCAAAAATTTGATATTTCATGGTAACATGTTCAGGGCGTCTTTTGACCTCAAGCCCACGGGCCAGTGAGAAAACCGACTACAGGGATTAAAACACGTGCTATGGGTGTCTAACATGTGCTAAGTCCCCCGATGCGAAAGTTGGGTTTTTTTAGAAAAAAAAACATTTTTTGCTGAAAACAATGTTTTTTCAACAACAAAAAAATTTTGGTTTTTGCGTTCAAAATTTTTTTCAGTCTCCCAAATGATCACCAAGTTAACATAAATAACTAGATCGTTATATTAGCTATTGATTCAACGCATATTGACCTAGTATTGAAGGTATAAATGGAGGATGATGAGTTCAGATCGTGTGTTTTGGAAGTGTTTGAAATTTTTTCCTAGGGGTCAGGTTCAGAAGGTCATAAAAAGGGATCTAAGCAATTTTGAGGTCTGAAACTATGCATGATATCCTAAAATGACTTGAATAAATGATTTTTGATCATTGAACGACAATCGGAAGACATATGTCCCAAACATGTCTTGGAATTGCTGCGTCTTACACGGATTGCTAAATGCGTAAATGCATATCGCGCGGAGCCATAATCCAAAGTAACAGACTATTACAGACATCTTGTTGCGACTATGTTACATGCACCTAGAGGTAAAATTCGACGCTGAATAAGAATATTGGATCGATTTCACTCTACGAGTGATGAAAAATGTAGTTTTTGTTCATTTTCAAAAATTTGATATTTCATGGTAACATGTTCAGGGCGTCTTTTGACCTCAAGCCCACGGGCCAGTGAAAAAAACGACTACGGGGCTTAAAACACGTGTTATGGGTGTCTAACATGTGCTAAGTCCCCCGATGCGAAAAGTGGATTTTTCTGGAAAAAATTAAATTTTTTGCTAAAATTGACGTTTTTTCACCTAAAAATTTTTTTTGGTTTTTTTGTTCAAAATTTTTTTCAGTTGTTCAAATGATCACCAAATTAACATAACTAACTAGATCGTTAAATTAGCTATTGATTCAACGCAAATTTTTAGAAAATTGACCTAGTTTTCATGGTTTAAATGGCGGATGATGAGCTCAGATCGTGTGTTTTTGAAATGTTCGAAAAAATTTCATAGGGGTCATGTTCAGAGGGTCATAAAAATGGATCTAAGCAATTTTGAGGTCTGAAACTGTCCACCATATCTTAAAATAACCTGAATAATTGACTTTTGACCATTGAACGACAATCGGAGAAAAAAAAATTCAAACATGTGCCAGAAGTGTCGTTTTTTGCTGCGCCTACCACGGATTGCCTCTTAATACATTGAATAATTGTTTTGATATGCCAAAGAGATTTGTCATGTTTTTATCTACGAATTTGATCTGCCAACAAGGAAAATGTGTCTCAAAATCGAATGAAAAACATGTCTCAAAATCCAACATTCAGCTTGGTAGAGGAAACGTGCCGAACTTCTTTAATCATTCTGGTAAAGTTTTGCCGCCCTTAGCTTAATTTTTAGTTTGTTTCAGTTTATTTGTACAATGACATCGACTTGTGCGTTACCATGCGGGTTCCGGTTGTGTTTGAGAGTCGTTACGGCTACAGAGTGGATATACCTCGCTCGTTGGTATCCTGTAATTTTTTTCAAAGATTCTCATTGACAGCCTTAACAGTTGTTGTCTACTTATGTTGAGCGAAACTCCTGGGACATCTCTTCGAAATCCCAGTAACCATATGGTTTAGCGAACCAAAAAATCATTGTGACTTGCAATACTGGTCTTGAAGACGTTTTGCAGAAACGACCTCGTTTTGAAACAAACCTCTTTTTGGAATTCCTTCGAGAAACAAGTTCCTACAGAACAGAGATGAATAACTTTACAGTTTCATCAGCTCAACTAAATGACGTTATGAAATAGATTACGTTATGCAATTTTATTTTGAAAACATTCAGCTATGACGAAGGCGAGCCGATTGGTAAATGTGTACTCGTAACGGACCCTCTAGTTTGTCAAAGGATGGACTTCCGAATGGAGATTGAGGCGGTTGAGCCTCCAGAGAGAGACCGCTACACCATTCCGCCAGTTTTATAAAAATAAGAATTGATATCCATATTTTTTTGTGTTATCATTATGATTATGATGTCTGATTTCAATAACCCAGATCGAAAAAAAGTTCGGCGTGAGTACTCCGATTTTTTGACAAATATTTGCATTAATAAAACTTCGCATCCCAAGACATGATGAAGCATTTCAATTTCCATTTCAATTTACTGATTATACGGGTAAAAAGGTGAGCTAAATAATGTGGTTTAGCGGAGCAAAATTCTGGTTACAAGCAACGTTGTGAGTGTCACAATGTTGGACTTATGTACATAGTTCATACATAATTCTGAGCATAAAAACAGACTCTCAGTAGAACATTGGCGTTAGGAAAACACACCATAATAATTTTAAACAGCTTCATGAAAATACTGAAAAGGTCAATAACTTATGGAAAGTTTTTTTTCAGTTGAACGCGTATTCCGAATTTCTGGAAGTCGAAAGGCAAATCACTCAATTAAAAAAAGACTCATTCGGAAAAATACCACGTAAATAATGACTTACATAATCATTAAAATATACTCTGATCAAAAAAAGTGTTTTAGCCTGTTAAGTTTCATGACATCAGTAACTCTCTGCATTCTCAGAAACATTAAACAATGCATAATAATACACAAAAAACGTTCACAGAAAAAGGTAATTATCAGCTTTCTCAATAACAATAAATTCATTTCAAACTCAAGCAAACTCAGTCAATCCAAATAAAAAAAGCGTTCTTATGAGTACCAGGAGAAGATTATCGTATCGTGATTGGTAGTTTACCGTATTTTTATGGTATCTACGTTTAGTTTATCGTTTTTTTTGCGATTTTGGGAGCTATCGGCATTCGCAAAAAAACTAAGCGGAAGCTGTTTCACAAGAACTAGAAAAACCAGAATCAGAAGATTAAGAATCCGAGTTTTTTTCATTATGTAAGTGTATAAGATCTTATCCAATCAAAAGTACATACATATGTATAGCATGATGTTTTTTTTAGTTATCGGCATTTTTGGAAGAACAAATTAGCAAATGCGTTCGCAGTATCCTAGCAAGATTCACGCTCACAGTGGCTCAAAAAATTAATTTTAAAGAAATTTTGTAGGAAGTTGTAGGAAAGCTATGACATTGGGGTAAAGCGCATTCTAATCAGCATCTACCAATCAACTGTCACACGTCAGAAGTTACTTGCTTTTTTAAAAATAGCTAGACAGGTATCATACTTAAAAGATGTCTGAGACTTGTAGGATTAAGCAAGATAACGGTATCAATTTTCATATACGACGTTTTTCTTAGCCTGTTTCTTTATCCTCCATATTTGGTTTCGGAAGCTAAACAAAGGAAGCTCGATCGACGAATCAAATTATTTCCTTCATTTTCTAACTAACCAAACAGTTTTGATCACATTATTTCGGTTATATCTAAAAATACACGATCCTCCAATAAAATGACCACACTATGGTCAATGAGGTCAATGATTTCCTGAAATTTGTAGTTTGTTTATGCTATGGAAAAACTTACCACTACCTTCACAGCTCGGTACTTCTCAAAAAATGGCCCCTGGTAAAAAAGATAACTTGTTTGCTATAGCAATAGAACAGGGTTTTCTTAATCAAACAATCATCCGACTTTACTTTCTAAAAAAAATTTCTCAGCATCATCAAAACATATTCTTTTCCTTTTGCGATGGAAGTATTTATAAAGAAAGTTATTGAATATTAACTGACCATAACCCTTATTCACAGCTCAACCAAACAACCAGATTTGATCAGATCGTTTTGCTGATCTCTGACGTACACGCCGCAAAATTACAGAACCCAGTAGTCTTTCTAGAACTTTTATTGAGCGCCAAAATTTTCTGTCATCAAAATTTTATTCCATATAAATTTCTACTGTCCGTTAACCCCCGATTACCTATCGTAAGGCTGGCTTGTACGAGCGGGATCGTGAACAAGCGCGTTAGGCCCGCCGCGCAGCCGTGATATTTCAGTTATTACACAACTTAATATGCAAACATGAATTTTCCTGTATGTGAGAAATTCTAAAAAAAAATCTGGGTTTTGGAAATATGCGTACACGCCCTAATAAAATGAACTTGCTTGGCTCAGTGCTGGGTGTTTTACCTCTTCATTCGACTCGAGCAGGACAATATTTCAGTAAATTTGCTGGATTGCGTAACCTCAAATTATAACCACTTCCTCCTCAAGCTAACCAACAAGTTTTGTTTAGATCGTTTCGCTTATCTTGATCGTTTTCCGATCCATTAAAATGAACTTCCTTTATTCAATGATGGTAATGTGCTGCATAGGTCTACTGGCGGTTAGTTATCAAACACGGTTAGGAAGGCCGGACGAGTTAATTCTCAACCATCAACTACTGAACTGAATTTTAGCTAGGCGAAACTTAAGTCTGTGTTGTAAAGAGTTTCTTGTTGTTTTGGTGATTGGTTGCCCCCGTTAAGTTCTTCTTACGAATCTTCCAACAGATGGCTGTTCTGTCAATGAAGTTTAGAATCACTTCCGCCATTGTCCGAACCATATTCAGCATCGTCAAAACCGGATTCTCAACTTCATGATTGTGAAAAGTCTTATTTAGCGCGGTTTATTAGTATTGAAATACATTTTATCAAATGGCTAGTCTGAAAAAATGCCATCTTATAGAAAGCTACACCTTCACGCGATAACTTTCCAAATGGATCACCCTTTCCGGAATGGCTACCGTACGATGAAAATCGATTCGTCGTCACGATTAGTAGGCTGACCCTCTACAACGTTACCGGGTTCATGGACTCAGCGGTTAGCGAAAAGTGCGATCATGAAATTATGCCAGGCACACCTTTTAAACAAGAGCATGATCTTCATTCAAATTGTCCAGTTTTATCCCATTAACTAATTTCTTTCTCGATAACAGAATAGAATAGTTTATAATTGGTTATCCCTGTGTCAACTGTGCCGTTAGTCAACTTTCCTATCTAACCAGCGCAAGATAACTGATGGGAATAATGTTAAACGAAGTGGAAATCTGCAATTTTTATCTGCTTTATCGAAGGATAGATGAATTCGTTCGTCTCAACGTCTACAGTAAATTACAAAAAGATTTAAAATAATGGCGGAAGCTATTTCAAGTGGGTACTATTTGCTGATTGGTTGAAACCGTAAATCCTAGCCGAAGCTTCGGCGACTCACACGCTCCCAGCCAATCAGCAATTAGGTTCCACTTGTACGTACACCATATTCAGTTGTGCTTAACAGCCCAAGATAACTGATGGGAATACTGTAAAAAAAGATGGTGGTCTGCTATTATTTTCATTAACTAACTAACTATTTTCATCTGCTTTATCACGGCATATGTAGATAAATTCGTTAGATGTTTTAATGTCCACAGTACATTACAAAAAGATAAAAAAATGGTGGAAGCGCTGTACTCTTCGCTGATTGGGTGAAAGCGTAAGTCTTAGCTGAAGCTTCCGCGACTCAAACGCTCCCAGCCAATCAGCAATTAGGTTCCACTTGTACGTACACCATATTCAGTTGTGCTTACCATTTGACAAAATCTGGTTTTCCGCGGACAACTACATAGCCAGGAGATATCATAACCAATGGCGCACTCCGCGTTGCAGCAAAACCGAAACGATCACAATTACCGAGTACGAACCGGTTGGTCAGTAAAGCACTAAAACTCGTTTTTACGATGACGCCAGTTCTCTCAAATGTTTCTTCCCGTAATTTTTTTAATAAAGCGGATCAACTTCACATCTTTTGAAGTCAGCAACGGTTGGAAT
Source organism: Daptonema setosum (assembly GCA_964036265.1). Classification (NCBI taxonomy): domain Eukaryota; kingdom Metazoa; phylum Nematoda; class Chromadorea; order Monhysterida; family Xyalidae; genus Daptonema; species Daptonema setosum. The sequence continues at coordinate 26,143,431 of OZ038445.1, forward strand.
TCAATTGTTTCCAAGACCTGGAAACAATAGGATATAAGGAGTTTTTTTGGAGTGACCATTTGTCCAAGTGTTTTCAGGTCGACTTGGACCTGGCAAAGCAGAACACATGTCATTTCACTCTTGTCTCGTTACGCATCAAACATACGCATTCGTTGGCGTTCTGATAGCTAATGGCAGTGGCAAGGTCTGTTTGATATGACAAACTTTTGAGTGCACTCGATCCTACAAACGTATTGTATTTTTCTCGCACCACCCTCGATTAGTGATAACATCAAGTAGCGCACGACGGTTTTCCAATGAAAATCTTGCATTTGTTCCTTCAACTTCATGAAGAAACTTATAAATGAAAAAAAAACTTTTGTTCACAGGTAAGAAAATTAAAAACAATATATTGGTGATAAAACATTTCTTTTATACCACATGCAGTATTCGCTACGAGACCAGTTCAGCTGCAGCAGTTGTCATAAGGATTGACGCATCCAGTTATTGCATTTATGTATTTTTTTTAATGCAGTAAAACGTTTTTATTTTAATTTTTCATGTTTTAATTGTGAGAAAACACACGAAATTATGTACATCTGAACGAAGCATACATACATACGTACATACATGACATGATATCTCAACCGAAATTGATTTTTGAAACACTTTCGACATAATTTTTTCTCATGGAAGCTCGCGCCGGTACTGCGCACAGGTGTTTTAGTAATTTTTGAGCAGCATTTTTTTGTAATATTGACAAGAGCGCATGACACCAACGAAAGTCATAGCATGTTTGTCCGTCTTGACAAAAGTGAAATGACGTGCTCTAGTGGTTAGATATCCACTGAGGCCGAGAATTGAAACCTGCTGCACTGAAGCAGTATTGGAGAATATTAAAGTTAGTTAAAAAAGCTGATATTTGTTTACTGTTGAATTAAAATTACGCCTTAATTATTGTGCAGGTTGAAGGACAAATGGTGGTGTAATATCGTTTTTGTGTTCCGGTTTAGATATTTTTCTTCTGGAAAAATTTATCCATCCACTTGCATTGCCTCAGTGCCAGTTAACAAAAAAGAAACAGAATACACGTAAAATTAAATGACCCTGAAAATGAAAATGCATAACATGAAAACAGCCACCGTTATGAAGATTTCAAATCCGGTAAAAATTAATGGCCCACCCGGTGTACACAGTGATTCTTGTGTATTTTTGGGCGATATGTTCAGGTAGATTGCCAGCAGTACAACATGGATGATGTCAAGTCATCGACTTACGATGGATGGTATGTACCCTTGAGTTATGGCGATTACCCGGACAATACCCGAAAGCTAGGTTAGCATTACGTTATTTTAGTTTCATTAGCTCAAAAAACAGCTAGATACACATTTGCAAAGAGCCAATAAGTGTTTAATCAACTATATATGTACATATGTAGTAACATGCGATAATAACTAAAAATGTTTCTCTACGAAATTGATCACTCAACGAGAAAATTTTGTATGTGTCGAAATCTAATGCAAAATAAGTCCAGCATTTAATTTGGTAGAAGAAACGTGCCGAACTTCATTGATCATTCTGGTAAAAAATATTCCATCCTAAGCTTCATTTAGGTTTGTTTCAGTTTATCTGTACAATGACATTGACTTGTGCGTTACCATGCGCGTTCCGGTTGTGTTTGACAGTCGGTACGGCTACAGATTGGATAAACCCCGCTCGTTGGTGGCCAGTAATTGATTAAAAAATTCTCATGGGCAGTCTTAACAGTCGTTGTCTACTTCTGTTAAGCGAAACTCCTGGGAAATTTTTTAGAGAAATAAGTCCAGACTTGCAAACTGCCAACTCGCTTAGCAATCCTGGGTGAGAGTAAAATAGCGTGTTGACTTTAGGCCAGTGCTAAATTGTCCGTTCACTACTTTAGAAACCCCAATATGCATGGTTTAGCGAATTAAAAAATCCTTGTGACTTGGAATACTGGTCTTAAAGGCATTTTGGAGAAAAGACGCAAAAAAAACAGAACATAACAAAAAGATATGGCAACCATTTATCTGATTCTCCTTCAAGAAACTGAAAAATCACGATCGAATAACTTTAAAATTTCAGCAACTCAACTAAACGACTTCAATTTTTCACGTTATTGTAACGCAAACTGTACCACGGTATTCCCTTACTCCCTTAATCCATTATACCTATACGTTATTTCTACTTATTTAGGATTCATTGCTTTGCAATTTTTCCTTAGACTAATTTTTTCAGGTTATTACTTTGAGGTGTGAAAGCCAATAAAACGTCTGACTTATACTTGCGGTTCGGACCATTCTAAAAGCTAAAAAACAAAGCGCCGTGAAGGCTTTCTTTGTTTATTTATTGCGATCTTATTTAAAAAACATTCAGCTATGACGATGGCGAGCCGATTGGTAGATGTGTACTCGAAACTGACCCTCTGGAAACGGAACAAGCAGTTTGTCACAGGATGGATTTCAAAATGGAGATTGAGGCGGTTGAGCCTCCAAACAGGAACCGCTACACCATTCCGCCAGTTTCATTATATAAGAATTGATTTCGATATTGTTATGTGTTATCTTTATGATAATTATTACCGCTTTCAAAAACACAGATCAAAAAAAATTCGGCGTTAGTCCTCCGATTTTCGACAAATAATTGCATTTTAATAAAACATCGCTTCGCAAGGCATGATGAAGCATTCAATTCAGTTTATTGAATATATGGATTAAAAAGGTATGCAAAATAATGTGGTTTCGCGGAACGAAATTCTGGTAACAAGCAACGTGAAGTGTCGCAATTTTGAATTTAGCTTATTTGCTTCTGAACATAAAAACAGACCTTCAGTAGAACATTGGCGTTAGGAAAGCACAACAATATAAAATCGAACAGCATCATAAAGAGACTGAATTTTTCAATAACTTTTGGAACGTTGTTCTTCAGTTGAAAGCGTATTCCGAGTTTCTGGAAGTCGAAAGGCACACCGAAAAAATTTGTATACAGAAAAATACCATGTAAAGAATGACTTACATTCAGAGATAGACAAAGATAGACTAAGCAAAAAAGTGATTTAGCCGCTTAATGTTCAAGACATCAGTAACTCTATGTGTTCTCAAAAAAACACTGAAACGCGTTCGTATACACAAAAAAACGTTCGCGGAAAACGGTAATTATCAGCTTTCTCCATAACAATAAATTCATTTCAAACTCAAACAAACTCATTAAATAAGAACAAAAAAAAAACAAAAAAACGTTCCGATGAATACCACAGGAAGATTAACAAAAGGTGGACCGTGGTCAGTCATATTGAAGGTATTTACGTTCAGCTTATCGTTTTTATGATGTCTGGAACTATCGGCATTCGCAAAAAATCTAAGCGGAAGCCGCTTCTCATGAACTAGAAAAACTAAAATCAGAAAATTAAGAACTGGAATCCGAAGATTTTTTTATCATTATGTAAGATAATAAGATATTACAGTATCCAATCGAAAGTATGTACTTCATAATGTTATTTTTTTTTCAAGTTATCGGCATTTTCAGAAGATTGAACGAACATTTGCATTCGCTGTATTCTAGCAAGATTTACGTACACAGTGGCTCAAATAAATTTGACAGTTGTAGGAAAGCTATGAAATTGCGGTATAGCGCATTCTAATCAGCATATCTTATATTGAAAATTATATCATTTTATCAGTTTATCATCAAGTTCAGAATCTCACAAAGTCTTATTGCGCGCACAAGGCAACTTGATTATGTCTGTGAATTGTTGTGTTTGTTTTTGATTGGAGTACTGATTTTGTTCTAGCTTTTGAGATTTTTTTGTTGTTGTATAAATCAGGTATCGTTTTTTTCATTAAAAGCAATTTTTAATGGCGTTTGCCGCAGCTTTGTACATGCTCAAGAAAAACATGTTTAAGTTAATCCTACGAGAAAGTTTTCATTCAACCAATCAAATGTCAAACTTCTGATTTTATTGGCATTTTAAAAACAGCAAGAAGGACATCTTACTTAAAAAGATGTCTTAAACTTCGATCAAGATGTATGATTACTCAAGATAACGGTTTCATTTCTTATATTCGACGATTTTCGTAGTCTGGCTTTTTTCCTCCATATTTGGTTCCGGAAGCTATACAAAGGAAGCTCGATCGACGAATCAGATCTAGACTTTCTTCATTTTCTAAATAACCATATAGTTCTAATCAGATTATTCGGTTATATCTGAGATATAAGATCCGATAAAATGAACACACTTTGGTTAATGATGGTAATGTGCTCAATCGGTCAAATGACGGTTAGTTTTCGAGATTAAAACCACTTGGTTTAGAAGTATTAGTAGATGAATTTTGAGAGAAAGACAGGTCAAACCCTTTCTGCAGCATTTAATACAAAGGCGACAAGATGAAAAAAAAACTGGCAGTCTGTCGTAAAGATAATCTTTTTATTTTAGTGATACAAATTGAATATAATAATTTCTTATGTTGATGCTTAGGTTTAGTTAATGGTCAAGCAATCTAATGCAGCTGGTTTTCAATTGAAAAAGGTTCATAAAATACTTTTTTTCTTCTGACTTTCTGCCGAGTTAATATTTCCATACATTGATTTTTAAGCATCATTGGTTTCATGAAAAATGTTCTGATCCAGATTTATTAGACGTTTATATAGTCTCTACCTTCTTTCAGCTTTAAATTACGGAGAATTATAGTTTTTTATGCGTTCGTCGGAATAAATTGAAAAATTCAAAAAAAACTGTTCACAGGAATCTCATTCTGAAAACTTCGCAACGAACCCTGAGTTTGGAAAATGCTGTGATCGTGATTCGGATTTCAATTTCTCTCTGATTCAAAATAGTTTCACGAAGCCTTTCTGTTAATTTCTGAAAAAATCATCATCTTAGGAAGGCGCCGACAATGGGCATCCGTTCCCTGCACATCTGCCGTACGATCCGTACCTATACGTGGTCGTCATAAAAAAGCTGGCCCTTTCCAACTTTCGCAAAATGGGATCACCGGTTAAAGCTCAAACACAATTTCTGCCTGCAAAGCTGCCCGTTATGCAACTCAATAGTGAAACATCAGGCACATACACAGCTCAAAACACAGCTCTTTATAACCAGCATTCTAATGCGTGTGTAAAAAGATGTTTCTTCGGTGAAAGTACACGGTTTTAGCGGCATAACGTGTGTGTTGGCTATAGCACAGAGCTTGATCGCATGTTAAAACATCCATTAAATTCACATCACCGAGGCCATGATTCCTGAAGCTGTTTCGTGGTTGAGAAATTTAAAATGGTTCATAGTTGTTTATAACACGGAAAACTTTGTATGCTGAAAATTAGCAAGCAGATATTATAAAGAGGATCAAACAGTGACTTTTTTAACTACCTTTAAACTAATTTATTAAACGACAGTTTGAACGATACCCGCTTAAGTATCACTTCAGGTAAATCAGATGTATGTGATACAGTGCATGTTATACACTTTATACAGATGTGCATACCATATTATATTTGGTTTTCTGAGGACAATTTCATGGCCCTACACTACCATAATATTTGGTCCAGTGCGCATTGCACCCTCAACAAAACTATCACTCTTACTGCACCGGTTGGTGGCAAATTAGTGCTTTAAAACGAAGTTACTAAAAGGCGGAACAAAAATTTGCGAAATCTGTGTCGTTCCACAACCTCAGTGTACGCGCAATGTGCCTCTTAGTAACTTCGCTTAAGATAACTACTGTAGTAGGCAAAAAGAACACGTCGTTCTGGTGGTTTCTAAATCAGACCAACTAATAAAAGTGTACAGTTTCAGCCCAGGCAGATCATGTTAAGTTACTTCTTTTTCAGCTTAGAACGGAGGCTCGGTTGCTGAATACATGTCATTTCACCGTTGCTAAGTTACCCATTCATCGGATGCATTTCAGCCACTGCCAACTGTCGCCACTACTTCCGAGTTATTTGCCGCCACTTTTTCTAAAAAATTTCCGGCTGTTTTTGACTTGCCGGAAAGTGGCGTCAGTTGTCGTACGTCAACTGCAGCCGCTAGTTTTGAAATTTTCTGGTTGCAGTTGTCTCACTAAATGTGGCTTCAGTTTTCATAAGACAACTGACGCCAAAGAATCAAAGAAGAATGGTTCATGTAATCAATGATAAGTCGAATGTGGTTGACTAGCATTGGGATATGGAAGATACTTTCCAAACGGATCCCATCTCCGCGCTCAGCGCGGTGCTAACGGGCTTGTCTTCGCTCTGCTCGGACAAGCCAGCCAACGATATGTTATCGGGAGTTAACGAATAGTAATACTTCGGAGGGAATAGTGAAAACTTTGAAAGAATTTGTCTGCAGCCTTATCATTGATTCAATGAAAAACTTTTTATTGATTAAATGAATCATTCTTCTTTGATTCTTTGGCGTCAGTTGACTTATGACAACTGACGCCACTTTCTGCAAGATAACTGCAGTCAGAAATTTTCAAAATTAATGGCTGCAGTTGGCAGTGGCGGCAGTTGATCGATGCCTCCTGAAAATGACGACGTTTGCTGTAGATAAAGACTTTTTGGTCTTTGAACGGTAGCAATGGAAATGCATAGCATGTTGGTGTGTCTCAGCAATGGTGAAATGACGTGCCTTAGTGGTCAAGGTCATGCCGGACTCGGAAAAGGTGACCTGCTGCGTAGAAGCAGAATGGAGAGATATTAAAGTACGTGGAAATTGTAATTGTATGCATTTAATCTTTATGTATCGCTACACACTCCTGTTCATATACTTTTCGAGAGATTTAAGAACTTTTCCTAAATCTGCATAAAATCATTACACATTTGGTTTCTTGCTAATGTTAATGCTATCTGTATTGAAAATGTTTCACTGTTTTAATTTCCACAGCAGGCTGAGGCAGTTTCGCCTTCTCTTGATATTTCCACAAGCGAATAATATTTTTTCGATTCCCGTTTAACTATAAAAAATCTGAATTTCAAATTTAGTTGAAGGGTGTGCGTGGCAACATATTTCCAGGAACTACTGTTGGTCAGTGGGTCACTTTATCTTTTTTTGCTCAGGTAGGTTGCAGGAAGTTCAACCTTTCCATGGCTGCCCAAGATACCTACGATGGATGGTATATCCCATTAAATTATGGTGCGCGTTACCCCGACATGGATGCCCACCGGCTTGGTTAGTAAAAACGTGAACTTTGGTATCATAAGCCCCAGTCACCTTTCGTTTTTTTCGCATGTCTAGTATAATGCGTAGGATGCCAGCCTTGAAACAGGTTGCCTGAAGCGTTGCTCTGGGGTTTCAGCCATTGTCCGTCACTTTATTCACCCACTCTGGCCACTACGAGAACAACATATTATGATATGGTATATGTAAGTGTGCCCTGTTGATTTCAGTAACGAAGAAACCCCAGAAAAAAATTTATTTCGAGTCAGTAGAACAGATGAGATTGCAACCGGATTTGTTTGAAGCAGAGTTCTCGTTTCAAATCGCATGCCCGCAAAAAAAACAAGGGACAACAAGAAACAGGGTGGTGCAACGCATTATTTGTGGTTATTTTTATCAGTTTTTACTACGGCTTCTCCATTACTGAATCCAACAGACCACACTGATATCATTCAGTATACAGTTTTCGTAGTGGCCAGAGGTTCATTGGAATAACGGGCAATGACTGCAATGCCGAACCAACGCGTAAAGATCCATTTCTTAAGTCAGGTTTTGAACCAACGTCCAATGCTGCACCCTACGCACTACATAGATAAGACAGGCGAAATTACTAGTAGTATTTATACCTTTACGGTAACAGTAAAAAATATGATTAACAGTGAAAAGTAAGAAAAACAAAGTATAGAACTTCTATTTGCGACAACTGTGCAGGCAGTGTTATTTTTCTTTTTTTAGTGTTTATTTACGACGATCTCGACATTTGCATTCCAACGATGCAGTCGTTTGTGTTCGACAGTCGCAACGGCTACGGAAGCGGCAAACGACGCGCGTTAGTTCCCGTGAGAGACCTCTAACCATGTTTAGAGGTTTTATATTACTGAAATATTCACGAGAAACAAGAAAAATAAGACAAAAAAAATGAACAATAGTGCAATAACCTGATTGGATGGCTGACTATCTGCCCTTTTTTCTTGAGAATCTGACCCGTTGATTGCGTGGAACTAGAATCGCATCAAAAGCTGGAGATACATACATATATTTTCAAAAAAAATTTCAGTTATGACAAGCCGATTGGTACATGTGAAAGGCCGGACATATGTGATCTGCTGGATTATCGAATCGAGATTGAGCGGATTGAAACACCAGATTTCTCCCGGTACACTGTTCCACCAATACCGTTACCAAGACCGTATTTTGGACCTGACAACAACGCAGAAGATGATATTGATTATGCAATAAACAGCGATTATGATGATGATGATGATGAACGTCACTACTAATTTATGAATGCCAGCCTTATTGCATATCAAAGTTGAGCTTTTCCAGTCACACACTGACACACTAACTTTTCCAGTCTGCAAACTTATTGCAATTTCAATATACAAAGGCAATTGTTTGTACACCGAACTTGCTTTGTAAACCATTTATCAAATACATGTTTTGTCCGTCATCAAAAGTTTTCACCAGAAAAAAACACTTTACTTTTCGCGAACGTTTTTCAGAGCATGATTGTGCAACCACATAAATGTATTGTTTAATACAATTTCATATGGGTTAAGAAAATTTTATTAAATTTTGTCTCGTGAAAATTATCAAAACTTAAAATAATTAAAAAGCCAGGCCATGGCCATGTTCACAACAGATTGTCAACAACATTTACGTGTTAACTTATACATGACTTTTTATGGGTTAATAAAACTTTATTAACATGGTGTGTCTTACTGAAATTGAAAGATTTAGTTAACAGAATCTGCTAAACACATTTATATTGTGAGTTAGAATATAAAATGCAAAAATTATCAATGAAATAAAAATCAAAAATGCAAAAAAAGCAATTTATTTACGGTAAAAAATTTGTTTCAACTGACTCATTTGACTCGTTCAAACAGGCCAACGATTTTACAGTATTGGGATTCATGTTATGACAGTGAAAGCTAGACAGCTGTGGTGTAGCGGTTAGCACATCTGTGTACTGTACAGAAGGTCATGGGTTCGAATCCTACGAGGATAATTGAAATTTTGCAGTTTCTTGTGAAGCTAGAAGTCGTCTTCTTATACTTCATTCGATCATCGTTCAGTTGAGTACGCGTTCGGGTGAGGTGAGGTGGACCGATAACAAGTGTACATACAGATCAAAAACGTTGCATATCCATTACGATTATGACAAAAATTATATTGAAACCAATAACACAGTTTTTTTAAACATAGTTTACTCCTATGAGCAGGTTGAAATGAAAAACAACGGTTTGACAATGGAAGACCAGTTTACATGCTTGATGAGTTTTAGTCCAGTTGGCGGGGTAAGCACGACCAGTTCCTAAGAATGAGTGATGAATAATTAAAAGTGTGTGAGTGAGTGAGTGAGTGAGTGAGTGAGTGAGTGAGTGAATGAGTGAGTGAGTGAGTGAGTGAGTGAGTGAGATAGTGAGTGAGTGAGTGAGATAGTGAGTGAGTGAGTGAAGGAGTGAGTGAGTGAGTGAGTGAGGGAGTGAGTGAGTGAATGAGTGAGTGAGTGAGTGAGTGAGTGAGTGAGTGAGTGAGTGAGTGAGTGAGTGAGTGAGTGAGTGAGTGAGTGAGTGAGTGAGTGAGTGAGTGAGTGAGTGAGTGAGTGAGTGAGTGAGTGAGTGAGTGAGTGAGTGAGTGAGTGAGTGAGTGAGTGAGTGAGTGAGTGAGTGAGTGAGTGAGTGAGTGAGTGAGTGAGTGAGTGAGTGAGTGAGTGAGTGAGTGAGTGAGTGAGTGAGTGAGTGAGTGAGTGAGTGAGTGAGTGAGTGAGTGAGTGAGTGAGTGAGTGAGTGAGTGAGTGAGTGAGTGAGTGAGTGAGTGAGTGAGTGAGTGAGTGAGTGAGTGAGTGAGTGAAGGAGTGACTGAGTGAGTGAGTGAGTCAGTGAGTGAGTGAGTGAGTGAGTTAGTGAGTGAGTGAGTGAGTGAGTGAGTGAGTGAGTGAGTGAGTGAGTGAGTGAGTGAGTGAGTGAGTGAGTGAGTGAGTGAGTGAGTGAGTTAGTGAGTGAGTGAGTGAGTGAATGATACGAAGTCCAAGATGCATTGTGAGCTTTTGAATTCTACTGTTATGTTCTGTTTGACATGAATTCTCACAGAAACACCAAAATTTTCGCGCTGTATCCCGCTACCGACTGTACCTTGCATTATTACGTTTTCCCAAAAAAAGTAACCCACTGGAAACAAATGTCACCATGAACATGAAATTTTGTTAATCACTTCGAACAGTAACTGTCAGTACCGTAAATAAAAACGTTTTGAAAAACGTTATCACTAATATAGCTAAGTCAGGGTATCCTCTTAATGAGATTAATTTTAATAAACCATTTAATACGTTTGCAATGAATTTTGCGTCCCGTTCGTATGTATGTTTGCCATGTGCCGTGCGGAACAAAATATTTGTTTCTCGGAAATTTGAACGCGTTAAATTCAAACTGCTCGCCTAAAATTTTTTGGCTAACAAGAAACCCTGAGCTATAACTTGTAGGATGTGAGATCTGGTTGATCCGGTCAGCTTCGGAAACTTCCAGTCAAAATTTTTTATGATGCTTGAAGTAATCGGCAGTTGGTAAAAAAAATGTACGCATGCCGCGTTACAAAAAAAGATTGTTGGTATATCGGGCAATCAACATCTTTCTTGTATGCTAAGAATACGGGGTAGTTTATCCAAGAATCATCCGACTGTAGTTTCTATAGAAAAATCTGTTATATTCTGTTCCAGTGAAAATATATACAGAGTGGCTGTACAGTAACGATGCGTTTTCCGACCGTCCATTTCTCAAGTTAACTAACTAGATTCGATTTCGATCATTTTGTTCACCTCTGAGGTACACGATCTATCAAAATGAACAAACTTTGGTCAATGATGGTAATGTGCTGCATCGGTCAACCCGCGGTTAGTTTTCGAACACTAGAAAAGCCGACCAAATCATTTCTGCATCTTTGAACACTAAGCTGACGTCTAGCCAGTCAGGAAAAGCTGGAATAACAGAAAATGAATTGGAAAAATTCCGTGATCGTACATCGGATTTCATTTCGATCCCCCCCCCCCCTTCCGATTATAAATCCTTTTATTTTGCCATCTGATTCAGAAATGTCTTACGAATCTTTATTTTTCTATACAAAAAATTATTTTAGGAAGCCGCTGACAATGGACATTCGTTCCCTGCCCATCTGCCGTACGATCCGTACCGATACGTCGTCGAGATAAAGAAGCTGAAAATTTTCAACCTGCGCAAATTCTACGGGTACAACGACGCCAGTAGTGAGGTGAGTGAGAAATTCGTTTGCAAAAAGCATATTCTGCCAAACGTGAAAAACTAAGATGAATGTTTAAAAAAGTTTCGCTGAAGAGCATGAATACTATAAGTACTCAATATTAGCAGTCATGTACAGGGTGTCCCATTTAAAAGTCCGGATTTTTATTTTGAATAACAATCGCAATTTTTTTTCGATTTAAAAAAATTTTGCGCCAGGTTATAGACAATTTCTGGCTATTTTGTTTTATTTTTAATTTTTTCAAATCGAGTTCGCAAATCGATTTTTATGAAAAAATTCCCAACATACCCGTTTTTCACATTTTTATACTCAAGTCGGCGGTTTTTAGACGATAGCGTGACCTTTATTGAAATAAAGATTCATAATTTAAATCATAATTTCAGTTCAATAATGTTTTAAACTTGTTATAATACGGAATACTGATAAATAATTAGCACTCATCAAAACTAACAAGCTGCTTACTGACAGTAACCACAAAGCACTCAAACTCCGCATCGGCAAGCATGCACTTGCGCAGGGAGCGTGGTTTCTCCTTCCTGTGAGAGATTAACTTACCCAGCTTGAAAAAAATGCTAAATAACGGTAAAACACAATGAATTACAACATTATGCTTTGGAAACCACCACATCATGTCGATGTTGAATATGGATAAACCTGATGTGCAAACTTTCACAAAAGGAAACCCAAGCTCCCCGCGCTAGCGCATGCTTGTGGATGCGGAGTTTTAGCAGCATGTTGGTTAGATGATTGTTACCAATTTGATTGTTATCCGTCTCATAACATGTTTTTATCATATTATTCAAGTGAAATGATTTCTTAAATTATCAAAATTGCTTTTGTAACGCTCACGCTATCGTTTAAGAAGCCACCTACTACAGTGCAAAAACATGAAAAAAGGGGAGTGTCGGGAATTTTGTCATAAAAATCAATTCGTTGAGTTGATTTCGGAAAATAAAAAAATAAACAAAATAGCCGAAAATTGTCTATAACTTGGCGCAAAATTTTTTGAAATCGACAGAAAATTACGATTGTTATTCAAAATAAAAATCCGGACTTTTAAATGGGACACCCTGTACATATGTACATACGTTATATTTAACTACGACTAAACCGTACCACCGGTAATTCAACTGAACCAGCTTTAAATTTTCTTTTTGGATACAGCTTTAGCATTATGTAGGTTTGCCGATCAGGTTGGTCATTGATGATGTTATTAAGTGTACACTTTTTTTCACTTTCACACTTTTTTACGCTTTTTTACACTTGTGTACACCTTTATACACATTTATATACTTCTATGCACCTTTACACACTTCTTTACAGATGTGCATACCGTATTATGTCTGGTTCTCCGAGGACAATTTCATGGCCAGAGGCTACCATAACGTTTGGAGCAGTTCGCATTGCACCCTCAACAAAACTATCCAAACGATCAGCGTTGAACATCCGGTTGGCGCATACGCAATTTTCCCAACCCCACAGGTATTTTGAAGATATAAAATTTTTATCAAAACTTCGGGAAACGAACCCCGGCCGTTGCAAGCGCTTTGCCACTGCGCTTTACGTCGGGTGCAGTTCCATATATCGAGCTATAGCTCGAGAAAAACCGAAAACAAAAAAATCTGTAGGGTTTGTAATCATGCAGTACAAAACAAAAAGTGTTTCGAAATCGCCTACGCTCAACTGCGCACAACTACATACGCAGCTTCTTTTAGTAAGTGTATTTCGCTGGTTGGTTAAAAGCAAATATACTAAAGACGCTTTCGAGATTCTAGTGAAATATGAAGTACTATTTTTGCTCAACAAACATCGAACTGCTCAACCATTTTGCTCAACAAACTGAAACATCAAACTCACTTTTGGTCCGCACACTTTTAGTTAACATGCGTGATGGTGATTGGGCCACAACTCAACCGGCCAATCATCATCACCCAAGTTCAGCCAATCAAGCAAAAGAACAGCACTGCACTGAACTAGCTTGTGGCCCAACATCTGAGTTGTGTGTAAAAATTGTTGTTTTACGGGCTATGATGTTTTTTATTGATCAAAATTTGTTTATTGTCCTTGTATAATTTTGCTTGCTTTAATTGTTAACAAAAATAGGGTTGGTTTCTCCCAACAAAGTTTTCAACCTGATGTTTCATGGTCTGACCAAAAATGGTACTTCAAATTTCACTAGAATCTCGAAAGCGTCTTTAGCTAAAGCTTCGGAGTTTCTCTCAAACGCTCCCAGCCAATCAGCGAAGAGGACTTACTAAATTAAACAGCATGCACAGTTGCCATAGCTGCGGCTGTTTTGTCCCATATGTTTGTACTATAAAGTGCCGTTTTTCTTACTATGAGAGTCAATCAAGCTTCATAAGTTCGAAGGAAAAAAGAATGAACTGATTGAGCTGTTTTTCTAGCTCAGCCAGGATGCTCGATTCTTACTATGTTATGCAATAAGCGATCGAATTTGTTGACTATTTTAGTGGCTGTGTGTCTGTCCAAGTCTTTACCATCTGCAGTTATCCCTTGATCTGTTGGTAAAACGACTAACTTACGCTAACTCCTCAACCTTTTTAGGATACTTCCCCTCTCGGTAAGTGGGCTCGTCCATCAGGAATACCAGTTGTGAGAACGGTGACGTGCTGCGTTCAAGCAGAGTGGAGAGATATAAAAGTAAGCGAAAATACACTTATGTTCCTTCGGTAAGTCAATATGTTGCGTGCCAAGTCAATATGTTCCGTTCAAAGTCAATACACTGCTCGTCACTTCAATGTGTTGCATCAATGTGTTGCATGACACGTCAATGTGTTGCATGTCACGTCAATGCGTTATGTGCCACGGTCCACGTCAATGTGTTCCATGTCACGTCAATATATTGTGTGCCACGTCAAGTTGTTTCGTGCCATTTCTATGTGTTGCATGCGACGTCAATGTGTTGCGTGTCACGTCAATGTGTTGCGTGCCGCGTCAATGTGTTGCGTTCCACGCCTATGTATTGCGTGACACGTCAATGTGTTGCATGCCACGTTAATGTGTTGCGTTTAACGTAAATGTGTTGCATGCTACATCAATGTGTTACATGCAACGTCAATGTGTTGCATGCCAAGTCAATATTTTACGGGCCACGTTGCGTCAATATTTCTTGTGATAAGCTCAGGTAGATTGCATGAAGTTCAATCTTTCCATGGCTAACGAAGATACATACGATGGATGGTATATCCCAATAAATTATGGTGCTCGTTACCCCGACATGGAAGCTCACCGGCTTGGTTAGTGCAACTTTTAGTTGTTAAGTAGTAGTTTCAAAAGGATAATTGTATTATCCTTAGGTAACTACGAGTCGGAGGAACAGATTTAACTGTAAACGGTTATGTTAACCAAATCCCCATGCCTAATCCGCGTATTATCCGTTAAAAACTATGAATAACAGTGAAAAGTACCGAACTACCGACTTGTATATCCGACAACTGTGAAAAGGCTTTTTATCTTTTTTCAGTGTATATGTACGACGATCTCGACATTTGCATTCCCACGTTGCAGTCGTTTGTGTTTGACAGTCGCAACGGCTACGGAAGCAACAAAAAACGCTAGTTAGTTGCCAGAAAAGATGGTTCAGAGTCCCAGAAAGACTACCTTTTTCAGAGCTTTCACACGCTTGGCGTTAAATAAGGTTATCATTTTAGAAGACTTGATGAAATGAACAAGGGAATTGCAAGTAATGATATCTTTCTACAGTTACAAGAACTTTGTACTTCGATTCATCCGAGCTTGAGAATAAACGGAATGCAGCCTGACAACGGATGAATAAAAGCGTTGTCAGCCGGATGTACTGTCCGTTAATCCGTTAACCCTCGATAACTGAACGTAGGGCTGGCCAGCACATAAGCACCGCGAAGCGGAGTCTGACTTGTATACAATTTAACACAACAAATTGATTGCCCTTATTTGAGCCTTCTACAAGATGTCTTGTCTTACCGGCTAACCACGCTAATTAGACACAGAACACGCAAACCGAACCCCCGGCTTCAAAACCCACCTGAAGACGGTAACTGAGCTCGTTACTGAAACGTTGCGCTTCGCGCAGAAAAAAACTAAATTTTCGAA
>OZ038445.1:26161944-26164444 GCA_964036265.1 Daptonema setosum
ACCCTAGTCTATATATATAAAATAGTAGAAGATGTATGTTTGTCTACTCAAAGCGCTTAAATAGCAGCGGTGCATCGCTCAAAAACTCTTTCGATCATTTATTTATAAAAATTGAACTATGATTAAAAGTTCAATGAGGAATAATCATCATCACCTTCCCAATGAATTGACACCGATTTTCAGAACCAAACACAACATGATGCCTCAACTCACCTCCAATGTATGTACCTCAATTATCGATGAGGTCAAGATAATTAAAATGTCGTTTAACATTTATGATTGGTTTAATCGAAATGTTTCATTCTCATAATTAATCACAATCAGAAACTACGATTTCTATCATCACCCCCTACTCACATAAAAGTTGTCATCGACCGACACCCAAGGATGTTTCCCATATTTTGAAGTGGAAACATCATTCACCTTAACTGGAGTTGTAGTTTAATTGTGCCACTAACTAACCACTAACGGGTGCTTCCTGTATGTTTTTAGGTTTAAACAAAATTTGGTTTTTTGGTTTTCCACGAGACGGGTAAAAATAATAAATCTAATGAAATTTTCAGAATAGTTATAAATTACCCATGTTATGCTCTGCTCTAAATTATGTATGACAGATAATTTCAAAAACCGGGTTGTCTTATTGAA
Source organism: Daptonema setosum (assembly GCA_964036265.1). Taxonomy (NCBI): domain Eukaryota; kingdom Metazoa; phylum Nematoda; class Chromadorea; order Monhysterida; family Xyalidae; genus Daptonema; species Daptonema setosum. Next base: position 26,162,590 of record OZ038445.1, read on the forward strand.
CAGGGTGTATTAAATTTAGTTCCGTTCAGCTAAAATGGATCACATTTCAACGGGTCAGGTTTACACTAGCAAAAAAGTTATGTCGATATTCAAATAAACGGGTATACATAAATTATCGCACCATTAAGGATCTAATGATTTCCTGGGCTAAAGAGAAGCTGATGAATAAACCGATAGGTTTGTCTGAGTTTAATTACGGTAGTTGAGTTTTTTAAATTAATCCACAGTTGCGTAGCAACGGGTTTACCCTAGTCTATATATAAATTAGACAATGTATGTCTGTGTGTGTGTCACGCTTTTTTAGTATAAAAGTAACAAAATAACTCTCAATACCTTTCTTTATTTCATGGGATACTTGGAAAAATCATCGTGTACCCTTTAATCAACCAGAGGTCATGATAATCTTGATTTATGATCACTTTATTGAATTACTCAACATTTCTCTCTCAACAAATTCATCAACACCCTCAAGACATAATTCAACTCAACCACCGATCATCATGAACTCAACTGAACCACCAATCAATTTCACACGTTATTATTGTTGTGGTAAAAAAAAATGGATAAAAATTTCGGGTGAAGTTTTCACTTCGAAATATCCAAAGATCCTAAGGGCTGTGTAAAACATGAACATGGATAGAAAATAACGGGTTATTTAATTTTTTCAGTGTGATTCCACAGTTAAACTAATCTTAAAACAATTTCAATTTATTTTGACAAAAAACATCGAACTTAATGTGTCGGGTAAGTTTAACGTGTTGACATATCGTGTCGGGTAATTCTTGAAAAATATCATGCGGGTTTTAACAGAAGGGCATTAATTGATCTGCTAGAAGTTATGTTAGAAGTTTCAACATGGAGCTGTGGAACAATGATGATTTTAGTTACATAGCAATGATCTCATCTTACGTTTTTTGGACCCACATTATATAACAATGATGATTTTAGTCGCATAGCAATGAGATCATTTTACATGTATCGAAGCTAATTTTTTACATTGACGGGCGAACTTTGATAGTTTTTTTGTAAACTTAATACTCAGTTGCGTAGCAACGGGTTTACCCTAGTATATTAAAATCCATGTCCGTGTGTCCGTCTGTCACGCTGAGTATAAATATCAGAAACGAAATGTTCAAAACCTCTATTTGCCATTTTTACGACGGATTTTTATTCATCATCACCCTCTATCGACGAATTAAAATTTAATTTGTCATCAACACTCTCTCAGTCGCATCGCAACCCATACTGAACTCCTCAACGATACAACATAACATCAAAACCAATCATCGCGTACCCGGTATAAATAACAGAAACGAAATGTTCAAAACCTCTTTTTGCCATTTTTGCGAAAGATTTTTATTCATCATCACCCTCTATCGACGAATTAAAATTTGATTTGTCATCAACACTCTCTCAGTCGCAACCCATACTGAACTCCTCAACGATACAACATAACATCAAAACCAATCATCGCGTACCCCTCATTTAAATGACCTTTTAGCAAATAAGAAAACCATCTCAACCAGTAATTATGTAGGTCATAATTAACGGTGCGGGTCAAAATTCGGAACCAGAAGCTTATTGCAAAAAAATCACCCTCAACAATGAAAGTCATCAACACCACCTCACATGTCCCGTCAACTGAACTGCGACATGACTTGGGTTTTTAATGAACCGGTGTTAGATCTTCACCGGACGGGTGATAACAGTGAATCAATTTTTAGGATTTTTTTATCGATTTACATAACTTGGATTTTACTGGACGGGTTTGGGTTATGTTATCAGTACTGATTACATTTCTTAAGTTTTGTAATTAACGGGTGTGAGAGAGTGCATCTCGACGGGACGGGTAATA
>OZ038445.1:26169444-26206944 GCA_964036265.1 Daptonema setosum
GGAATTAGGGAACTGATTCAGTTCGACATTTAAGTGATCCAGTGAGGGTATTTCCGAAACGGAACAAACATTTTATGATTCGTATGTTGTTTCTGCAAACAAAAACATGACCAAAAACGTCTGATAATGAAACATCACTAGCCTCAACTCGACTGGGTTGACACCATAATTTAATACAGTGTGGCGATGGTTGACACGCGTGGTAAAGCTGATTGTCTGATGTTTCATTATCAGACGTTTTCGGCAATCTTTTTGCTTGCAGAAACAACATACGGGCTTTAAATGATTCTTGTCAAGAATCTTTTTTAAATGGCTGTTCCGTGGTTCTTTTGTTCAACTTTTGTCCCATAGCATGTAGAAACAATTATTTCTTGTATTTATTAGTTACATGTGTATTGTTTTAAGATCCGAATAACGAATATGCGAGACGGATTCGTTCACACGAAAACTACTTTATTTTCCATGACGGATCCTTGAAAATCACAATAAAAAATGCTATTATAACACATTTATTTCTTTTCGACACCAAATACAAATATACATTTACAAATCACCGATAAGCGCGCTACGTACTGTATTCAATTTCAGTGTCATAATCAAATGAGAACTCTAAAAATACGTACATGTGTACCCACACCTTTCCCAGTCGTGCGTGCACGTCCACAGTCTGGGGGGTGGTAGACTGTGGCCGAGCGTGCTTGTGGACGTGCAGAGGTCGGACTGTGCACGTATGATATTGTGCACTTACGGACTGTGCGCGTTTAGACATCGAACTATGCACGTCTACAGTCCGTACGTCTACAATAACATACGCCCACAGTCCGATGCGTCCACAGTCTACCCCCCCCCCCCCCGGACTGTGGACGTGCATGCACGACTGGGAAAGGTGTGATGTGTACATATCAAAATGGCGCCAGATTGTCGGCATAATCGTCAAATATTTGTTTAAGGGGACTAGCGGACGACCAAAATCACCGAAGGGAGGGGAATTTTTCCAAAGAGGGGGGAATCGACCAAAATTAGGCTATTTTACCTAGACCTTAGGGAACAAATTCGACTTTTTGAAAATGCCAAAGAGGGGGGAAGTCCACTTTTCCCTCCCCTTCTCGTCCGCTAGTGTAGGGGGGCATTTCAGGTAATTCGAGCCTTTACTCTGCAATCCGTAAACGGCGCTGTTGGTGTGGGTGGGAATGAAAGTTCTGCGGGTTGATCTGTACCACTAACGGACGAGAAGGGGAGAGAAACGTGGAATTTCCCCCTCTTTGGCATTTTCAAAAATTAGAATTTGTTCCTTAAGGTGTAGGTAAGAAGGACTGAAAACTACTAATCCCCCCCCCCTCTTTGGGAATATTCCCCTCCCTTTGGAGGTTTGGCTCGTCCGCCAGTGATCTGTACACCAGGCACGCGTGCATTGTCAACTATGAAATTTGAATGGCAATGTTGTAAATTAGTATACAATAATTTATAATAAAATAATGTTAAATTATAAATTTTTGGCTAACAAGAAACCCTGGACAGGCTATAACATTAATTCGTTCTCGGAAATACCAGTAAATGTGGCTTACTTTTGTATAAAGTTGCTATTTCAGACAGAATACATCAAGGGACGGCCGTTAGGCCGTTCCCTTAATATGGTTCGATTAAGATAAGCGTTTTTGCGGGTATCTCGATCTAGCCTCATCGTATCAACTTCTATTGAGTAATACATAATACATTGAATAATACATAATGCATTGAAGGTATGATCACTTCCGTTCTGACACGTACCGAGTCTCAGAACGATTTAGTTACCGTAAAAAGCCTTTTTCTACATGATTGCAGTTGAATCCATTAGCGGAAGAGAAGGGAGGGGAAAATTGGAATCCCCCCCTCTTTGGTGGTTTCAAACAGTAATGTTTGATCCTTGAGGGGAAGGTAAAATGGTCTAATTTCTTCCGATTCCCTCATCTCTGGAAAGATTCCCTTCCCGTTGGTGGTTTGGCTCGTCCGCCAGTGATTGAGTCGAAGTTGAAACGGTTAGTTTGACCGTGCGTACAACGGGATTGGAATGTTTCAATTGCATGTTGTCTGTCAAAGCATGGGAAATTCCTACTAATTTTTTTCTTCTAATTTTTCTGATCAATGAAGGATGTTTTTTGTAATCGCAATGAGGGCACATAATATTCTGACTCTTCTGAATATTCAGTATCCATAGCAATTTACTGAAGCCTTTATTTTGAAGGTTTCCATACTGAACTACATATACAATTATAAGTCCTAAAATACCTACTTATTTCCGGTCATTACTTCAGTTAAATGCCCTAAAACAGTCATTAACAAATAATTGTTATTGTCAAGTTCAGTTGCCTGGAATCTAGTGAGCGGTTCCATGATCAGGCTGAAAATATATGTAAAACCCGTATATTGTTTCTGCAAGCAAAAATATTGCCCGAAATTTATGATAATGAAACATCAGACAATCAGTGTTAACACGCACATCAATCATCAACACCCCATGCTATACTGTGTTAAACTATGGTGTCAACCGAGTTGAGTTGAGGCTAGTGATGTTTCATTATAAAACGTTTTGGGCCATATTTTTGCTTGCAAAAACAACATACAGGCTTCAGTTCAAATATTGTCCACCAACTTATAAACTTAAAATTCAACGGAATATGACATAAGGTGTGAACAAGGTTTTTTGCAGTTATTCAAATGTGGAATCTATTGCTTATTTTAGTCTACAAAAGTGAGGGTTAAGATGTGTAGTTGTTTATTATCAAACGTTCCCAGAACTGACTTCCGTTTTAAATATTACATGATTGAGGCATAAATATATATTGTACTTGTCGTTCCAGAACTTTCAGGTTCATCGCTAAAATATACATAAATGTATATTGGTCAAATTATCAGATCTTTTTATAATGATTCATTGCTCCATCAGATAACCTCGAATAAAAAAAAACATTAGATCTTTGTCTTTGAGTCTGCTGTATTGACCTGAAAATACAGTTGTACTTTAATGCAGTTCAGTCATACATTATTCTGCCCGTTCAATTAGTCAGTCAGTTCGTCAGTCAGCTAGTCATTTATTCAGGCAGTTAGTCAGTCAGCTAGTCATTTAGTCAGGCAGTTAGTCAGTCAGTTAGTCAGTCAGTTTATAGTTACTCAGTCAGTTAGTCAGTTAGTCAGTAATTAGTCAGTTAGTGTTTGAATCAGTCAGTCCTCTTAAATTTTCGGACTTTTTAGGATTCCAGTGTAATTATGTAGTTGTTAGAGAATTCGGTCAAATCATATCATACAAATTGTTGTTATTTGTTACGTTACATTAATATTTGTTCATTATGTAACTAAATTTTTTCTATTTTCAGACTTATCGTCGCTAGAAATCCCTTGAATTAACTCCAACAAAATGATTGGGGATACGCCAAATACTACTACAAGTTAAGCTGAACCGTCTACGAAATATCAGAAAAATACTGTAGAATATTGAAAATATCATCATCAGATGAATCTAGTTAAATTATTTTTAATTTACTGCTGGTCTGGTTTTGTGAGATCGATTGATTATCATCATTATGATAACGAGCCGCTACGGTTTTATCAGGTCAGTGACTCACTCACTCACTCACTCACTCACTCACTCACTCACTCACTCACTCACTCACTCACTCACTCACTCACTCACTCACTCACTCACTCACTCACTCACTCACTCACTCACTCACTCACTCACTCACTCACTCACTCACTCACTCACTCACTCACTCACTCACTCACTCACTCACTCACTCACTCACTCACTCACTCACTCACTCACTCACTCACTCACTCACTCACTCACTCACTCACTCACTCACTCACTCACTCACTCACTCACTCACTCACTCACTCACTCACTCACTCACTCACTCACTCACTCACTCACCCACTCACTCACTCACTCACACGCTTACTCACTTGCAGGAAATCAACGAAGACAAACGGGAGTTACCGATTGGCAGTTTTGATCCGTATTTGGAACTGACAAACTACGAAAGAACCATGCTGTGCTCTGCTGTGTTGTCCTTCTACTGTATTGATGTTAGTCAATCATTCAACCAATCAGTCAGTCAGTCAGTCAGTCAATCAGTCCGTCAGTCAGTCAGTCAGTCAGTCAGTCAGTCAGTCAGTCAGTCAGTCAGTCAGTCAGTCAGTCAGTCAGTCAGTCAGTCAGTCAGTCAGTCAGTCAGTCAGTCAGTCAGTCAGTCAGTCAGTCAGTCCATCAGTCAGTCAGAGAGTGAGTCAGTGAGTAAGTCACTAACTCATATCACCCACTCACTCACCCACTCAATCACTCACTGCAGCACTACGAAACAGAGTTTGTCGAGAACAATAAACAGGAGTATTTTCGGGCCCTAAAATATAATGTGCATACGGCCAGAAGAATGGGTGGCGTACAAGACGATCGAGCGTGTTGTTTACAGTTCAATAATTGTTGTCAATCGTTAGTGAGTGAGTGAGTGAGTGAGTGAGTGAGTTAGTGAGTGAGTTAGTGAGTGAGTGAGTAAGTGAGGGAATGAGTTAGTGAGTGAATGAATTAGTGATTGATTGATCGGGTGAGTGAGTGAGTGAGCGCGTGAGGGAGCGAGTGAGTGAGTTGACTGAGTGAGTGAGTGTTTTAGTTTATGTACTCCGCGTAATGCTTCCCGCTATCTCAAACACATCGCCATAACCACTGATCACGAATGCTCAAATGATGACATGAAACACGCTAATTGCAAGTTGGTGGTGAACATCCAGTCAAAGGCACATAAACTAGTCTGTCATTTCTTACTTCCCTCGTTCTTCATAATTAATCAGCCAATCAAACATAATATACGGTCAAAAAAGCCAGTCAATAAACAATCAATCAGTCAATCAATCAAGTACATAGTCAGTCAACCAGCCAGTCAGCCATTGAATCAATAAACCTGTCATTCAATCAATTAATCAACCAGTCATTCAATCAATCAAGCAGTCAATCAATCACTCAGTTAACCAGTCAATCGATCAGTCAATCAATCAACCAGTCAATTAGTCAGTCAATCAGTCAAGTAATCAGTCAGTCAGTCAGCCAGTCAACCGATCAGTCAGTCAATCAACCAGTCAGTTAATCAATCAACCAGTCAATCAATCATTGCAGATGTGCCAACAGCGCCTTTTCCCTACACTTGGATTCTTTTGTGATGCTTTTCCCATTCCTCTTTGCTCTCTTCATATCATTATTTGCTTTGTAAATGTGAAAATAATATGTATAGCGTATCCGCGCCGTCTGTGTAAGCGCGTGCAGCAGTAAAATGTCGTTCATGAAACATTATTTGTCACCGTTAGCGGATGAAAAGGAGAAGAACAAGTGTAATTTCCTTCTCTTTAAAAGGAAAAAAAGTTTATTTATTTCATTAGGCGTGTGTAAAATGATCTGAAAACTATGGATTCTCTTTTTTTACAAAAAAATTCTCTCCCTTCGGTGGGTTGGCTCATCCGCGCGTGGGAAAAGTAATGTTTCAGGAGCGACATTTTTCTGCTGCACGCGCTTACATAGACGGCGCGGATACGCTATACGCAATATTGTTGTTATAGTCGATTATTCTGTTATTGACTCGTTTTGTGCACGGACGAGCACATTATTACCTAAAGTTTCATCTTGGATTCGCTAGGTTTAGTAATAAATTTTGCCGCATAGAGCGAAACATTAGGTGCGAATTGTCTGACCTTGCACAAAATGAGTCAAGAAAAAAATTATCGACAATAACACACATGTATGAAAAATATTTATCTTTTTGTTGTCGTTGCTTTCATAAACGGAAACGCCGTAACTTGACGTCGATTTACGTTATGATACAGGAAGAAAGAAAGTCTCTGGTACGAAGGCGACCGTACCACATGACCGAAACGCCATTAGGTTAAGTTAGCAGTACGTTCACCCAGTTTTAACCCTCTTCTTACCTTTTCAATTGAAAAGGCAGCTTCCATTGGTGATTAAGCTTTTTTTCATTCAAACTCTCAAAAGCCATTGCAGAGCATTACATTCACTCAATCGGCTTGTATGAAAACAAACAAAAGAAATAGTTGTCTAGCGAAATTTTATTAAAAAAAACTTCATCAGTAATACGTAATACACAAAAACAAATATGAATAAACAGAATGATTCAACGAAAATTCATTAGATTTGAGCAGGCCATAATATACTTTTTATAAAGAACATCGTAAACAAAACTCTGTTATCGACGTTCAGAGAAAGTAGATTCCAGGATTGACAAACACACTTTTTCACGTCGAAAAATAAGAGAATAGGTCAACTTTCAGAATAATTGCTAGAAAAGTCTTAGATAATTTTTTTAATTCAATATAAATTAATAAATAGTGGCGTAGTACTGATCGAACAGATACGGGTTACCGGCGGTGATAGCGTAGATTTCTTGTAGTATCGAACGCTCGTTCGCTGCAATGGAGAATCTTTATTAAATTTTTTATATTAACAATAATATAGGAATAATCAGAACTGCTTAAACGAATACAAAAAAGTTCAGAGTATGCTTCCAACCACTGTCCGACTTGATCCATTGTTTGTGTTTGTAGAAGTTGACCGCTGACTGGGCTTCTCGCATCGAATAGTTGTTGGTCGTCAATGAGATAAACGGGTCGAAACAGTGCACACCCTGTAGTTAGTTAGTGAGTGAGTGAGTGAGTGAGTGAGTGAAGTAAGCATCAAAACTAGTCAGCTTCAATCATAAAGTAAAACACGTGAATATAGTGCGTGAATATGGGAATGCGTTAACGATGAAGTTAGTGAGTGAGTTATGTCCACAAAATCGAACAACCAACCATTCAGTAGGTTACTAAATATACCATTCAATCAGTAAATCATGATCAATAAATCGTTAAAAGGCCATCGATCAAGCAGTCAATCAATCAATCGCAAAATAACGAAATAATCACTAAATCATAATCATTCAATCAATAAACCAACCAATAAACCAATCAATAAACCAATCAATTAATTAATCAATAAACCAACCAATCAATCAATAAATCAATCAATCAATCACTCAACTCAATCAATCAATAAACCGACCAATCAATAAACCAATCAATCATTCAGTAAACCAAACAATCAATCAATAAACCAATCAATCAATAAACCAATCAATCAATAAACCAATCATCAATAAACCAATCAATCATTCAGTAAACCAAACAATCAATCAATAAACCAATCAATCAATAAACCAATCAATCAATCACACACAAACAACCATTCCCAGTAATGACTTCGGTGTTTCACTATTCACCTGACCGCTCCCGCTGAGTGAGTTCAGTCAATAAAACAGACTATCGAGCAACCCATCGATCGTTTAGTCAATCAATCAAACAACCAATCAATCAGTAAACCCCTGAACAACCAACTAATCAATCAATCAATCAATGAACCAATCAATCACACACAAACATCCATTCCCAGCAATGCCTTTGGTGTTTCACTCTTCACCTGTCCGCCACGGTATTGCGCCCGTCGGAACTCACTCGATTGAATCGACCCGATTACAGCACCGTTGTTCTGAAATAGTGATTGATTAGATAATTGATTGAATGAGTGATCAAATGAATAATTGATTGATTGGAAGATTGATTGAAAGACGAGATGATGAATTGAATGATTGATTAAGAAGAGGATTGATTGATTGATTGGATTGATTGAATGGAAATTATAGGAATGGCTTGATCTTAGACCCCGTTGTACTGAGACTAAGTCTGACTGACTGATTGAATGAAGACGAAACTCACCCAATCTTCTTTTATCAGTCGCTGCAAATGATTCACGATTGCCAGCTGGCTGGCCGGTGTCTGAAGAAAACGTGGACATGAATAAATAGATTAGTTCGATAAAAAAAACTAATAAAATAATGTAAAATAAATAAATAAGACGAAAAATTTCTTTCTTATCTAATGAAGATATTTGCATGGATAAAAAACAAAATATATAGAACAGAAACGATTCCTATTTTTACAAAGATATCAGAATAACGTATCTCAATGCAAAAACTATAGTTTCAAATAACCAGAAACAAATCAGAGCGTCGAATCGAGGTGGAATGAAATAGTGAGTTGGCCTCATTGAGGGTGACGAGTAGTCGGATGCTGTAAAACAACGCGTTCATCACAACAACTAACAACAACAATGCTCACAGTCACAACTACCAGAGAAACAACCAACAACCCCAACAACAACAACAACAACAACAATAACAAACAACCAGAAAACATGAAGAACCAACTCGTTCTTATTGGCGTAATGTTTCAGTTCCCTGAACAAGGCACCCACGCAGTCGGTGGCGAACTTGGCACGGGCGATGCCCTGAAAGATAAAGATGGACATGGTTTAATAAATTATTTCTTGGTCATCCGTGTTTTACTATGACTTCTCCATTAATTGAAGCCATCGAGGAAAACTAATACCATATCAGAATGTGGTGTTATCGTAGTGGATTTAGAGTTGAATAAACTGACTGGCAATGACAGAAACCCCAGAGCAACGCGTCAGGATCTGTGTCTCAAGTAAGGTTTCGAACTTTAGTTAGGAACGCCGGTTTTCGAGGCTGGCATCCTACGCACTAGACTAGACAGGCGACAAAAAATAGTCAAGTTCACTCATGCTTTGGTATGACCTGGGCTTGGCCATCATGAGATGAAAAAAACATGAATGAATCAATCGCGTTGCTCCAACCATCAATTGACGGACAAGATGATTTTCTCAAATAATATTAATGAATTAAGAGGAATACGTAAACCAACAAAGTCAATCAGAGACATCAACGGCTCACCCTCCTTCAACGATTCGAATTCGGTGAATGTATAGGTCTTAGTGGTGGGCAGTTCCTGTAATGGTTGGAAACAAACAATAAAATTTTCTTTCTATATAATCACTCAATTACTAATTTTATTCGGGCAGTCACTTGCTTAGCCACTGACGCAGTTATTCAGTCAAAAAATTAATCAATCATTCACTCACTCACTCATTTACTCTTTCACTCACTCACACACTCACTCACTCATTCACTCACTCACTCACTCACTCACTCACTTGCTCGCTCCTTCACTCATTCTGAATCTCACTCACTCACTCACTTGCTCGCTCGCTCACTCATTCTGAATCTCACTCACTCACTCGCTCGCTCACTCATTCTGAATCTCACTCACTCACTCACTCACTCACTCATTCTGAATCTCACTCACTCAATCATGTAATCACCAACCACGAATTTCTCGTGTAGATGTTGATTCAGTTGTTTGAACATGGTGAGCAGGTTGACAGCCTCCAGCGGTGTATCAATCCATCCATTATAGGTGTTGGTCGAGATCTCATGAACGCCGCGGGTCAGCATCAACACTGCAACAACAACAGAATATAACAACAATGAAAATTACAACAACAATAAAGAATACAACAACAAAAACAACAACAACGAAGCAACAACAACAACAATGAAGAATTCAACATATCTTTCAACAGACACGACCACAAAATCAACATGGGTATCAACAATATCCACAACAACAATCCATCCTCCAAAAAATTCACACTTTTGAGTACTTCTAACCTAACCTTCAGAAACAATTAGTATTCTACTTTCCGAAACCGCCAAAATGAGGGGAGAATTCAACATCTGTTTTTCTTTCTCATCCACAACAAAAACAACAACGACAACAACAACAACATCAACAACAACAAGGTCAACAACAACACCCAACCATGCGGTATATGCAGCACACAGCATTGATTCTGCACGCCCCAGATTAGCATCTGCAGGATAGTCGTCTGTTTGCCAGTGCCAAATTCGCCCATAACCAATAATCGGAGATGCGGATTATCCGCTGATATCTGATTGGCATAGTTGACCAGATCCAATAATGGTCGGCGAGCCATCACCCACAGATCGTTGAACATTTGTAACTGAAAAATAAGAAGAGTTTTCACTTATTGACTTTATCTAAAATTTTTTGTATTATAAAAAACTCTTCGTGTTATTCTATTATACATTCTATCTAGGTGTAATCAGAATTTCTCGTTAATCAGAATTCAGAGTTTTTGGGTAAAATCAATCTTTGCTTTTGGTCATGATCCTAATTTTCCTAAGAAAAACTGCCCATATAAACTAATTTAGATTATCAGATACCTTGATTTGATCCACTTATATCGAACATCATTATCCATTCATACCACTAGCTAATTATTTTCACAATTTTTCTAGAGTCAGGTTTCGAACCCAAAATCACCAGTTTTTGAAGATGACGTCCTTACCACTAGACTAAACTTATTTTACACTAAACTAAATTTATTTATAATCTCAAGTGTTATGTCTCTACTCAGCGATTAGACTCATTTTTATTATTTAATAACCTGTTTATACGTTCGCGGCGAAATCATATGTTTGCTATTGAGGCCGAGTGTTTCGATGAATGATTCAGGGATCTGGTACCAGAGTCCCTCGTGTCGAACGGTCAGGGCCGACTGCAATTGAGGAGTCGGTGAGTAATTCAGTGAGTGAGTGAGTGAGTCGGCGAGGAAATCAGTGAGTGAGTGAGTCGGCGAGTAAATCAGTGAGCGAGTGAGTCGGTGAGTAAATCAGTGAGCGAGTGAGTCGGCGAGTAAATCAATGAGTGAGTGAGTCGGCGAGTAAATCATTGAGTGAGTAAGTCGGCGAGTAAATCAGTGAGTGATTCGTTGAGTAAATCAGCGTGTGAGTGAGTCGGCGAGTAAATCAGTGAGTGATTCGTTGAGTAAATCAGCGTGTGAGTGAGTGAGTGGGCGAGTAAATCAGTGAGTGAATGAGTCGGCGAGGAAGGAGTGAGTCGGGTCGAATGTTGATTGTTGTTGATTGACTGGGAATTGAGGCAGTCGATGAGAAACCGAGCGGAGGTAGTTAATTTGGTGATAATACACGGAACGGTGAACGAGTGAACTCAACTTCAGATATGTAATTTTATGGCTCTTAATTGGTCAACAATTCTTTCCAACAGAAGTTAAACGTGCTTTCACGTAAAGCGAACTCGGAACTGCTAATTTCCTCCCTCAGCTCCTACGCAAGCCTCTGTCCATCTTCATAACGAAAATGACTGTTAGTAACCGCCTAACCACTTGATCAGTAGTGGACTGCCACGGCACGGATGAGCTCGTGGCGGCGGCCGCCGTGGCCGACGACGCATGGCGAACGGCGATATTGGCCAATTGTGTGCCGATCCGGGTGAACATGGCTGGAAAATATGGCGAAAAGTCATGGTACGTGGAACAGAAACAACTGAATGAAGTGACGTTACATTATAAAATTTGCCCAGGATTTTTTTGAACATGATGGGCTATCCTTTGAAAGTAGCATGTTACTCTTTCATGCTCACACTCACTAGCGGACGAGAATGGGAGGGAAAAGTGGATTACCTCCTCTTTGAAGATTTAAAAAAGTAGAATTTGTTTCTTTAAGTGTAGGTAAAATGGTTTGAAAACTTCGGATTCCCTCATCTTTGACATCGAAACGCCCCGGGTTAGCTCGTCCGCCAGAGAGACATGTCACGTAAGAAAAGAAACAACTGAATGAAGTGCCGTTACATAATAAAATTTTTGCCCAGCATTGTTCCAAACAGGATGGCATAGACAACGTGGCCAAAAGTCGTGTTAAGTAACGGACACATTTGATAGAAAGTAAAATTTGACCATAATTTTCTTCCCTGTTTTAAATTATTCCAAACAGGGGATGTAGCCAATAACCAGAAGGGATTTTGAACATTTCAAAACGAGTTTTTTTCAGGAAAAATGTTCGTTGATTTTTTTCTAATATTTGACAGAATCTCGCAGGTTACTCACTCATGCTAACACTGTAAAACAGTGAAAATACTCATCACAATACATCTGCTGTGAAGGATAAATGATACCCTTGCATCACGTAAACGAATAAACACGTTGTTACTTCGATGCTATTCTCCTGCTGAATATATACTTTCTTATTATCACAAATAGGCAATAATAGAATGGCGGCATGATCAACAAACAAGAGTAACGAATAACCGAAAAGTAATAAAAATGAAATGAAGTGAGTGAAAATTCCTTGTTGAATATAAACAAAAATAACAGGAGCAGAAGCAAAACACATACAGACGCATGTTGTATCAAAGAATATATTTCTTATTCTAATAAAACCAACTCATTCATCTGTTAGAATATATTTTATTTGATAAAAGACTAAGTTCGAAAGCACCACCTTTTCTCATTGATTTTGATGTCATTGCCCGTGAGTTTTTACAGTTTGATATTGAAATTGCTTCGTACGAAAGCATGATATTTCGAACGACCCTCGAAAATCTGTGGGCTTTTCAAATTCAGTCTCTCAATCAAATGTGATTGTGATATAGAATAATTATCTTGAAATCATAATATTTTAGTACTATAGAACATTGATCTCGTCATAACAATAATTCAGATCCATAGAACAATTCCCGAATGTTTCTCACTCTACACTCGCATACTGGAACATGTAAAGATCGTACTGTGTTGTTCCTAATGTTTCATGGGTGTAAAATACTCCTACTTTACAAACATATCACTATCCATCCTTCACTCTACACTCGCATACTGGAACATATCGCTATCAGTGAGATAATCACAAACGTCCAGCGCTACTTCGCACGATTCGCGGACGATTCTCTCGTCGTCGTTCAGGTATTTCTTCAGGATCTGCTCGCAGGCACCAGTGGCAATGGCACCGAGTGCCTCGGCACACTCGTGTCGGACCTAAAAAGCGGGAAATTTGAATATTTGAATTTCGCGCCAATTTTTTATATCATCGTAGATAACTGTACTTCAGAGCACTGGCGGATGAGCTAATCCTCGAAAGGGAGGGGAATTTGTCAAAGAGGAGGGAATTAGCAGTTTAGCAACGGATTAAAAAAACATATTTTATGAGTGCATCAAAAAACATTCCATTAGAGCATTCTTATGATATCCTCAACAGTGAATTTCTACTAAACTTTCTACTCAAAATCAGGCGCGTAAAGCAACTGTATATTAACAAAAATACTAATAATCGTTATTTCAAAAATTCAAATTTGGCGCCAAAACCAACCATGCTGTGCTCACTCTTATCGGCCAGTCGTTCCGCCAACGCATCCATGGCCAGCTCATGTTGCATCTGACCCAAAACGTAGGCGATTTCATGACGAAACAGGGCGCTACTGTCGCAGGAGAGTGCTGCAACATTGAGATCTAATTATTATCATTCGAATTTGGCAATTACTCCTTACTAAATTTACGGAAGATAATTTGTTTAGTTTCATCCAACTAATAATATTCGAAACTTTTATCGGTAGGACTGTATTTTCATAGGTCACTCACACTCTCTACCTAGTACCTATGAAAAGAGAACAAATTCTGTCATACTACCAGAGGTGGGCCGCCGGGGGGTGGGGTACCCTCCCCACTTTTCAGGGCCGGCGGGTAGCCTACCCCTCCCCCCTAGACAAAAATTTAGGTCGAATCGTCGATTCGCCTAGTCGAAATTTTTGAGAAAATCGGCCTCAAAACCTCGATTTTGAGGCTCATTTTTCAAAAATTTTTGGCTGTGAGATTTTTTTTCGAACAAACACGTTTTCCGGGTCAATTTTCTTGGTTAAAACCTGAAAAAACCGGTATATGTGATGTTTATACCTTATAATAGAAGATTTTTTTAGCAAAAACAAGCAAAAAAACAAGGTTTTTTGGGTTTTTTCTACCCCCCCCCCCCCCTACCCGACCTTACCCCCCCCCCACACACTTTTCGGGGCGAGGGGGGGAATCTGGGATTTCAAAATTCTACACCCCCCCCCCCCCCCCTTCAAAACGCCAAAAAACCCGGCCCACCCCTGCATACTGCCCATACCACAGGCCGATGAGCAAAGTTTTCAATAGTAGGAGAGTTTTTTTATTCTCTGGAGATAATTTTGATCCCACGGTAAACAACACCTTAAAAGATATAAATTCCACTTTTGGACCTGTCAATTAAGGTGCATTCTAAGAATAATTTTTATTATATATATATTATAGTAAAATAATTATTATAATTATGTATTTTATTATATTTATTTGAAAAAAACGCCGACCTTCTGACAAGGCATTGACGGAGTAATCACTGGACATGTTCCTCAATGAGAACATGGCCCGATAGCGATCCCAGAGTGGCAGAGACTTGTTCAGCAGGATGGCGCGCATTTTGGCCTGATCGTTCGTTTCGTGCACGTTGTACGGCGGCGTTGGGTCTGAAAACAGCTGACTCGGAGTCGGAGCACATGATTACCAAAAAATGCCCGCATTTTTTTGGAACCAACCGACGGTTTTGTACGGATTATCCGACAGGCGTTCGGGTCTGATGATGTTGGTGAAGTACTCCATACGTCCCAACGCCAGCTGACACGTCTCGGCCACTTCCACGACTTCATCATTGACGTGCGCCTTGATGGCGGGCAGCGCGCGATCGTCGCGGATGGCACCCAGTGCTTCGCCTAAAGTTTCAGAATTATTTTTTTTCGGCAATGGGGATGAGCGGCACGAGCCGCTCGTGAATGAGTCAGTCAGAAATATAGAAAAAAGATAGTTTTGAGATTTTTGAGTGATCAAGTATTGAAATGGTATAGTAATAAAATGAAAACAGATACAACGATAACAATGCGGCAGACGTAGTGGCATGCTTACCCCAAAAATAAGTTTGATGTTAGAATTTTTTATTTTTGCAAATTTTCCAATGTCATTTTACGGGGTAAAACTTTTTCCATGGCGCATAAAGGGTTCCAAACGACGTAAAAAAGCCAAGATTCCACATTGTGTCCCCTTTTTAATAAAGAGGAGTGCGCACACGTTTCATACCGTCGGTCGAAAATGTCAATTTTGCCACTTTTGGCAACAAAAAAAACTCGTGGAAAATATGACTGTTTTCAAGTCATCGGAAACGTTTTATCGCATTTTTAGCCGATTTAGAGATACCATCCAAAAATGCCTGTTAATTTATCTTTTTTTGGGGTAAGCATGGATAGCTGGGCAAGTAAGTTGCGCACGAGGAAACCCTGATCAAATTAATCGCAGGCAGACGAGTCTAACCTCCAATGGGAGGGGGATCTTTCCCAAAGAGGGGGGGGGGGGGGGGGGAATTGGCAGTTTTCAGGCCATTTTACCTACGCCTTAGGGAACAAATTCAACTTTTCAGATCTACCAAAGAGGAGGGGAATTCCACTTTTCCCACCCCGTCTCGTCCGTTGGTGTCCCTAACCAGCTTCGTGTCTGACCACGGCCTCCATGGTATTGTCCTGAAGTAATCGGACCAGCGTCGGGACGGCCGCCGGATGCTGCATCTGCCCGAGCACGTAGCCGAGTTCGTGTTTCAGTAAAGCCGACGGTTCATCGTCGAACGCTTCAATGATCTCTTGGACGGCTGGAAGGAAGTACGAAGAATTTTTAGACTTACACTAACGGAAAACTGAAATTAGATGGGACAATTATAGAGAATCACATTCTGAGTTGGGCTTTTTGGGATCAGGTATAAAAAATGAGTAATGTTTTGTAGTCGAGGAGCCTGTTTACAGATTTAAATAAACTATGTAGTCCATCTTTATTTAACCTCTAGTATGGGGCGGCGTTTCTAGCTCAAGTACAATTGGTATTTGGACGACATAGTACTGTAATTTCACCGGTGCGACGAAATATCAGGTTTTCAACGATTCAAGACATCTTAAACTGAACCATCTCCCCCAAAAAATTTACTATAATCACTAGAAATAAACATTAAACACACAAAATATGGTGGTCCTAGGTTCGAAACCGGACTTATACACAGATATCACGCGTTGCTCCGAGGTTTCCGCCGTTGCCCGTCAGTTCATTCAACATCTCTGGCCGTTACGAAAACCCCATTACGGTATTAGACTATAGATGTGCCCTCATGCTCACCCCAAAAAATTTAATAGAGAAACGTAAAAAGAACAGGAGAAACCCGCTAAAAACTAGTGTTACCAACCTTCCTGCGACCACAGATTCTTCAGGATAAATAAGGCACGAAATCGAGCTTTCAATGGCTTGGTTTTATCACGCAGTACTTTTCCCGCCACGGCTGGATCCGGTTTGGGTGGTTCAGCCATGGGTGGCGGATGACTAGATGTTTCACCATTCGTGGATGATGGTGGAATGGTTGAAGTGTCAGCCGACATTATACGAAATTGGCTGAACAGAAAGATTATAAAATTTTCTGTTGAAACATACAGAACAGATATGGAGTAATTTTGATAAATACATAGTAAATTTTTTCATAGTCCATCCTAAAAAAGGACTAGGTGTAAGAGATATCCCTAATTGTGACTGATGTTCTAATTACACACAAAAATATCCGAGGGCTTCAATATTAGAACCCATTCGACTCGGCAGATACAAAATAAATTTTCAACCCGACATTATACATTAACATAGTTCATGTAATCAACAGATGAAGACACAAATTCACATGAATAATACAGAAAAACTTGATGGAAATTATACACATAAAAAGAACATCACCGGTTTAACTTGCTAACCATGAAGAAATACCTTTTTCTAAAACATAGCATTCCCAATGGATAAAGGGCTAAATTTTGAGGTCCATCAAAATCCTGGTCTCTATAATCAGGAACATTTGCCGCTTGAAGTTTTGTAAACACATCATAAGCGTGTGTATAGAGCAGTTCTAAAAGAAGTCATAGAATGATGGATTTTTGTATATCAAGTTTCAGTCTCCTATTCAATTGATAATGCTATTTGAACAAAACGATAATCGTAAACACAACACGTTTATATGAGTAATATATATAATAAAAAAGTAACTACTAAGATACAGCTTAACCAGGTTTTCGTGTTACTCAGCAAACTTTTCACGCGCACAATTTGAATTCAAATCGAATTCTGGTACGATTCAAATTTTTAATTTTTTTCACATCACATTTGGGCTTGGACTGCATATGAGCTCAATGAGTTCAGTTCAAATAAATAATTATGAATAACAGGAAAACCGGACCGATCTATAACAACAATAAATCAAGACAATTTAATCAGGACACGGGAATGCTGTACACGTTCATGCTCTTGTCTTCCGAAACGGACATCAGCTTGCTGCCATCTCCGTTATACGAAACGCCCCAAACTTGATCTGCAAGGAAATGGCATTTATTAACACTTGAATTTTTAAAATTTGAAAATTTTAAATATTAATTTTATACAATGAGCAAATGCCCGTTAACCGAACATTCACATTTAGTTGTGTAGTCCTACGCGATGTATAGATACTGCCCGGTGACACGGCCACTATATTTTGTTATTCGGTATCCAGCTTTGATACAGTGACTTAACAACTAATCAAATTATTATAGGTTGAAATTTATTGGAGAAAAGAACCAAAGTAAACTCATCCCAGACCAACCGGTATGTTCCTTGAAGCAATGCAGCATCTGTCGTTCGCCCAGATCCCATACGCGAACCGTCCCGTCAGCCGATCTGCAAAACGATAATCAGGTAAAGAGCTTTTGAGATTCAAGTGAAAAATTGACACGTTAACGTGTCCAACCCAGTGTAACACCTACTGAACATGATGATTGCATGTTATAGCATACAGCTGTTGGGTTGCGTTCAGTCGGACATCCGACTATTATGCATCACCTTCTCCTACATTTGATGCAGCTAACGATTCACAAGTTTGCGTAGTTAACACTACAACTTTTCACTTGAATCCCAGGCAGCCCTTTATGCATAGTACTAGAAGCACGAAAACATTCAACAATTTCTGTGACGGCGCTGGAAACCGAGCTATCCTAACGTTTACACTTCCAAAATCCCCACACCTCCCTCCATCCCCTCTTCCCTCAAAGAATCTTGTGGTCCCCACCCCACACTCGTGAGAAACCCGAAGGTCAATGGGTTTTACACTTCCAACTGTGAAAACTAGATTACTGGATTTTCTACAATAACACCAAAATTATTTAGTACCAGACCAGCACTACTAGTAGTCAAGTTTTTCGTAGTCTATCAGGTTAGCAACAACAACAACAACAACAACAACAACAACATCAACTAACGCGGAAGCAATCTGTTTATGCTTGGATGAGGCATCTACGTCCAATACCCACGAACTGTGGCCGGGTAACGAGGCGACGATTTGCTGTGAGGCCTAAAAATAATTCATTTTTATAACAATTATTTCTAAATTACAAAAAATTAAAAAAATCTAAATCTATGGTCTAATTTCGATTAAGATTCGAATTTCCAATCGGAGAAGCTTTCAGAGAACAGATTTTTTTTCAAAATCTTCCCCACAGCAAAAAACCCTGCTTAAAAATGTTTTTTGAAAAGAACTTTTATGTTGTTATGTATATTTTTGACATTTGTTACAATGTTACGCGTACTGAACAGAAACTCACCGGTCTCAACACCATTTAATCATGATTTTCCCACTGAATAACCAGAAAAAAATTGACCTCAAGTGTTTTTTTTGACAAACAGTAATTGTTAACCTCCAAAATATCGTGAATTTTTACGTATTTATCGTCCGAGCCGGTCAGCAGCAGTTGAGTATCGGGCATAAACTTCATACAACGAATCGGCATGGCATGACCTGAATAAAAATGATCATGATCGTTTCGTTAGGGTGCCTTCCTAGTCGGAGTTGCAACTTACGTCGGAACTTACTTCCGTAAACCCTTTCCACTTCACAATTGTTTCCAAAATGTTTTCGACATCTAAACAGGAAGAACATTGAGGAAAAATGTCGAAACGAAACAGGAAGAGGTTTACATAAAAGTTCCGAAACAAGTTGCAACTCCGACAACAACAAAATCTAACACTGCTGCTCCTCTTCTAAATTTTTTACGAGTTGTCGAAACTCGTTTTTATAGTATGTAATGTAACTAATACTTTTACCAGTGCGAGTTATGGAAAACGTTGCTCATTTAAAAGAAAATTACGCATCTGAAAAAAATCAGGGCGTAAAACTAATTGTAAAAGAACGAACATTCAAAGTTGCGAATCAGTTTCTGTGTGGCCAGATCGAAGAGATATACAATGCCTTCCTGGGACGCCGCGAAAAGCTGATCACCACTGTTGTTCTGAAAAGACAGGAAATTTAGTCGGTTCTGATAAACATTTAAAAAAAGTTTGCGTGATTTTATGTACAGACACATAAAGAAATGGTGGTTAAGCTTTGTTTCGTCCTATTTAGGTTCTGTTATTCATGTTCTCCACGCTCCAGAATAGGGTTACAGTTTCTATGAAAAAATACATTTTTTCCTCCTCATTTTTTTGTATACCAACCTCTAGGCCAGTTAAATTAAACACGACGAAATTTATATTTTCAGGTTTTTGTGTGGCTGGTCCTGGTAGATCATTCCATGACAAATTCGGAAAGGTTTACCATAACCGACTATAAATAAGATTTAAGGGAAACCATATAAAAAAAACTAACAAAAGCCACGCTGAGCAGGAATTTCCCGCTGGATTCCAACGTGGCCTGCTTCTCGCCAGTAACCGTATTGTAGAGATTCACTTTGCCACCTGAAAATAAATACGGAAATTAATGAGTAAACTTATTTCAATATTCACTTGACTTGAAGACAGGGGTGGGCCGAGTTTGTTTTCGCGTTTCGGGAGTGGGTGAGTGAGGGGGGTAGTCGAAAAAATCTCATCTTACCTCTCCCAGTCCGAAAAGTGGGGACGGGTAGGGACGGATGGGGGTGGTTAGAAAAAAAGTTTCTTTCCCCAAAAAAACACGTTTTTCGTTTGTATTTGCTTAAAAACTCCTACTATGAGGTATAAACATCACATGAACCGTTTTTTTTCAGGTTTTAACCAAAAAAATTAACCCAGAAAACGTTTTTCGGAATAAAAAATCATAGCCAATTTTTTTGTTGAAAAAAATGACTCCAAAATCAAGTTTTTGACGCTGATTTTTTTGATAATTTCGAGTCGGGGGAGGGGGCAGGCGACCTAAATTTTTGTCTTGGGGGAAGGGTAGTAGGCTACCCGCCCGCCCTGAAAAGTGAGGGGGGAATTCCACTCCCCCCCCCCCCAGATCCAAACCATAGAATTAACCAGCCGTACCCGTGGCGATCATCTGTCCACCCGGCGAGAACTTTACCTGCCCCATAGTACATTTACCTACAACTTAACGGAAGGGAGAAACGGCATTTTTAAATCACCAAAGAGGGGGGAATTCCACTTTCCCCCCAAGATCCCTACCATAGAACTAACCAGCCGTACCCGTGGCGACCATCTGTCCGCCCGGCGATAACTTTACCTGCCCCATAGTACATTTACCCACAACTTAACGGAAGGGGGAAACGGCATTTTTTATCCCCAAAGGGAGGGGAATTCCACTTTCCCCCAAGATCCATACCATAGAACCAACCAGCCGTACCCGTGGCGATCATCTGGCCACCGGGCGAGAACTTTACCTGCCACGAGTCCATGGGTGCCGCGTCAATGTGCAGCGTCTGCTCGCCGTCCGCCAGATTCCACACACGAATCGAACACTCGGTCGACGCAGTTACGGCTACTGAAATATTTTTCAATGAACGGCCACAGAAAAGATTTCTTTGCGAATTTATTACGAAAAATAGATGAAATATCAATGAAATTAAAGAGAAAAACGTGAAAAAAATCGATCGATCTCACACGAGGATGCTGAGACACATGGAAAACACTTTTTTATCAAATATTTCCAGCAGCGTGAATCATTTCAGACGAGGACCTTTTGTGAAAAAATAATAAACGGCTTATCTTCCACGTATGGTAGTCACCGATGTGATGTGGGAAAATGCAAATCATCGGCCTGAACTACTAATCGACGACTTTTTCGAGTGAAAATAGTCAATAATAACACCACAAAACGCCAAATTGCAATCTAACAGAAGTGTGACTTATTGGATGATGGTCGTTAAAGAAATGACTCGAACATCCGATGGATTGACTTGGAACATGACTCCATGATCTGCCTATGGCAAGCACCATACGGGATTGGGTGGGACACGGCAAAGTCTTGATCCGAGTGAGACAACCCAACAGTAAAAAATAAAAGAAAAAAAAACAATAATAATAATACAAATAACATATGAAAAAATAAATAATAATAATAAAACTATTACTAACATGCTCCGTCGGCTGATATGTCAGACGATACGATACCGAGTTGATGACCTTCGAGTGTATGTGCACAGCGAACACCATCATCGTTGCTGAAGGAAAGTCTCGGAAAATTTCAAGCGCACCGCCGCCAAAAAGGATTGGCTTTTCTTCAAAGAAGGGGGAATGTGCAAACTGCAAAATGAAGGCCATTTTACTTGAACCATAAAATTTTTACGTCCTTCAATTTGAATTTTTTTCCTTCCTCTTCTCGTTTGCTATTGGACGGGCCAGAAATAAGAGATTAGATAAGATGGATTCTTAGGCGGCGTCTTGATGGGACAGAGCGAAACGCCACTTAGGTTAGGTTGTGATGTATATGTATTATTGTTGTTGATTATTTATTGTTTTTTTTGTTAATGATGGTTATATGATAAACTAATATTAGAGAATGGCACATGTACTGAACTGGAACAGGAAAGAGCTCTAGCGGACGATAACGGATGGGAAAGTGGAATTATCCCTTTTTGACAGCTTCAAAGAAAAAATGTTTCCTACGGTGTAGTTGAAAAGCCGCAAAACTGCTAGTTCCCTCTTTTTGGCATACTTCCCCTACTACCTTTGAATGATTGAAAGTGGTTCCAGAAAATGGCACCATCACTGAACTGGACTAAGAAGAGAACAAATGAATATTAATAATTTTTTTATAAATCAAAATAAATGATTGGACAGTAATAATAGCTTTTATTTTTTAGTTTTATCACTAACCAATACCAGATCTTGGCCGTATTATCCAACGACCCGGTAACCATGGCTGATCGACGTCCGTTCTCATCACTGCACTCGCGCCACTGACACGTCCAGATGGCATCCGAATGCGCTGAGAAGATTAAAATTAAATGTTAATAATAACTAAATAAAAATTTATTCATGAATAAAATTAGCCGATAAAACCTTCGGATATATAATTTGACAAAATGTGGAATTTATTCATGAACAAAAAGCCGAAACACAATCACACCAACCGGCTTCTTCTTTGTGAGATAACGCGAACATCACGGGAATGATTTTAGTTATCAATACAGTATAAACCAATGATTAAGTTGGTAGAAAATAATTTTTTTCATTCATTGAATTCAGGTTTTAATTTTTGAAAATAAATTATTTTAATCCAAAATTTTTATTTTTCTAACTAGGATCCGTAAGACTGAAACACAAGATGACTGACTGACTGTGTGTGAGTGAGTGAGTGAGTGAGTGAGTGAGTGAGCAGTTAATAAATCCGTCAGTCAGTCAATCAGTCAATAAGTCGGTCAGACAGTTTTTCAGTCAGTCCAGTTAGTCAGTCAGTCAGTCAGTTCCTTGTTGTTTTTGTCAACTTCGTTATATTATACCCAAAAGGAAGCGTGTAGATTTTCAGTTAGAGTGAACCTAAAAAACTGAGTGAGTGAGTGAGTGAGTGAGTGAATGAGTGAGTGAATGAGTGAGTGAGTGAGTGAGTGATTGAGTGAGTGAATGAGTGAGTGAATGAGTAAGTGAGTGAGTGAATGAGTGAGTGAGTGAAGGAGTGAGTGAGTGAGTGAGTGAGTGAGTGAGTGAGTGAGTGAGTGAGTGAGTGAGTGAGTGAGTGAGTGAGTGAGTAAATGGGTCAGTCAATGTTTGTGAGAATGCTTTAGTGATAAAACTGACCAGATTCAAAACTACCTTCCTGCTGCATGTAAATCTGCCTGCATGCCTACATGACTTTAACTGACTGACTGCCTAATTTACTGACTGACTGACTACCTGACTGACTGGCTAACTGGCTGACTGGCTTGTCTGACTGAATGACTGACTGGCTGACAGCTTGACTGACTTACTGACTGACTAAATGACCGACTGATTGACTGACTGCCTGACTGACTGGCTGATGGCTGATTGCAATCATTCACCTGGATTCCGATGTTTCAAGTAACAAAAACTCAGATTCAGAAAGATTGAAATTTACTGGTTTGCGCATCGGGTAAGTTGAGGAGAACAGTGATAACAGAATCAGTGAAGAAAAAAAAGTTGACCTAAAAAATGTATTGCAATATCATCGCTATCTAATCCAGTACAAAAAATAATCACCGTAGGAAATAGATAAGGTAAGATAAAAAGAAAAAATGAAGCCTATCATCGCTCTTTAGACATAATCGATTCATTTCTAATCTCAAATTCAAAATTGTGAATGTACTTGACGTCTGATCACAATCCATCTGCTCAAATTTTACTCTTTTATTATATCTCACGGTTGCATGTATCTATCGCAATTAGTTTTGGGCTCACATCATCCAGTCTGTTAATTGACCAATAAAGCGATGATGATGATGATGATGATGATGATGATGATGATGATGATGATCATGATCAAAGATTACGACCCGCTCGAACAATGTTGATATGTCGGCACATCACGATGATCAACAGGACGAGGAACACATAGGTTTCGCCCAATATCTGCATCACCGTGAACACATCAGCAAACCACGACTGAAATGCGTTAGACTCAAACAGTTATGTAGTTGATTACACAAGTATAATCATTTGAGAATGCTAAACCCAACCCAACCATCTGAGCACCGCAACTCGATTCCGATTCCTGATTGTACTGACACGCCTGTCGCAGATCGTCCTTGAGTAATCGAATCTTCGACTCCTTGTCCTGCACGTCGCTCATCAGCACCTCGTGACTGAAATGCAACAAAAGTTTTTTAGACAAAAAAACAATAATTTTTTGAGACAAAAAAGTGTTTATACCTGCAGCACGTTTCACGTTTAACAAATGTGTTCAAACAACAAATGTGATGTTTGAATATTTAGCGACAAAAAGTTGTGAAAAAGGCATTTTTCATTTTTCTCACAAACAGTTTCACAAATTTTTATTTCATTTTTCTCACAAACGGTTTTTCAAAAAAATGAACCAACGCCTCTCGCATGTCGTTGATGACGGCCTCGAGTTCCGTGCATTTCTTCTGACTGTCGTGAATGCCGGCATCCTTATCGGCCATTGCCTGATCAAGCTGGGCGGCGGCCTCACTCACGCCCTATTTGTACATCTCGACCAGCTTGTCGAGCTGCTGCTTTTCGAACTTGCGCTCTTTCTGCAAATCAGATTATCTTTCTGCAACTCCTATCTTTCACTACGGAAACACTATTCTGATATGGTATCAGTAAGCCTCGATGGCTTCAGTTATTGGACAAGGCCAAGCAAAGTTAAATTGCCACGTGAAATAAAGATTTAGAATATCTCTTGAACACGCGGCGCCAAGAAAAGATTTGAATTCAAACTGCGCGCCAATTCAGGTATGCGACTAATCAATAATAATGAAATCTAAGAAAAATCTATACTCACCCGTTCAGCATCCAAGGCGCCCGTCACCGCGGTCAGCTCCTCATTAAGTTTGGTCTCCATCTCGTCAGCTTTATCACACTCCTCCTCCAGCTTGGCCTTCTTCTTCTTTAGAAACACCTCTTGCTGACTCAGTCGGGCGATCTCGGCGCGTTTCTCGTCCAGATCACGCTCCTGGGCGGCCAGCTGCAGACATTTTTTGAATGTTAAATTTGGCAGACACTTTTTTTGAAAATGTAAAAATCTGCATAAAATTTGAAAGGGTGTGCATTTTTTCAACGATAATTTGTGTGGGGGATGTGAATTTATATATGACTACGTTGGAACGGGGAGATTGTTAACTTATGTGTGAAACCTCCGAATATCCAAATATAAGTCGAATGAATTTCTTTTCTAACTGCAGTAAAAAATTCCAGTGCGCAATTTAATGATTTATCATTCAAGGTATACCATTAGACTTTAATCGTTTTAACACTAGGTTTTTCTTAGAACAATTATTACAAAAATAACTTTTACTCGATCTGATGAAATAGTCACACACTTAAACTCTCAATTACCCCCTCTTTGACGAAATTCCCCGCCCTTTGGAGAATTGGCTCGTCCGCCAGCGGTACCAAACCTGTTGTCTGATGATCTCCATATCTTCACTGGTGCACGAATTCTTCCGGAGCGTCTCCAGTTGCGAGTTCAGGTCAGCGATCGTGGCATTCAGAAATTGATTTTAATTCCAATTTCATCGATTTGAATCCCAATTTCATTATTGGCTATCGTTCACTTAATAAATATTTTCCATTCAAAAACACACTGAACTATAAAGCGCACATACGTTGAGAACAGCTATTTATGACATAATAATATTATGTGCTTTATACCACTAACATCGGCAGCATTCATTAAAACATTAATTCGAATAGATCATATTCTTAGGTTTCTATCTCGACACCAAATCGGTCGAAAAAACATCAAAATCTTCAAGTCAGAAAGCATTCCTTAAGACATTTATTTTCAGTTAGAAAACAACGTATACCATGACCACAAAGAACAAATAACAACCTATACTTAAACCACAAAGAAGAAGTGTGTAAAGTAAACCTCTTCTGACTCAATCTCGTAGATGGAGTCGGTTTTGACCTGCAGCTTGCGATCCTTCTCCCTTAATGTCTCGGCCATCTCCGTCGCCGCCACCCTGTACTCCTCCTCTTTCTGCTTGGCCGCCTTGCTCTGCTCAGATGAAACCTGTCAACAGTTCAAAAGTTGAAACTATTAAACAAATCGTATAAGAAAAAACTGTAATTAACTATGAAAATATTTTTTTCAACGTGAGCCAAAAGATATGATGCACCCATACATGTTCAGCCTTAGAATGTAACAACAGGTTCAACCTCAGAATGTAACAAAATGAACTTTCAACTTGAATGAATATTACATTTCGGTGACATAATATTTTTTTCGATACAACGAAACTACATGATTCGCTCTATGCAATGAATATAGAAAAATAATCTATTTATGAATACCACCGTTCACAACACCACCAAGGAATCTTTCTTCAACAACATGGTCCAACCTCTTTAAACATGTCACGTTTCTTGACCGTCTCCTGCAGTTCAACGCGCAGCTTCTCGCATTCTTCCCGCTTCGCGGCCAGATCCGACAGGGCGCTCTGCAGAAAATCTTGTTAAAACAAGTATATCATCATAAAAGTCCCGTCTTGCCACAAGAAAATTGACAGATGAAGGACGTGTCCTTTCTGTATTTCGACACGGACTCTGTTCCCTTGGAAGGGATTTCCCCTCCCGTTGCTCCGTTGCCGTGACCGGCCGTATAAGCGTGCGGTCAAACTAAGGGTAATACCCGTAATTGATGTAAACGATTTGACCCAAACTGTGGTACAAACTACAAAATGTAAAGTTTAAACATGAACCCAAGATTCAGGTACCTAAATGCAGGTTTTCCCACATCAAATATTTTTCAAAACCAACCTCAAACAATTCAGCCGACTCCGCTTTCTGTTCGACCTCGACCAGATTCTGCCTCAGCTGATCGCACTCGGTCGTAAGCTGGTCTTTAGCCGTGGTCAATCCGTCCAGTTGGGATGTCAGTTCAGTTATCTGAAAACAATGGTTAAACTGATTATGGGGAATAAGTCTACACAACTCTAGTGTTTTGTACTGTAGGCAGGGATCGGCCGCTGGGGTGGGGGGGGGGCACTTTTTAGGGTGGTAAAGTAGCCTCCCCCCAACTCGAAATTTTCGAGAAAACCAGCCTCAAAATCCGGTTTTGAGACTCAAACTCTCGATTTTAAGGCTCATTTTTCAAAAAGTTTTTGCTGTGAGAATTTGTTATAAATAAATACGTTTTCTGGGTGAATTATCTTGGATAAAACCTGAAAACCGGTTTTTGTGATGTTTATACCTTATAAAAGGAGATTTTTTAAAAGCAAAAACAAGAAAAAAACTATGCTTTTCTGTGAAATTTTTTTCTACCCCCCCCCCCCTCTTCTACCCGACTTTACCCCCCACTTTTTGGGGTGGGGTGTAATCTGAGATACAGGACATTTGGACAACCTGAAAACGAAGCATCTAATTTATTTTGAATGTGGTAAAGGGTTCATAAAAAATATTTTTGTAACAAGAAACTCTTGGTGAGCTGTTATACTTAACACTAACATGCGCGACATGGCTGGATTCCAGTGTTTTCGATTCGGCCACCTGCGCTCGCAGCTTACCAACCAGTGCCACCAGCTCCTCCTGAAATATTACATTATTAACAAAATGTGTTCTTCAGAATTTGCTAGTAACTAAATTTGTTCTTAAGAGTTTTTTCAGTCGAATATGATAAATAACAAAACGTTCAGGAAAAAAGTTGCTCAATTCATTCCGAGTAGGCATATTCGAGGCGTACGTCACCCACGCTTATTGCATAGCAGAAAAATGGGGGGGGGGGGTAAGGCCGGGGGGGGGGGTAGAAACAAAAAATTCACAAAGAAGCCCTGTTTTTTTGCTCGTTTTTGCTTAAAAATCCTATATTATTAGGTATAGACATCACATAAACCGTTTTTTCAGGTTTTAACCAAGAAAATTAACCCAGAAAACGTGTTTGTTCAAAAGAAATTCTCACAGCCAAATTGTTTGAAAAATGAGCTTCAAAATCGAGGGTTTGAGTTTCGAAACCGGGGTTTGAGGCCGATTTCTCTCGACCCTGAAAAGTAGGGGGTAAACCCTCCTACTTCCCCCCCCCCCTGCGGCACACCTCTAGTTATATTATATGTAAACCGACAGCCAGCCATAAGGATAAAAATCAGTGGAAACCGACAACCAACCAACCATACATATCTGTTTCTCGTCACGTTCCCGTGACAGCATCGCTTGACCGGCCTCAAGATCTGCCTCCAGCTCACGAATGCGTGTCACCAGTTCCTGAAACACATAATTCGAGTAAACTAAAGATATAATTATATGAAAGAAAACCAGATTACAATAAGAAACGGGTGAAGACTGAAACTTCAAAATCTATGGTTGAGCAAGACTGAAGCATTATCACTTGGCAGAAAACGGGAGCAGTTGGTAAGATTCTTAAGTAAATATTTGTAATCTTTTTAACATTTCAAAACAAATTATTTTTTTTCATCAATTCAAAGTTTCAAAACATTTTTCGTTAAACATACAATTACCTGATCTGCACCCTCCAACTTGGCTACATCAACCGAGGACTGCAGCTGATAAAATGGTATAAATAAAAATCTGCCTACAACAACTACACTACAAGCAACCTGGGATTCGCTCAAGTGGAATCGCCCAAGTGGTTTTCGCCCAAATGGGATTCGCTCAAATGGGTATACACTCAACTACAAGCAACCTGAGATCGATCGGCCGCCGAACAGTCGGGATCAAGCGTTACGGTCAGGTCCCCATCCTGTTCCAGTACAGGCACCACCGAAACCGAAACATCACCCAAGCCTGAAAATACAGTCAAGAATCTGATATGATTCAATTGAGAGAACCAAATTGGAGATTTTACAATCATGTTTATACACTACACCTACGCTGTGGCATAAATTTATCATTTTTATGCAGATGAAGCTCGGAAAACACGTATTTTCAAGAATAATACACAACACAGTTACTGTGAATTCAGTGCTGGATGCTTCATATTGTGAATTCGGTGCTTCATACTGGAGTTGCAACAGGAGAAAATGTCGAATAGAAACGGAAAACCAATCCAACCGGTAGACGCCACATTCGACTTGAGCGTGGTCTCGAGTAGACTCTGGTCCATGTTGGCGTCCAGCACACCACGATTCAGGGTAGACGGCAGCTTATTATCAGACCTCTTATAAACAAAAAGTATGAAGAAAGATCATAGGAAATTATTTAAAAAAAAACTGATGTTTATCGGCGAACCTGCCACTGGTACACACAGCCAGATCGTCAATGCCACGATCAGCCGATCGACTGTCCTTGACGTTGATGTGGGGCAGTGTCGTGGAAAGGGCGGCATCGAACACGGACGGCAGATGTGGCATCTGAAAGTTTTCAGAAATTCGATGAAAAAATATCGTAAGAGCAGGCACGGTGCTCTTGGTAAAATGCATCAAAACTAAGTAGTCTCAGAAACCAATATATATGCCAATTCCACAAATAAAAATAAATTGGCATGTGATACACATTTTGGAGACCCAGATATGATATGGCACAGTGTTGTTACAGTATTACTGAATGAAACATTTTATAAAACACAGTTGCTACTGCCCCTGTCTCATGAAAAAGTGTGTTGTACCTGAAGTTGCAGGCAATCCTTCTGTGATGTTCCGACGTTCGTGTCGTTATTGCTGGTCGTAACTTTGGCTTAAATACATTTCATTATTCATTTTGAATTTTAGGGTTTTTTTTTATATGAGCGAGACGTTTTTGGTAAACGAATGTAAAAGTCGACGAAAACACTGTCTGGCCTATTTATATTTGAATTCATTAAATTTTGTTTTTAAGAAAATATTTCTGGCTGTGTTGATTATTTTTTATTAATTTTATAATTAACAAATTGTTCAAAAAAATTAGTTGTGTGACAGACATTATTGGGTGCTGTGAAAATGCAACTGATGTTTTTTGGGACGCAAGTGCACAATTTTTGCTGAGATCCACAGGAAAACTTCAGGAAAACTAAGTTTTTATGTAGTTAATAAAAGTACGTTTGAAACGACAAGCCAAACTATTGGTCAGATCAAAATGTCATCGTTCTTTCTGGCCCATCCTGCTTTAAAAAACATACCATACTAACTAACCAGTGGGACTGCGGGGCACTTCATTCCGACCCACAACGCCATTCGCATCCTGTCAAATATGAAATACATACCATGTGAATAAAAATCAACGAAACCACAACGACTTTTTTACAAAAATATCTAACCGACAAAACTGCTCCGATTGCCATTGTAAACGACGACGGCTCGTATAACGATGACAGTAGTATGTAGCTGAATAAAGAATCAAACAGTTAGTGAAGTTTTTTTCACAGGTTTTCAGAGCTCAGAGAAATTTGTTTCGCACCGTGGGAATTGAAAATTGTTAACATATTTTTTACTTTGAGGGTCGTTAACTCACTGAATTGATGATGCGAAGTCGTGTACGGTCTCCACTCATCGGGCACATGCGCGAGTGGTCTCCCGAAGCGTCCTTGACATTCCCAATCAGATCGATGACCGCAGCGGATCTAAATGAGTTGAGAACATCCACGAGAAAAAGCTATTGTTTGTTAAAAACAGATTGAATTTTTTATGTTGCAGTAAGAAGAATTCAAATCAATACAGACAGTCAATATATGAAGTGGTGAAGACTACGTACAAATTGTGTGCGAGAGGCAATATAATGAGTTTCCGGCTTAGCAAGAGAACAAAGATCAGATATTTTAACAACATACTACGCACATGACAGTCTTAATATACATATTGAATAGATAAAAAACCAACTCGCATTCGAATTTTGAGTGGTACGGACACTTCATCCGATATGACTTCCGGGTTGCCTGATAATTTTTATTGCTTTTATATCTGAACTCTCGATTTAGGAGTTAATATGCAAACAGGTAACTCAAGTGGTTCGAGAATATAGTCTATTTTAAATTAGAATAAAATCTACACCTAGACCTAATATAGTCTGAGCGACAGTGTTTTCGGTCTGAAACATGTTCTAAAACGCCAATTGAACTGAATTGGGTCAGGTGTCGAATCGGGGGTAAAAAAGGCATATACGTAGCCAGCCTCACAATAGGTTATCGAGGGTTAACGAACAGTAATACTTCGAAGGGAATAGTGAAACTTTCAAACAAATCGCAAAACGGGCGGATGAGGGGTTGTG
Organism: Daptonema setosum; assembly: GCA_964036265.1. NCBI lineage: Eukaryota > Metazoa > Nematoda > Chromadorea > Monhysterida > Xyalidae > Daptonema > Daptonema setosum. The sequence goes on from OZ038445.1 coordinate 26,200,313, forward strand.
GGCCTACATACCCTCTCATCAGATTAACAAGCTAACAACTAACTTTTGCCATATACGTATCGGCATATACGTATATGCCAACAGCGCTTTCGGCATATACAGGGTGGGGCAAAAGTAACTATACACTTGTTGGAGGCCAATTTCTCAAAAAAATTATATTGAGTGTATATGATGTTATGAGCAATATATACGTTATTATACCTGAAAAAAATGATTCTGATGTCTATTTGACCGTATCTTGAGTTATTTTCAATTTTAAACAGGATTTTCAGTATTTTCATGGTTTTTCTTTTTTTAACGTCTTTAAGTGACCTCATGGTCTAATCAAAATCCTCAATAAAGGATAAGAAGTGTATAAAACGTTTCACTTGATGTATCTGAATGAGAATCGAATGATTTCATCTTCAGAATATCTCTATGGTTCAATTCGATACTGATAATATGGTAAGGCGCGTGTTCAAGATGCCTGAACCACTTTTCGCGGTTTTTGGATTATTGACAAAACAGTTCAAGTTAAATATTTTAATGGACCCTATGGTACTAAAATAAGTTAATAAACATGAAATTTATTGTTTTTAATTGCCTTAAGTTGAAAAATAAGAATTTTGAATTTTACCATTTTCAGACTAAAATCGGTGATTTTCATAGAAAAAGAGGCAATTATTTTATTTATTTTGCATGAATTAAAACTTACTCTCCTGTTAAACGTTTAAGAATATTTTTCTACATTCTATATTATATACCAACATAAATTTTCGTCAAATAACAGTTGATATGGCGAGATAACTGACAAAAATCACTGAAAACAACCGAAAATATGGCGATTTTCGAGAAAAAAGACGCATAACTCATGAAATAAATTGTTGTAAGTTAAAATAAATAGCAGAATCAAATTTTTCAGGTGTTTTGGCATCTGTTTAGATTGTTTAATCATATTGATGCAATATAATTTTTTGGAGAAATTTTGCCCCAACAAGTGTATAGTTACTTTTGCCCCACCCTGTACGTATCGGCATATTCGTTCAGGCATATACGTATATGCCTTTTTACCCCCGATTCCGACACCTGCCCCACTGAATTTTTCCTATTAACGGGCCACATACAGCTCGTTTGTAAATAAACAACTTAGCAGGTATTATAAACTGTAACAGTAGAAAAAACGAACTGAAATCAAGCACGTGAAACTGAATACTGTAAAGGTATCCATTCTCGCCACCACGTATCGCGAATTGTTGTGTCGACCAATCAAGCCGGGCCCCGACATCATCACTGTTCCTTCCCTCGCCTGGAAGAAAAAAAAAGTCCTTGAAGAATGACTTGTCTCAAATAAGCAGTGGACGCGTTAACTCTTCTAAGGGTGCCTTCATAGTCGGAGTTGCAACTTATTTCGAAACATTTCCGTAAACCCTTTCCACGTAACAATCAATTCCGAAACGTTTTTGAAATCGAAACAGGAAGAAAAAAATGGTAAATGTCGAAACGAAACTAGAAAAGGTTTACAGAAAAGTTGCGAAACAAGCTGCAACTCCGACAATGAAGGCACCCTAGCCAAAAAAGGATTACTGTATAAATTCCGGAGTAACGAGAAATTGTGACCAGACTTTAGTAGATTTATCTTGTGGTTTCATGTTTTAAAAGAGAAACGCTTGGTTCGATTTGAACAAAGCTCCATCTTTGTTTACATTCGTGACCCACTTGCCAGTGGCATATTTTCAAAACCCAGTAATTTTCCTAGAATTTTTCATATACACGAAATTTTATGAGGTGGGTGAACACTGAAATACCACCGCTGCGCGGGCCTAACGCGCTTGTCCTCGCTCCCGCTCGGACAAGCCAGCCTTACGATAGGTAATCGGGGGTTAACGGACAGTAAAACTTCATATGGAATAGATTTTTGGTGACAGAAAATTTTGGCGTTTAGTAAAAATTTTAGAAAAATTACTGGGTTTTGTAATTTTGCGACTCAGTGATCGCTATCGAACGAAACGGAACGAAACGAAATTTTCAAATTCATTCCGGAATGATTTGGGAACGAAATTTCTTCATTCCGTTTCGAATGATTTCGGAACGAAACTTCTTCATTCCGTTTCGGACCATTCCGGAATGATAAATCATTCCGAAGTCGTTAGGTCCAATTCACCGCGTGGTGTTTGCTTAGCACAAAGTCTAAACCGTATATAAATGTTGTGCTAATTTCACGAAACTTGAACTTAGCGACTAATCCTATCGGCAGGGGTCACTATCAGAATCAAAAAAGGAAAGTGGGATTCTCTCTTATTAACGGTTTCCAAAAGTAAAACTTATGTCCTCAAACAGTTTCAGTATCCTAAATGGCATAATTTTTGTCAACTCCCCTCTCTTTGGAAAGATTCCCCTTTCTGTGGGCGGGGTGGCTGTCGCTGGGCTTGAAAGTTTTCGAAACGATTTCGGAATTACGAAAAGAGATTTCGAATCGGAATCGATTTCGTAACGGTTCGAAATCATATTGGAATTGTTTCGGAATTCCGAATTTCGTTACAAAATGATTCCGGAATTCCGAAAAGAAGTTTCGTTTCGAAGATTCTGGAATAATTCGTTTCGATAGCGATCACTGGTGACAACTGAGGGAAGAAAACTAAGAAAACTAGGGAAGAACCTTCAATATTTCTGAGAACTAATAAATGTTGAAGCCGCAGGAAAAAAACCAACCAGGATTCGTAATGACTCTGTCGCCCCTTCACCGCCACCTGCACCACTGAGGAAAGCCACGAGCACCTGATCTGACTGCAATCGGTATTGTTTAATAAAACTACGAAAATGTGGTGTTTGAAATCGTGTGCAACAGATAGTGAAGTAAAAGAAATTGTAAAAAATTCAGAACATGAAAAAAGAATATGTTTTTTCTCACAGATGATGAATGTTTTGAAATATCCTACATGCTAAAACACGTATTTTATCAGGCATGAAGAGTAACCGCTAAATTATCAGACAGGCTAGGACAATGTTGTGATATAGCACACCGCTTTCACAGTGACAACTCCAAAGTCACAACTTTTCCCCCACACTCACGGGAATCAGGGTTCGGTGAAAAGCAGGGCTGGGGGACTTGATTTAAAAGTACTTTTTTAGGTGCCACTTATTTTTTTTCCATTTTAAAAGTGCCACTTTTGAATTTGTCGCCTGAAAATTAAGTGGCACTGAATTCCAGAATTTGAATTTAGTACCAAGAAATTATTTTCGTGCTTTTTAATTTCTCTACGGCTGAGGTCGTAGGTCGTCTAAAATTGGCTAGAAGTAAAGAATTTTGGATTCTGTCAATTTATCACTAAAAAATCCATAGTATTTTACATAGTTACAAAATAAATTCTGGTACTAAAAGAAAAGTTTTACAAACAATAAGTGGCACTTAAAAAATGTCCCGTTTTTTCAAGTGCCACTTAATGAGGTACTTAATTCCCGGGACTTTTAGCCCTGGTACTTTTAATTTTAAGTCCCCCAGCCCTGGTGAAAAGTGTATCAGCGGATGAAAAGGTCTGGTGAAAAGTGTAATCCCCCTTTTCACGGTGTCAAAAAGCACTTTTTTCGGATATAAATAATATGATTGATGATTCACCTTTGCTCGATAAATTTTTCGTCCCTTTTGAATCAATCGTCCGCTGTATTGAATTAGACCAGCTACCGTAACCCGAAATTCAAGCAGTAGTGGATTGTATGGAAACGAAGATGTTGATCATTCTACTAGTTGAATAAAAGTAATATTCAGAAGTACGTGACAAGGCATCCGGAAAAAAACATAATCATACTCTCGGTCAAAAATTTTGGTCCACCTTTCAACCTTTGGCCTTTTATTGCACGGAACTAATGCTCAGGATAAGGGGTTAGTGTACATATACTTACATAATTATTGCATATGTATTATTGTTAATTTAAGAATGGCATACCATAGAAACACGTGTAATATAAATGTAATGTATGCCATTTATTGATCAGTGAATCGCTGTTCGACACATCGTAAATGGCGTCAAAATCGGAATATTAACCGAAAACCCCACAAGATAATCCTTAATCCGGTCATGCCCGATTAATCCCTTTACCCAATTCCAAATCTGACACCGGATATGGATTCTCTATGACCAGTTACAGTCGAATTTTTTGGTTACGACTTTTTTAGGAACTTTTTTCTGTGTAAAACCTTTGCCTCACCCAGTAATTGGTGGTCGGAAACAGCAATTTGTAATTGATGAAAAAGTTTTACATAAAAAAAAAAATTCTAAAAAGATGATTACGACTGTGATTAAGAACTTTTTTGTGTGTAAAACCTTTTCATCAACCAAAAATTGCTGCTTTCGACCACCGATTTCCGGGTTAGGAAAAAGTTTTACACGAAAAAAAGTTCCCAAAAAAGTCGCCACCAAAAAATTTGACTATACATACCCATACACTTTTATCATTTAAATATATACCTCATGGGGTGGGACCCATTATCGACTCTTATACTACGCAGTTTACGTATGTACATATTTACTCTTGAAATTCAAATGATGTATCGAAAACAATTAGAGAATCCGGAGACTAAACAGATAATACAGTAACAAAGTCAATGCGAAAATAAAAACATTTGGTTTTTAACTCACAAACCTCAAACGGCATTTTCGCTCGGTGTTGTTTTTCACGGGTGAGTTGAGTCGACCGAGGTTAGTGATTTACCACTCAGTGTTGGTGGGGTGGTGATGATTACGGCTGAGTGGTTCAGTGATTGCGGTTATGGCTGTCTCTTGCGTTAAGTTGAATGAAGATAATGATTGGGCCTTCTTTAAGAACGAAATGGGCCGACCTTTCTTGAACTTTTGAATGACGCATGTGACCCAACACAACCAAAAAATCCTTTTCACATTTTCAACACCCACACATTTTCACATTTTAACGACCCATTTTCAACACAACAAAGCATCATTTTCACATGAAACAATGATTATACCCTAACCAGGGTTTCTTGTTGCTCCGCATAGTTTTCAGCGCCATTTGAATTCAAATCTGATTTTTTGGCGCATTGTATATTTACAGGAGTTTTTTTCCTCATCAATTTTGAATATAATACGATTAATACGCCGAACTCATTGCATATGTATCTGCGTGACGGGCCCATGAAAATAGTTTTTGTATACAGTAGCCCACCAGCGGACGAGAAGGGGTGGGAAAGGTGGAATCCCCCCTCTTTGGCGTTCTAATTTTTTTAGCTAGTTTCCTAATCTGTAGGTGAAATGGGGAATCGGTCATCTTTGCCACCGAGACAAGTTTGCCACTCTAAATCGAGACAAGTTTGCCACTTTTTTGGGGGGTTTTCAGTGGCAAACTTGTCTCGGTATTTCACGAGACATGTTTGCCACTCAAAATTCAGGAAATGAGTTGCAAACCTGTCTCAGGATAAAAGTGGCAAACCTGTCCCACATCGCGAACCAAATTCCATGAGACAAGTTTGCCACTCTGACTACCGTAATCAAGGCGGCGTCCCTTTGTCAGTGAGTCATAATTATCATCCGATGAGATGACATGGAATATATACGTTGACAACAGCACCTCATTTGAAGCTCAAATTGATAACCACAAAAATTGAAAATTTCAATAATTCTGACATTTTACATCAAAAACAAAGTGGATAGACTAATTCGAACATAAGGAACGCGATTTTCTTACTTATTCTTCCATACCGTGAGTAATTTAATCAATTTTTTCACCAGAGTGAGTGAGTGAGTGAGTAAGTGATTGAGTTAGTTAGTGAGTGAGCGTATGAGTGAGTGAGTGAGTGAGTGAGTGAGTGAGTGAGTGAGTGAGTGAGTGAGTGAGTGACTGAGTGACTGAGTGAGTGACTGAGTGAGTGACTGAGTGAGTGAGTGAGTGAGTGAGTGAGTGAGTGAGTTAGTGAGTGAGTGAGTAAATGAGTGAGTGAGTTAGTGTTAGTGAGTGAGTGAGTAAATGAGTGAGTGAGTAATTCAGTGAATGTGTGAATGAGTGAGTGAGGGAGTGTGTGAGTGACTGATGAGTGAGTCAGTGAGTGAGTGAGTGAGTCAGTGAGTGAGTGATTCAGTGAGTCAGTGAGTGAGTCATTGAGTGAGTGAATAAGTGAGTGAATAAGTGAGTGAGTGACTGGGTGAGTGACTGGGTGAGTGAATGAGTGAGTGACTGAGTGAGTGGGTGCGTAGTGACAGTGAGCGAGTGAGTGAGTGAGAGAATGACTGAGTGAATTTCAAGAAGGTGAGTGAGTGAGTGTAAGAGTTATAAACCATAATCACTCAGTAAGTGAGTATAAGAGTCATGGTACGGGAGAATAAGTGAGAAAATCGCGTTCCTCATGTTCGAATTAGTCTATCTACTTTGTTTTTAATGTAAAATGTCAGAATTATTGAAATTTTATATTTTTGTGATTATCAATATAGCTTGGTCAGGGTATCTTGTTACTAATTATTTTTCTGAAAACCTTATACTGAACAATTAATAAGTTGGGCATGTTTAATATTATGTTATACAAATGAAGTGTGAACAGCTGAAAATTTTGAATAAGTTTGAACGCGCGCCGAAATTTGAATGCGCGCCAAAAGGATTACGGTAAAAACTTCGGAGTAACAAGAAACTGTGACCATACTTTAATAGCTTCA
>OZ038445.1:26215644-26225644 GCA_964036265.1 Daptonema setosum
TCACTCACTTACTCATCAAATCACTCAGTTACTTACTAAATCACTCAGTTACTCACTAAATTACTCAGTTACTCACTTTATCACTCACCAGTAAGCTGTTCAATTTTCACGATCGGCTTCATTTCACTGACGGCAAATTCAGCCATGTTGACCGAAATCACCATGATGTCATCTTCATCCCGTTGTTGTTGTTGTTGTTGTTGTTGTTGTTGTTGTTGTTGTTGTTGGTTCTCTTCCAGTTTTGTCTCGATTTGCGGATTCTGTGTCACATTCGGGGTTTGGTTGTTATCGGTGCTGTTGTTGTTGTTGTTGTTGTTGTTGTTGTTATTGTTGTTGTTGTTTTCTTGCCCTGATCGTTCAGGTTCATTACTGCCTGCAATCCCGTCTAGATTATCTGGTGAGATCGGATCGATGCGAACAACGGGAAGTTGGATAACCAGCTCATCGAATTCGTCATCTACTCGTGGTTGTTGTTGTTGTTGTTGTTGTTGTTGTTGTTGTTGTTGTTGTTGTTGTTGTTGTTGTTGTTGTTGTTGTTGTTGTTGTTGTTGTGGTGATGGTGGTTGTGGCTGTTGTTGACCGCGTAGACTCCGTCGACGTGGTTGAAATGGCTCCTTCTGTTGCAAAGATTTCGGCTGTCGACCCCTTCTTCGTTTAGGTTTTGGAGTGGGTTGTTGTTGTTTTTGTTGTTGTTGTTGTTGTTGTTGTTGTTGTTGGTGTTGTTGGTGTTGTTGCTGATGCTGTTGTTGTTGTTGTTGTCGTTGTGGTGGCAATGGTAATTGTTGTTGTTGCGACTGTTGCTCAGTGCGGACCTCTCCAGTATCACAACCAGAAGACACAATACTTTGATAGTTGAATCTACCCAACACAGTTGCAGCTCTGTTCGAATTGGCTATTGTTTCCACTGAATTTTGGATTCTGGAAAAAAATGCCGCGTATCTCTGATCGAGAGATTGGAATATTGAACTTTTGGAGCGCAATAGACTTGTGGTGCCAGGTGATGTTTCATTTCTTTTGGACACTGGGGAACGAAACTCCGCTTTCATCGGTGTTGCGGGTGGTTCTGATTTGACGATGTCGTTGTTGTTGTTGTTGTTGTTGTTGTTGTTGTTGTTGTTGTTGTTGTTGTTGTTGTTGTTGTTGTTGTTGTCGTTGTTGTTGTTGTTGGATGTACCAGAGGCCCGTGCCAGTTGGTCTGTAGGTGACAAACTGAAAGTACATATGTATTATGGTTTCATCAGCGGACGAGAAGGGGTGGGAAAAGTGAAATTCTCCTGTTTTTGGCGGTTTCTAAAATTAAAGTTTGCTTCTTAAGGTGTAGGTAAAATGGCCTGAAAAAGGGACAATCCCCCCCTATTTGACTAAATTCCCCTCTCTTAGCTCGTCTGGAACTGACAGGAATTTTATAGTCCGTTTATGTCTGTTATTTCATTCACTATCTTCCACATACACCCTGACTCTTACTCGCATTCTTCAACGCCAACTAACTCACTCATTCACCATTCAATCACTCATTAATAAATCCACTCCTTCAACTACCTCACTCAATCACATCATTTAGCTCATTCTCGTATGTACATACACACAACTTTTCACGCACTCACTCATTCAGCATTCCACCCATTCGCTGGTGTATTCATAAAAATCTGACTGGTTTACAAACTCTCTGTCTCACCTACTCATTGAGTGACTGAGTGAGTGACTGAGTGAGTGAGTGAGTAACTGAGTGAGTGAGTGAGTTAGTTAGTTAGTGAGTGAGTGACTGAGTGAGTGAGTGAGTGAGGAGTGAGTAAGTGAGTGACCTTTCCTCTACCACAATCTCCGGTGGTGAATCATCGGGTCGAGACAATCGAGGAGGTGGGCTGAATGGCTGACGGTCTGGTTGAGGTTCGGCGGCTGAAAGTGGAATTATTTTATTTGTTACCTTGTTTTTTTTCATTCTTATGTATGATTTGAACACTAGCGGAGATGTGGAGGGAAAAGTGGAATTCCCCCTCTTTGGTGAGTGTGAAAAGTCCGGGTTTGTTCCCTACTGTGTAGGTAAAATGGCCTGAAAACTTCTGATTCCACCCCCCCCCCCCTTTGGAGAAATTTCCCTCACTTTGGAGGTTTGGTTCGTCCGACAGTGGATGTGAATGATTGAATTGAAAGTGTAGTTTAGTCGATGGCAAGGTAGACTTCTGACGACCACTAGCGGACGAGGGAAGAACGGAAAAGTGGAATTCCCCCCTCTTTGGCAGTTCCAAAAAGTATAAATTGATTCCCTAAGGTGTAGGTGAAATGGCCTGAAAACTTCCGATTTCACCCCTTTGGGGAAATTCCCCTCCCTTTGGAGGTTTGGTTCGTCCGACAGTGGATGTGAATGATTGAATTGAAAGTGTAGTTTAGACGATGGCAAGGTAGACTTCTGACGACCACTAGCGGACGAGGTAAGAACGGAAAAGCGGAATTCCCCCCTCTTTGGCAGTTCCAAAAAGTATAATTCGTTCCCTAAGGTGTAGGTGAAATGGCTTCAAAACTGCGAATTCCCCCCTCTTTGACGAAATTCCCCTCCCTTTGGGAAATTAACTCGTCCGCCAGTGCTTTGTTCCATGTCTTCTAAGCTACTGTTAAATAACGTATATGTTTGAATAGACTTCTTTTTATTGTACTACTGGGATTTTTCTATAACTACAGCGGTAAAACGTTGGTGCTTTCTTATTCTAAAAAGTATTACTGTAAGTCTTATTAGTAATAGTATTATAGTTTTTGTCTTCGTTTGTGCCGTAACAAATTTGCCGTAACAAATGTGCCGTAACAAATGTGCCGTACCATAACATATTTGCCATAACAAATGTGCCGTAACAAATTTCAAATCCTTTTTTTGGCGCAAATTACCCTGACCAAGCCCAAACAATAGACAAAGAAACATACCATCATACGCCTGCAGGTGAGGCAACTCGACATCCTGATCACGTGCCTCATCACGTCCCTCATTCAGCGCCTCATCACGTCCCTCATTCAGCACCTGATTCCGCACATCGCCGCTGAATCCAACTTCGTCGAGGGCAGATGCGAAATTCATGGTGTCTGCATCGACCTGTAAAACAAAAGTTTTCAGTTGGATGACTCATTAAATCACTCAATCACGCATTCGCTTACCACTAATTTACCATATTAACATTCACTCAGTCATTTTCTCTCTCACTCATACCACTAATTCACCACTTTAGCACTCACCAACTCGGTCAGAAAGTAAATTACTCGGACAAACAACTGACTCGCACCCTCCCGACCGATAACTCATTCGTCAACTCACTCCTTCAATTGCTCATTCACACGCAAACTCACTCGGTCATCTGCTCACTTTATCACTAGCAGTTTCTTGTATACATGGGAGAACAATCCGGAACATAATCAGCACATGCACCAGTAAAGCATGCTCATGCATCCACTCACTTACTCACTGACTACATCTAGTCACCTACTCACTCTCTCATTCATCTACTCATCCACTCACTCACCTACTCACTTATTCATCTACTCACTCACTCATCCACTCACTCATCTACTCACTTATCCAACTAGTCACTCACTCATCTACTCGCTCCCTCATCTACGCATTCACTCTTCTACTCACTCACTCACTCACTCATCCACTCACCTACTCACTCGCTCACTCATCTACTCACGCACTCATCTACTCAATCTGTGTCACTCACCTCCAACTTGGTCGCCACCTCCTCTACATCATTGGGCGGCATAAAAGTGACCGATGATTTTTGCGTCGTCGTGGTGACGCTCGTTGACCTCACGTCATCGTTTACGTCAACGGTCACGTCAGCATCCACGTCAGTGGTTGTGGTGGTAGAAGTCTCCAACTTGGGTCGTCGCTTCCATTGCGGATTTGACAGACGAATGGGCGGATTGATAGACTGACTGGTTGATGGGCTGACAGACTGACTGACTGATTCGAGTATGGTCAAGTGACTGTCACGGATTGACTGGTTGACCCGTGTGGATGATCTTCGTTGTGTCTGTCCGCGGGTGAATGAAGGAGCGATGATTAGATGGTTGGTGGGGACGGTGGGTCGTGATGGTCCAGACATGATGAGGGTTTTTTTCTCGAAATATACTTTATGCGTAAATATTATTTCAATTATATTCTGATTGTGGTTTTATTTAATCATTATGGTTGCGAACATTTTCATTAATCGGATTTAACTGGTTGATCTGAAGAACAGAAACGGATAACTTGGGTCAGCTGAATTAGAGACAGATTGGTAGCAGCACTAGCGGGCGAGAAGGGGAGGGAAAAGTGGAATTCCCCCTCTTTGACATTTAAAAAAATATAGTTTGTTCCCTAACGTGTACGTAAAATTGTCTATTTTCTGCTGATTCCCCCTCTTGGACGAATTTCCCCTCCCTTTGGAGGTTTGGCTCGTCCGCCAGTGGGTAGCAGGAGGTGAGTGACCAGACAGTGCTGGACTGATCGGACAGGACATGCATCGATGCATGATAAATATATTTATCAGATAGTTTAATCAGATTTACTTGCTATCCAGAACAGTTTTGACATGCAGTTTGAGTGAATCAATTTAATCTGATATTATATTCTACATCAAGGATCAAACGAATTGTTCCCAACGTGCACAAGCTGGCGAGAAGGGGAGGAAAAAGTGAAATTTCCCTCTCTTTGGCGTTTACAAAAAGTAGAATTTGTTCCCCGATGTGTAGGTAAAAGGGCCTGAAAAATGCCGATTTCCTTCTCTTTGAAAAAACTTCCCTCCTTTTGGAGGTTTGGCTCGTCCACCAGTGCCAAGCCAACACGTGTGGGAATATAATAATATAACAAACTATTCCGCAGATTTTCTGTTGTTACTCAAGCCGTAAATGACTGTAACACACCTTTGGGTGTGTATTGTATCTAGTAATTAGCATAATTAGAAAATTTGATCTGTAGTATTTTATTCGTCTATAACATTATGTATGCCAAGGTACGTACGACTCAGTACTATCAGATCAGTTTGGTTTCTAGTTTATGTATATGATTCGCGTAAATCATTCATAATATAAAATTTACAAACTAGGAAAACAAAAATTTACGTAGTTATAAAACAAATACACTATGATTAATGCCACTGGAAAGCAAAAATATAAAAAGACACGATGCATACAAGACCCAAAAAACAACCAGATAAAAAAACTCGATAACGTCAACATATTGAAACTATAGTCAACTGAAGTAGTTTCCAAAATTGGATGATATAAAAAGTTTTACGGGTCGGGTACATGCAACAGAATGCATTTTTTGTCTAAACAGGAAAAAACAAGTTAAATCAACGGGTTTAGTATATGCATCTCATGATTCGACCCATGAAGCTTCGGTTCCTATAAAACTCGATCATACGTTGCTGGCAACGGGTATTCAACTAGTATATAAAAATGACACGATGTATGCAGCACACTGGCGGACGAGCCAATCCTCCAAAGGGAAGGGAGGGGAATTTTGTCAAAGAGGGGGGGGAATTGGCAGCTTCGGGGCTATTTTACCCTCACCTTAAGGAACAAATTATTCTTTATAAAACGCCAAAGAGGGGGGAATTCCACTTTTCCCACCCCTTCTCGTCCGCTAGTGATGCAGCATGCATGACCCAAAAAATAACCGTGTGACGACGAGTTTGAATGTATTGCCTTGTAATGACGGCCAGCTGTAGTATAACCAAGGTCGTTGTTACGTATGTACATGCCCCCGATTCGACTGTGTAAGTGAGTGAGTGAGTGAATGAGTGAGTGAGTGAGTGAGTAAGTGGGTGAGTAATAGAGTGAGTGAGTGAGTGAGAAAGTGAGTGAGTGATTGAGTGAGTGAGTGAGTGAGAAAGTGAGTGAGTGAGAAAGTTAGTGAGTGAGTGAGTGAGTGAGTGAGTGAGTGAGTGAGTGAGTGAGTGAGTTAGTGACTGAAAGAGAAAGTGAGTGAGAAAGTGAGTGAAAGAGTGAGTGAGTGAGTGAGTGAGTGAGTGAGTGAGTGAGTCAGTGAGTGAGTGAGTGAGTTACTGAAAGAGTGAGTGAGAGAAAGAGAACCAATGAAGAGTTATCGTCGTCGTCGTCGTGGCTGTTTTAGTCCTGAGCGAGTGATTGAATGAGTTCGAGAGTGAGTTATGAGCAATTGAGATATATAGTGAGTGAGTGAGTGAGTAAACGGAAGAATACATACAGGGTGGGCCAAAAAAAGTTTGCGCGTTTGAGCAGTTATTGTGAAAGTTGTATACAAGCTGCGAGATTGCGGTTAGTGCATTCGATTGGGCATATCTTTGTCTACAGAATGAAGTCATATGACTAGGTTTAGAAGTTTACAACAGCAACGGCATAAGTTTTTTTAATGCGCGCCCAACGGATCATGCAAACGTGACCTGAGTGAAATCGTGTTTGTGTGCTCTGTTTCGCTTGTTCCTTGCACGTTTGTCGATTTTAATAAATTTATTTACTTTTTAATGATAAAGAAGCATAAATGATAAGTTTTTTGCCCATCAACTCCGCTTTTTAACCATCATTTGTAACCGAAAGACCATTTTGATGAATTCAAGCCGCCATGGTTGCTTTCTGTAGTTAGTAACCATGAATGATCACTTGACAACAGTTTCGAGGGTTATTAACATTACATATGAATTTAATGTTTGGAAATGTTTTGTTTAATATATAATGGTTATGTTTCAAGCTTTATATGCAGTTCTTTCTGTCATTAAACATGTTTCTAACACAAATTGAACGACATTTTTGGCGAAATTTTGAAATTTTCTTAATTTGGCTTGTAAAATTAGAAAAGAGGTTTGATGAAATTTAAGCCACAAATTATTTTGTAGGTAAAGTTATACTCATTCGAATACGCTATACCGATGCCACACAGCTGATTTACAAATTTCACAGTAACTCCTCAAACGCGCAAACTTTTTTGGGCCACCCTGTAGGCGAGCAAGCTGGTTTTCGTCGTTGCTTCATGGTCTCAACTCTGAATTTGTTGCCAATATGATGACATTGACTGATAAAAGTTAATGTAGGGCAGAAAGATGAAAGTCGATACGCGTTTTTTGGAAAGTATTCATAAAATAAAAAAGAAGGAGAAACTGGCAAGTTGTGAAACTTCTACCTGAGAAGTTATAATGTTTTCCTAATAAAAACGATTTTTTTATTCAATATTTTGCAAAATGTTCATTTTCTTTCCCATTTTTATACTCATCCTTTTTCTTAATTAAGTCACTTCGTAGCCCTGAATTTACAGAACACATGTTTGAAGGAAATGCAAAATATAGGCAGTTTTTACAGCTAACCGTTTTCGTTTCTAAGGTCGACATCAGTAGCAGACGAGTCAAACCTTCAAAGGGAGGGGAATAACTCCAAAGAGGGGGGGGGGGGAATTGGCAGAAATTAGACCGTTTTACCTACACCTAAGGAACAATTTCTACTTTTTGGAAACGCCAGAGAGGGGGGAATTCCACTCCCCCCCCCCCCCCTTCTCGTCTGCTAGTGGTCGACATCTCTCCGTGAGTGGTTCATTGTGTGAGTCGGTGAGTGAATCATTGTATGAGTCTGTGAGTGAATCATTGTATGAGTCGGTGAGTGAATCATTGTGTGAGTCGGTGAGTGAATCATTATGTGAGTCGATAAGTATCGTTGAGAAAACTGACAAGCGACGGCCGAAGCTTCAAATTAATACGCCAGATATTGAACCCAGAACCACCAGTTTTCAAGACTGGTGCTCCATCCACCAGTTTAGGCGGGTAATTAACAAAGTAGATACATCAAATAAGTTAGTCAATCCATGTCGGGTCGAGACTGGTTTCGGATGACGTCAACAAATAGTAAGATCCAACAAGTTTAAGTCATGGACACTTTTTCGTAGTTTTGTATTCTTTTTTGTAAATCTATACATGTATGTAAAGTAAAGCATGAACAAATTTAATTTTTGGCGTAATAAAAATGATAAAAATAACAATCACACTACGCCACTAGCGGATGAGAAGGGGAGGGAAAAGTGGAATTCCCCCCTCTTTGGTCATTTCAAGAAGTAGATTTTGTTCCTTTTGGTGTAGGTAAAATGGCCTATTTTCTGCCAATTCTCCCTCTTTGACGAAATTCCCCTCCCTTTGGAGATTTGGGTCGTCCGCCAGTGCACTACGCGAATGAAGGTTATCGTTATTGTGATAAGGATTTCAATAACCTCTTTGTTTTTTTTAAATAAGGAACAGTGTTTTTCACAAATATCAATATTTTTGTAGCTTTTATTTTTTTTAACATTTTATGTAAATTGAAAACGAGAAGGCACAACAATGACTTGATGAAAAAACAAGAACAAAAAAATGGAATATCACAACACCGCAAAGTAATTCTTGACTGGCACTGGCAGGAAGAGAAATCAAATTAATCCAGATTTATATTTAAAAAACGCCGGTCTCACCAGTCTGAGCGTCACCGATTTTCTTCTGTGATTCTTCGCCAAGACAAAGTTATCCGCGGATTCCACCACCAAAGAACGCACTGGGTCAGGTGGTTGTGAATCCATTGCACCTGTAATGCAGTTGTCGCACACTTACTCACATTCTCACTCACTCACTCACTCATTCACTCACTCACTCACTCACTCACTCACTCACTCACTCACTCACTCACTCACTCACTCACTCACTCACCCACTCACTCACTCACTCACACACTCACTCACTTACTTCCTCACTCACTCACTGCTCACTCACTCACTCCACACTTCAATAAGTGAATGTCTCACACTCACTCACTAACTGGAGCTGGGCGCCATTAATTGAGGAAAGGTAGCAGAAGAAGAGTGATGTCCTGTCGAAGGGTGGAATGTGTCTTGCGGTTCCGATTTGATTTGACCTGCAATGGTTTTTATCTTCATTCAACTTACTCACTCACTAACTCACTTACTAATTATTTGAGTCCCTCACTCACTCACTCGCTTACAAACTCACTGGCTCACTCTCTCACGCACAAACTCACTCAACCACTCAGCCTCAGTCACTAACTGGAGTTGGACACCACGGATTGAGGAAAGGCAGCAGAAGTAGATGGACGTTCTGTTGGAGGGTGGAACGTGTCCTGCGGTTCTGACTTGATTTGGTCTGTAATGGTTTAACCTTCATTTAACTTATTCATTCGCGCACTCACTGACTCACTCGCTCACTCGCTGACTCACTCACGCGTTCCCTCACTCACTCCACTACTACAAGAGGAGAAGGAAAAGTAAAGTGGGATTCCCCTTCTTTGACGGTTTCAAAAAGTAGAGTTTCCTACGGTGTAGGTAAAATGTCCCATTTTTTTGCCAATTCGCCCTCTTTGGACAGGTTCCTCTCTCTTAGGAGGTATGGCTCGTCCACCAGTGACTCACACCCATTAGCGGAAGAGAGGGGGTGGGAAAAGTGGAATTCCCCCCTCTTTGGCATTTTCGAAAAGTAGAATTTGTTCCCCAATATGTAGGTAACGTGTCTTGCAAACTGTCAATTCCCCCTCTTTGAGAAAATTTCCCTCCCTTTGGTGGATTAGCTTATCCGCCAGTAACTCACTCTCTCACTAACCATGATCGACCACGCTAAAAAAATCCGCAGCACAAAAGGCAGCAGTCGACTGTTGATTCGCTGTGTTTCTTTTACTTTTATTGTCGACAAAATGTTCGTCTGTTTCAGTTTCGCATTTAATCGAAGCTTGATCAGGCAATGCCTCGATGACGACGCGCGGTTGATGGGCAATGATTTCTGGAGTGAGTGAGTGAGTGAGTGAGTGAGTGAGTGAGTGAGTGAGTGAGTGAGTGGGTGAGTGAGTGAGTGAGCGAGTGAGGGAGTGAGTGAGTGAATATTTTTTTAATGAAATTAGAGGGGGGCACAAACTCACCCATGCACCAGACTAACCAGAGAACACAGCTTCTTCTGAACATTCTGCAGCAAAGATTTTCGCTGAAAACAGACAAAAACGATTAGGAAGCTAACATACGAAAACATCTGCTACATCAAAG
>OZ038445.1:26238941-26263941 GCA_964036265.1 Daptonema setosum
GTATAATTCAAGCAGTTATGAACTTAACAATGAGTTATCAATCATCCGAATCCCACTTTTTTACGTTCAGTTTTTACGTTAAAATCGTTGATAAATCAAACCAGTTTCTCAAATAACTGCAGCTCAATAATTGGACAAACTTTCCTGTCCAATTCGAAAACAGCTCAATAAATTCACAATGTTATTTCTTTTACAGAGAATTTGTTTTTCCCGGGAAAACCAAACAAATTCAATATTTTTTTCTGACATACTAGTAGTCTATCCCTAGTTTTGTCAATGAATCAGACTCAATAATCAATCACCGAAATTATCGTATCACATAATTTTTTATATTCTACATCAGAATTCACCTTGAAAATTTCCAAAAAATTTATGTATATTGTTTCTGACCGTCAATCCGTATGCCAGCCCTACAGCGTTATCTCAACAGGGAAATGCAACCGAGTTCTCTGAGTTGGCTGGAAACCATCATTACCACCGTTATCGCAATCGTATATGTCACAAAAAAAATTTCAAACATGCGCATCACATTTGTTCAAACTGCGACAAGTTATGAATCCGACCAAGTAGCACGACTAAACTCCTTTTACAGCTTACTAATACAATACTTAGGATGATAATAATAACAATGATTTCACATATAAAATTCATGCTTACTTTCGTGTTAGATAACTTCTGATTAGTTTCTAATCAAAAGGAAAAAGAAGGCACTTCATTGTCGACTGCCCCGAAGGCATATTTGGAAACTGCACTCACTTTTTAACAGAATCCCAAATTCTATTTTTTATTTTAGATCCACGGAGAGTCTAAGTTAGGATATTTCCCTTACAAACGTACAGTCGTTGTTCGGAACTAAGCCTAAGCCCGAAGCCGTACAAACAATCGACGTTGGGTAGCAAGAATTCTGACAAAAAGTGGGTGCAGTTTCCAAATATGCGCCCCGAAGTGGTGAGAACGGCTCGCTGGTGGTTGATACCAGTCTCTTGCGAAGTGGCGTCCTGAAATAAGTTTCCTTTAGTTTTAATCAGAGTTTATGTAAAATCATGTGAAACATTCCAACCTGTTTCGTCGACCAAAAACTAAAAAATAATAATTCATGACGTTCGAGAATGTCGTTTTTCGTCAACGTTCTACTAACACAAAATATGGAAATTTTCGAAAACAAAAATTTTCTTCAGTCACACTTACTGTGTGCACATTTAATTGGGCACCGATGAGTGATGACATCCAAAATATTAAACCATCTGATTTTTTGTTGAAAACTAGTCGAACATCAATTTATTGAAAACTCCTTAGCGAAGAAATAGAAGAATAAATCACAGGATGTTCAAGAACAAACGTTCAGTTGGCTTCAAAGGGATCATCCCCGATATATGGCACCTATCACTGGCGGACCAACTGGCGCACTCAATCCTTCAAAGGGAGGGGAATTTATTCAATGAGGGGGGAATTAGTAGAATTGAAACCATTTTACCTACACCTTACGGAACAAACTCTATGATCTGAAACCGCCAAAGAGGGGGGATTCTACTTCTCCCACCCCTTCTCGTCCGCTAGTGGCACATATGCTGTGTTTCTTGGAGAAGCAGACGCGCTCTCCCCAATGTTGGTGGGATGCCAAATAAACGATGAAGGATACCATAAAGTTGATCGTTTTTACCACTGACGGACGGGCTATGTAATCTTCCAATGGGAGGGGAATTTCGTCAAAGAGGGAGAGATTAGCATTATGGGTAATTTTACCAACAAATTCTACTTTTTTGAAATCGCCAAAGAGGAGGAATTCCACGTTTCCCACTCCTTCTCGTCCGCTAGAGGCGTCATCCTTACATAGGGGAACGATCAGGGTTCATAGTAATTTTTAAATTGTATAAATATCGGTTGACTAAATTTTTTTTGTAAATTGTATTATTGAC
The DNA here is from genome assembly GCA_964036265.1 of Daptonema setosum. Lineage (NCBI taxonomy): Eukaryota > Metazoa > Nematoda > Chromadorea > Monhysterida > Xyalidae > Daptonema > Daptonema setosum. The sequence continues at coordinate 26,240,858 of OZ038445.1, forward strand.
GTTTTTCTATGTTAAATGTACCCCTTAGTCAAAGAAGTCATATCTCTCATCCGCTCCTAGCTCAATTAAGCCCCGAAAGGACGATGTGTAGCCCAACAGTTGTTAAGTAGCAATGACGGACGAGCCGAACCTTTAAAGGGAGGGGAACCTCTCCAAAGAGGAGGGAATAGACAGGAATATACCCATTTGCAGTTTTTTCAATAGGTAGAATTTGTTCCCTAAGTTCTGGGTAAAATGACCTGAAAATTGTCCATTCCCCCCTCTTTGACCGAAATTCCCCTCACCTTTAAAGATTCAGCTCGTCCGCCAGTGTGTAGCCCAACAGTTGTTAAGTAGATACACTGTCGTAGACACCTTGTTTCTTTCTGGTTGCCGTTTGGTTACATGGGGTTTCGTTTTAAAATTGGTCAGAGACAACATTATGAAGCAGCCGAGATGCAAAATTACAAAACCCAGTAATTTTTCTAGAAATTTTACTAAACGCCAAAAAAATTTCACCAAAAAAAATTCCATATGAAGTTTTAATGTCCTTTAACCCCCGATTACCTATGGTAAGGCTGCGCGTTAGGCCCGCGCAGCGGTGGTATATATTTCAGTGGTCGCCCACCTCATAAAATTTCGTGAATAGGAAAAATTCTAGGAAAATTACTGGGTTTCGGAAATATACAGCCGAGATGCTGACCGCTCAGTTTGCACCCATTTAGGGAAAACGGGTAGAGTATGGTGGGGAGGAATTGATGGTTTACCGACCCGTTAGCTGTTACTGACTGACTGACTGACTGACTGAATGACTGACTGACTGACTGACTGACTGACTGACTGACTGACTGACTGAATGACTGACTGACTGACTGACTGACTGACTGACTGACTGACTGACTGACTGACTGACTGACTGACTGACTGACTGACTGACTGACTAAATGACTGACTGACTGACTGACTGACTGATTGATTGACTGACTGACTGACTGAACGACTGACTGACTGACTGACTGACTGACTGACTGACTGACTGTCGGACTGTCTGACTGACCGATTGACTGATTGACTGACTGACTGACTGACTGACTGACTGACTGACTGACTGACTGACTGACTGACTGACTGACTGACTGACTGACTGGCTGACTGACTGACTGACTGACTGACTGACTGACTGACTGACTGACTGACTGACTGACTGACTGACTGACTGACTGACTGACTGACTGACTGACTGACTGACTGGATTAAGAAAACAAAAATGAGATAATCTGAGCGTTCCCCTGCAATAAGTGTTATGAAAGCTCAGCTAACTTAGATCTAACTTAACCTAATGGTGGACTAAATGAGCGACTGACTGACTGACTGACTGACTGATATTTCAAGGGTTAAACGTGCAGACTATTAGACTAGCTAACTTATTCATTTGATACTGCACCCGAGTTCTTCTATTTCACTGACTGACCTTGATTGACTGATTGACCATCTGAAAAGTTCACATATGGATTTGTTGTTTTTTTAGTTACATTTTTTCAGCAAGTTACCACTGTTTTATTTCGGTGTCTCATTTCATATTCATTTTATCTGTTTAAAATAATCCGGTAGTGCATGTGAGTAGTTTTTTCAAATGCAGTACTTAACTCAGACCTTATCTCTCCATACACGTACAGCTCAGCTACCATTTACTTACCATAATCATTCCACTGATAAAAAAAACAAACCTGCCTACATGCCTGATTTACATTCACATAAATACCCGATAATCCAAACAACATAAAAACTTTGCGTAATAGTTTTATAAATGTTTTCTGATGAAATGCTAATTTCATTTTGGCTGCTTAACGTTTCTTTGTTTACAAACTGCTTTGTTGCGAATGTTGTTTTATTTAATTAGTAAATACAACATTAATCAAATTTAGTTAGAAGAAAGATGGCTGTGTCCGCCTTACTTCCTTTTGGATGTTCAGCAAGACTCAGTTGGTAACACAAGTTAGTGAGAAACAAATATGAAACAAAACAATGATCGACAGCAATTAAATTCAATGCAATTCAATCTTCAGGTCGCTGAGTTCGGCTCAAAAACATTTTAGATACCATGTTACAGAAAGTGGTTGACCATACCGAGTTTCTACTTTCTGGTTTTATTGAAGACTGGCACAATGGGTGCCGACGTTTCTTTACATAGTCAAAAGTCTATACTAGCATAAACATACATATGTAATACACATTGTTACACTAACTGGGGATTGGTTACTACGGGCTTACTTAGAATAAACCACATAATGCAAAAACTAATACATTGCGTTAAGATATACACAAAGATTTCTTATAAAATAACTTTCACTCCAATGTTCGGCTTGGTGGACAGCAACCCAGGTTTGCTGAAATCAGGATAAATTTATAGTATGGGGTATATAAAACAAGAAAACCTGTTGATCACTCACGGATGAATTGCGGCTTTTTGGGATCGAATGTTAAAACCGAGACACGAGTTTTGTTCTTTTTGATTGGACAGACATCCATGTGATTGTTTTTTTATCATTATAAAACGAACAATTTTAGTTATTATTAGTTGCAGATCACCCAATTAAGGAATGTAACATAGTTTTTTATAACTAGGAAACAGAGTCTTATTACAACAAATAACTGGAGTTTATCTGGGATCTGATGGTTAAACTTAGCGTTGCTCGACACGAATTCACGTAGATTCATGCCATAGTTATGGAATACCTTCTTGGCACCTGGGTAGCATGAAAACAACGTCTCATCGTCATGACAGCCGAAAATCAAGTTGTCGACGTATATGGTCTTTAATGAGCTGACCAAATTCAGACTGTTGTTGGCTGATGCCAAACTTGATCCCTTGCTCCAATCAGAAGGGAGCTTCCTTCGTTCCCATGGTTAATCTTGTGAAGCGCAACATGCGAATACTGCCATCAATCACTGCCTTCTTCCAGTCCCACAGCCACAAGAATCTGACGCAGTCCCGATCATTTTTTATGAAGCTGAATTTGGTAGAAGGCCTTTTCGATGTCAAGCATAATATGACGGTAAAAGCGAAAACCATCAAAGCCATGACTTCTGGTAGTTGGCACTCTCCTTTGAGAATTATCTCTTTTAGACTCACATCGCCCTTTCCTGAAGACGGATCGCACCGGAGTAGTCACTTTTTCTAAATTACGCCGCGGTGGGACAGGTACAGGACAAAAAGATGTGGCCGGTACGGCGAATTACGGCGAATTCGCTGAAATTTCAGCGAATTCGCCGTAATTCGCCGTAGCCGGCCACATCTTTTTGACCTGTGCTGTAATGTACCTTGTCAGGTGGAGTTGCCGATGGAGGTACATCTTCGACTATGCCTTTCTCTAACAGCTGATTCACGGCTCAAGCAACTGGGAATTTACAAAGGATGAAATCTTCAAATTTGATTTTTACTTTATCCTGTATGACTTTGTTCAAACTTTGATTTCATCTGGTTAACAGGTTCTGTTTTTTTTCAAAAATAACATCTAACAAACTCAGATAACCTGTTATCTGGAATTATGCTTTACTAAAATGAAAAATAAAAATACGTCATCTAAATTAAAATGAAAATTAACAGCCAAGAATGGATAGACTGACTGAAGAAACTTCTCAACTAAACGTTCAAACATTTATTAAAAACACGTTCCCGCGTCTCATTCTTGAATTCAGCCACCTGTATGTTGAACACTACTTCTCTCTCTCCAGCATTTTCTTCTCAACTGTTTTACCAAAAACTGAAATTATTTGTTTGTTCAATTGTTCACATTAAATATAGTCAACATGGCCTCATGACACTCGAAGAATTTAATACGACCTCCACCTGTGCAGGTCATTTTTGACATTGACAGATTGTTTCTTCTACAAACGATGGTAAACAAAACATCGACCCGCATTTTTCTTTTTATATCGCCTCATGAAATCAAATGTGAACAAGCGTATTGAACAATTGGTTATTACCTGGTATATAACAAAAAACGAGTAGTTCGTGGAAGTGTGATTGAACTTATGTTTCTTACTCACTTTCGATTCTTCACCCAAAGAACGAATAGAACACTTTGTGAGTTTATTCTTTTTCGTCTTCTTTTGCCCCCCCCCCTGTTGCAAGTAAACTGCAAAAAGATTCTTCCTCTGTATGATCGTGGGTAGCCTGGAATGAAATTAGTTATTCATAGTTTGTGCAGATAAATCGAAACGTTCCAACCTGTTCTTCCCGCACAGATATAACTTGGTCAGGGTTTACTGTTAGCAAAAATTAATTTTGTGTGCCGGTTACGCACGTATGAGATGAAATTCCCCCTTTAAGCTCTGCAAAAAAACATAAGTTCACTAAGGTGCAGGTAAAATGGCCTGAAAACAGCCGATTCCACCTTTCTGACGAAAATCCCCCCTTTGGAGAGTTAAATCGTCCGCCAGTGACTTTTGTCAGTAGTTTTCTATTCTCTGTTCAACCTCGAAAATTTACGCACGTGAATCGGGTGTCAATGGCACACAATGGCTGACGAGCCATTCTTCTAAATGGAGGGGAATTTTACCAAAGAGGGGGGATTGGCTGTTTTCAAGCCATTTCACCTACACCTTAGGGAACAAAAAATTCTACTTTTTGAAAACGCCAAAGAGGGCGGAATTCCTATTTTCCCACTCATTCTCGTTTGCTAGTGATGGCACATATTGTATGGCTTATGAGCACTGGCGGACGAGCCAAAACTCCAAAGGGAGGGGAATTTTGCCAAAGAGGGGGAGGGGGGATTCACGTAATTGAGGCCGTTTGACTTACACCTAAGGGAACAAACTAAAAAATTTTTAATCGCCAAAGAGGGGCAAATCCCAGTCCTCCCTACCCTTCTCGTCCGCTATTGGTTATAAGAAGCCGAATATAGGGAGAAGGAATCCCCCCACTAGCGGACGAGAAGGGGTGGGAAAAAAGGAATTTCCCCCTCTTTGGCGGTTTCAAAAAGTGAAAATTGTTCCCCAGGGTGTAGGTAAAATTGCCTGAAAACTGTCAATTCCCCGCTTTTTGACAATATTCCCCTCCCTTTGGGAAATAGGCTCGTCCGCCAGTGATTCCCCCTTATTTGGTTGTTTCAACAATAACCTGTGGGTTCCACAAGGTGTTTTGTAAAATAGCCAAATAGCTTCTGATTCGCCCATTGTTTTTAGACATTTTGAGTTTGACTCATCCGCTCTTGGGTCGATTAAGCCTCAACTGAACCGGCCGCCTTGTTTACAACACGCAACTGCGGACGAGCTAATTCACCAAGGGGAGGGGAATTTCGTCAAAGAGGGGGGAATTTTCAAAATGTAGGTCTCTTTACCTACACCTTGAGGAACAAACTCCGCTTTTTGGAAACGCCAAAGAGGGGGGAATTCCACTTTTCCCTCCCCTTCTCGTCCGCTAGTGTTTAAAACACACGGCTTATTTAACGCAAAACAGTTGTTGCCTTGAAGCACTGGCGGACAAGAAGGGAAAAGAACGGAGGAAAACCCTCTTTTTGGCAGTTTCAAAAAGTATAATTTGTTACTCAAGGTGTAGGTGAAATGACATAATTCCAGTCAAGCCCCCCCCCCCCCCTTTGAAGAGATTCCCCTTTTTTCGGAGGTTCTGGCTCGTTTGCCAGTGCCATAAATAGACATCATATCCCTTGCACTGGCAACCCTTGTTATATTATATCTGGTTAAGGTGTTTTACGATCGACATTTGCTTTTGCCCCTAACAAGAACCCCTGACCACCAGCCTCTGATTCCACATATGTATGTGGCACTGGCGGACGAGCCAATCCTCCAAAAGTAGGGGAATCTTTCGAAGAAGGGGAATCGGGCGAAACTAGGTTATTTCACCTGCACCTTAGAAAATAAATAGTACGTTTTGAAAATGCCAGAGAGGGGGAACTCCACTTCTCCGTTCTTCCCTCGTCCGCTAGTGGTACATATGTGGTATTGAAGGGTACCATAGAAAAGGCATCTGTTACCGCCAGAAGGAACAGATGTGGTAGCGGTAGCTGACTGACTGACTGACTGACTGACTGACTGACTGACTGACTGACTGACTGACTAAACACGAAACAGTTTATATAATGTTATATATAGTTCAATCAGAGCACGACACCAAAACGATCAGCAAAAATAACAGGTTGGGTGCATTTTTTCCGTTTGAATTATGTTTACTAAGTTTATTGTTTTTTTTGCAGGAATACGGGAAAGCACGAACTCCCAGCAACCGGTGTGCAACACACGCTCTGTTGTTATAGCTTGTTCATGGTTTCTTGCTGCAGAAAGTTTTTGGCGCGTAATTTAATTTAACTTAATTTCCAATCTGATTTCGCGTGTGCCTTCAGAGGAATTAGAGGAGTTTTTTTCACATGATGCTTGAACAACATGCAAACTTTGTGTTTAATTCATCGCCAATGCGTGCTACGAGTATGTAAAATTGTTTCGACATACCTAATCCTAACTATCTAAAATCTCTAACAGAATTGGAAACAGCATCTTTTGATTCTTCAATTTTGGATCATTAAATTTTTTTTGAGAACTCAAGTTACTCTAACTCAAGCTCAGTTTTTTTCTGAAAACGCTTGAATAATGAACGTAAAGTTGTATATGCCGAACCAAAATTGCAAGGGATTTTAACGTCTTTTTCGATCCATGGAAGTGCTAGAGTTACTCTGGTTCGAGTAAAAATGTTTCCCAGCTTTTTCATTTTCTTCAGTTTTTGTTGCTTGAAGAGACAGTTCCCATCTGATCGAGTTCCCAAAATTAATGTTGATGTTAATGTTGACTTCAGGGTCTAATTCTTTTATTTCTTTTGTGCTCATAATAACTGTTGTTATTGAATCATTGTTTTGTTTCACATCAAGTTCCGTTCTATGAATAGTCTGTTGACATTGATTTTAATAATGGAGGATAAAGAAACAAAGAAAGTGTTGTTGTTAATGGTAATTGATATCCAGTATTCATTTCTATTAATTTGAACATGTTGTCAGCTGTCTTGGTGGACGCACCGGATGGCATCATGAACGCACACAATGGATGGAGTCATGATGTCATCTGGCGCACACCAAGATGTTCTTTGTGCTAGCGACTACTAGCGGCCGAACGCTGTGCATATAAGGCGCGCGCCCGGCCGAGTTCGCCACTGTTCGCTAATAAACTGGAAAGGAGAGGAACTTATCGGTGCCTCTTTATTACTGATCAGTCCCGGAAGATTGAATAACAACAAAGATGAACTGAAAAGAGATGAATAATAATTGGATGAATGTATGTATGAATGCAACAAACACAAACAGACAAACCCTAATCTTTTCGGCAAATCAGCCCCTCTCAGCACATCCCACGTGTCTTTGTTCGTACTATGTGCTTTGTCTGCTAATTCTAATTTTGCTTGTTTTTGATGTCAGAGAGTCCAATAACATTCGGGTGGAACTTTATGTTCATTGTCTGATGCTGCCATACAATTTGTTATTTGGCGAATCTCGTAAAGAGGTGACCCTGACGACAAAGCACAATCTCCTACGCACACACACAAAAACTCAATAAGGCCTAGTAATCTCACATCATTTCACCGCACGAGAGACAGGTGAAGCTGCTCTGACAGGGAAGAATATCGTGCGGGCCAATCGAGACCAGCGATTCGTATCAAGGAAAGGAGGCGAAAATCATTATTCTGAGCACGCTCCGATCACCACGAACCATGGCCGAAGCCAGCTTCTTCACCAAGAACCGGATGTGTGTCTGGTGCTCACACGGACGAAGAAGATCATTATTGTGGTGGCGAGCCCGGCACTGATCACCTTCCAGCCACAGATGGTAGAAATGGCACGATGCCTAAAGAGCAGGAACGAGCTAAAATCGATTCGGAGCCATGTACATACCCCGCACCGCCGATCCAACAATTACACTGATAAATTGTTGATTTTTTTCTATTTATGATAATTTATTATTTTTTTCAATTAACATTTCAAGTTTTCAAGTTCAATGTTTAGATTTATTTAATCAATGTTTCAAGTTACTAAAAATGAGGGGAATGTATGTATGTTCGTTATATTTGTACTCCAACTACTCTAACCCCGTTATTGGTCCAATATTATTATGTATACTCCAGATTTTAAGTACCACCCGTCTGACCTCGAACCAATGGAGCAATCTGGCTCACCCACAGTGTCGTAATCTCCTTTACCAACATCATTAACAACATTGCCAGCCCAATTTGAACTGAATCATGAACTCACTCGCCCGTTAACATGTCTACCACCAGCCTCACAATGTAAATTACGTAATTACACTGTTGCATCCAATGTATACCAACAACAAGACCCACTATAATACGGAATCTAGCTTACAAACTTGCTCAAAATATTTGCAACATACCGATCCCACCACTGATGGACAGCTGACAGACGAGCAAATTCTGGGCGACGAAAATGATGCAAATATTCAGCAATTGTATATTGTTTATATAAGTCCCCGCCGAGTGATGATGAAAGGGTTAATTATCAAAACAATCACGAGAGTTCGGACGATGAGGAACCTCCCCAAAAAGGTTGTACGCACGTAAAACAAGGGGTGACGGTGCCGGAATCGTCATCCAAAACTTAACTAACTGAATATTTTTGTATTTGCATTTTGTAAATACCTATATTATTATTCCGATTTGTGGCGCTCGCCTGTTAACATGCCCCGCACCAACATCACAAAGCTACTCAATTACTATGTTGCCACCAATGAAAATCAACAACCCTATTATAATACGGAATCAATCTTACCAACTTGCTCCAAAAATTTGCAACATTACGGCCCCCTAATGATGGATAACCCGAAATCCCGAAAAAAAACGAAATAAGCCGTTCTCCATTACATGCGGCTCAGAATGATGCGATGAATGACTCTATCGGGTTGGAGGACTGTGATAACCTTTTGGACGAAGTTTTGATGGCTGAGTCATTCAATTTCGGGGGAATTGAAGATTCTAACAATGGTTTTGAAACACCTTAATTCAGAAAACTATTTCCAGAACTTGAAGAGACCGGCCATTCGTTTAGAAAATTTGATTCAATCATTCGTTGCAAACCATAGAAACTGGTATGGCGAGACTTTGAGCAAATTCCTCGGCTCCATGTGATGGATTATGCTGCACAAGCTGCACAAGTTCTCGGCACTGAAACTTTTTTTTTGTTCAATCGTGAATCTATTTAGTTTTTGTAAAGTCCAGAAAAATCATTATACCAATTCGTGAATCTATTTATCTGTCATGAAGTACACAAAATTAATAAATCGCCCAAATTTGTTTGAAAAGCTTTCTTGTTTGTCATTCTCAAACAACTGTGAACGACTAACACGTGGAATTCGGAAGCCAATGGTATGTCACAATTGATGTGCCAGTTGTAGGCGCAGTAACCCTGGCAGCGTTCGGCGAACCGACCCGCATTAACGAACTGGTTACAGATCACACAGTGCAACGAACTGTCAGTGACCGGGTGGTGGGTGTGGGGGCTTGCGGGCGGATTGCGCCCTTGCTAAAAAAAATAGATGAATATGTGAGAAAAACTGTTACATGGTAATCTATTTGTTTTAATATACAAAGTGAGATACGAAGCAAGACAAACTAATCGTTTGATTTGATCGTAAAAAACTACATTGAGACACACTTGTAAAAACAATATGTTCAAGTAAACCTACCTTATCAATAACCCAAACCAGCAGATGGGAAGAATCTCTCATTGGGTTGTTCTCATGCTTCATCTCACCTGACTGTTCGCTTGAAGGCTGAAATGACTGATTGGCTGTCTGACTGGCTTGCTAATTGACTAACTGACTGATTGGCTGACGGACTGAGCGACTAAATGACTGACTAACTGGCCGACTGACTGATTGACTGACTGGGTATCTGACTGACTGACTGACTACCTGACTGACTGACTGACTGACTTACAGACTGACTGACTGACTGACTGACTGACTGACTGACTGACTGACTGACTGACTGACTGACTGACTGACTGACTGACTTACTGACAGACTCACTGACTGACGTCCTGACTGGCTGATTGACTGACTGCCCGATGGATAACTTTCTATTCATTAACCAGAAAATTTGAAAAAAAACACTGTTGTTTCCAATCAAAAATAAAGGAAAACATACCGTACTGAGCTCCCGATTGGAGTCATCAAATGTGAAGGCGGGCGGGGTTTACATCATAGATGGCTAACCGGTGGGTTCCCAAGATCCCATGATGTTCACTTATTTGCGATATGATATCACCTAAATTGTCTCACAACGTAAAGATGGTTCTCGCATTCTACTCAGACCAGGCAGAACTGATAAAAGAAGCATGCCCTGGCATAGATGTCAGAACCGTTGAAAGAGCGCAGGGATCGCAGACGAAACTGACATTGATCGCCACAACACGCACAGAATTCACCGAAAACGGTGACAAAATGAACGGAGTTGGCTTTCTGGACTACAGCCACCGTCTGTGCGTAACCCTCACGCGCGCCAGTGAGGGCACAATATTAATTGGCCAACCTGAAGCATTGATACACAACAAAGAACTAGCTGTGCTCTGGGAGTTCGCACAAATGTGCGGTATGACCAGAGCGGCAGACTAGTAAGGCCGACAACCGCCTTTTTTCTTTGTAAAAGTATCATAAAAAGTTTATAAATAAATTTTATGCTTCAGGAACTTCCAATACTTCCAATACTTTCAATACTTCCAATACTTCCAACACTTCCAACACTTCAACAGAATAGATACCGAGGTGAGGGACAGAATTGTTCGAAGCCTGTTGACCCAAATTTGAAAGCTTATGATGAACAAACCACAAAGAGCACCAGTGCGACAAAGGCTGGGTGCCAAGAAGGAAGCCAAGCGCAACAAGCGCACCAGCAAACCGCACAGCGAGGCACATCACCGAAGTCACAAGAGAAAGCGATCCAGGAAAGAGTCCGAGTCTGAGTCTGACTCCTCGGAGAAGGAGGAGGGGGAGCGGTCCCCCTCCACCGGATCCGAGGAGTCGGACTCGGACCCGGACCCTGCCCCCAAGTCCAATCCGGTTAAAGTGTAGGGTGGGTAAGGCACCCCCTTAGGACTAAGTATTTTATTATATTTGCAATATTTTAATTTGTGATGAACTTGTTGATATATTTAAGTTTAAAAAAAATATTGTTCGTAATGTTTCCATTAACATTTTATAATACATAATATCTGCCCGGGTTTGTTTAGTAAGTGGTTTGTTCTTTAGAAAGTAACGTAAATTTGTAACCCCAATTATTTATTGTAAGTTAATAAGAATTTTTGTAATGATGTTATAAGCCCTCGGATCGCGGGCGTTGGTGTCGAGTTCTCCGGCGGAACCCAGCCTTTGTGCGCTGGGGAGTGTCGGCGCATGCATTGCGCCGATGGACCATGGAGCTGATGACGTCGAAAGGCGGAGTCAGCTCTGGGTCCGTCGGCCAATCAGCGTCGAGACTGCTCAGCGTGACAGGGGTTGGGGGACGTCGGAGTATAAGACGCCAGCGCTGCAGCGATCCGAGGGCAGTGTGTGTTTATGCAGTAAACAGTGAACGGAACCACAAGAGTGGGAAGTGAAGTTGATATATATACACATAACAAAAGAACATTATTTCACACGTTTCGTGTTATTCTCCTGAGGCTTTACCAAATCGATGAACTGTAATACATTATATTTTTGTAACAGGCATCATTATTGTAACATTATTTACATTATTACATTACAAACACAACTCTTGATGGTGCTAATTAACCATGTTTTCTGAGCCGAAATTGGTTGACTCAGCCAATAGTCTACCGTAATCCTATTGCGCTCAGCGTTCCTTTTTAGTCTCTTGAGGCTATAAGAAATCCATGATACATGGAAATCATGCATCGTACATATGTATTTATTGAGCAAAAACTGTGATTTATAGTTCATTTTGTAATTTAAAACAATGTTGTAACGTCATTTTTACAAATACACTATACAAAAGCGTTTGGGCGTATCTAACAACAATCTCCAACTTGGATGCTTGCAGCGCTACTGTACTATGTATGTTATTATAACCATAATAAAAAAAGACGCAGTCAGTGATTGAAAACATTTTTGATAAAAGCTGAAACTTGATTTGAAAAACATGATAAAATAAAAAAAAATATAAAAATTTTGCTCTGGAAATTCGCAATGGAGATGTAATGAGGAACCGTTATTGGCTTACAGAAACTAATAGTTCGCTTTTTCAAACTTAGATTACATTCACTGAATCGTAGTCGAATCAATCAGAGCGTCTGACATTTTCTTCTATACTGCCGTGGCATTTATTATTGTTGATATCTGCTTTCAGGAATATTGTTCGGGGTAATTAATCAGGGGAAATTAACCCTCTTTTTCCTTACGCCTCATGTAGTGTCCCACTTAAAAGTTTCAATGAGAATTTGCTTTAATTTTTGATAGAATGGACCGATTTTGAAAATTTCTGCGCCGATTTGTAGACAATTCTTGGCAATTTTGTTTGACGTTTAAATTTTTGAAAAAGCTGTTAGACAGCAGTTTTAAGGCCAAAAACCCCAAACCCCTTCATTTTCGCCTTTTTCACGTGGTTTTCACCCATTATGATGTTACTGTTATATCATGAAGCAGCACTTTTGTTAAAATGCTTTTTTATTTTTTAACTTGAAACCATAATTCAGGATAAAAATCAGGAAATCACTAAATATATTAATATAATCAACGTTTCTCAATATGACTACCACCACGTCTTCCAGCGACCAACAGTGCCCTGCACGGTAGCATCAGAGATACCTTCTCCAAAAACTTTTTTAGTTCTCGTAGTATTCGAGAATTACTTCAATTTTATTATTTTTAAACTTACAATAGTTTAAAATAACGCAACTATTGCAAACTGGCTGTTGACAAAGCTCAAATTTGATGCGACAATGATGAGCTGCCTTGGTTTGAAATGCCGCTTTCAATCAACCTAATGATTCAAGTATTGCACATGGGCACATGTTCTTTCATGTAAGTTTTCTAATACGTTGACTGTTTATTTTGTTGTTTTGAATGTGACACTTCAATTTTAAAGTTGTTTTTTTTGTTCGGGGCGTTAACGGACCAACAAGAACACGTTTCTATGTGACGCCGATGATCGTAAAATGCGAAAATAAGGGGGTTCGGGGTTTTTGGCCTAAAAACTGCTATCACACAGCTTTTTTAAAAATTTAAGCGTCAAACAAAATTGCCAAGAATTGTCTACAAATCAGCGCAGAAATTTTCAAAATCGGTCCATTCTATCAAAAATTAAAGCAAATTCTCATTGAAACTTTTAAGTGGGACACCCTGTATACATCCGTTTCACAATTTTATAAGTAAATAAACCTAATTCATTTCTCCGTTCCATCAACATATGCTGCATGAGGCTGCACAAGCTACACCAGTTGTCGGCACTGAAAAACAACTGTGTCCTATAAATACAGATATCCAACAGCAGTCAGAGTCAAGGTACTGCGTTACGCCTCATCACATATATCTACATATGTCATTTCACAATAAGTTATTATACCACCGTAATACCGGGCGCGCGGGTGCTGTGACCGTCGTTCACCTTGTTACTTACCATTACTCGAAAAAAACGACATAATATAAATTGCGGATTTTAATAAAAACAATGGAAACGGAGAATTTTAAAAAAAATTTACAACAGTTTATCCTCGCATTATTCCTGGAGTTGGAATCGAGGCCAGTTTGATATCATATCATAATAGACTATCGATCTTTTTGGGAATATTCCCTAAGTCAAGTTTATAAGTTTATCCTCTCATTATTCCTGGAGTTGGAATCGAGGCCATTTTAATATCATATCATAATATGTGGTTAGCAGTCGCCTCGCCGGGTCGACCTATCCAGATCATTCTTCAGGTTGGGTGATTCCATGATGCGAAATTCCAAACCCCGAAAACTTTCCTAGAACGTTTTCTAAACGCCAAATTTTTCTGTCACTAATAATATATTCCGAGTGAAGTTTTACTGTCCGTTAAACACCTATCGTGAGGCTGGCAGCGGCGCACGCGAAAGTTTCCTGTTTGAAAAAATTTCTAGAAAAAATTTTGGGGCTAGGAAATTAGATTCCGTACGTCATTCTTCAAGGCGAAAAAAATATGAATATAATAATATCACACTGTTTGAGCGTCTTTCTACTCGCTTACGGGCACACACAAACGGTATATCGGAACCACAGTTCGAAGTACCCACCCGAACATTCATTTTATTTGTTCCAGAGGCTGGTTGTTTGTTTCTCGTACATTTTCTTGACTTTATTCCGATAAGTTTCAGTGTAAAGATTATTTAAGATGTGAGTTCGATATCATAACTTTTATATTATCGAGGAATTTTTCCACCCAATACATAATATTTAATGAAAATCCGCCCGTCTGAAATCACTGCTGTAACAAAAAATAAAAAAATTATAGCGATAAGTTGACAGCCAATAAAAGCGCGCAATCTAATGCACTGGCGGACAAGTCAATCCTCCAGAGGGAGTGGAACAGTGGAGTGTTCAAAGAGGGGGGAATCGGCAGCTTCGAGGTCATTTTATCTACACCTTAGGGAAAAATTCTACTTTTTGTAAACTCCAAAGAGGGGGGAATTCCAATTTTCCCACCCCTTCTCGTCCGCTAGTGATCTAATCCAGTCCATTGGTCAACTAAATCGGCCAACGATGAAAACGTCCTGTGCTCCGCCGCATTTTTGAAACTGAAAATATACCGAAAATTTTTTAAATTTTTTTTTAGAAATCAAGGCAAATCACTAACCGTTGTCGTATGTTATAGTGTTTATTGCTGATTGATAGATTTTTCCGAAAATATAACATTGTTAAAAGCAAATCAGAACACAGCGAACTTTTCGGTGCATTGGTAAAGAAAATTATTATTTGCCTAAATTTTAGTGCTTCCACAGTACGCTTGAATATTACAATTGTCTCTCTCCTAAAAGTTATTACTATTTTTATCCAAACACATCCATTGTCCGAGATGCAAAGAACTCGGCTACAAATTTTTTCAAGAATCAAGAGATAGTCCGAAAACTTTTCTACGCATTCCAAAAAACACCTGAAATGGTTTTGAGCAGCAAAAAATACGTTTCACTGGGACTCCTTCATTTACTGAAGCCATGGGGGCACACTAATACCATATTAGAATGGTGTTTTAGTAGTGACCAGAGACAAAAGGCGGACGAGCTAATCCTCCAAAGAGAGGGGAATTTCACCAAAGAGGGGAAAGTAGCAGTTTTAGGGTTATTTTACCTACACCTTAGGGAACAAATTCTAGTTTTACAAAAACGCCAAAGAGGGGAATTTCACTTTTTCGTTCTTCCCTCGTCCGCTTTTGAATGGCAGAGAACCCCAAAGCAAAGCGTCAGGTTGTGTCTCCAGCCAGGTTTCGAACCTAGGACCATCAGTTTCCTAGTCTAGCGCCTTACGAAAGTTTCGAATATCCAATAACTAGTGATTAAGATAACTGACTTATCGTCTCATAAAAACCTCATTAGAATAAGAAAGCTTTATTTTGTATTTCTTCAGGAATCAGATCAACTATTACAACACGCAACATTCTTCCATTCAGTCGGCCAGTGTAAAGTTGACCACTAGCGGACGAGAAGGGGTGGGAAAAGTGGAATTCCCCCCTATTTGGCGTGTCCAAAAAGTATAATTTGTTATAAGGTGTAGGTAAAACGGCCTGAAAACTGCCAATTCCCCTCTTTTTGACGAAACTCCCCTCCCTTTGGGAATTAGCTCATCCGCCAGTGAAGCAGGCCACAGCCAACAACATATGGTAGTACACTATAGTACCTTTGGCAGAAGAGCTAAATTCCCAAAGGGAGGGGAATTTCGTCAAAGACGGGGGGGCTCTGCCATTTCAACTACACCTTAAGGAACAATTTCTACTTTTTGAAAACGCCAAAGAGGGGGAATTTCACGTTTCCCACCCCTTCTCGTCCGCTGGCGCATAGTATGAACATCTATCGTATTCACAATCTTTCAAAAGACTAAATTTGAATTCGCGCTTTTTTCAAAAACTTTTACGACTTTCGCAATGTATGAAATTGCCTATCCAGTGTTCTCATTTGATTGGGAAATTAAACTCGTTTTTAGCTTTTATTCTCAATAGACTCGGAACATTCTTCCATTCACTAGCGAACGAGAAGGGATGGGAAATGTGGAGTTCCCCCCTCTTTATAGTAATTATTCCCTAAAGTCTATGTAAAATGGCTTTTTTCTGCTCATTCCCCTCTTCGGAAAAATTCTTTTCCCTTTGTAGGTTTGGCTCGTCCGCCAGTGCTTCCATTCAGTCCTTCAGTTGTAAAACGAGCCCACGGCACGAACGAACCAAGTGTCATTCACAAGCGGACAAGAAGGGTGGGAAAAGTGAAAATTCCCACCTCTTTGGCGTTTACAAAAAGTGAAATTTCTTCCTCAAGAAGTAAGGAAAATGAACTAATTTCTGCCAATTCCCCCCTCTTTGGAAATACATGTACTCCGTTAGAAGACGGATTTCAAATGCGCGCCTTTTTCATTGATTCTTTTTTTACTTTGAAATGTTTGCAATTATATTAATGTATGTATTGCAAATAAAGAGTTGTCAACTGATACAGAAACCGAAACGGTTACATATTTTACTTGTAATTCGAACCACTGGCAGGCGAGCTAATTTTCTCAAAGCGAGGAGAAATTCTTCAAAGAGGGGGGTATCGACAGTTTTCAGGCCGTTTACCTACACCTTCGGGAACAAATTCCACTTCAAAAACGCCAAAGAGGGGGCATTCCTTCCACCCCTTCTATTCCGCTAGTGAAGCAAACCAAAGAGCAAGATTGAACAGTTGGAAGACCGATTTCAAATACGCGCCTTTTCAAGGAACTTCTACGATTTTTGAAGTGAAATTTCATATACATTATGACAGACCGTCAGTCAGTCAGTCAGTCAATTAGTCAGTCAGAGAATCAGTCAGTCTGTCAGTCAGAGATTTCCCCCTCAAGAAATTCCCCTCTCTTTGAAGGTATGTCAGTAAGTCAGTAAGTCAGTCAATCAGTCAGGCAGTCATTCATTCCAAAAAAACAATAAAACAATCGCTCACCAGTCAGCCACTCAAACAAAAAATCAGTTGGTCAGTTGTTCAGTCAGTCATTCAAAAAGTAAAGTCAGTCAGTCAGTCAGTCAGTCAGACAGCCTGTCTGTCTGTTAAACAGACAGTCAGTCAGTCAATCAGTCAATCTTTCATTCAATAAGTCCTTCAGGCAGAAAATCAATTGGTCAGTCAATCATTCAGTCATTCAATAAGTCAAGTCAGCCAATCAGTCAGTCCGTCTGTTTGTCAAAGTCAGTCAGTATGTTAGTTAATCAGTAAAGATTCACTTGTTCAGACGGTCAGTAAGTCACTCAGCCAGTAGGTCCTTTAGTAAGTCAGTCAGTCGGTTAGTCAGTCAGTCAGTCAGTCAGTCAGTCAGTCAGTCAGTCAGTCAGTCAGTCAGTCAGTCAGTCAGTCAGTCAGTCAGTCAGTCAGTCAGTCAGTCAGTCAATCAGTCAGTCAGTCAGTCAGTCAGTCAGTCAGTCCGTCAGTCAGTCAGTCAGTCAGTCAGTCAGTCAGTCAGTCAGTCAGTCAGTCAGTCAGTCAGTCAGTCAGTCAGTCAGTCAGTCAGTCAGTCAGTCAGTCAGTCAGTCAGTCAGTCAGTCAGTCAGTCAGTCAGTCAGTCAGTCAGTCAGTCGTTAACCAGTCAGTCAGTCATTCATTCCGTAAGTCATTATAACAGTCAGTCATTCAGGAAGTCAATTAGTCAGTCAGTCAGTCAGTCAAACAGTCAGACAGTCAGTCGGTAAAACGAGTAAAATGTTGCAAGCCTGTAATAGAATACTTCAGTGATATAATGTTACGCAGACATTCAAACGCAACAACAAACAGAAATGATCCTAGAATGATCCTGAAATGGTCTTAGAAATGGATACCCCACAAATGGTCCTGAAATGGTCCTAGAAAGGTCCCGAAACGGTCCTTGAAATGGATACCCCACAAACGGTCCTGAAATGGTCCTAGAATGGTCCTGAAATGGTCCTAGAATGGTCCTGAAATGGTCCTAGAAATGAATACCCCACAAACGGTCCTGAAATGGTCCTAGAATGGTCCCGAAACGGTCCTAGAAATGGACTCCCCACAAACGGTCCTAGAAATGGATATCCCACAAACGGTCCTGAAATGGTCCTAGAATGATCCTGAAATGGTCATAGAAACGGATACCCCACAAACGGTCCTGAAATGGTCCTAGAATGGTCTTGAAATGGTCCTAGAAATGGATAACCCACAAACGGTCCTGAAATGGTCCTAGAATGGTCCCGAAACGGTCCTAGAAATGGACACCCCACAAACGGTCCTGAAATGGTCCTAGAGTGGTCCTGAAATGTTCCTAGAAATGGACACCCACAAACGGTCCTGAAATGGTCCTAGAATGGTCCTGAAACGGTCCTTGAAATGGACACCCCACAAACGGTCCTGAAATGGTCCTAGAAATGGATACCCCACAAACGGTCTTGAAATGGTCCTAGAATGGTCCTGAAACGGTCTCAGAAATGGATACCCAACAAACGGTCCTGAAATGTTCTAGAATGATCCTCAAATGGTCATAGAAATGGATACCCCACAAACGGTCCTGAAATGGTCCTAGAATGGTCCTGAAATGGTCCTAGAAATGGATACCCCACAAACGGTCCTGAAATGGTCCTAGAATGGTCCTGAAATGGTCCTAGAAATGGATACCCCACAAACGGTCCTGAAATGGTCCTAGAATGGTCCTGAAATTCTCCTAGAAATGGATACCTCACAAACGGTCCTGAAGTAGTCCTACAGGGTGGTCCAAAAAAAAATGCCAACACTTTTGTGCGGAATATCTTGTGACACAGACGTCCGATTGATATGAAATTTTCAGGGCTTAACATCATTATATTAATTTAGATAAATATATAATATCAGAGAGATCAGCCAATCACAGCGGCCGTCACGCCTCATGGCGTGGAAAACTGCGCATGGAGGAAAAACCGAGGTCTACATCACTTGTTGCATGTACTATTATTTTCACTTGTCAGGGTAAACATCAACCTTAGTTGGTTGAGCAAGTAAAGTTTCGATGGATGTCAGCGTTTGTTCTAAAGCATTTTTGATTCTGAACCTTGCTTTTTTTCGTATAAAAACTTATTTGTTCATAAAATTTTTTGATAAGGCAATAAAATGACTTTTTTGGCTTGACAGAAGAATTTTACATTGTTGAGCGAAAAAATTCAAAATACCACTTCAAATTTACTAAAATTTAAGGTAAGACATAGAAATATGTTTATTTCAATTAATAGCTACCTGTCAATTCATGTTTCATTCAAAACGTCTATAAAATGCTTTGTGTCAGCACGCGTACATAGCTCGGTTTTCCCTCCACACGCAGTTTTCCACGCAATCAGGCGTGATGGCCGCTGTGATTGACTGATTTCTCCGATATTATACAGTTCGCTAAGTAAATATGTTGGTGTCAATCCCTGAAAAGCGCAATGAAATTGGTGGTCTGTGTCTAAAGATATTCACCGCCAAAGTGTTGGCATTTTTTTTTGGACCACCCTGTAGAATGGTCCCGAAACGGTCCTAGTAATGGATACCCCACAAACGGTCCTGAAATGGTCCTAGAATGGTCTTGAAATGGTCCTAGAAATGGATACCCCACAAACAGTTCTGAAATGATCCTAGAATAGTCCCGAACGGTCCTAGAAATGGACAACCCGCAAACGGTCCTGAAATGGTCCTAGAAATGGATACCCCACAAACGGTTCTGAAATGGTCCTAGAATGGTCCCGAAACGGTCCTAGAAATGGATACCCCACAAACGGTCCTGAAATGGTCCTAGAATGATCCTGAAATGGTCATAGAAACGGATACCCCACAAACGGTCCTGAATTGGTCCTAGAATGGTCCCGAAACGGTCCTAGAAATGGACATCCCACAAACGGTCCTGAAATGGTCCTAGAATGGTCCTCAAATGGTCCTAGAAATGGATACCCCACAAACGGTCCTGAAATGGTCCTAGAATGGTCCCGAAACGGTCCTAGAAATGGATACACAACAAACGGTCCTGGAATGGTCCTAGAATGGTCCTGAAACGGTCCTAGAAATGGATACCCCACAAACGGTCCTGAATGGTCCTAGAATGGTCTTGAAATGGATACCCCCTGAAGTGGTCCTAGAATGATCCTGTAATGGTCATAGAAATGGATACCCTAGAATGGTCCTGAATGATCCTGAAATGGTCATAGAAATGGATACCCTAGAATGGTCCTAGAATGGTCCTGAAATGGTCCTAGAAATGGATACCCCACAAACGGTCCTGAAATGGTCCTAGAATGATCCTGAAATTCTCCTAGGAATGGATACCCCACAAACGGTCCTGAAGTAGTCCTAGAATGGTTCCGAAACGGTCCTAGAAATGGACACCCCACAAACGGTCCTGAAATGGTCCTAGAATGGTCTTGAAATGGATACCCCACAAACGGTCCTGAAATGATCCTAGAATGGTCCCGAAACGGTCCTAGAAATGGACACTCTGCAAACGGTCCTGAAATGGTCCTATAAATGGTTACCCCACAAACGGTTCTGAAATGGTCCTAGACTGGTCCCGAAACGTTCCTAGAAATGGATATCCCACCAAACGGTCCTGAAATGATCCTAGAATGGTCCCGAAACGGTCCTAGAAATGGACACCCCGCAAACGGTCCTGAAATGGTCCTACAAATGGATACCCCACAAACGGTTCTGAAATGGTCCTAGAATGGTCCCGCAACGGTCCTAGAAATGGATACACCACAAACGGTCCTGAAATGGTTATAAAATGGTTCTGAAATGGTCCTAGAAATGGATACCCCACAAACGGTCCTGAAATGGCCCTAGAATGATCCTGAAATGGTATTAGAAATGGATACCCCACAAACGGTCCTGAAATGGTACTTGAATGGTCCCAAAACGGTCCTAGAAATGGACACCCCACAAACGGTCCTGAAATGGTCCTAGAATGGTCCTGAAATGGTCCTAGAAATGGATATCCCACAAACGGTCCTGAAATGGTCCTAGAATGGTCTTGAAATGGTCCTAGAAATGGACACCCCGCAAACGGTCCTGAAATGGTCCTAGATTGGTCTTGAAATGGTCCTAGAAATTGATAGCCCACAAACGGTCCTGAAATGGTCCTAGAATGATCCCGAAACGGTCCTAGAAATGGATACACCACAAACGGTCCTGAAATGGTTATAAAATGGTCCTGAAATGGTCCTAGAAATGGATACCCCATAAACGGTCCTGAAATAGTCCTAGAATGGGCCCGAAACGGTCCTAGAAATGGACAAACCACAAACGGTCGTGAAATAATCCTAGAATGGTCCTCAAATGGTCCTAGAAATGGATACCCCACAAACGGCCCTGAAATGGTCCTAGAATGGTCCCGAAACGGTTCTAGAAATGGATACCCCACAAACGGTCCTGAAATGGTCCTAGAATGGTCCTGAAACGGTCCTAGAAATGGATACCCCACAGACGGTCCTGAAATGGTCCTAGAATGATCCTGAAATGGTCATAGAAATGGATACCTCACAAACGGTCCTGAAATGGTCCTAGAATGGTCCTGAAATGGTCCTAGAAATGGAGACCCCGCAAACGGTCCTGAAATGGTCCTAGAATGGTCCCGAAACGGTCCTATAAATGGACACCCCACAAACGGTCCTGAAATGGTCCTAGAATGGTGTGAATGGCTTCGCACAGTTTCTAGATTCCTCTCTTGTTGCACAAATTGTACAAATTAACATTTGGTAATTTCACAATTACCTGAGGCTGAACTCTAGTCTAATTCGGGGGTAACGACAGCCACTCTAAAAGAATTTCTGACTGAACATTCAGGTTTCAAGCACCTACATGATTATTAAAACCGGTTTATACAACAGTACCATTGGCGGGTGAGCCGTAGCGAGGGGACTTGTTGACTCTATGCAGAAAGAAATTACGCTATCTGTTTTTATCGTAACACCTGGTAATATATAGAAGTTTGTAGTTTTATTTTCAAGTTTGAGAGGTTTCGAATCAATCCGAAAACATGATGATTAAAATTCCGTCTGACAATTTATCACTTCTTTAGTCAGTCAAGTAGCCTATTAAATGATTAGAACATCAGTAGGTCAGTCAATCTGTCAGCCAGTCAGTCACTTAGTCGGGCAGTCAGTCAGTCAGTTCGTCAGTCAGTCAGTCAGTCAGTCAGTCAGTCAGTCAGTCAGTCAGTCAGTCAGTCAGTCAGTCAGTCAGTCAGTCAGTCAGTTCGTCAGTCAGTCAGTCAACCAGTCAGTCACTGAAACAGAAAATCAGTTGCTCAGTTATTTAGTAAATCAGTCAGTAAAAAGTTGTGAGCGTGTAATTTTTTACTAAGTCAGTCAGTCATTCAGTCAGTCAGACTTACAGTCAGTCAATCAGTCAGTCTATCAGTCAGGGACTCATTCGATGAGGCAGTCACACATTGAACCAGTTAGTCAGTTGGTCAGTCCGTCAGTCAGTCAACAAGTCAACTCAGTCATTATGTCAGTCATTCAGTTAGTTAATCTGTAAATAGTCAGTTAGTCAGACGGTCAGTCAGTAATTCAGTAGGTCCGTCAGTGAGTAAGACGGTCAGGCCTTTAGTCATTCAGTCAGTATGTCTATCATTCAGTTAACCAGTGAGTCCGTCATTCATACCATAAGTCACTCAAACAGACTGTCATTCAGGAAGTCATTCAGGAAGGCAGTTAGTTAGTCAGTACGTCAGTCAATCACTTAGACAGTTAGTCAATCAATCGGTAAAATAAGAATAAAACGTTGCAAACCTATAATACTTCAGTGGTATAATGTTACGCTGACATTCAAACGCAACAACAAACAGACCCCAGCGACAGCCAGTGCAACTGCTTGTAGCGTTGACCGCCGGCAAATCACGTTTCAACCATTTTATTAAACTTATATTCGCTTCTTTACAAACAGCGGAGGTGAAACCCTGCTTAAAG
>OZ038445.1:26268941-26291441 GCA_964036265.1 Daptonema setosum
GATGAATTTCAAAATTTTCTATTGTTATTGCGGTAAAAATTGATAGACAAATTTTCTAATCGATAAATTGATATGTTTGGTCAAGTTTTTTTTCAGGGTAAAAATCACCAGATGCCACACTGCAGTCCATGTTCCGTCGTTCCTGAATCAACCGTTCTCATCTTAGGTAGGTGCACTTTTTGTTATTATTTATTTATTTTATTTATTCATTTATTTATCTCGATCATAGGATCAATCGGAATTAAGGGACATGTTGATCGCAATTCGGAATAGTAAACAAATGAAGATCAATTGGTCAGAAATTAAACAGACGGGCTAATTGCAGAGAAGGCATTAGCCACACAAGAGACGAATTACCCCAGAAGATATTGATTTCTTGCTGTTCAATGAAGTTACTGCTTGGTTTACAGTTTTCAGTTTAGTTTTTCGTTCAGTTTTTATATAATGAAATAGATAGTTATGAGCGTTCGATAATTGTTTGCAAAGGGGTCGATAATGACTAAGAATAGTACATTTACGATTGACCTCTTTAATTTCTTATATTTTCAGCTGCGTGCCCGTTCACGCTGAAACCCGAATTGATCGACATGTGCGTTCTTCTATTGGCCATACGTGCTCGCCTTCTTTGCTGCTTCGGACGGGATCGTGACTTTGAATCTGGTGAGTTCGGCAATCCAATCAAAAATCTGTTTATTAGTTCGTTAAAAATGTTGAATTTTCCTTTTCTATTTTCATTGTGCGCAGTATAGCTTGGTACTTGCTACTTGGTCATGGTTTCTTCTTATTAAAATTGTTTTTATGGACCCTTTATCACATATGCAATGACATTGGCACTACATCCGTCCAAGATTTTTTACGAGCTTTTAAACATGTGCCAAAATAAGTTCTGAATTCAAAATGCGCGCCAAAAACTTATTTGGCTAATAAGATACCCTGGATAGGCTATAATATACTCAGAGACTTGGTATTCCTCATTAGTCATTGCCATCATGGTGTGAAACCTGAAAATAGTTGAAGTTGAGTTGATGTTAAAGTTAGCGCACAATTCTTTACTTCATTATTGATTAATTTATTCACTTCGGTATTTCGTGACTGATTCAACTATTCATTCACTCACTTTATATTCGCTTTTATTGACTCCTGTTTATTTGCAGGTCGGGCGTTTCGCGCATCAATTGCAGATCACCGAGGCGCGTTGTTTCTACATCAACGGCTTCCTGGTTGCCATCGAAAACATTCAGATATACAGCCTGCTGATCGATACCTACATCAAGGACCCGGAACAGAGGTTAGTGACTGTTTGAGTTAAGCTTTCAAAGAATGACTGATTTAGGTTGTGTAGGAAGAAGATGTGATAAGCCACTAGCGGACGAGACGGGGTGGGAAAAGTTGAATTTCCCCTCTTTGACGTTTTCAAAAAGTGGAATTTGTTACTTAATGTGTAGGTAAAATAATCTGAAAACTTCGGAATCTTCTTTGAGGAAATTTCCCTGCCCTCCCTTTGGAGGGTTAGCTCGTCCGCTAGTGGACAACCATTTCGGATAAAAACTCTTCCATTCATAATTTTCAGGCGTTTTTCATTAATTGTAATCAAAAATTTATTCGCGAGTTCAGCTTACTCGTCCCCCTAATTGCCCTCTTTCAAAACTGAATCATAATCATCAATCAAGCGAGGCAGTATAACTTGAGACTTGAGTCGTTCACTAAATTGATCAGTTACAATGAAATTTACTTAGTAAGTAAACAACTAATGTTTACCTAATATAATTGATAAGCAATCAACATAATTTTATATTGAATAGGTGGCCGTGTGCAACCTGGCATCGATCTTCGTCTTCAAGGAGTTGGTCTGGCTGTCGTTGCCGGGAACCTGAACAAGACCAACTACTACCCGATGAAGAGTAGGTGAGTTGAATTAATGGTTTATTGAAGGTAGGAATCACTGGTCGACGAGCCGATCCTCCAAAAGGCAGTGACATTTCATCAAAGAGCGGGAATCGGCAGTTTTGAAATCAGATTAGCTACAACTTTCCTTTACACCTTGAGTAACAAAATCCACTTACTATAACTATTTGTTCCCTGAGGTGTAGTAAAAATGGCCTAAAAACTGCCAATTCCCCACTCGTTGTAAAATTTCCCTTCCCTTTGGAGGTTTCGCTCGTCCGCCAGTACTGTGCAGGCCTGCCTGCTACATTAAGAAAGTTTTTTTTAATTTCCGGTTTGCGGTTAAACTTGAATTTCTTTGTTTCATTAAGGGGATCTTTTTTTGCATTACATTTCATTCGGGAAATTCCTCCACATTATTATCTATTGCAGGCCGTTGGTTCATGATCGACGCCGACCAGCATCTAGTTCCACCGCGTCGAGCCAAAATATTCAGGCTAGGCTATGATTTCATGTCTTTTTTCGGTTTTATTTATTTTTTTTAATTTTATATTCCAAATTTACTTATAATTTGTGTTTCATTCTGATGTTCTGTTTGCGAATATATTTTTTGGGTCTAATCGGTTAATGTTATTGTTGATGACCCAGGAAACGGGTCAGAAAAACAGTAACAGAATAGAGCTTTTGCGAGGATCACTCATATAACATTTGATGAAACCTTTGCACAGCAATGAATTGAGGGACAAGATAAATCATTTGCAAATGCCAAGCCCACGCATTGAGTTTAGTAAATGTGAGCGGTGTGATTAAGTGACGGAGGGACGTGATGACCCCGAGGATGTCAGCCGCTGCGTCGAGATCTTTAGCAGGCTTCGCAGCCACAGACAGTTTTCACGAAAACTGTTTGGTGCTGCGAAAACTGCACGCTTGAGTAGTTCAGCCAGCACAGTAACATTCATTAAGTCAGGCAATATAAACCGTCCTCGGGTAGAAAGGAAACGAAAATTGAAACAAAACATAACAATAAAAACAACAATACAATACCAGTTGAAATAATAAAATTACCCTCCTCTACTATGACCAATTTAGTGTGAATAGCCTATAGAAGGCTTACTAAGCTGACCTCTAGTGTGCGAAGGCAATGTCTGTATTCCTGCCTGGCACACGAACGGCCCCTTATTCCATTACTGTCCCACCGTCAAAGTGTCCGAGTCATAAGGCGTCGGCGGGTACGGTGAATCGCGGACCCCGTTGCCCATTCGACCACACGGATACATCTTTGGAACAGTTCTCTCATCAGACTCACACCTTAATCAAACAGGTAAGATGTGTTTCATAGCCGTGTTCTGTCTTTCTGAAAAAAAATATGTTGTCATAATCCGCATACCGCATTCCGCCATACTCTAAAGTATGCTTTGCCGTACTTTACATTATGGTTGCGGTATTCTGATTATGGCAAGGTTTTTTTTCAGAATTTCTGAAGTCAACTATGAAATCATCTTTGGTGGTTCGAATGTGCAAGGGGGTAAAGCCAGCAGCCGCGCTTACGTAGCCAGGGTAGCCTTGTCCGGTCCGTGTACATGCCATCCTGTGTACCGCACTTGATCGGATAAGACTGCCCAGATAGGGCTGGTTCCTCCGGGGATTGACCGTCAGCGTCTAGACTCTCTCTAGGACGCTGGGAATAATAAGGGCTTGGATCCATTTTTAGGTCATCATCCGGTGGTCTAAAATTGTTTAGTCGATTTTTTTAGCTTCGAGTTCTTTTGTCCGAGGACAGGCACCTTGATACTTGAAGTTTCACCGACGATTCATCAGGTTTAATATCAAATTGCGTTTAACAAAGTCTTTCATTGAATACTAAACCTGACGAGAGCGAAACATCAAGTAAAAATGGTCTAAACTTGCAAAGAGAAATCAAACATAAAATAATCGACTATACCAGAACTGTAACTATTAATTATATTTATTTTTATTATGGATAATTTTGTTATTGTTACAGTAGGCCGTAACAATAATGCCTTATTTAACGGTGGGACAAGGTGGCTTAAGGGGTCGGTCGATAGCCAGTGCGAGGCTGGGGAGTAGGCTACTAGTAGATGACGCTATTGAGATATATAACGTTTGAGATAACGTAAAACGTTTTTAAGATTGTCATCTGGTAAAATTAAATTACGTCGAGTTTCAAATTAAGCTTTTTTGTGTGAATACGGCGATTCGTTCGCCGATCGAATTTTTTCTAATGATTCGTGATTTTCCGGTTTCATCAAGTGGGCATGAAGTCGTAATTTCACGTTTCCATGGGGAAGGGGTGGATGGCTTGCTAAGTTTACTCCCTGGTCGCTGGGTACAGCGATTTGCCTTCGCAACGAGAAAATTCCATAATTATTCCAAATACATGGCAAATAAACTCTAATAAATAAACAAAAAATACAAACGGATTAGACTTGTAAATACGGAAATACACAAACGGAATTGATCATCATTTAAATTTAACTAATGTATAACACGATACATACGGAAATTGTCTTAATGGTATTCCTTTACCCTTATGGATATGTGACCTGATATATACGGAAAGACGTCTAAGTGGATAGATAAATCAAATCCAAACGGGTTTCATCAGAACTATGAATCTAAATCGAGATTGATTTGCGTAAACTTTGTGGGCAGGGCAAAAAAACAATTTTGCTAAACTACTGTCTTTACATCATGGGAAGCCCTGTACATTCACATGCCATGCGATTGCTTATACATCATCATTAACAACAACAACAGTTCGTTGTAATTTAAAAGCCTAGAACGTTTCAATGAAACGATTAAACAATAGTCAGGAAAAGAAAGTATTGCTCTAGCTATCTACTTTTTACAAAGCAAACGGACATCGACAAAACCGCAAAGACTATGTTGGTAAACACAGTAAGCACTGAAACTGACGTGATAGTTTTAGCTGTTGTTCAAACCCATACTGTGAAGCTTGAGTGTTGAGTTTTTTGGTGTGATCAGGACATCAGAATACCTTTCCTTTGTGTATTTTGTTCACCGATTCTAGATTTGAAGACCAAATCAATAACAGCAGCCTACACCAAAAATGTGTAATGGTCAGATGCTTGAAGAAAACCAGTTTAAAAAAATGAAACAGTAAGAGCATTCTCAGGATGAAAAATATTACGTTGCTGAGGGCAGTTACCTGCACAGATTGGTGATTGCATTCAACCGCGAAATGCACGCTGATTGAGTGATACTGTGATAAAAGGTAACGATATCTTACTGCTAGTCGTGCTCGAGTTTGATGGCAACTCGGAGGGTAGAATGGTGAGTCATATTCTGGTGAGATCAGAACACCAGAACGCCCCTTACCTGTGTTGTTGTGTGGTTCACCGAAAGTGTGAAATAAGGACGAATAAAGCAACAAACAACAGCAGCGACTACAACAACAACAACAATAACATTAACAATGAAGCTAATTCAGAAACGTGATATGAAAAATGCCCCCCCCCCCTCTAATCTCCATCAACAAAAGTGCAATACTTTCTATTGTAGTTAAAAATGGATCAAGCAAGATCAAGTTCGCGAAAATTGAAAAATAAAACAGAAAAACAATTTAAAGAAAATTAGAAAATAAAACAGAAAATGCCTGTGAATATTTGGTCAATCATCACAATGGATGGAAAGAAAATTAATATAGAGCAAACGCTCGTATAAATATATCATCGTGGAAATCTTGATGATATTCTCACTGACATCGCAGGTGTTAGAATAACCATCAGTCACTCAACCACGTTTCTCGCTTTCATTAAACTGAAATGTGTGGGTATAAAATTGCAAATGAGCTACTTTGTCTTCATTCAAATTCATTGCTTTGCAAAGGTTTCATCAGATGTTCTATAAAAATCCACGAAATTGTACCCGTTCAATTCGCATTCAAGAATCAGTAAAAAAATAACGTAATTTGAAAACGGGCCATTCATCGTTAGAATAAGTATCGTTTGTAGTCTTACCTAGAAAATTCCTGTGTTTCCCTGGAAACGTTTGTTATAAGCAACATCCACTATAGCCGGCATAATGGATGCCGCTTATAACAAATCGTGCCAGGGAAATTCCAGTAATTTCTAGGGAAAACTATGAATGTATCCGACAAAACAGTAGGTCTGATGAATGTTTTTTCACCACTAATCAGCTTTGTTGCATTGCAGCGAACTTGGTCGTTTCGGGTCGGGTCGGGTCGATGTGCGCTGATCCTACGATCGTTGGCCAATCTTCTCCGATCACCAGTCAGGTTCGTTTGGAATTTATTGTTATAGCTTGGACAGGATTTCTTGTTAGCAAAAATCAATTTTGCAGGTCGATTACGCACGTATGAAATGAAATAAGCGCAATTTTCGTATTTTTTCCAAATGTTATGTAAAAGTATTCATTTCTCGAAATTTCAAACTGCGCGCCTAAAGTTCTAGTTGAAAAGATACCCTGGATAGGCTTTATTTCTTTGCTGGTCTTCCTTTCTTTACAAAATTCAGAGTTTCTAGTAGAGAAGTCAAAAATTACTAAAGGCCCGTACATACTCCACCATAACACCGTAAGCAATTTTCCAGACCCCACAGATTTTTTGAAAGTTTACAGTTTTTATCAAAAATCTGGGAAACGAACCCCGGGCCACTCGCATGCTAGGCAAGCGCCCTTGCACTGTGCTACTGAGCCGATGCAACTAAACTGCATATACCCTACTATAACTGGCTCGCTACGCTCGCATGCTTTTTACAGCACGTGGCTATGCTACAACACGTGAGGAGGAAATATTGTTATCTCCCCTGCGGGGCCTATCGCGCTTGTCCTCGCTCCGCTCGGACAAGCCAGCCTTACGTTAGGTTATCGGGGGCTCGCAGACAGTAAAACTTTACATGGAATAGTAATGTTGCTCGAGAAAAACCAAATTCGAAAAATCTGTGGGGTTTGTAATCATGCACACCGTAATATAACATGTTATGCTATGGAGGCGGAGCCTGTTACGGTGGGTCTACATACTCCCCCATCGTAACATAACACGCATCATAACATGCAGGAAGAACAACTCTGTTATGGTGTTATTCCAATTTTTTGGAATAACTTCGTCCATAACACATGAGATAAATAAAATAAATTTAGCTTAAAAATTAATTTCAACAAACTGAAACTAGAATATTATTTTTTCATACTTTTTAACATTAATTTTCATCAGTTCAGCGCGATAAACGCTGATTGCATCATCTTTCAGTCGACATCCTGGAGAACGACAGTTCATGTTTCGATGCTCCATAATTTAATTATCCGTTCCAAGTTGTTTTTTGGGTAGCCATGGGAAAAGAATCTAAATTTATGTTCAATATTCCAGAAGCTGAAAGATAAACACGCGCGCGAACGTTCGAGAAGGTTCCAAACACTATGAAACATTAGGTAATCCATCCCAAGTCAAGCCCAAGCAAGCTGAGCTGCATTTGCTGGTGAGCTGAACAATAAAAACAGGATATTCCTATCAGCAGGGAATACAAAACATTCTAAAATTATTAATTTCGAAGTATTAATGGCTAATTAAAGCTTATTTAGAAAGAAAAATTTTGGTCGGCCGCATTGAAGAAATCAATTGCCTTGTTATGGTGGATTTCCGAACATACTTCATGCGTCGTAACATAACATTGCCCGCCGTAGCATAACTTGCTATGTTATGATCCCTTGTTATGTTACGTGTTATGGTGGAGTATGTACGGGCCTTAAGAGATTCATTGAGGTATCTAATATTTCCAACAGTAAATTTCTCATTATAGCATGTTCTGTTGTCCCTGATTTTCAAACCAGCAAGTTCACTTTCCACCTTGAAACGTTAGTCTCACTAGGTGATGGGGAAACTTACTAGAGAAAATAAGTTTTTGTCCCCGAAAATAAAACCACGTATAAAATAAATAACTAAACATGATTGGTTACTTTGCGCGTGTTCGACACTCATCGGCTAATTCAAATTCAGAAGCGCATGTGGTCCCACAACGAAAAGCGTGTCTTTTCGAACACGTGTAATTTGAATGCATTGTCGCACACGCGAGCGTCAGAATGCACGTACACAACTGATGTGCATGAGTTTTGAACTGCCCGTGGGGATGGTGTACCAAAAAAAATCCAAACCAAAAAAAATCCCTGATTTGTCTATACCAAAAAAAATCCATACCAAAAAAAATCCACCCAAAACAAATCCATACCAAAAAAAATCCACCCAAAACAAATCCATACCAAAAAAAATCCATTGTAATTTGTGCGTGAACGTGTAATATGACCATGATCAGGTATGAGTCAATTTAGAACGTAACACGTATTTACAGTATGTACATTACGTACATAAAATTTTTTTCTTGTAGCGGATGACAAATAAAAATAACTGGCTATTTCTCGCTATAATGAAACTGATAAAATAAATGTGCATTGATGAAAAGTTTATGAAGTATAAATTATGATCAATATTGTCCTAATGTCTATGAAAAATTCAAGTCATCCGCTCCGCACATTAGCTTAGAACGTATTTTCTGTTTGATCTTATAACAGTGATTCCGAAAGGTATAAGTCCCCTTTATATCAAAGATCATTGGTGTCTCTTATTATACATGTCCAGTGCATGAATCTTCAGTGTTTGCAACGTTATAAATCAGAAGTCCCATATCAATCAAAGGAAGATAATGTGACTTATAACGTTGATTGATATGGGACTTCTATCAGGCATCGCCGTATTGTTTTTACTCATTTTCCATGTTAGATCCTCGTTAAGAACGGTTGCATAATAAGGACGGTTAGGCGTTCTGAAGCGTTTGACCTTGAGGAAGCACAAAGACAGTTCTCAACCATCGTATCAACAAAGATTAACTCACTTATTATGTTTACGGAAACTAAGTATATTTAAGCAACGAAATCTATCAGTTGAAAACTATCGTTTTATAAAAAAAAATATGTGGACCGATGGCTCTTTGTTTCAAGTTTAAAATCAATATACATACGTACACCAGCGGACGAGAAGGGGTGGGAAAAGTTGAATTCAACCCTCTTTGACGTTTTTTAAACTAGAGTTTGTTCCCTAAGATGTAGATAAAACGGCCTATTTTTTGCCGATTTTGAAGAGATTCCCCTCCCTTTGGAGATTTGGCTCATCCGTCAGTGAAACCCCACGCGTACCACGGTTGGCGCATCGGCGGTTTTTGCCACCGGACATGTGAAAAACGATAATTATCATAGATTTTAGGGTTAATATGGTTTGGATTACCTATGACAACAGGTTATTGAATTTTCGAAAAAAAAAATAATTCCTCAACCTTCAGAAAAATATATTTCTGATGAGTTAACGTATAAATATGTACATACTGTAAATACGCTGCTCATTTACACCTTCATTGCTTTTGGTACAGCGAATACACGTAATTTGGTAAAGCAAAAATCATCATGGATTTTTTTTGGTAAAGCAAAAATGTAGATGGATTTTTTCTGGTATAGCAAAATGTAGATGGATTTTTTTTGGTATGGATTTTTTTTGGGTGGATTTTTTTTGGTATGGATTTTTTTTGGTTGGATTTTTTTTGGTATGGATTTTTTTTGGCATGGATTTTTTTTGGTTTGGATTTTTTTTGGGCCGGGCCCCCCGTGGGCGCGTAAACCCTTTTCGTTGTGGGACCATGTGTGCTTTCAGATTTGAATAAGCCAATGAGCGTCGAGCACGCGCAACACAACCAATCATTATCAGATATTTATTTTATACGTCATTCTATTTTCAGAGACAATTTTTTTGCTATAGTAAGTTTGCCCGTCACCTAGTGAGACTAACGTTTCAAGGTGGAAAGTGAACTTGCTGGTTTGAAAATCAGGGACAACAGAACATGCTATACGTAGTTTTTATGATTGTCATGTCAAGTATAGCCTATCCATGGTTTCTTGTTAGCCAAAAACTTTTTGGCGCGCAATTTGAATCAAAATGTCAATGTTGTTTGGCGCGCTTTCAAATTTAAGCGAAATAACATCTTTTCACATAACAGTTTGTGGCCCAACGTCTGAGTTCGTTGGAAAAAGGGAGGTTTTACGGGCTGTGATGTTTTTTTATTTTAATTAGAGTTAATGTATTGTCTCTGTATGCTCATGTTTGCCTTCATTTTTTATTAGCGTTGGTTTCCACCCAACAAGTTTTTAACCTGATGTTTCATGGACTTGACTGTTCTGTTATCCAACTTTTTTCATTGTTTCAGTCTCTTGCCTGCCCGTCCGTTCCGCGCCGTCCGTTTCGTCATGTGGTCAGGCCGTTTTTGCCACTTCAACAGGTCAGTTTTTTTTGTTTTTTTTCATATTTTTTGTTGGTTGATTTATGCGTAATTCATTATTTTAAGCCAGAGGTGCCTATTTAAAGTTACAGTTACCTATTACTCTAACTTCGTTTCCACCTGTTTCACCTTCATGCTCTTTTTGGAAATAATTTATCAAATTGTTTTTAACACTGTTTAAGGTTTTTTATTTGTTTCAGTGTGTTGCCCGCCCGCCTTTGTCCGTCCCGCGCCGTTCGTCAGGCCGTTCCCGCCACCGCAACTCACCTCTTCAGGTTGGTTTTTTCAAGTCGGTTGCATACGTTCGTAAGCGACTGTTACTTAAATCAAACCTTGTGTTACTGTAAATGTTGAGTACCACGTTTTCCCTTTCACGCCACAGGCAGACGAGCCAAACTTCCGAAGAGAGGGAAATTCGTTCAGAGAGTGGGAATTTAGCAATTTCAAGCCAGTTTACATATACTTTGAGGGAAATTTTTTTAATTTTTTGAAATCGCCAAAGAGGGGGAAATTTTTTTTTCACCTCTTCTCGTCCGCTAGTGTATGCCAGTGTTAGTGTAGCATATTCAAAGTTGTATGTTACTCAGCTCATTCACAGTGTATCAAAAAACTTGCCGGTTGGTTATTCAGGCTATCAGAAAGTTGACTGTTCTGATACGGAAAACTTTATGTTCTTTGTTTCAGTCCGTTCTCGCCCGTCCCGCGCCGTCCAGTTCGTCACGTGTTCAGGCTGTTCCCGCCACTTCAACAGGTCGGTGTTTTGTTTTCCACGATTATTTTCATGTCAGCTGATACATGCGTAAGCCGAGTATGCCAGCGTAGCCAATTCAAAGTCGTCTGTTACTCAGTATATAATACAACCAGTTGCTCAGGCTATTACGAAGTTGACTGTTATTTTACGCAAAACTTAAATGTTCTTGGTTTCAGTCCGGTACCCGCGTCCGTTCGTCCGTCCCGCTCGCCTCGGTTTCCTGCCCAATCCCACCACTTCAACAGGTTGATGTCAACTTTTCACATGATATTTCATGGCGGTTGATTTATGGGTAAGCCGATATGCTAATATAGCCTATTTAAAGTTATCTATTATTCGAACTTCGTTTATACCAGTTAATTTTTTTTTGTTCTTTGTCTACACATGTTTTTTTTTAATTTCAGTCCGTTACCCTCGTCGTTCGCTCGTCCCGTCCCGCTCGTCGCCTTTTCTGCCCAATCTCGCCACTTCAACAGGTTGGGGTCAACTTTCCTTTTCATGGCGGTTGCATGCATCGGTAGCCCGATATATACCTTGGTCATCATGGTACCGTGTTAAAAAAAAATCTGAAAACTTTTCACTACACAGTTAATGAGTTAAGCTTGTTAAATACTGTTTTCCACATAGTGCGAACAGCGCGAAAGTTTGGTTTAGTTTGAACGTGCGCCGAAATTTGAATGCGCGCCAAAAAGATTACGGTAACAATTTCGGTGACGAGAAACTCGGAACAGGCTTTATCAATGCCAGTGTAGTGTAGCCTACTCCGCAGCGGACGAGAAGGGGAGGGAAAAGTGGAATTCCCCCTCGTCGGCGTTTTTGAAAAGGTGAATTTGTTTCCTAAGGTGTAGTTAAAATGGCATAAAAACTGCCAATTCCCCTCTCTTTGACGAATTTCCTCTCCCTTCAGAGGTTCGGCTCGTCCGCTAGTGGACTTTGGATACATCCGTTTCACGCTTTTTGACGAGACATCGCTGAGAAAATAATTTAAAATACGTGTTTCTATGTATTTCCTTTGTTTCAGTCCGTTGCCTCCATCATCCCGCACCGTCTGCTCGTCCGCTTGTGGGCTGGCCCCGTTCTCAACACTTCAACAGGTCGGTGTTTTGTCTTACATGATTTTTTATGTCATTCATTCAAAAAGTAGAGTTCGTTCCTTAAAGTGTAGGTAAAACGGCCTCAAATCAGCTAATTCCCTCCTCTTTGGCGAACTTCTTGGTTGGTTGGTTGGGTAGGCCCTCAATTCACAACAATGGTGAACCACATACGGTGAGGGATAATGTGTTTGGCATTTTGTCCTGCTCACACCAGGAGACGGAACGCCACTCCAGCCTCAGAGTTGGCTAACCAAACGATGTTCACGATTATCAGTGGTAATCGTATGTGTGCGCACCGGGCTATATCGAGTGTGTCTTCACCCGTACGCTGACCGCCACCACCTAACCCAGCAGCCAAGTGTCGAACCCGAGACCTGGCGATCCAAAGTCTGACACTCAACCAACTAAGCTAGGCGGCCGGTGGCGAACTTCTTCTCCCTTTGGAAGTTCGGCTCGTCCGCAAGTGCATCCGTTTCACGCTGTTGGACAAGACATCGTTGAAATAATAATAAAATGTGTGTTTTTTAATAATAAATAAATTTGTTTTTTTAATGTATCTCCTTTTTTTCAGTCCGTTGCCTTCATCATGCCGCACCGTCATCATGTCTGCTCGTCCGCTAGTGGGCTGGCCCCGTTCTCAACACGTCAACAACAGGTTGGTGTCGTCTTACAAGATTTTACCATTGTCAGTTGATCTTGATGCATGCCAGTTACTCACACTGGCGGACGAGCTAATCCTCCAAAAGGAGGGGAATTCCGTCAAAGAGAGGGAATTGCAGTTTGCAGGCTATTCTACCTGCACCTCAGGGAACAAATTCCACGTATTGAAAATGCCAAAGAGGGGGAATTCCACTTTTCCCACCCCTTCTTGTCCGCTAGTAGTTACTCAGGCCTATCAGAAAGTTGATTTTTCTGTTACTGAAAGCTTTGTTTTCGTTGTTTCAGTCCGTTCCGTTGCCCGCCCGTCCCGAGCCGTCCGTTTTCTTCACGTTGGCTACCCCGTTGCCGACTCCTTCAGGTTTGTGTTCACTTTTCCATGATATTTTTTAGATGACAGTTGCATACAGGGTATGTCAAATAAAAAAAACACAGTTAAGGTCCATTGTTCTTTTTTATTTCAATTTGGTGCAAAAAATCATGAATAATTGGTATTTGGACCTGTGAGTTTCTGTTCAGTATGTCTAACGTTACAACAAATGATACAAAAATGTACTTTTCACTTTACTGTTCATTCAATTTTTTCATTTCAGTTTGTTGCCCGCGTCGTTCGCTCGTCACATTGGCTGGATGTTCCCGCCACCGCCGCTCACTTTCTCCAGGTCGGTGTTCTCTTTTACCTTATTCCTTGGTATATATTTTTTCATGACGTTGGCATATATAGTAAGCCGATATGCCAAGGTAGCTTATCCCAACGAGAAGGGGTGGGAAAAGTGGAATACCCCCTCTGGAGTGTTCAAAAGGTAGAATTTGTTCCCTAAGGTGTAGTTAAAGTTACCTGAAAATTGTCCATTCCCCTCTTTTTGACATAATTTCTCTCCCTTTCTTTGGAGAATTAGCTCGTCCGCCAGTGGTTTCCTGTTACTCAAAACTTGTACACCCGCACTTCACGCTTCTCTGACAAAACTTTTTTTTATCGTTTTCTGAATGATTTTTCTTTGTTTCAGTCCGTTACACGCATCGGTCCGTCCCGCGCCGTCCGTCCGTCAGGCCGTTTCCGTTCTTCAGGTTGGTTTTCTCATTTCCCATGATATTTTCGTCACCACAGTTGCATATAAGTAATGTCAGTATAGCCCATTCGATGTTTCCTGTTACTTTGTGTGGAAGCTTTGTGTACACCCGTTTTACGCTGTTTTGTCGAGTTTTATCTTTAAAATATCTTCTTACCGCTCTTTAATTTATTTCTTTGTTTCAGTCTGCCGTCTTCATCGTCTCGCCCCGTTCCGCTAATCACGGATGTCAGGCCGTTCCCGCACACTTCTTCAGGTTAATGTTCTCTTTTACCTTATAATTTTTCATGGCGTTTGCATACATAATGTTCTTCTTGCAAAATATTTTTTTTGAAAATGGTTCTCTCATCTCTGTTTTACCGTGTGTTCTTTGTTTCAGTCAGCCGTCTTCATCGTCTCACCCCGTCCCGTTCATCACGATGACAGGCCGTTTCCGCCACCGTCACTGACTTCATCAGGTCGGTGTTCTATTTTATGACGGTTGCGTTGATACATGCGATATGTCAATGTAATAAAGCCGCATAGAGAGCAATAATAATTAAGAACTTTTGTATCTGGTATATGTAGTTAATTTGTGATTAGTTGACGTGTTCATTTGAACGACTGGCGGACGAGCCAATCCTTCGAAGGGAGAGGAATTTTCACAAAGAGGGGTGAATCGGCAGTTGGCAGGTCATTTTACCTACACCTTAGGAACAAATTATACATTTTGAAGTTGCCAAAGAGGGGGAATTCCCCTTTTCCTTCTCGACCGCTAATATGTGAATCTGATTCTTCCATGCAAATCATGCCGCGAGTTTTTTTTAGTTGAATATGGTTTTTACATTTCAGCTGGCTGTCGTTTGCCGTTTTCAGCTGGTTGTCGTTCGCCGACGACCGTTCGTGGCAGCCAGTGATCGCGCCTGCGTGTTTCGGTTGGTGTAGCTTTATATATATATTTGTATATATTATATCTTTAAATATATGTGTAATTTATTATATTATGTATTACGGACGAGAAGGGGTGGGAAAAGTGGAATTCCCTCCCTCTTTAGCGTCTTCAAAATTTTGAATTTGTTCCTCAAGGTGTAGGTAAAATAGACTGAAAACTGCCAATTCCCCTCTCCTTGACGGAATTCCCCTCCCTTTGGAGGTTTAGCTCATCCGCCAGTTTTTTGTATTACATATGTATACTATTTTATGTATACAACTTTTGAGTATGCA
This sequence comes from Daptonema setosum, assembly GCA_964036265.1. Taxonomy (NCBI): domain Eukaryota; kingdom Metazoa; phylum Nematoda; class Chromadorea; order Monhysterida; family Xyalidae; genus Daptonema; species Daptonema setosum. Next base: position 26,283,916 of record OZ038445.1, read on the forward strand.
ACCATGTTCCTATGTTGTCGAATGTCATGTGCACAAAATGTGCTGTATTTTGAATATGGTGAGCTTGCGCCAAATTCAGATTTGAATTTGAATTACGCGCGCGAAAACATTTTGAGTAATAGGAGGCCTGGACAAATAATTTCGAGGGAGTATATTGATCTTAGTAATGGCTTATGATACCATTTGTACATACGCTATTCACACTTTTTCGCGATCTGAGTGTTTAGGGATTGTTTTATGTGTTGTTGTTTTGCGAGCGAATTTTGTGTGGTCTTCATTTATGATGTGATGTTTCATCAGGCTTAGACGTAAAATCATGATGTTTCATTTGCAGGTGTGTGCGATGGATCGACGACTCTGGGCGATGGCCGTCGTACAGCAGCTGGTGTTGACCGTCGTTGCCATTTATGTGTTATTAATTTATTGTTAAAATTTTGATTATGTATAATGTTCATATAGTTATTTATTATTTGTCATATAATCTTTTTATTCATTATTTCCTGCGATAATATTTTTGTTTATTGGTTATCATATTCATTTTTTTATTCATTTTATGTTTTGCTTCCAATATTTATTATTTTTTATCTTGTATTTTGTTGTCCATTCAAATTGCAAGTTCATTTTTGTGTTTTTTTTATTCCGGTTGGTCCAATTCAAAATTAGTGGGTTGTGGAGGAGGGGAGGGGTTGTTTTGGTGGGGATAGGGTGGTGTGGGTTAGGGCGGATGGTTGTTTTGAAGCGGATGAGTGGGTTGTGTTGGGGTGGTCTAGGTAAGTAGGTAGGTAGGTAAGTAAGTAGTTGGACTGTGACCTAGTAAGGGATTTTAGTTGATTATGAATTGGAGTGATGTTGTAGTTTAGCTGTGATTTAGTTAAGCTGTGAAATTAGCAAGAGTTTTTTTGAACTGTGAATTAGTGAGCCGGTTTAGTTGAGTTGTGAAATTAGTTAAGCTGGTTTAGTTGAGCTGTGAAATAGTGAGCTGGTTTAGTTGAGCAATGAATCATAATAATAAATATCTCAGATTGACGGTAGTTTTATCAAATAATAAAATAAATGGTAATTTGGGTAAACGGGTAATCTGGTAATTTATCCAAAAATTATCAAATGGCAAATTTATCACAGATAAAATTATCAAAAGGTAAAGTAATTGTATATCTTTGAAGGGACCAAGTAAGTTCATCAAACCGTAATTTTATTATCGATAAAATTGGGTTTGATGGATATATACGGTTCTTTCGACGATTGTGTGTAGAGAATGTTTATAAAATGAAGGAACCGGGTAATTTCATCAAACCGTAATTTTATCATCGATAAAATTGGTTTTGATGAATTTATACGGTTCTTTCGGAGCATGTGCGTTGCGAATGTGAACTAAGCAGTTCATGAATTAAGCAGTATGCGAATGAAGAGTGTTTCTTCAGACTATAAAATGTGCCATGAGGCTCATGATGTGGGTCACCAGCGGACGATAAGGGGAGGGAAAAGTGGATTTCCCTCTTCTTTGGCGGCTTCGAAAAGTAAAATTTGTTCCTTAAGATGTAGGCGAACTGGTCTGAAAACTTTCAATTCCAGTTCTCTTTGATAGAATTTCCCTCCCTCTGGAGAGTTAGCTAGTCCACTACTTCGAACGACTCCGGCTACATGTTGGATGTAAAATATAGTTTGTGCATACAGCACTTCTAGTTTATGTTGGCGCCATGAGGCGTTAGACCTAAGTATCGTGGATATTTTCAAGGGACTGAGTAATCTGGGCTATTTGGGAAGGGCGGCGGGGAGGATGGAGGGAGGGACCCATACTTATATTTCATATTTTTTTTAATTGTCTTTTAATATTATTATTATTGTTATTATTATCATAATTATCATTGTTTTGTTTTCTAATTTTATATTGTTGCAATGTTTGCTCAATTGTCATCTTTGCCTGATAATTTTGCTCTTGGGATATATTTTATAATGTATAAACTGTAATATAATAAATAAAACTATAATATAACATTGCGTGATAGATTAAATATGATTCAAATTTGAAACTTATACAGCAAAACACTGAAACAGTGGTACATAACGATGTAGGATAACCTGACTTTCTACATAACAACTTGGGAAACTGGGATTAAAATCCCAACCTGTTGTTGTTGTTGCGAGTGTTGTTGATTTGAAGTACTTAAAAGTACTAGTATTTGTTTTGCTTTTTATTAAATATTTAATAATGTTGAATTTTATTATATATGCAATAAAGTTAATTGTATTTTATGGTAATTATTTATTGTTGGATTTGATTTGGTCAACGTGATCAGCTGTGATTTCATTGAAATGTTATTATATATAGCCTGTCTAAGGTATCTTGTCACACACGTTCTACCGTAAACTTTCACATTAACAAAAGTTCTTCGTTTCTGAAATACGATTTCAAAATACGTCGGCCCAGAATTTTTTTACAAGATATTCTGACCAAGCTATACCAGTGATATTACATAATTTAATACAATAATGATTAGTAGATTATTTATTCCTTTATATCTGTGAATTTTTGTGTATCGCGGCTACACAAGCTCTGGCTTGGCTTAGTTACACTCTTAGTGATATTTTGGCATTGTTACACTCTTAGTAATATTTTGGCATTGTTACAAATTACAATCTTAGTGATATTTTGGCATTTTTAAACACACTCTTAGTTATATTTTGGCATTGTTACACTTTTAGTGATATTTTGACATTGTTACACACACTCTTAGTTATATTTTGGCATTGTTACACTCTTAGTGATATTTTGACATTGTTACACTCTTAGTGATATTTTGGCATTGTTACACTCTCAGTGATATTTTGGCATTGTTACACTTTTAGTGATATTTTAACATTGTTACACTATCAGTGATATTTTGGCATTGTTACACTCTTAGTGATATTTATGCATTGTTACACAATTAGTGATATTTTAAGGGTTATATCAGCCAAGCGGGTTAAAGTCAGTCCCGGTGTATAAGGGGCTGAACCCGCGACAAGTCTAATCTTCCCTGGTATGAAATAAAAATCTGCCCCTCCCTTAGGTAATCAAATTCATCATTGCAACACTGTTTTAAGGAGAAAGTTTGATTGAGGTTACTTGTGTGTGGAGATAATGATCAGCCAACTTACAAGCTGAGCCGGTCATGTCATTCAGTTCTGACCTGCCGTGTATGGAGTGCATCACGATTAGAGCCATGTTTCTGATCAAAATTTGTGATATTGTGACGCAAACTCCGATTGTGGAGTGATTCATGAAAGTTAATTTTGCAGTGATTGTGAAAGTGCAGTCTATTTTTCTACCAGCAAGGGTAAAATCACCTTGGGAAACTGTTTTTCATGTATGTTACCCAATATGAGCTAGAAAAGGTAATTGATTATGACCGATTTCATCTTAAGCTTTGTAGTAAAGTAGACATTCAGTAAGAAGCAATTCAATTCGAAAACACTTTCATTTAGCCTTCGCCCAAATGCAAAAATTTAGCCAGATGAATGGGTCCAATCGAACGAACCGTTCATGTCCGTAGTTTTCAGCCGTTTATTAGGTCAGAGACGCATATTTCCGAACCCCATAAATTTCCCTAAAATTATTCCTATACACTAAACTTTTATGTACGTGCACTAAGGGTAACCACTGAAGTGCCACCGATGTGCGGGTCTAACAAGCCAGCCTTACAATAGGTAATCGGGGGTTAACGAACAGTAAAACTTCATATGGAACAAATTTTTGGCGGCAGAAAGTTTTGGCGTTTAGTAAAAATTTCTGGGGTTAGGAATTCCGCGTCAGGGACTGAACATATTTGACCGGCTGTTCATGAACTACAGCACTGGTAAGATTTAGGAATCCAAGTCAAAAATAGTACAGCACGCAATCTGTTTGGATCGCATTTATTAAACGTATGTAGTTTCCAAAGAAAATTTGATTTTACCGGGTATTGATTACGGTATTTGCAACTGCGGTCTTATGGAAGAGGGAATTCGTCAAAGAAAGTGGATTTTTGCATTTTTCAGGCCATTTCACCTACAGCGCGCACCATACTCTACTGCTTGCAACCGCCTTATAGAGGGGAAAAGCACTCCCGCCTCCCTCCCGTTCGCTAATGTATGATAAAAATAGTACTAGACTAAAAAAACTGTTGTGATCGACTATTTTCCCCGTATTTTCCAAAAAGACGCTGGTTTTACCGGGTTTCGAAAAAGCGTGTTACACTCGTGCTCCCAGACTTCCAAAGTTGTCACGTCCGTAACGTATAACGTATGTTCATGTTGATGTTACGCGTAACGTGTAACGTATATCCATGCTGCTGTTATGCTCCCAGATTCGCGCTTGTCGATGTGTGGGTGTGTGTTTGTTACGATCGTAACCGTTATACGTGTAACTGCTATGATGTTACGCGTAACAAATGTAACGAAGTCAGAGAGGGCCTTAAGAAAAAAACTCTACTTCTTTGAACCGCCAGAGAGTGGGGAATTCCACTTTTCCGTTCTTCCTCCGGCCGCTACAGACCATAATGAATCATATGGGATTGAATTCGTCATTTGAATGCGCGCCAAAAATATTTGAAATTAGGCTGAGCACGAAAATTTCGTCTGGGTAACATGAGACCCTGGTAAAGGCTATATAAGCCAATTTTTCGAAAGCTTATGGTAAGTGTGTTAAATGTTACTTTATCGAACTTTTCTTCGAATGTCATCATGCCAATAATGTCACTTGTCCAAGTATATAAAGCAGTAAATGAAGAAGCTTAAAATCCAACTTTGGTTTGCCCATCCTGACCCTGACCTGACATCTGGTAGCTCGTCATCTGACCCGGCAGTCCTCCTCAATCATCATGTCTTCATCCAAGCACCGCACTGACCTCATCTCTGGCTCAACAAGTTGATCACTCACTTGTTCACTGAACGCATGTTTCCGATGGGGTTCATGGCACGGCTCGCGGTGACCGTATTTACCGAGCTAAAGATAGCCGCTTCGCGGTGCTCTGAACATCAGCTTACCCCACAATACGTTAACGGGGGTTAACGGTTGCATGTTAAAACAAAAACTCTGTCACCGCGAGCCGTGGACCCATAGGAAAAGCGAAGAGATAACAAAATATGTTGTCGTTCATTATCTCAGTTATTCACTCGCTCGTAACCCCACTTATTAACTCATTCACTGACCCTTCACGTGCACTCATTGACTCAATCTTTAACTCACTCACTCACTCATTTAACTCACTCACTTCTCAATCTCTAACTCAATCTCTCACCCACTCACTCAACTCACTCACTCAGTCACTCACCCACTTAATTTCACACTCACTCACTCACTCACTCACGCAGTCTCTCCCTCACTCACTTACTCACTCACTCACTCAATCAGGCACTCGCGTTGTCGTACTGATGGTCCTGCTTGTGTGTACCGCTCCCGTTCGCGGCATAAAATGTCAAACCGGCTCGGAACCCAAGATTCAAGAATACGATTGTGAAGAATCCGATGATGTCGAGAAAGCTAGTCGATGCGCGGTGGCAACGTTCGAGAATGGTGAAGAGATTCATTCCTGTGCGTTTAAGGTACATAGATAGAATTGTACGGTATTCAACATCGTCAATCGATCGAGAGACTAGATTTGAGAGCCCAGTTTTCTTCACATTTTGATAAGAATTTTTTATGCATGCACAAAAGTTTCGTTGGCTCATAGCGATTTGGTATTTCATTGTAGGAGTATGGTGACTGCACGTCTACGAACAAGAAAGACGAAATCGTCGAAAAGTTGAAAACCTATAAAGTTCGATGCTGCTCGACGGGTTAGAAGAGTGGGTGAGTGAGTGAGTGAGTGAGTGAGTGAGTGAGTGAGTGAGTGAGTGAGTGAGTGAGTGACTGAGTGAGTGAGTGAGTGAGTGAGTGACGAAGTGAGTAAGTCGGTGAGTTATCGATCTTTAAGACAACTGCAATACACCGAAGTTCTACAGAGACGCCCTTGCGAAAGAAGAACAGGCACGCCCGGAGACAGAAGAAATGGGAAGTCAAGATGGGGAGCCAGAGGATTTGGGAAGCCAAGAAACAGAGTCAGAGAGTGTGGGAAGCAAAGAAGAGGAGCCGGAAAAGGGACCGACAGTAAGTCATTCAGTAAGCCAATCAGTCAGTCAGTAAGTCAATCACTCAGCCAGTGTGTCAATTAATAAGCCAGTAAGTCAATCAGTCAACTAATAAGATAGCCAGTCAGCCAGTAAGTTAATCAGTCATCTAACTAATCAATGGCGTCAATAAACCAATCGATCAGCAAAAAACCACGTAATTATTCAGCTCTTCTTTCATTTAGTCAACCAGCCTGTCTATCATTTAATCAGTCATTCAGGAAGCCAATCAGTCAATCAGTCAATCAGTCAATCAGTCAATCTGTCAGCCAGTCAATCCCCCAGGCTGCACATGACTCTCAGTGTTAGGAAGACCTTTATCTCTCTAAAAAATCTTTCAGGGGACACCAACAACACCAAAAACACCAAAAACACCAAAAACACCAACAACACCGAAAACCCCAACAACACCAAAAACACCTAAAACAACACCAAAAACACCAAAAACACCAACAGCACCGAAAACCCCAACAACACCAAAAACAACACCGAAAACAACACCAAAACCAACAGCACCAAAAACAACACCAAGAACAACACCGAAAACCCCAACAACACCAAAAACAACACCGAAAACAACACCGAAAACATCACCAAAAACACCAGCAACACCGAAATCAACAACACCGAAAACAACCCCACCATCAACTCGAGCGGCGTCGCATCAGGGCGATGGTGGAGGTAGTTCGAATTCTGCCCCGTTGCGACTGAACGGGTTGGTTTCGTCTCTCACTCACTCACTCATTCACTCACTCACTCACTCACTCACTCACTCACTCACTCACTCACTCAACTTCAGGCTGTCGATTCTGGTTCACGGCATCATCTACTACATCCTGATGATCTGAAAACCTCATTATCATTCCACTGCACTAGCGGACGAGAAGGGGTAGGAAAGTGGAATTCCCCCCTCTTTGGTGTTTTCAAAAATAGAAATTAGTTCTCTAAGGTGTAGGTAAAATGTCCTGAAAACCGCCAATTCCCCCCTCTTTGATGAAACTCTCCTCCCTTTAGTGGATTATCTCGTCCGCAAGTGATTCCATTCTCTGTCACCCCAGTCACATTTCACTCGGCGTAATCGTAAACGCATCGGATCAGATTATTTTTCTCGTAAAATCTTAATTTTTGTAAAAAAATCATGGCTTCCAAAGAAGCACGGCTTTCAAACTGGTTTGACGGTTAGACCGTTCACTCCAAATAAGTGCTTGGTTTCCATGGTTTTCATTTTTTCTTCATTCAAACCGTAGAGTGTGACTGTGGGTGTTCACTAAATACTGATTGGACGCCAGCTGTCCTATAGAGAATTCTCAGTTGATTATAGAATTAAATTTGAATTTGAATTCGCGCCATTAATGATTTATTAATAAGATTTTCCCCTGCACAACAGTAATCTTTCTAAT